>CM048744.1:219724637-220324637 GCA_026315105.1 Locusta migratoria | reverse complement strand
TGCATAGTCTGTTCAAAAGAACAGACATTGGTGTGGATCCGTTGTTGTTGTTGCGGCCTTCAGTTCGCAGACTGTCTTGATGCAGCTCTCCACGCTAATCTGTCCTGTGCAAGTCTCTTCATCTGAGAATACTTTCAGCAACCTACATCCCTTTGAATCTGCCCACCTAATTTTCAACATTCGTCTGTACCACCACTTTTCAAAAGCTTCTATCATCTTTTTATCTGAACTCCTTATTGTCCACGCTTCACTTCCACACAATGCTACACTCCAGACAAATGCCTTCAGAAAGGACTTCCTAACATTTAAACTAATATTCGATGTCAACAAGTTTCGCTTCTTCAGAAACGCTTTTCTTCCCACAGCCATTCTGCATTTTATATCTTCTTTACTTCGGCCATCAGAAGTTATCTTGCAACCCAAGTAACAAAACTCGTCTACTACTTTTATTGCCTCATTACCTAATTTAATTCCTTCAGCATCGCCTGATTTTCTGACGCTACATTCCATTATCCTTGTTTTACTGTTGTTCATGTTCATCTTATAACCTCTTTTCAAGACATTGTCCATTCCATTCAATTGCTCTTCCAGATCCTTTGCGGTCTCTGACAGGATTACTATGTCATCGGCAAACTGCAAAATTTTTATTGCACTTTGTAAAATGGACTATCATTTTGTGATAATTAACAATTTGTGCTGGATCGGGACTCGAACCCGGAATCTTTCTCAAGCGATTGCAATAACCACCCGTCCATCTGAAGCCACTCCTTAGACTGACTCAAACGTCAATGTCTTTGTATGTCCATCTCACGGTCGGGGACGTCGGCCGTACTGAAAAGTGAAGAAAAAAAAAAAAAAGGAACACCTTCAACCGTTCATCATCGTCATCATCTTACTAGGAAAGTACTCGGGCACGAACAAACACAAATATACCAAAATCGTCTGAGAGATAATGTAGAGGTCCCTTATTCCACTAGCGATACTCTCGCATCTGCAAAACTTTGTAGTCGCCCATTAGAGGCCTGTGCATGAGCCAAGCCGCAATGCACTTTGACCTGCCGGTACACCAGTAGTGACGGTGAAATGTGCTTCTGAAGCGTTTTGTGACGTTATTTGTGTAGTGAAGCGTCAGATGGGTCGGCGATTGGTAATCAATCCTGATAATGTATTGCGATTGGTTGAGATGAAATTCCAAAGGGCCCTTCTTCGTGAATACGGTGTTGGTGTAGAAGATGAATCATTGACATCTGGTATCTATTATAGAGCAGAAATATGAACATAGATTAGAAACACTATAGTATATACCAGGTAACATGCGAATGATTCATCTTCTACACCAACACCGTATTCACGAAGAAGGGCTCTTTGGAATTTCATCTCAACCAATCGCAATACATTATCAGGATTGATTACCATTCGCCGACCCAACTGACGCTTCACTACACAAATAACGTCACAAAACGCAACTTCAGAGGCACACTGCACCGTCACTACTGGTTTACCGGCAGGTCAAGGTGCAGTGCGGCGTGGCACACACAGAGGCCTCTAATGGGTGACTGCGGAGTTTTGCAGATGCGGGAGTATCACTAGTGTAATAAGGGACCTTCACATTATCTCTCACACGATTTTCGTGTATTTATATTTGTTCGAGCCCACGTACTTTCCTTGTTAAGACAGTTTCCAGCCACAGGCTGGGTTTGTTTAGAATACCAGACCCGCCACTTTGGCCTGACTTCCGTCTCTCTGTTATCACGCTGGTCCTCTCCTCTTTTTTGACACAATCCTCCACTCCTTTTGAGCCATCTATCCTTTGGTCTTCCTCTTGGTCGTTTCTTATGCATTATGTGTATCTTCCTGGGGATCCCCTACTCCTCCATTCTCTTTAAATGATCTTACCACCGCAGTCTTGATGTCTGGATCCTATCCTGTAAGGGCTCCTCTCTCACCATTTCCCTGATCCTCCTCCTCCAACCTCTTCTTGTTACCCCTATTTGCAAATTTTTCAGTCCCCCTGTCTGTATTCTGCTTTCTTCGTTTCCCAAGTTTCCAATGCACAGATCAATTTCGGAATATATTCGATATAACACTTCTTTGCTTTTCTATGGTACATACTTACTCCATACTAAACTCCTAAGTCTTCTCAGAAATACTTCTGCCTGCCTCACATGTTCTGTAATCCCTTGTCATTTCGGCCGTTTTCCACAATTACACTCCCAAGGTACTTCAGCCTTTCTACCTTCTTCAGCTGTTCATCTCCAAGTGTTATTCCCCTCATTGATAGTGAACATTAATTCACATTTACTTATGTTCAATCCGTATTCTTCGACTGTTTCTTTCCAAGCATGCAACTGCTCTTGAATATCCTCCTTGATGCCCCAGGCTATTAGATTGTCTGCAAATACAATAGCTCTCATCTTCCCCATTTCTCCTTACTACCTTATTATGTCATCCATGTCATCCATGATCGCAATGGAGAGAAGGGATGACAATGCACTGCCTTCAACCGTCAAATTATGAAATTTTATTGCTACCCCTACACTCCCACACTCGACTCTCTCTCTCTCTCTCTCTCTCTCTCTCTCTCTCTCTCTCTCTCTCTCTCTCTCACACACACACACACACACACTTAATTCTGTCATTTCAGGCTCACTGACGACCGTACAGGTTTATTACTTGTCGAAGTCAGAATGGGGCCAGTACTAACGTACTGGTGCCCTTAATTGCAGCTAAAATACATAAAATCTGTGAAAGCTGTGCAACGGCGCTATCACTTCAGGCAATCTATGGGCACCAACACATCAGTACTGAAAAAAAAAAAAGATTCTTGCACCAACAGACGTACAATATTTTTTATTATTGCACTCAACCAGATCCGGCATTGACTGCCATCAACAGGAGTTTGAAGGTATGTTCCACATTAGTTACTACAAGAGATCAATTTTGAAGCTATACCAATATTTGTAACTTGAGTATCATATTATGAATAATAATGCAGATGTATAACGGGCATTTTCCAATTAATAATGAAAATTCTCATTTTAATTTTGATGTTGGCATATTTGGGAAAAATTATCCTCGTATTATTTGATGTGCAATATCTTTCCAATCTCCTTTTGATGGCAACCAGTGCGGAAACCGGCAGAGTAAAATAAATAACAGAATGTTGTGCAGCTGAATGATTCTTTCCAAATACATTGCGGCTGTAGATCACCACTTGAAAACAACTTTAACATTAGTACTGCCCATATTATGACTACGAAACATAATAAATCCATTTATACGTTGTTCGTGTGGCCAGAATAAGATACAATGAAGTGTCGATAGTGGTATCAATAAAATTCCACAACTTAACGTCGGAAGGTGGTCAATAGTTCTAAGCAAACATCCATATGTCACACTTGCCTACAGCCACTAACGGTGGCACTCGTTACAGTCCCTGTTGCGGGACTAACGTTAGGGATTTTCGGTTAGTGTATCAAATCAAATGTTCAAATGTTTGTAATTCTTATGGGACCAAACTACGTTGATCATCAGTCCCTAGACATACAGTCTCCTTAAACTAAGTTATACTAACCTAAGGACAACACACACATCCATGCCCAAGGGAGGATTCGAACCTCCGACGCGGGAGGCCGCGCGATCCGTAACGTGGCGCACCAGACCGCTCGGTTACTCCCGCGCATCCAGTCTGTCACGTGGAAGGCTGGGTCGAACCGGCGAGCGTGTTCGGAAGCCTAGGGCCGCCGGTGCAGCAGTTCAGCGCGTTCAAAGGGCTGACTGCCTCTGCAATAAAACACTCATTAAAGTGGACGTCGATCAACATACAGGGTGTCCAAAAAAGGGCTCCCTGATTTCAAAATTAAATATCTCGAAAACAAAGCTCGATGGAGGAATGCAGTAAACGGTATGTTTGTTGTGAAAGCTGTAAGAAGTTTATACAGCAGTTTGAAATAATAGTTACAAAGCTGCTAACAGATGGCACTGTACGCTGCACAGCTCATGTCACCATACATAAGTGAAATAATCGTATGAAAACACTGTTTGCAAACAATCACATCACAATGTTTTCAAAATGTTCATCACTGGCACTACAGAGGTGGCGCAAACAAAGAATGAAATTCACCATCACGTTTCGTAGTGTCTCAACCGAAATGGATTCACTTGCCACAGAGATCGGCGATTCAAGCTCGTCCAGCGTGGCGGGATGCTTCGGGTAGACCATGTCTTTCTCTGTGCCCCACAAAAAAAGTCACAGGGAGTCAAATCCGGCGAATATGGAGGCCAATCCATGCCTGCACCAGTAAATTTGGGATATTCCAAAGCAATGACTCGATTCCCGAAGTATTCCTCAACAAAGCGAAACACTTGTTCGGTCCGATGTGGTTGGACTCGATCTTGCATAAACCATTCAGTACCTGGTCGATCCTCTAATGCTTGCTGTGTGGCGGCAAATTGTTCCAAAATTGCCGCGCACCAGTGACCGTTTCTCGAATGAAAAAAGGGCCAATAATGCCTCTGCCGCATACTGCAGCCCACACAGTAACTTTAGGAGAATACAGGGGTTTAGCTTCACACCAATATGGCTTTTCGGAACCCCAAAATCGCCATTTCTGCTTATTCACGTATCCATTCAGGTGGAAGTGTACTTCATCTGTAAACCAGATGCAGCCAACATCAAATCCTTCACTATCAATCATTGTGAGCATCTGATTAGCAAAGGCAACCCTTTGTTGCACAGCTCGTACGGGTATGGCCTGGTGCGTTTGAATTTTGAATGGAAACATGTGTAGGATCTTTCTCAGTATTTTCTGCGTGCTGGAACGCTTCAAACCAGTCTCAGATGCAATTCTACGGACGGATGACATTGGATTTCGCTGAATAATTCCAGAATCTGTGGCGATATTTTCAGGCGTAACTGCGGTTTGCTTGCGGCCAACATGCCCCACTATATCATCAGCTACGCTGCCTGTTCGTTGAAATTTTGCGAAGAGCGTACGAATGGTTTTTGCATCGGGTCCTTTTGGAACATTAAATCGTGCTTGAAAACTTCGCCTTGTTGTTGTAGGACTCTCTTCTAACCTGTGGTACTCTAGCACCAGAAAAACGCATTGTTCAATAGAGTACATGGTTTTAATCTCTTCCTTCGGTACGCTAACCTCCTTTCACGTTTCATTAGTGGAACTGATCGCTCTGGGCTTCGGATCACTTTTTGTACTAGGCATTACGTATGGCGATTACAGTGGCATCTGTTAGTAGCTATTATTTCAAACTGCTGTATAAACTTGTTACAGCTTTCACAATAAACATATCGTTTACTGCATTCCTCTATCGATCTTTGTTCGAGATATTTAATTTTGAAATCAGGGAGTCCTTTTCTGGACACCCTGTAGAACAAAACACGATCGTACGCCCACAAAGAACTGATCTATCCGAAGAACGAAAGAAAGAAAGAAAAAGATAAGGTTAAGTCGACCTATCGCGAAAAACGGAAGAGTCTTGATCCGATACAAATTTCCTAGCGTCACATCATGATAACTAAGGTCGGATAATAAATATCTAAAACGTGCTCTGCGCCTGATTTGGCGTTACATCACAGACAAGGGACCCGGAAGATATTCCGATTCTACTCAACAGAGAAAAACGCTTCGCCCCCTTGGGAATGGCCGTGCGCTCTAAAGCGCCTTGCTGCAGAGTGCGCGGCTGCTCCCCGTCGGAGGCTCGAGTCCTCCATCGGCCATGAATGTGTTAGCTTCAGTTAGTTTCAGTAGTTTGTAAGTCAAGGGACTGGTGACCATTGCAGTTTGGCCCCATAACTTTACAAACATTTGATATTTTTTAAAGCTTCATAATATCTTACATTAGTAACTCTGTAAAGTCTTTTAGCGTGAAAATTCTCAAAGGAAGAAAGGAACAAACAACAATACCTAATGAGACAATTTGCAACGATTTTGTGCATTTTATGGCTTGAAGAACTTATATTAGTAAACAAACAGAAAGTAACAATTTTTTACGGCGTGTCTCATTTTGTCTCCTTATTAACTCACACAGCGAGGTGGACTCACATTCGGCCGAATGGCGGTTCAAAATCGCCTTCAGTAATACAAATTTAGGTTTACCGTGATTTTATTAACCCTTCAATGCACAGTGTAGCTGATCAGCTACATACCTTATTTTTGCCATTATCTCTCAAAGTCATCAACATTATACCACAAATTCAGTTGTAGCTGCTTTTATAGACAGTGTTACATATTTTAGTAGCTCGTCCTAGAAATTATAAATTGCAGAGTGCTACTAAATCAGTTGAAATGTTCAAATGTTTGTAATCCTATGGGACCAAACTACGTTGGTCATCAGTCCCTAGTCTTACAAACTACTTAAACTAAGTTAAACTAACCTAAGAACAACACACACATTCATGCCCGAGGGAGGATTCGAACCTCCGACGCGGGAGGCCGCTCGATGCGTAACGTGGAGCTCCAGACCGCTCGGCTACTCCCGCGCGGCTAAATCAGTTCGAGAGTTAGTTGCATTGAGTTACTGCTAATATGTGTGTTTGTTTACTGTAATATTCCTACTTTGCCATGTGAAAGTAGTCAATCACATACTACTGTTGCATTATGAGTTACTTTCTGGAAAGATGAGAGGCACAATAGTGACAATAACTGCAATGTGTCCATCATGGAAGCACTGTATAGCTGACCAGCCATGAACTTCTTGTTGCTAGTAGTGCATAATAATTTTAAAGACTTTTTTTTTCAATGTTTTTCTCACAATAATCGCACTATACATTAATCGAGGTGGTTGTTATAGCTTAATGTATTAAAGGGTTAAATAACTCTAGGCAAATGCCTGGATGGTTCCTTTAAAGGGCACAGGCGATTTCCTTCACCATCTGGAAAAAAGACACTGTCTGAGCACGTGCTCCGTCGCTAATGATCACGATGTGGATGGGATGTTAAGTCCTAATATTCCTTCCTTCTTCCTTATCAGCCTGATTTGGCGCACATGATACATGACCTGCAACAATGTATAAAAAGAAAAATTCTTAAATACAGAGTGTTACAAAAACGTACGGCCAAACTTTCAGGAAACATTCCTCACATACAAAGAAAGAAAATACGTTATGTGGACAAGTGTCCGGAAACGCTTAATTTCCATGTTAGAGCTCATTTTAGTATTTGTCTTTAAATGTAAATTGAAATAATTCGTGCAGACAATTGTCAAAATACCCAATTGTTTCGTTAATATGTACTGTATATCCTCGATTCACCGCCAGTTGGCCCAATTGAAGGAAGGAATTGTTGGTGGTGTCTTGATTGGGCCTCATGTTCTTCCACCTACGCTCACTGAAGCACGTTATCATGATTTCATACGGGATACTCTACCTGTGCTGCTGCAACATGTGCCTTTACAAGTACGACACAACATGTGGTTCATGCACGATGGAGCTCCTGCACATTTCAGTCGACGTGTTCCTACGCTTCTCAACAACAGATTCGGTGACCGATGGATTGGTAGAGGCGGACCAATTCCATGGCCTCCACGCTCTCCTGACCTCAACCCTTTTGACTTTCATTTATGGGGGCATTTGAAAGCTTTTGTTACGCAACTCCGATACCAAATGTAGAGACTGTTCGTGCTCGTATTGTGGACGGCTGTAATACAATACGCTATTCTCCAGGGCTGCATCAGCGCATCGGGGATTCCATGCGACGGAGGGTGGATGCATGTATCCTCGCTAACGGAGAACATTTCCTGTAACAAAGTGTTTGAAGTCACGCTGGTACGTTCTGTTGCTGTGTGTTTCCATTCCATGATTAACGTGATTTGTAGAGAAGTAATAAAATGACTCTAACATGGAAAGTAAGCGTTTCCGGACACATGTCCACATAACATATTTTCTTCCTTTGTGTGTGAGGAATGTTTCCTGAAATTTTGGCCGTACGTTTTTGTAACACCCTGTATATTAGAGATGCAAATCAACACATTACAGGTTATTTGCTTTTGTTTACTTTCGAAATTTAACTTCGGGTCTCTAGAGGATATTGGCTCTATATAACACACATCAGACGAACCAGCATAATTTGCGGTGACGTCTGCCAGTGCTCGACAAAAGCCTTCTGGCGGCATTAGGACAGAGGTAGACGTGTGCTCTTCCTGTAGTCTCGTGATGCTGTCACGTCGAAGGTATCCGTCCGTCAGATCAGCCTTGGGTGTTCCAGCAATAAAATCCATCACATAGTGGTGCGCCTAGTTTTACAGAATGTACCCTGTTGAGCGTAGGATCACGTGAGCATAAATGTAGGGAATAGGAATACATGTGTTATTAACTAGAGTTGGGTTTGACCATGACTCGAACTGTTCGAACCATTTACGTCACAGTTCGGGAAATCTCGGGAAATGTTCGAACATTCGATCACGACGCTATCTATCAATGTCAAGAGATACTATCTCTACGATTTACAACGACGATATTAATAAATCTTTTCTGTGCTGTGCAGTATACGATAATTAACGAAGATAGGGTCATTAATGTATTATAGGGATTGATAAGTGTGAAATTTCGACTGTAGTAGCTCTTAGGATGCAGGTCCTAAGTAAAAACAGTAGCGAATATAGGCTATGAGTAAACGATAGCAATCGCGATTTAAATTTCTAGTGCTGCGATCTAGCGACGCCTGTTGATACTACGTACACAGCAGCTCGTGCAACGTTTACTCAAAGGACGCAATCAGTTCATTTTATTTCCGTTACTGGGTATTAAATTTCTAATGTTTTCCGTATTTCATCTATTTTAATCTATTTTCAAGGCGATTAAAAGGTGGTAACATTTTTATGTTACTGTACTGTATGAACAGGGAAAGGAATGGTCATTTCCAACCTATCTCTTATAATCACGTTAAACGTAATTTCTACTTATGTAGGATTCACATTTTTGGCCCACTTGAGCTTACGGTAGCAACACTAAAAGTGGGCCTTTGCGATCGTCTTTTGATAGCTCGAAATTTAAATGAAAATAACGGCTTAACTATTTATCTGACACAAAAATTGAATAACCGAATTTGTAGAGGAGAAAATTCTCTACAACTTTGTTCTGTTATGTTTTTTCATATCTTGTAGCATTTCAAAAATATTTGCAAAAATAACGGCGATTTTGAGATGTATGTCTGTCTGTCTGTCTGTCTAATTTAGTTGAATGAAGGTTTTCCGACTTTGAACTTTTTGAACCCTGACCAACAAACCTCAAACGCACAAAGTCCAAACATTATTCGCACCCCAGAATATAAACATAACAAGGTCCTTTGCTTGTCCGCTAAGACGTGGACTCTGCCATCTTCTGCGTATTGTCAGTTGAAGTCCGAGTTGCCGTGCCTGCCAATCTTTGCGAAATAACAGTGAATAGTGCTGAAGTACTAACACAGTGTTTGACAGTAGACAGTGTGACCACATTTGAATATGAAGTTTCTGCAATGTATTACTACAGAACGGTATTATTATGGTAACTCAGCTGTTTGTGTAGTGAATTCCCCAAGGGTGTGCTCCATAATCATAGAACCCAATGAAATGCTGTAACCAATTGCCCACTGAAATTCGTGCAAGAAGAAGAGAAAATATGGTTACCTTGTCACAATAGTAAATTGTGCATTCAAGACACTACCCTGTACCCCACTGCCACTATAATAAGCGAAGATGTCAACTTAGTTATTTTACTTGTTACTTTTTCCTGGCCAGACATTAATATATACTTCATGAAGCCTGGTAGGGGCACGTCTCAAACCAAAGTATTCCAGCAAACAAAATGCGGCAACTTTCTTTTCTGAAAACAACCTACACTAATATTTCCCATATTTTCCTTCTTTGACTGGGCTATCAACGAAATTAGGCTGATCGGTACGGAGCAATGACCTAACACCGTGGGGTTTAGTGAGATGTCGGCACTGACAACAGTCCGCCTGCTTTCACCGCGGACTTGACTGTTCCCGGTTTGCTTCGCGGCAGGGGCCATGTTTTCATGGTTAAGTAACACTTCTCCATTGTTTATTTTTTACTAGCTTCTGCCTGCGACTTCATTCACCTAGTATGGAGCAACTTCCGAAACTATCCCAAGAGGTCGATTATCTTTATGTCCAACCCAGGTCCAAAACTATCCCTCTGCAAAATTTCATTCAAATCCGCCCAGTAACTTTTGCGTGAAAGCATAACAAACAAACCAACTTTCACTGTTATATTTGAGAGTACAATTAAATGTTATCTGCTGCGTGACACATAATAATTTACTTAATAGTATTTAGGTTTGCCTTACTATGGGCGGTAAGGAACTGATGATGAAGTTTTGCAAAGTTTCAGTTTAAAGAGGGCCCCAATGTCATTTTTGCCCCGGGGCCCTTGGTGACATAGCTACGCCACTGGTTCGGAGATGTCACGTGACATTCCTCGCCCAGAACTCTCTCAGGCATACGCCAGCTTGAGTTGCGTATTTGATGATTTTCTTATTGTAACTTATACGTTGTCATTACAAGCAATGGCGCATTGAAGAATTAATAAAAACACATCGTTCTTCATACGATAAGTGATAATCTAGTGCCTACAAATGCCATATTAGCATCAGTTAACAACGGCCATCAATAGTATGAGATTAAAGGATTCAATTTTTGAACGACAGCCGTAGCGTAGTGGGCAACGCGTTGGACTTTAACTTCCTATGAAATTAGTTCTGAGCAAAGCGATAGCCCGCTAACTTTAAAATTTCTCGTGTATCGTTGGCAGATAGGCAGCGACAGTCGTTTTTTAATCATAGTGTTCGAACAGTTCGATACTGTATCGAGTTCTCTGCTGTATCGGGAAATCCCGAGCATGTTCGAACGCGAGTAGCATTTGCCCAGCCCTACTATTAACACAATGCCTCCCCGGAGGAGAATATTGGTGCCTCCATCCTGGTCACTCTCCACATCTGCAAGGCTGTTATGCGCCCCAGAGGGGCAGTCTGCGCCTGCCACTTTCCACGCTAGCAGCGCACAGTTCCACAGATCTCGGCTCCTCTCACGGTCGGCTGGGCACTGCGATTTGCACCTGGTGGGCACCAGAAGGCAGGCGCCGCCATACTGCCGCCTGGTGCCGGTCACGGGGAGAAACTCTCTGGAGGTCGAGGTTTCGCGTCATTTGACTCATGCCCGCTGATTTGCTCCACTTGAACCGGAAACGCTCAGAGTTCAGATATGATAGCGCTCTACTTTCGTGAAGACTTACTGATCCCCAACCACAGGAAGAATTTAACACAAAGCATAACTTGATCATCGTTAACAGGGCCGGCGTAAGGCACGTGCGAAACGTGCGGCTGCACAGGGCGGCACTTTCCGAGGGGCGGCGAAGCTGCCGACCTCCTTCTGGTTGGTTTTTTTTTTTTTTTTTTTTTTTTTTTTTTTTAGGACAATCTCAAAATTAATGCCCAAGAGGGGATTCGAAACCAATCCTTGGAGGGAACGGCTTCAGGAACTATGGCATGGCGCCTCGACTACCTGCTGGCCGCCCCTGTTGAACAAGGGCAGGGAAGAGGACTAATTTCTTCCTCGTCACTGTGGCAGCGCCTTCGTCGGAGGAACACAGAGGGGGGAGCAGTATGGCGTACACTGTAGAAAAACTGGCCTCAGTATTCCAGGCCGAAATCACTGCCATAAGGGCGTGTGTAGAGGAGAATTTGCGTAGGTGCTACAAAGATCGTAGCATCTATATCTATTCAGACAGCCAGGCAGCCCTGAGATCACTGGCAGCTCTGCAACAAGGTCTAAAATTGTTGCAGAATGTCACAGGGTTCTGCTGGAGCTAGGGGAAAGCAAAAGAGTAAACCTATTGTGGGTCCCTGGCCACTCGGGGATCAGTGGCAACGAACATGCCGACAGATTAGCCAGGATGGGGGCAGAGTCTCCATTTATTGGACCGGAACCTGTCTTGACAATCACCAAGGCAATGATCAAATTGGAGCTACGTAACTGGCTCAGAAGACAGCACGTAGAATATTGGACCAAAGTCCATCAACAAAAACATGGCAAGGTAATGATGCCAAAGCCATGTTTCAGAAGAAGCTCTGCAATCCTGGGTCTGAACAGGAGAGAGATTAGACTCATGGTTGGATTGCTGACAGGCCATGGGAATTTCAAAAAACACGTACATACAATGGGAATAACAGAAGAGGACCCTAAATGTATGATCTGTGATGATGGTCATGAAACTGCATCACATTTATCTTCGAATGCATTGCATTGGAGAGTAAAAGGCACAGAACATTTGGGACAATCAGACCCGAAGAAATTGCATCTAATAAAGAACTGGTAAAGGGACTCCTTGCACTGTTCAAGGGCATTGGTTGGTTTTTACTAGATATACAGGGAGCGATACCGCACAATAAACTTAGTTTCGGTGCAGGCAGTGGCGGGTTGAACCAATACTGTTTTGGCTTCCCTGGAAAAATCAATCAATGGCGTACACGCCATTATTCTTATGAGTGGAGCGCTGCCAGCCTTTTATGCGCCGTGCGTTTACTCACAACTAATTTTGCAGAAGACGAAATCTAATCTGGAAATTCGAATCAGTGTTCGATACTGCGATTACGTGTTAAGCCTGAAGCAATTTTGCTAAGCCCTTCAACGGCAGTTTCCGAGTGTTTTATTCTTCCCGCATTGTGGAAAAAAATCGTTGAACATTACTACAGTCAAACATGTCGAACAACATTCGGTCCTACAATGGCTAGGAGTATTCCGAATGGGTAAATACGCTGCGAGTAATTACAAGGGATAAACACCATTTGTAGTAAGCCTGGCATAAGTTGGGTTTCCACGTATTTTTCAAACTATTAGATCACGATATGCAGCTCCTTGTTTTAGGTATAGATTCTAAACAGATTATAAAGACTGCAAAATGTACATACAGGAGAGTAGTCAACCCACCAAAAATTGAAAATTTTAGAAAACTCCTCAAAGACATGAACTGGAAAGATGTATATAGCGCTCATGGCATGAATGAACAATATAACATATTCATTAATAATGGTAGTATCATGTTTGGAAACTGTTTTCCTCTAAAAGTAACTCGAATTAAACAGAAGTCTATAATAAAACCATGGATTACACAAGGAAAAAGATTTCATGTAAGACAAAAAGGAAAATGTATTTATCAGCCAAGAGTAGTTGCAATGATGATGATTTAGCTAAATATAAGGAATACTTTAAAATATTAAAAAACGTTATTCAGGCATCTAAACAAATGCACTACGAAAAGAAGATAGCAACATCAGGAAACCAAATAAAAACAATATGGGATATAGTGAAAGAGGAGACTGGTAGAACCAGAAAGGAACAAGAGCAGGTAGCATTAAGAGTAGATTGAACATTTGTAACTGATGGGCATATTGTGGCAAATCTATTTAACAAGTACTTTATATCTGTTAGTATGGGATTGTCTGGGTCAGTAAATAATGCCCTAGAATATTTGAAACTAGCATTTAAAAATAACTTCACATACATGAATATGTCACTCACTTCACCACAAAAAATAACTCCCATAATAAAATCTTTTAAAAAAAGCATTCTAGTGGTTACGATGAAATATCAACAAAGTTAATTAAAGCGTGTTCTTGTGTACTTAGCTCAATTTTAAGTTATCTGTGTAACCAGTCTATTATAACGGGAACATTTCCTGGTTGGCTAAAATATGCGGATACTAAACCTCTATTCAAGAAGGGGGATAAAGAGATACTATCAAACTACAGACCGATTTCACTTTTGCCAGCATTCTCAAAAATTCTAGAAAAGGTAATGTACAAACAGCTTCTCAACCACTTAACCTCAAATGGCTTATTGTCTAGAACACAGTTTGAATTTCTGAAAGGTTCCGATATCGAGAAGGCTTTTCACACTTACAGTGAGAATGTACTTAATTCATTAGATAATAAATTGCAAGCAGCAGGTATTTTTTGTGATTTGTCAAAGTCAATTGCTTGTGAGAGCCATAACATCCTTTTAAGTAAATTAGAATTCTATGGGGTCACAGGAAATGCTGCAAAATGGTTCAAGTCGTACCTCACTAACAGGAAACAAAGGGTGTCAGTGCAAGTGATTAGTGAATTAAGCCAACAGTCATCATCGGATTGGGAAGAAATTACATGTGGCGTCCCACAAGGATACATCTTAGAGCCTTTGCTTTTTTTGTATACATTAATGATCTCTCATCAGTTACATTACCAGAAGTAGAGTTCGTTTCGTTTGCAGATGATACAAGTATTGCAATTAAAAGCACGTCAAGCATAGTTATAGAAAGGTCTGCTAATGATATTTTCATGAACATTAATAAATGGTTTAAAGCCAACTCATTGTCATTAAACTTTGAAAAGACGCACTACATGAAGTTCAGAACATGTAAGAGGTTTCCCACCAGCATATGCATTAAGTGTGAAGAGCAGGTAGTAGAGGTTGACAGTATTAAATTCCTGGGATTACAGCTTGATAATAAATTTAGTTGGGAGGAACACACAACAGAACTGCAGAAACGACTCAACAAATCTGTATTTTCAATACGAGAGTTATCAGACATAGGAGACATAAAAATAACAAAGCTTGCATACTTTGCTTACTAATGCTTGCTAATGTCATATGGTATAATATTTTGGGGTAACTCTTCAAGTCAATCAAAAGTCTTCAGAGTCCAAAAACGTGTAATACGTATTATTTGTGAAGTAAATTCACGGACGTCCTGTAGAAGCCTCTTCAAAGAACTGGGTATATTAACTACTGCCTCTCAGTATATTTATTCCGTTATTAAATTTATCATAAATAATATATTCCTTTTCCCAACAAACAGCTTAGTTCATACATACAATACTAGGAATAAAAATGGTCTACACAAGAAGTTAAAAGCAATTACTTTAGTTCAAAAAGGGGTCCACTACTCAGGAACACACATTTTCAATAATTTACCATCAAGTATAAAAATTTTAGCTACAAATAAATATCAGTTCAAGAGGAACCTAAGACTTTCTAGTGCCCAACTCCTTCTACTTCATTAGTGAATTTCTAAATTGTACCAAATGAGGCATGTACTCATACTATATTAGTATTATTATTATATTATCAGCTAAAAAACTTAATAATGTGTGTATGTGTGTTTATATTATTAGTATTATATATTATTCAACTTGTAAATTTTGTTTCTTGACATGTTCCAAATCCACGAGGATCTGCTCAACAGCCGGCTGCGGTGGCCGAGGGGACTGAGGCGCTACAGTCACGGCCTGCACGGCCACTACGGTCGGGGGTTCGAATCCCCCCTCGGGCATGGATATTTGTGCCGTCCTTAGTTGTAGGTAGTTCATAAGTAGTTTGTAAGTTTAGGGACTGATGACCCCGTAGTTAAGTCCCTTAAGCTTAACAAACATTTGAACATTTTCTGCTCAACATGGAACTACGAAAAACTAATCTAATCCCACAACACTGCCCAAAAATACGACTACGGGTTGGCACAATTTACCCATAGAGGTACAACAATCTACCTATGATTATGGCTGTCTCCCAGACGGGTCACGAGATAACAGTCGGGAAATTTTACCAGGAGAAAAAAAGGGCACCTAAGTATATTACAACCGGTAAATACCATATAAGAAAGCATATATGAACAAATTAAATTCATGGGCGAATAGCCGCTCAAACAGCCGTAGTTGCTGTCAAGCACGACAACGACTATCGGTCATCAAAGTACATGTATTCAGAAGGACATAGGCACGGAAAACCGCTGGGGTTCAGCTAACCAATCTGAACTAAGACGTGGACACAAAGACAGGCAAGTACATGGTGAGCCAAGAGGGAAACACGCCAACTAACACAAACCATTATACATGGCCAAGTGAAGCAACCATTTAACTCCAAAGTTTTAGTTGTACATGACGTGGTAGAGTGCCTGGGTAAATTACTCGGAGATGGAAGCGAGTCTGTTTCAATCCAAGTTGAAGATTATGGAGAAGCAGGTAGATCATGGGAGGCTCAAGTGTACACGAGGCCGCCGTCGTCACATGGAACACACTAGACGACACCCGTCGCCCGGCAAGTGGCGCACCACTCCGTAAACAATCAGTCAGCACGGCCGGCCCATATCTGTTCTGAGTACCGCCGCCGAACGCTCCACTTTCCGGCTGCAGACCGACCTGTCGGCTGAAGACACCTCGCCAAAGAGGTATATAAACATAGGATACAGGCAAGCTACAGCGCTCTGGGTGGCAGCGCTAAGCAACACTGGCCGCCATATTTGAGAACGTCAGTTTGAAGCAGCAGCGTGAGCAGACGCTTCTGTTTGTAATCTAAACTGACGTGTAGGCGCTATTATTAACTTAGTGGTAAATAGAGCCCAGTGTATGTTCGGCGTACAATTGCAGCAACCGCAGTGATAAAACTGTTGGAATATTATACATAAAGAAACAGATATGTAATTATATAGTCGTTGTGTATCACCGTGTATTTGTCTATAAGCATTCATTTTACGTAACTTTCGCATTTACCAAGCTTCAAAACTATGTTTACTTCACGATCATCAAAAAGCTAGGCAGAGGTTGAATGTATTTGGTGTGTTTTAATGTAATGACAGTTGTTTATATAGTATACAAAAGCGTATTAACCATTGGGTAAGTAGCCTAGGGATATGAACTGTAATTAAACGCCGGCCGCGGTGGCCGAGGTGACTGAGGCGCTCCAGTCACGGTCAACACGGCCACTACGGTCGGGGGTTCGAATCCCCCCTCGGGCATGGATATTTGTGCCGTCCTAGTTTGTAAGTAGTTCATAAGTAGTTTGTAAGTTTAGGGACTGATGACCCCGTAGTTAAGTCCCATAAGCTTAACAAACATTTGAACATTTGTAATTAAACTATTCTTTATACAGATTTCCTTTGAAAAACAAGGAATTGTTAACCAAATGGGTAACCAGTATGAGGCGTGATAAGTGGCAGCCTACAAAATATAGTTACATATGCTGTTGTCATTTTGAATAAAAGTTGTGGATGCTATCACCGATCGAAAGCGGCTACTTGCAAATGCCATTCCAACACTATTTTCGTTTCCTGAGCACATACAGAAACCAAAAGCTGTAAGGAGAGTACCAAGGGAACGTCAAATTGTAGAGAGCTCGACAAATACGTAATGTACTTCAAAGCATGAAACATCATTTGGACCACAGGCAGAATAAAGGTAATTAAAGCTTTTAAAGAAATTCGCCTTTATTTATAGGGAAGATATGTCGGCAAATACAAACGATTATTGACATTATAGTAACATCAGATAATGCAGCAGTTCGACGATTGTAAACATTACACTTAGGATGCAGTAGTAAACGAGAAATGCTATTCGTAGTGGGAATTACTTTCCGAAATGCGTCGCCCAGAAATTAAGGAAAAATCAAGACTGGCAATGATTAATATAAAACCTATGATTCAGCGTTAGCAGACGCCCAGTACCACGTGGCGTGACACTGACGTTCTCAAAATTGGCGGCGACCTTTCCAATTGGCTTCAACTATGACGGCGACGTGGCCAGTCTATGATGTTTATATAGGTCTTTGCACCTCGCACTGTCTCGCTGATAAGGCCCTCTCGCGGGTAGCGAAGACAGCCGCCGGTAGATAAGCACGAAGCGCAATCGGGTGCGCCCTCAATGGGAGAAATAAAAAATAAGATCGATAGGATAGCGCTGCGCAATAGGACGCCGGCACAGCTCAGTGACAAAGTGAAACTATTATGCTATACAGTACTTTCCCAGACGCTTTTTGTCATGAGATTCTATACTCTGTCTGGCGTCATTGTATGAAATGTTGGCAGAATCCAGACGAATCCCGACCTACTGGAAACCCTATTGTGTATTTTTCTAGGTCCTGTGTCCTATCGGATTAAAAAACTGCTTCGACAAAAATACAAATGTAATATCGCCTTTTCCACCAATAATAATTTGAAAAAGAATGTTATCCATAATCTGAATCTATCTCTGACCCCTTGCAAAACTCCGGTGTCTATAAGTTCTCATGTGCTACCTGTTCTGCATATTACATCGGACAAACGGGACGAGCCTTTTCGGTTCGTTGCAAGGAGCACTTTTTGAGGAAGAACGGGTCTTGTCCCCCTAATTCCTCGTTTGCAGATCACTTGCTAATTGCAGGACATGGTCCCGAAAAAATTGAAAGTGTAGATATTTTGCATATAGAGAAGAAGGGGCGTAAACTTGACATCTGGGAAGAGTTAAAATTTTGAATACTTGTCCTCGCATGACGGACTGTTATTGAATGAACAGGTGCAACTTCGTGGTAGAGGTTTTTTTAAAGGCATCAAGCCACTACTTTAGATAGTCAATTTAAGTTTCACAGACCTACTCTTGCAGATTCCGTGATACCTTTTCTTTCACATTAATATGTGTTGTTATTTATGTTTGGTTAATACATTTCGTTAAATATTTTTCACGATGTACTACGTACGCTTCTATCTACATCTACATGGGATACTCTGCAAATCACCTATATGTATAATGTGTAGAATGTTTGGCCTCTATCGATTTGGTACGCAAGCTACCTGCCACATTGTATCATAACTTGGCCACTAGATGGCGATAAGCTAACATACGCGCTTTGTACATATGCGCGGTCAGTTATCTGTCGACGTTGGCGGCGGAGACATTGCAGCCCCTAGTGACTGCTCCGCCTGTCTACAATTATTTACGTTTTAGGTATGACTATCTGATTATCTCAGCTATATTTTTTGTATTATTTTAAATTAGATTCCCATAGCGGCATTGAAACCTGGTTTCGATTATTTTCGTGCTTTGCGACTGAGGGTTGCCCCTTAAAAGTTTAATTGTGTATTCACTTTGCTCGTAAGTTAGACATTTTCTTGAAAATGTTCAAATTTTTTCAATCAAAATCAATGTTCAAATGTTTGTAAAACTTATGGGACTTAACTGCGGGGTCATCAGTCCCTAAACTTACAAACTACTTATGAACTAGCTGATACTAAAGACAGCACAAATATCCACGCCCGAGAAGGGATTCGAACCCCGACCGGGAACCGGCCTTGCGCATCATAGCATAGCGCCTCAATGAGCTCGGCCGCTCCGCCGCTTTTGAAATCTATTGGACTTAGGTTCCTTGGTCATCAGTCTCTGGGCTTACAAATTAAACTAACTTAAGGTAACCTTTAACATCGAATATTGATTTAAACCTAAGGAAGTCCTTTCTGAAGGCATTTGTATGGAGTGTTGCCTTGTATGGGAGTGAGACATGGACGATAAACAGTGCGGACAGGAAGAGGATTGAGGCTTTTGAAATATGGTGCTACAGAAGAATGCTGAAGATTAGATGGGTGGATCGCGTAACTAATGAGGAGGTACTGAACAGAATTGGGGAGAAAAGGGATTTCTGGCATACCTTGACTAAAAGAAGGGATAGATTGGTAGGACACATTCTTAGACATCAAGGAATTGTGAATTTAGCGTTGGAGGGAAGTGTGTGGGGAAAAAATCGCAGGGGAAGACCAAGAGATGGATACAGTAAGCAGATTCAGACAGATGTAAGTTGTCGTTCTTATGTGGAGATGAAGAGGCTTGCTCAGGATAGGGTATTGTGGAGAGCTGCATCAAACCAGTCTCCGGACTGAAGACCACAACAACAACAAGGTAACCTACGGTCAACACACACACACACACACACACACACACATACACACATGCCTGAGGTAGGATTCGAACCTCCGACGGCGAGCAACCGCGCGCTCTGCAGCAAGACGCCTTAGTGCTCGGCCACACCACCGCGGCACTTTCTCTTCTTCAGTGTTGAAAACAGGAAAAATTCTATTCCATTACTTGAAAAACTGGCATCTTCCCAGTAGCTAGAACGGAAAATAAAAGGAAGAAAAGTGAAGTGATACGGCGTCTGTTAGCACTTACTGAATAATGAGACAGGAAAGAGCTATTTCATGATAATTCATTCAAGTGCCTGTTCTTTCTAATGAGCAAGCGCGATGCATCGCGTTAATAGTTTTCTATTTACCTGCCTATTACGTTCTTAATTTCAGCAATATACAGTCAAAAAGTCATGAAAATTGAAAAGAGAGTGTCACCCGATTGTTTAGTCACGAGAAATTCTCTCCTATACCACTATGTTACTACGAATCATATAGTTTATGCTACGCGCTACGTTTGGAACAGCGAGTTCAGAAGAAATTTATTAAATTTTTCTCTCTCATCGAAATGCAGTTTCCTGTAACGCTTTCTTTGGGAAGATTCAAGAAAAATCATGAATGCTTAAAGTGCAACTATTAAGAGGGATTTAAGCTGAACATAATTACATTAGGTACTTTAATTTGCAAAAATTCAATTTTACTTCATATACAACCAATCTGGGCCGCGGCGGATTAGCCGCGCGTACTGGAGCGCCGTGTTGCGATGGGCGCGGCCGTCCGCCTTTGGGGGTTCGAATCCCCCCTCGGGCATGGATGTTTTGTCGTCTTTAGTATAAGCTAGTTCATAAGTGTAAGTTTAGGAAATGATGACCCCGCAGTTAAAAACATTTACAAACATTTGAACATTTTACAACGAATCTGGAATGCTGTAGTGACAAGCTCAAGGAGCACGGTTGTTTCAGCCCATATTCTCATCCCTCTCCCCCTCCCCCCCTCTCTCTCAACATTTCCTTCTACCCCCATCTCACGTCTTCATATTCTGTTACCCTGTTACCTACTGTTTACATGTTTCTTGCTGCTCAACTGCTCATAGCTCTAAGGTATTAATTGTAGAGTCCATGTTACGAAGATTTTATTCTTGTTTTTGTCGATTCTACCTCCTCCAAAACTACGGAAAGCAAAGAGCTTGCAGTAGAAGTTATTTATTTCACACTGACAAAGGTAAAGAAATGCTCATAGTGTCACTGGAAGACATTCCTGAGTGTGAGGTCATCAAATATGTACTCACTCTCGCGTACGAGTCCTCGAAAGTTATAAGGGAACTTCCAAAAACCCTTTATAGTTCAAAAGTATACAGCCCATGTCCTTCCGAATATCCATTAGTGTGGTGTAAAAAATTATATTAAATCGGTCAAGAACTTTCGGAGGTTTCCGGTAAAAACGTTTCCCCTTTATACAGGGTGAATTAAATATTGCGGAAACGGAAAGTGCGATTGATGTGCAGTTTTCACAGAGTAGATTGGTAGTCAGGGGCTCGTATTTTTAGCCAACAAACAGATTGTAATATTACTTAGAAAGTGTATTTTTATGCAAACATACAGTTTTGTAAATGGAACAACGATTGTTTCTATCACGCACTGTAACTTTTGACACCAGCTGTTTAGTTTGGCAGCTATAACCATTAAAAGTTTAGGGGGCGGAGGCTACGACAGCGTATCTGACTGGCTGGTGGTCATGAGACAGTTGGCCGTGCCCCAGGGGATAGCCACTCGGCCAGTTAGCTATGCTATCGCAGCCTCCGCCCCCCGGAACTTTGAAGGGTTGTAGCTGCCAAACTAAACGTGATAAAAATGTCATTCGAAATTATTTGTACATAGCAGGTGTCAAAAATTCCAATGCATGATAGTAATAACCATTGTTCTATTTGAAAAATTTCATGTTTGCATAAAAACTACACTTTCTAGGTATTTTTACAATCTGCTTTTTTTTTTAAGGTGTCACAGCAGAGCTGCAAAAAATAACTGACTGGTTTTAACATTACCCAAGGTTTTATTTATTTTAATTAGGGGGTGGCAAGTTTGCAGCTCGCGCGAGGTGGTAGTTACGCTTGCGCCGGCTCTGCACCGTTTCTATAATCAGAAGTGTCGCCAACAACTGTGAAACGATAATATCCGTACTAACTACCATGTATCTAGATGGTGGTCGCATTGAGTAGTCTTTCTAACCTGAAACGTAAATTTGGTAAAAAGCTGACAAATATTACTCTGTTATGCTGACATTCAAATGTGTTTCTTTCAGTGGTTTTCCTTATTTCTCTTCCGTGTTTCCTTACAGAAATTTCCACAATGTTTCAATGTGCTATAATGTCTGGTTTCGCGAGGGTACCTTCTTAATAATTAGTATATTTTTGCCTTGTTTGGAATGGTTGTCAATCCTGAAATGAACGACAAATGTGCTGAGAGTCCAAGAGGGATGAAACTGCCGCGGTGGAGTAGCCGAGCGGTCTAAAGCGTTGCGCGGTTGCTCGCCGTGGAGGTTCGAGTCCTCCCTGGGGCATGGGTGTGTGTGTTTGTCCGTAGGTTAGTTTACCTAGGTTTAAGTAGTTTGTAAGCTACGGACTGATGACCACGTAGTTTGGTCCGATAGATTTACAAACATTTGAACATTTTTTGAGGGATAAAACTGCACGCCTAAGCCGACAGCGTGCACAGTCTGTTGCAGACACGCTAAGTGGTCCAACAGTGCTTTGCCAAGTGTCATGTTCGTTCGCGGGTGCCTGCTCGTTGTAGCCATATTTCAGTTTATTTTCGTAAATCTCGAATATCCCTTGATTATCATTGCGAGTGTTCACACTTCGTTGCTGCAGATTACCTGGCATTCGCCTCGCAGACGCAAACCGCTGCTGACTGGAGCGTTTTTGATTTGGTATCGTATGTTCTAGCCATTGCGAATATCCTTTTTCTATATTGATTCTCCTTCTTCTCTCCTTTAAAAATTAGACTTGTCGACCTATTCTATCCACGTATCAAAACGCTATTCCTCTGCTAACTACACATTGTAAAAATAATAATAAATAAGATTGTAGCTTCGTGAGCAATGAACTTCCCAGGTTAATGTTCTTCTTAAAATGCTTACAAAATAAATATATTACAACTTACTTTGAGCCAATTAAGCCGGCCGCGGTGGCCGAGGGGACTGAGGCACGTCAGTCACGGTCTGCACGGCCACTACGGTCGGGAGTTCGAATCCCCCCTCGGGCATGGATATTTGTGCCGTCCTAGTTTGTAAGTAGTTCATAAGTAGTTTGTACGTTTAGGGACTGATGACCCCGTAGTTACGTCCCATAAGATTTACAAACATTTGAACATTTTTTGAACCGATTAAAGGTGAAGAAAGTCGGGAGTCAATTACGTGTGACCTATTTCAACAATCTAGTCAAATGGCTTGACGTAAGAAGCAGAATCGGCAAGATCACATTGGCACAAACTCGAGAATAATTAGATTTCAATCTTGCTCTTCTATAACGTTATAGGTGACACTGCGATGAACTTTGTTATTCTGCAGCAGGACATCAAAAATATAAAGCGAGAAGGGATTCAGTCGTAGGACTATCTTCTTGTGTGCTTTGCATCCACATTTCTTTCGGAGAAATTAATTTGATGAGGAATGTAGCACCGACTAGGCTGAATTACATCTCCCTTAAAAAAGCATTTCAAACTATACTTGGAAAAGTGTACAGCCACCAGTTGCACGGTTGTAGATTTATTTACAACCGGTTTCGAGTATTATTGCCCTTCTTCAGTTACATAAATTGTGCAATTGGTGGCTGTTTACTTTTCCAACCTAACACAGTTGCTACAATGAATAAAACATTTAATTTTGTTTAGACAGTATCAAATGTTCAAATGTTTCTTAAACTTATAGGACTTAACTACGGGGTCATCAGTCCCTAAAATTACAAACTATTTATTTACTACCTTATACTAAGGACGGCACAAATATCCATGCCCGAGGGGGAGGATTCGAACCCCCGACCGTAGTGGCCGTGGAGACCGTGACTGGAGCGCCTCAGTCCCCTCGACCACCGCGGCCAGCTTAGACAGTATCATAATAGAGTATAATAAATACGCATCTACATAATAACACTTTGACATGAATTGCGTCGCAATCAGAAGACACCTAATAGCACCTCACTTATGTTTCCGGGCTGATAGACTGTGATCGATAGGTAAAACTTTCGCCGGCCGCGGTGGCCGAGGAGACTGAGGCGCTTCAGTCACGGTCTGCACGGCCACTACGGTCGGGGGTTCGAATCCCTCCTCGGGCATGGATATTTGTACCGTCCTAGTTCGTAAGTAGTTCATAAGTAGTTTGTAAGTTTAGGGACTGATGACCCCGTAGTTAAGTCCCGTAAGCTTTACAAACATTTGAAACATTTGGTAAAACTTTCCCCTAACGCAGAGGTCGACAAGTAATCTTAGATGGGGTCCGGATTCTTTTGAAAATTTTTATCGAGGTCCGCAAGTAAAATCTCATAATCCTTATTATTTTTTATTTTAATTTTTATTCACAAAATAAACGAAATACAACAAACAGACATATTTCTATTCAAAAACCCAGAAAATTAATATTCATCACTATTTTTTCTTTAATTTTCACCCTCAAACTAATATGAAATACAATTGATATAAAATAGAACTGTATAAAAAATTAAAAAAAAAAACTTATATTATTTTGCAAAGAATCTTCTGGCTTTCGTTTGCTAGGAGAACAAAAATGTTTACATGGATATGCCCTGATCGCTGAAGTACAGGTTTCGGAGATTGTCAGAGTAGAAAGTCGATTTATAGAATTTCATTGTTCTTTAAATAAAGTTCCGGTGGTGCATTCGTGTGTACACAGCTTTTAAGCGGCTCACCTGCCAACTTACTCCGTTGTACCGCCGCTCTCAGGCGTTACACACATGATAACTATTTATTTACCTATAATAATGATTGTTGTTATTGTGGTCTTCAGTCCGGAGACTGGTTTGATGCAGCTCTCCACAATACCCTATCCTGCGCAAGCCTCTTCAACTCCACATAGGAACGGCAACCTACATCTCTCTGAATCTGCTTACTGTATCCCTCTCTGGTCTTCCTCTGCGGTTTTTACCCCACACACTTCCCTCCAACGCTAAATTCACAGTTCCTTGATGTCTAAGAATGTGTCCTTCCAATCTATCCCCTCTTTTAGTCAAGGTATGCCAGAAATTTCTTTTCTCCCCAATTCTGTTCAGTACCTCCTCATTAGTTACGCGATCCACACTTCAAAATCCTCTATCCTCTTCCTGTCCACACTGTTTATCGTCCATGTTTCACTCCCATACAAGGCAACACTCCACACAAATAACTTCAGAAAAGACCTCCTTAAGCTTAAATCAATATTCGATGTTAGCAAATTTCTCTGTTTCAAGGACGCTTTTCTACCCATTGCCATTCTGCATTTTATATCCTCTGTACTGCGACCATCATTTGTTATTTTACTGCCCAAGTAACAAAATTCATCTACCTCCTTTATTGTTTCGTTACCTAATCTAATTCCTTCAGCATCACCTGATTTTCTTAGACTTCACTCCATTACGCTAGTTTTGCTCTTGTTAATCTTCATCTTATATGCACCTTTCAGCACACTGTCCATTCCGTTCAAATGCTCTTCCAGGTCCTTTGCTGTCTCTGACAGAATTACTATGTCGTCGGCAAAACGCAATGTTTTTAATTCTTCACCCTGAACTTTAACTCCTCCTCCAAATTTCTCCTTGCTTTCCTTTATAGCTTGCTCAATGTACAAATTGAATAACATTGGAGAAAGGCTACAACCCTGTCTCACTCCCTTCCCAACCACTGCATCTCTTTCATGCCCATCAACTCTGACAACCGCTGTCTGGTTTTTGTACAAGTTGTAAATAACCTTACGCTCCCTATATTTTACCCCTACTTGCTTCAGAACTTGAAAGAGTTTATTCCAATCAACATTGTCAAAAGCCTTCACCAAATCTACAAAATAATGATTAAGCGTTCTAATTACTGAGCAGTTAATTATAAATCTAGAAAAAATGGTGGCTCTCATACGAACTGCTATCTACTGAATATATTTTTTTTAATTTGGGTATATAACTTATACCTTTTGGTAGTCCAGTTTTTGGCCTTTCGCAGTCGAGTTTGTGACACTTGCGGGGAGTGACACTTGCGGGGAAAGGGAATGTGTAGACACTTGCGGGGAGACCCGGACGCTGCAGGTAGTGGACAGGGTGTTCCAGAAGTAGAGATACACCACCCCTACTCCTCGCCCTCGAGCCGCTACCTGTGCCGTATTCAGGGAAAGGCCCACCGGACCGGCCGCGCAATTTGTGGCACAAATTACATGTTTGATAATATCAATTTAATACATAGAAGTATGAAATCACATCAAGACTACTTCCTGCAAACATTTCGACAAAAAAAAGTTGGCACTGAGTTTAGAAAAACAAAATTCTAGTATATTCGATTTTAACATTTTATCAAAAAATGAATGTTACTACAAGAGATACAGCCATTCAAATTTACGGGCACCATAACGTTTTCCCTTCTTGAGTAAATGAGCTGATTCTTGTAGTTTCAACGACACAGTAGCCTTTTTCTTGAATGTTCTGAATATAAATCTTCACACAGATTTCTTGAGGAGGAGAGTGATACGGATATCTGATTGTAAACCACTGCCTATTACCTTAGACCTTTTTGACTGTACTGAACAGGAGTTCCTCGTATTCCGTAATTTATATTTATACAGTTAACAGCAATGCAATTTATAACCAACTATTGGCTGCCAATTTCGCTTCATTTTTCCTGGAAGTCTTGCAACTTGTTTCTCCCTGTTGGTTTATGCCAAGTTCGTAGTAAAAATGGTTCTATATAGCGGTGATAGAAGATAGAATTTATTTTTAGCGTTTTTCGGTGTGTGACACGAAGGTTTAAGGTTGCGTCTCCTATTAAAAAGCATAGTAGCTATTTTTAAAGAGATGGAAGTTGAGTGATAGTGGGGTTAACTACATAGCGGTCAGTTACATCAACGTATCTGTGCAGGATGCCTATTATATTTATTGCTTGCGCAGGTGTCTTGATATGCATAGTGTTCTGAATAATATGCTTTTAGGAGGTATGACTGCTGAAAGTCATCGTCTTGTAGTAGCAGAGAATGTCTTAATAGCTCTCCAAACATTATCACTGTTAAAATACCGTTTTGTTTTCAGGAGGAACACTCAACGAATTAATACGTAGTTAGAACAAGTCTCGTGTTATGTTGACAGTGCTAGACTTCTTGGTGTGCCTGTACCCAGGAAAAGCCATTAGCCGCCTCAAGGGCCCTGGGTTCCCCGCAAGTGTCACTCCCCGCAAGTGTTCCAACCCCTTCGCGTTCCGGACTTGTACAACGGTCCGCCAGTTGCCGACCGCTGCCCTAACGTTACGTCTTCGGCTGGGGAAGACACCATTGCAGGCAAAGTGGCGTGACAGCGTTCATTGTGCGAACACTAATAACAGTTTGGAATTGTAGACCTTCGCTGTTTGTCTTGTCCGAGACTTAAGTCACAGTTATTCAGCACTGTGTTCGCGGAACTGCCTGCAAAGTAAGTTACGCCACGCTCCCCGCGTTATGTGTCGGTATTATCTTACGGTTATGGCATTCCGCTAGCTGTCACGTCGGTCGTTCACTGGGTACGCCGCGCACAGACATAAGTAGGCCTCTATGAGTAATGTGCAGCTGGTGGGTGTCGTAAACAGGTCGAATGCTAATAACTGTGATCAGCCAATCACCGCTCTCTTCCCCTCTTTTCCCCACCCCTTACTCCCGGCAGTTTTGCCGACGGCAGTCGGTCAGTACCTTATCCTCGTTCGCATGCTGTGTGTTTGCGTAAGAAAGTGTGTGCGTGTGTGTGGTGAGGAGAGGGGATAGACATTAGTCAACGTGCAGTTATCTTGGATGAGAGTTTTGGAACAGCGTCCTTAAAACAGACATCACAATGAAAAAGCACTATTACACTGACTCTCGGGATAGTAGTAGCTGCGTAGTTTGATCTCATTAAAATGGAAGAGTTAATGGGGCGCGAAGCGTAACATCTCTACCTTAATCAGATCTTTTGTAGGTAAATAGGGATATAATGTAATCTAAATTTATACATTCATAAGGTAAATATCTCTCAGAGAAGATCGCTCGGTGGAATTTTTGCGCAGAGCACAATTTAATGATCATCAACACTTGGTTCAAACATCATGAAAGAACGCTGTATACATGGAAGAGACCAGGAGATACTGGAAGATACCAGATTGACTTCATAATTGTAAGGAATAGATTTAGAAACCAGGTTCTAAACTGTAAGACATATCCAGAGGAAGATATAGACTTTGACCATAACTTGTTGGTTATGAACTGCAGATTAAAACGTAAGAGACTGCAGAAAGGTAGAAAAGTTAGGAGATGGAACCTGGATATATTGAAGGAACCAGAGATGGTTAAGAGTTTCAGAGGGAGCTTTAGGCAAGGACTGGCTGAAACGGGGGAAAGTAATATAGTAGAAGAAGAATGGATAGGTCTGAGATATAGGGTAGTGGAGGCAGCAGAGGATCATATATGCAGAAGGACAAGGACTAATAGAAATCCCTGGATAACACAGGATATACTGAACTTAATTGATGAGAGGAGAAAATATACAAAGTCAGCAAGTGAAGCAGGAAAAAGGGAGTGCAGACGTCTGAGAAATGAGATTGACAGGAAGTGCAGACTGGCTAAGCAGGAGTGGCTACAGGACAAATGCAGAACCGTGGAAGAATGCATAATTAGGGGAAAGATAGATACCGCCTGCAGGAAGATAAAGGAGGTATTTGGAGACAAGAAAAGCAGCTGTATGAATATCAAGAACTCAGACGGTAAACCAGTACTGGGCAAAGAGGGGAAACCTGAACTGTGGAAGAAATATATAGAGGGCCTATACAAAGGAAATAAACTTGAAGGCAGTATTCTAGAAAGGGAAGACCAACTGGAAGAGGAGATAGGAGATATGATATTGCGAGAAGAATTTGATAGAGCGCTGAAGGAATTAAGTCGAAACAAGGCCCCTGGAGTAGATGATATTCCGTCTGAACTGCTGATTTCGTTAGGAGAGCCAGTCATGTTCAACATGGTGTGCAAGATGTATGAGACAGGGCAAATACCCTCCGACTTCAAGAAGAACATCGTAATTCCAATTCCAAAGAAAGCAAGTACAGAAAAGTGTTAAATTACAGACTATCAGTTTAATAAGTCATGGATGCAAAATACTAACACGAATTAGTTATAGAGGAATGGAAAAACTTGTGGAATCTGACCTCGGGGAAGATCAGTTTGGATTTAGGAGAAATGTAGGAACACGGAAGGCAATACTCACATTATGACTTATCTTAGAAGATAGGCTAAGGAAGGACAAACTTACGTTTTTCGCGTTTGTAGATTTGGAGAAATCTTTTGACACTGTCGACTGGAATACACTCTTCCAAATTCTGAAGGTATCAAGTGTGTAAAATATAGGGAGCGAAGAGTTATATTCAACCTATACAAAGACAGATAGCGGTTATTAGAGTCGAAGGGCAAGAAAGGGACGCATCGTTACTACAATGACGGTTTAATATTTTTCGCATTGGTTTAAACAGGTTCTAAAGTTTAGTTAATATTTATGTACTAGCTTAATTTAACACACAAATTATAGAATTGTGTTATAAGATGGGTATTAGGATACATATGCACACGTTTAAAGTAGACTGCACTTTTTGTAAGAACACTACAATGAATACGGACATTCGTTATCAACTATAACCAACTATAACTGCGTACAGAAGCACTTTTAAGGCGAGCATACTATGCTTAAAAAAAGGACGTATTTGATTCAAACGAGCGGCAGATGAATGAATACAATAATAGCACTGAAGAGAAGATATTTCTCATTACAATTATATAGACGTCAACACTGTAAAGGTGGCGTATTTTTATCACCTCTCTTTTTTAAGACTACTTTTAACTTAGTAATTGTTTACAAGCTCTTTTATGGTAGTAATATGGCGACGACTGCTTCAGTGACACCAATTATACTGCATATGGCATTCCCAGTCCAATTAACGAATGTCTGTGGTTTCTACACAGAATCTCCCCTTCTTTACCATAATTTAGTGTGGGTACCTTGAACGAGGAATTGTTCCTAGTGATTTAAAACAGACACGTCACACTCATTTATACGGAGCAGAAAATTATAAGAAGTAAACCAAGCAAACTGCTCGTTATTTTGTAGTAGCAATCGCCATAATTGTTATTACATTTAACCCACTGTGAAACAAGACTGTCGATTCCTCAATGCACAAATGTTTGCAGTAAGCTACAGGGCCGTGATTTTTTACCCAGGTGTGCACCTCTTCGTCCGAATCATACCACAGTATATCACCCATAGCCATGAATGTCTTTCTTCAGACTCCCAAAAAATATGGGAATCACATGGGGAGAAATAATTCTGGAACACACCTAATCGATTCCCGGCCTTCGCAAAACGTAGGTGTGCTTTATCCTGATATAGAATTATGCCATTTTCTCCTTTTTTTAGCTTTGTCAACATTTCGGGAAGGATTGACAGGCAGTGAAGTAATGGAGGGAGAAATTTGGATAGGGCATTAAAGTTCAGGGAGAAGAAATAAAAACATTGCGGTTTGCCGATGACATAGTAATTCTGTCAGAGACCACAAAAGACCTGGAAGAGCAATTGAATTGGATAGACAGTGTCTTGAAAGGAAGATATAAGATGAACATTAACAAGAGTAAAACGAAGGTAATGGAATGTAATGACAGAAAATCAGGCGATGCTGAAGGAATCAGATTAGGTAATGAGACAATAAAAGTAGTAGATGAATTTTGTTATTTGGGTAGCAAGATAACTTCTGATGGCCGAAGTAAAGAAGATATAAAATGCAGAATGGCTATGGGAAGAAAAGCGTTTCTAAAGAAGCGAAACCCGTTAACATACAATATGCTTTCTGAAAGCATTTGTTTGGAGTATAGCATTGTATGGGAGTGAAACGTGGACGATAAGGGGTTCAGATGAAAAGATGATAGAAGCTTTAGAAATGTTGTGCTACAGACGAATGATGAAAATTAGATGGGTAGATCACGTAACTAATGAGGAGGTGCTTAACCGAATCGGGGAGAAAAGGAGTTTCTGGCATATCCTGACTAAGAGAAGAGATAGACTGGTAGGACACATTCTGAGACATCAAGGAATTGTCAAATTAGCATTAGAAGGAAGCGTGTGGGGTAAAAATCGTAGAGGGAGACCGAGGGATGAATACAGTAAACAGATTCAAAAGGATGTAGGTTGCCGAACGTATTCTCAGATGAAGAGCTGCAGCAAACCAGTCTGCGGACTGAAGACCACAACAATAACATTGAACCTCAGTACACTCCCCCTCCCCCCCCCCCTTTCTGTCTACGCCCATGTATTCCCATTGTGCGGCCATATTCATGTCGAAAACCTTTTTCACACAAATCAGAAAGACAGCTCTAACAACGTAGCGCCCTTTTATAACGAGTGCACGCGATACGTCCAACATCTGTGCATATCGCTATACCATGGCTTCCAGCACACGAAGAATCGAAAAGAGCCTAGTATGTGGTTTACTTATGAACCAGCCGTGTTGACTCTGGTGGTTCCTTGTAGCGACTGCCTCTGTTGGCCTCCCGCCTCCCATACGACCATCAGCTGGGTCATCAGCAGGCGCTGTATAATGACCACTGATTTCTCACAATTACGACGGCGACCGCATTGTTATTATTTTTCTGTCGGCTTATCTTCCCAAATGAAATTCAAGAGCTTTCTTCGGTGGGAACATATTTTCTCCTCAGGCTCACGCACGACTCTCTCTCTCTCTACACACGCCTAACACTGAATGTCTTCTCAGATTACTCCTCACTGTCTTTAAAAAACTAAGCAGCAATTTTACTGCAACCAAAATATCGTTATACATTTTAGTCGCTAGTTCTTTGTTCGGGGTAAGGAATACGAATCCATCGATCAAATAAAAAAAAAAAAATTGTATAGGTTAGGTGATCATCTTTTGCAATTGTACCAGGCTTCCTGATTTCAAAATGAAATATCTCGAAAGCAAAGATCGATAGAGGAATGCAATAAACGGTATGTTTATTGTGAAAGCTGTAAGAAGTTTATACAGCAGTTTGAAATAATAGTTACAAAAGCTGAATACTGCAGCCCACACAGTAACTTTAGGAGAATACAGGGATTTCGCTTCACACCAATATGGCTTTTTGGAACCCCGAAATCGCCAGTTCTGCTTATTCACATATCCATTCAGGTGTAAGTGTGCTTCATCTGTAAACCAGATGCAGCCAACATCAAATCCTTCACTATCAATCATTTTGAGCATCTGATTTTCTGCGTGCTGGAACGCTTAAAACCAGTCTCAGATGCAATTCTACGGACGGATGACATTGGATTTCGCTGAATAATTCCAGAAACTGTGGCGATATTTTCAGGCGTAACTGCGGTTTGCTTGCGGCCAACATGCCCCACTAGATCATCAGCTACGTTGCCTGTTCGTTGAAATTTTGTGAAGAGTGTACGAATGGTTTTCGCATCGGGTCCTTTTGGAACATGCTTGAAAATTTCGCCTTGTCGCCGTAGGACTCTCTTCTAACCTGTGGTACTCTAACACCAGAAAAACGCTTTGTTGAATGGAGTACATGGTTTTAATCTCTTCCTTCGTTACGCTCACCTTCTTTCACGTTTCAATGGTGGAACTAATCGCTCTGGGTTTCGGATCACTATAGTAGGCATTACGTAAGGCGATTACAGCGCCATCTGATAGTAGCTTTTGTAACTATTATTGTAAACTGCTGTATAAACTTCTTACAGTTTTGACAATAAATATATAATTTTGAAATCAGGGAGTCTTTTTCTGGACACTCTGTATAAACAATGACTTAAGATAGTTATCTCCTTGCTCAACTTGTCATTTCTATTCTATGCGTTGGTCTGGTAGTGATTCTTCATCATAACGATGCAATAATTTTACGAAGTGCGGCTCAGTACCACAGTGGTAGATTGCCAGACTAGAAATTAAATGGTCGCGATTTCCTAGGGATTCCTAGGTCCTAGGATTTTTATCTGTCACTTTCCACTTCTTTCACCTTTGGCAATGTTGCTGATGTGAAAAATATCGGAATCCACTTTAAGCTGTAGCTCTTCCTATCTAAGTCAGTTCGAAGGCAATGGCATACCATCTCCAAACAGAACCATGCCTAGTAAAGCACTGCGGCGTTCAAACCAATCTTCGGATTGTTGACTGCTTTAGCTTTAGTTTTTCGAACTCACAGAGTTTTATAAATACTAGTCCGTCTTACAACTTTTTTCAGAGATTTTATTCTTCATTTTATCGGTTTACTGGCTCTTTTTTACAATAATTTTCGAAATTGGATGATAAATCTACTATTAATCATCACATTTGTGTATTATCTAACAAGGTTCCCAACATTTTCAAGTTAGAGGCCCAGTAGCTAAATACGCAAGTAAAAATGTAAGCACACAAAAATAGAGACCCATAGGGATAAGTACTCATAATATTAATTATATTCAGTTTCAATTACTTAGAAAAATATGCTATTTAATTACAATTGCAAATTATGGTTTCAAAAGTAATTGGTAAAACTACAATTACAAATTACAATAAATTTTTATTTTGGCGAAATTATTGACGTAATAAAAATAGACTTCATGGAACAAACATGAAGCACATTAAAGTAGGATAAACTGATTAACATACAAAACAATCCAACTCATTCAGGTCCACTTCCGCCCTACTCAATCCCTTCTCTCAAATTTAACGACTCGTATTGGTATATTCCACTCACCAATGAAAAAATGAAGCCGGCCGCGGTTGCCGAGGGTACTGCGGTGCGCCAGTCACGGTCTGCACGGCCACAACGGTCGGGGGTTCGAATCCCCCCTCGGGCATAAATATTTTTGCCGTCCCTAGTGTTAGCTAGTTCATAAGTGGTTTGTAAGTTTAGGGACTGATGACCCCGTAGTTGAGTCCCATAAGCTATACAAACATTTGAACTTTTTTTTTGAGAAAATGAAGCCACACATCCTGTGTCGTGACAGTTAATTGAATGAGGAAGTTTGGCCATTCTGACAACCAACAGTGGCACAGGAAGATAAGGAGGATGGAAAATGAAATGGTCGTATGAGTTTTCGTGGTCTTAATATCCCCAGCGGGGATCGGCCGCCTACTGCAGGTCTTTCTTTTGACGCCACTTCGGCGACTTGCTGTCGATGATGAAAACAAGTTATGATGGAAGGCCAAACACACAAAACCCTTCCCTACCTGGGATCGAAGCCGGGCTCCTCTGCAGCGGCGGTCTGCGACGCTACCAATGAGCTACGGAGGCGATCATAGGCAGTATCACCAGAAAACAGGTTTTTAGAACTGTATAACTGAAGATGATACAAAAATGAATACACAAATCACGAACATCTTAAGTATACATTTATAGTCTTCGATTACTGTTGACATTGCAAATCAGCTGTATAAAAGTTCTGTCACTAACCCCAGTCGTATTGGGTGAAAGGATTTCATTGGACACGCTAAAGGGACGCCCCACAGGAGCACTTGATGGTAACCCCATATGGATTTTCAAAAATAATAGTTTTGATGAAGTGTGTTTGACATAATTTAAACTATTTATGAGGTATGAATTTGCCTAATCCAGCACCATTTAATACAAAATAATTCATTACATAAGGAAATGGAAACACACCTCAGAATGAAACTTTCACTCTGCAGCGGTGTGTGCGCTGATATAGAAACATCTTGGTAGATTAAAATTGTATGCCGGAACCGGGGCTCGAATCTGGAACCTTTGCCCTTCACGCGCAAGCGCTCTACCACTGAGCTATCCCGACAAGACTCACGGTCACGCCTCATAACTTTACTTCTGCCAGTACCTCGCCTCCTACTTTCCTAACTTCACAGAAGTTCTGCAAAACGTTAAAGACTAGCACTCCCGGAAGAAAGGATATGGTGGAGACATTGCTTAGTCACAGCATAAGGGATGTTTCCAGAATGAAACTTTCACTCTGCAGCGGAGTGTGCGCTGATATGAAACTTTCTGCCAGATTAAAATTGTGTGCCGGAACCGGGGCTCGAACCTGGGACCTTTGCCTTTCGCGGGCAAGCGCACTACCGACTGTGCTATCCCGACACGACTCACGATGCCGCCTCACAACTTTACTTCCGGCACACAATTTTAATCTGCCAGGAAGTTTCATAGCAGCGCAAACTCCGCTGCGGAGTGAAAGCACGCAGTACAGAACACAAGAGCACGGTGTTCCTACCTGACGACAATAGGGCCGGACACACTGGATGACATTCTTGGACACAAGTCCTCGACGTTTGTAACAGGAGTTACCAAAGAGCGTTTATGTTCCCAATTGTGAATATGATTGAGCACCAGATGTAAAATTTGTTCGAGGCATATAGAAATTTGTGGCGTACCGGAAAGTGAACAAATATTTCCTCCAAAATTTTTCCCCCCTTCGGGTAGGTTGTTTGTTCAATATTTATCGACGAGATCTTCGATATTTTTTTTTCTTTCACAGCAAATCAAGTGTTCAAATGTTTGTTAAGATTATGGGACTTAACTACGGGGTCATCAGTCCCTAAACTTACAAACTACTTATGAACTACTTACGAACTAGGACGGCACAAATATCCATGCCCGAGGAGGGATTCGAACCCCCGACCGTAGTGGCCGTGCAGACCGTGACTGGAGCTCCTCAGTCACCTCGGCCACCGCGGCCGGCTTTCACAACACATCGCACCAAACCTTGTCCCTGCGGGACCGACTCAAACCTGTATGTCACACGTGCGCTATTATTGCCTTTCATTGCTCGCACAGTATCTGTGGTGATTCCGGCATAGGATGAGGAATTTATTTATTGTCTTAGACCCTAATTTTGCTTGAAACAAAATTTGCAGTATCCGCGTTTCTACGATTTAACCAATGCAATATCAAATGTTTTATCCATTATAGCAACTGTGTTTTATAGGATGGAAAAGTAAACAGCTAGAAGTTGCAAGGTTGCAGATTTATTTACAACCGGTGTCGAGCAATTATTGTCCTTCGGGTATATAAATTGTGCCCTATATGTTTACACAGAGCATCTTTTAATCACACTGAACATGCGATGTCGTTCACTCATGCGTGCTTGTTACATCGTGAAAATATCGCATCGGTTAAATCATGAAAACACGAACACTGTCTCTGTACGTCATGGAGAGATTTTCTGTTGAAATTCCAAGAGACGGAAAATAATAGTTCCTCTAACAGATTTCTCACGAAATTACCATAACTAGGAAGTGAGAGACATTAGCGAATGGAATAGGGTTCAAAGGTTCAAAGGTTTGTTAAGCATATGGGACTTAACTACGGGGTCATCAGTCCCTAAACTTACAAACTACTTATGAACTACTTACGAACTAGGACGGCACAAATATCCATGCCCGAGGGGGGATTCGAACCCCCGACCGTAGTGGCCGTGCAGACCGTGACTGAAGCGCCTCAGTTCCCTCGGCCACCGCGGCCGGCATGGAATAGGGAAGGCGGGAAAGACTCCTTAAGATAGTTGACGGAGTACATTTTGTTTGGCAACAACTTTTTACGGACTATAATAAGACGCAGTCAAAGTAGCCCGAGGCACCGAGATAAACTCTTTGTTAATTCATCCGTTTACAACAACATGAAGTGTTAAGTGCCACCGACAAGGAATCTCAAATCGATTCCATATTTCTGGATTTCCGGAAGGCTTTTGACACTGTACCCCACAAGCGGCTTCTAATGAAATTGCATGCTTATGGAATATCTCCCTAATTTTGCGATTGGATTCACGATTTCCTATCAGAAAGGACGCAGTTCGTTGTAATTGACGGCAAGTCATCGAGTAAAACAGAAGTGATATCTGGCGTTCCACAGGGAAGCGTTATAGGTCCCCTACACTTCCTTGTGTTTATAAATGATTTAGGAGACAATCTGAATAGCCCCCTTAGACTGCTCGCGGATGATGCTGGCATTTATGGGTTAGTGAAGTCAACAGAGGATCAAAAGCAACTGCAAAGTGATTGACAAAATTTCTACATGGGGCGAAAATTGGCAATTGACACTAAATAAAAAAAAGTGTGAAGTAATACACACGACCACTAAAAGAAATCCGCTGAACTTCAATTACGCGATAAATCAGTCAAATCTTAAGGTCGTAAATTCTACCAAATACCTAGGAGTTACAATTACGAACTACTTAGACTGGAGAGAACACATAGAAAATATTGTGGGGAAGGTGAACCAAAGGTTGCGTTTCATTGGCAGAACGCTTCGAAGATGCAATAGCTCCACCAAAGAGACTGCCTACATCACACTTGTGCGTCCTTTCCTGGAGTACTGTTGGCCCTTGTGTGACCCTCAGCAGGTGGGACTGACGGAAGACATTGAGAAGGTTGAGAGAAGGGCACCTCGTTTTGTTTTATCACGTTACGGGGGGGGGGTCACGGAAATCTTGCACGAATCATTAAAAGAAAGACGTTATTCATTGCGGCGTGATCTGTTTGTAAAGTTTCAATCACCGACTTTTACTTCTGAATGTGAAAATATTTTGCTAGCACCCACCTACTTAGGGGGACATGACCATCCCAATAAAGTAAGAAAAATCAGATCGAAAACGGAACGATTTAGGTGTTCTTTCTTCCCGCGTGCTATTAGAGAATGGAACGGTAGAGAAAAGTTATGAAAGTTAAGTGCCAGGCACTTAAATGTGATTTGCAGAGTATATACAGGGTGTTTCACTAAGTGTGTTTGCCTCTGTAACTTATAAAATAATAGGTGACGGGAAATTTTAATGCGGTAGGTCAACACAAGAAATGTTTCACTTTCTGCGGAGCTATGAACATAGTTTATTGTATCATTTTCCAAAGAGTTACAGCACAAAGATATAATTTTTTAATGGAACAATAGTTTTTTTTCTATCGTGTATTGGATTCGTTGAAACCACCTACGTCCAAAAAAATATAAACTGTATTCCTACCACTGTTAGTTTGGGAGTTACCACCATTCAAAATTTCAGGGGCAGATACCACAAGCGCTGCGCATAATGCAATGCGCCTTCTAAATGTGGTGCGGCCGAGTAGCGAGAAGCTTCCTCGATGCGCTGTTGTTCATGTATGCCATCGTCATCCGATGTCAGTAACTGTGGTATATTGAGCCCCGGTTGTTTGTGTGGCTCCAACTGTCGGGTATATGGCCGTGTGCGGCGTCAGTCGGCAGTCTAACAGCGCATCGAGGAAGCTTCTCGTTCTGTGACACCGGCGACGTTACAACTCGGCCGCACCACATTTAGAAGGCGCATTGCATTTTGCGCAGCGCTTGTGGTATCTGCCCCTTAAACTTTGAAGGGTTGTAGCTCCCAAACTAACAGTGATAGGAATGTAGTTTTAATTGATTTGGACGCAGCTGGTTTCAACGAATCCAATGCACGATAAAAAAAACTATTGTTGCACTAAAAAAATACATCTTTGTGCTATAACTCTTTGGAAAATGATACAATAAACTATGTTCATAGCTCCGCAGAAAGTGTAACATTTCTTGTGTTGACCTAGCGCATTAAAATTTCCCGTCAGCTATTACTTTGTAAGTTACAGAAGCAAAACACAGTTAGTGAAACACCCTGTAGATAGATGTAGATGTAGATACTGCTGCAGATATGTAAAATGTGAGAACTGTATGCACGTTGAGGGACGTGGCTGAAGATGACCCTGGGCAGCTGTCGTCGGACATGGGTAGCTTTCCCTGGGAATGTACCTGGCGGGTAGCGCAGCTCGGTATTTACACGAGAGAAATCCTCTTGCGGAAGAAGGCGGGCTGGCGGTCAGTGTGGCCCCAGCAAATAACCCGGCGGACTCTCTGCGCAGGCGCAGGCGCTTCCGCAAGGGCCGTTGCTCGCTTAACGGCCGATTACACACTCAGGGAAAGCTGAGGTGTGTAATCATACAGCATGTACGCCAGGCAGCAAGGTGTCACCGCCATGATGGTAATCAGTTCCTTCTCCCCTAACTAGAGGTGTCGTTTCATCTTGTCACTATGTTTGTTAATGGATTAGCCAGTAATATACTGGAGAGAGTGTTGGAAATAACAGCTTGAAGCTCAACGGTTCGATGTTACTACAAAACGAGCAGCGCCTGTTCTGTTGAGGGTGCGGTTTACTGCCTATCGAAGCGAATGCCACGAAGTGGTTCCCCCATCAGAAATGTTCAAATGTTTGTAAACCTTATGGGGCTTAACTGCGGGGTCATCAGTCCCTAAACTTAAAAACTACTTATGAACTGAAATTTCCTGGCAGATTAAAATTGTGTTCCGGAACCGGGACTCGAATTTGGGACCTTTGACTTTCGCGGCCAAGCGCTCTACCGACTGAGCTATCCCGACACGACTCACGATGCCGCCCCACAAATTTACTCCCGGCACATAGTTTTGATCTGCCAGGAAGTTTCATATCAGCGTACACTCCGCTGCAGAGCGAAAGTTTCATTCTGAACTAACTTATACTAAAGACAACATAAACATCAATGCCCAAAGGAGGATGCGAACCTCCGACGCGGAATGCCGCGCGATCCGCAACGTGGCGCTCCAGACCGCTCGGACGCTGCCGCGCATTTCTTCATCTTCGGAATCAAATGTCACAAGGAGTGAAGTCCGGGGAGTATGCGACGATGGTACAGTACTTCCCAGTTCAATCGACCGAGCAGAGCAGCCACAGCTTGCGCTGTATGCGCCCGCGCATTGTCGTGCAATATGATGGGTGGGTGGCGCAGAAAGTCACAGTCACAGTCTGCACGGCCACTGCGGTCGGGGGTTCGAATTCTCCCTAGGGAATGGATATTTGTGTCGTCCTTAGTATGAGCTAGTTCATAAGTACTTTGTAAGTTTAGTGACTGATGAGCCCTTAGTTAAGTCCCATAAGGTCTACAGACATTTGAACATTTTTTGTTGCCGCTTCTTTCGCAAAGCTGGTCGCAGGTGATGTTGCAAAAACGAACAGTGATACTGTGCATTGACGGTCTGCCGTAGAGGAATGTAATGCGGATAACACTATCACAATCGCACACGAGAATCACCATGACTTTCACCATACTGGGGCTCTGACACACTTCCGACTTTCGCGGTGACCCATAATGACGCCATTCGTTGGATTGGCGTTTTAATTTTGGCTCTCCGATGTAGTCCACGTCTCATCCAGTGTTACGATACGGCATAAGAAAGTCTCTCCTTCGTGTTCATAGTGCTCAAAGTGCGTTTGAGGTGCGTCGTAATGCATCCATCCCTGCATTTCCGTCAATTCATGCTGAACCCATCGTGATGCAATTTTTCTCATGCCCAGGTGTTCCTTCAGGATGCGAAGCACAGTCGTAAGCGCTAATCCGGTATCGTGGGCGAGCTCACGAATTGTCTGGCGCCGATCACCGACCACTAACGCGGCGACTGTACGCACTTCTTCTTCAGAGACGCTAGGACGACTTGCCCGCTGCATGTCTGCCGAGATTTGCCGACCTTCGTTGAAGGCTTTTAACCCAACGTGCCACTGTTGTGTAAGGCAATGCCGATTTCCCGCACGCCTCTTGAAGACCTTGATGACACTGCGGCGCTGTACGACCTCTGGCACATTCAATCTTGACCCAACTCCGTTGTTCCTGTTTCGAAAACATAGTGACATCGTTACGTTAGATCTCACGCTCACAATTACTGTATTTCTCTCGATTGTGCACACGCCGGGGTCGTGTGACGTGCGAGTCTATTTGCTCGGAGGTGAGGTAGGTATGTCAACAACGTGTGCTATCCATTTCGTAGTGTCTCCCTAGCAGTGTTGCCACTATTTAAGTTCTAAACCTCGTACCTTATGTATGCGAAACTACCACCATCTGCATCTATGCATATCCCTATCCCATGTGTATTGTCACCTCCGTGTAGTTTTTGAAATTTTTTCGCACATGATATGGGAGACGTCTTGATACCCGTGAAGCATAACGCGGGTTACGTTGTAAATACGATTTCCACGTCCGACCGCGCGAGAATAGCCGTGCGCCCTAAGGCACCTTGTGCGGAGTGCGTGGTCGTTCCCCGTCGAAGGGTCGAGTCCTCCCTTGGGCATGGGCATGGGTGTGTGTGTGTGTGTGTGTGTGTGTGTGTGTGTGTGTGTGTGTGTGTGGGTGGGTGTGTGTGTGTTGTCCTTAGCATAATTTCGTTCAAGTAGATTGTACGTTTAGGGACCGATGACCACTGCAGTTAATTCCCATAGACATTTGAACATTTTTACCATGCCAGGAAACTCCAGGAAAACCAGGAAAACCTGGAGAGGAATGAAGATTGGTTCATGGCTTAGTAGTTGCCAATCAACATAGACACATGTTCTACAACCTCCCAAAATTTTAAAACGTCATCTTGAAACACTCTGTATACACACGCTCGTCCGCGAGCGTGCGTTTTCTTTGCATGTGTGTCGTGATTTGTTCTCTGAATGTAGACAGTGTTTTAGAAACCCTACGGTTAATGACCTGACTTTCTAACAGTGCTCAGAACATTCATTGTGGACATTTACTTCTAATTGCTTTCTTGGAGTTGGTTCACAGCTTCGCCGGCCGCGGTGGCCGAGGTGACTGAGGCGCTCCAGTCACGGTCAGCACGGCCACTACGGTCGGGGGTTCGAATCCCCCCTCGGGCATGGATATTTGTGCCGTCCTAGTTCGTAAGTAGTTCATAAGTAGTTTGTAAGTTTAGGGACTGATGACCCCGCAGTTAAGTCCCATAAGCTTTACAAACATTTGAACATTTTTGTTCACAGCTTCCTTAGTCTAGCTGTATGAGCAAAACGTTTGTAGTCTTGAAATCTAGTATTTAATGTCGTCTTTTTCCATTACTCTCTACTTCTTCATTCATCTGAAATTAAGCGTTTCCTCCTATAGAAGTATCTCCGTACAAAAGACAAATTGTCGCTATTAATATTTTTATTGAGACCTACATTTGTATCCTGCAAACGGACACACGATGAGATATCCGGTGATTGTCTCATCTCATTCCCCTGCTACTAAACTAGCAAATGAAACAAAACGAGCTCTGTAAGTGTCCTATTTTCTCCAGTTTTACTGTTCTGAGTGTTGCACAGAAAGTGTGTTAGAAAAAATTATTCTTACTGATTTCTGAATTCCGAATCATTGATTCTCTGCTTTAATGTCCCCTCTGCTGTTCCCAAACAATATATTAGTGTTTTTCGGTTATGAGTCTGCAATCGTGATACTCAGTAGTCAGTACTGTCACAGACGGTGCCTAATAATTCATTTAGGTACATTGCGAGGTGTGTTCCAGAAATTCCCGAGCTTTGTCCACAATTTTTTTTTCTATTTTTACTAATTGCGCTTAGTCTCCACCACGATGTTACTACATTCCGAACGCCATTTCCACTTCCGGAAGCAGTCTTGGTAAGCCACTTGTTGGATAGCGCCAAGCGTCGTCTGCGATTTTTTTTATCCCTTCTGTCGTTGCAAATCTTTTACCTTTCAACGGGGTTTTTGACTTTGGAAATAAAAAAATATAAAAAAATCCGCAGAGGCCAGGTATAGGGTGGCGATGGACTTTCTGGTCTTATGAACCGTGGGACGACTTGGCAGCAACACGGTACATTCCAAGATTGTCAGGATTTCGTGACATGATCCAAATGAAGTATTACGTTCTTCTGCAACCTCTTGGACAATCAGACTTTGACTGGCACGCACATTTTCGTTGACGTTTATGACGTGAGCGTCGACAGTAAACGACGAACGGCGTTCCGACGACAATCTTTGTTTGAACGACGCTCACCTTTAACTTCCGTCCGTGCGCACCATTCGTACTTAAGTACTCTTCGCCGTAGGGTTCCTGTATCATTTTGTATCTCTCTGTAACATTTCCTTGAGATTCACGCCTTGCTCCTCTGACTGTTCCATCTCGAAATTCGCAAACTACGCATCACAACTATCTTCTGAATACAGCACTGAACAGTAACTAACAGACATACAATAATGAAACTTCCGGCATCACACATTCAACACAGGCATGTGCAAGAATGCCAACCGCATTTCGCTCCAATGCTCCATTCCCGCGGAATTACGAATAGTTGATCTTTATTTATTCAAAATCAAATGTTTGTATAGTCTATGGGACTTAACTACGGGGTCATCAGTCCCTAAACTTACAAACTACTTATGAACTACTTACGAACTAGGACGGCACAAATATCCATGCCCGAGGGGGGATTCGAACCCCTGACCGTTGTGGCTGTGCAGGCCGTGACTGAAGCGCCTCAGTCTCCTCGGCCACCGCTGCCGGCCTTTATTTATTTATTACTGACCTCCTCTTAATAGCAACTTTCTTTTCACTAACGTAAATCATAATCTAACCCATATGAATTTCTTCGCATCAGCTAACTAATGAAGTTTGTCCTCATCATCATTCCTGTCATCATCGACGTGCAAGTCGCCCATACGGCGTCAGATAAAAAGACCTGCACTAGGCGGCCGAACTATCCCAGACGGGATCTCCCGGTCAAAAATGCCATCCGATCATTTCATTTCAGTCTCACAGATGAGCAGAGTTCGTTTTTAAAAAGTTCGTACCGGTAATTAACAGGCAAATGTCTGTCTTTTGTACTAGAAATCAGAGTTCAGTTGTGCACGTAACGTTACTCTTGATTCTACAACACTTCCAAAGAGAGCACTAAGTATGGTACAAATGAATTTTGATGGGTCGCAGGTATGATAGCGGGAACTCCTCCAGACCACCGAGCGGATTGTTCCAATGCGCCTTGGTTTCCACGAAAATCGAGACCAAAGTCCAGTGCGTAACTGCTATACGTGTACGAAGAAACCAGTGTGGTGTAATTGGTCATGATAATAACTTACGTCAATTGCGCAATATGTTATGTATTGCACACTATTATTTTATTTTATTCGTTATTACGAAGCATACTTTTAGGGCGACTGAAAGATCAGTAAACTGTCTGTAGTTATCACCTGTAACATTTGAGCAGCATTTGTTAGCTGCGTTTACAGTTCCCCGGCCCCACTGTTGTTATACCGTCGAATGCAGTGTGTGTCCACTTGACGTGTCACTGCGGATTATTATGCTGCGGTCAGGTGGCTAGTCATTCGTAGTGTATCGTTCACATGTAACTGTAATGACCTGATATAACTTTATCTTTGCAATAAGAATTGATTAAGTGGGAAAAGGAATATAATTATACACAATCAGGATTTGAACTCGGGTCGTCTGTGTGACAGTCAAACGCCTTGCTAATGTCATCACGCGAAGTCACTTACCGCCGGTGACTTAGTACAGGTACAGGTGTTACGCGCTGGAATTTGATCTCGATTTTAGTGGAAACCAAGGCGCATTGGAACAAATCCTTTTAGCTTGGTGGTCTAGAGGAGTTCCCGCACAACGTACTTGCGACCCATCAAAATTCGTTTTTACCATACTTTGTATTCCCCTTGTTAACGCCGAGGCGGAGCGGCCGAGCGCATTGAGACGCTATGCTTCGATATTCGAGGCTGTTCCCCGTCAGGCATGGATGTTTGTGCTGTCTTTAGTATAAGCTAGTTTAGTTTATAAGTTTAGGACTGATATTCCCACAGTTAAGTCCCCTAAGCTTTACAAACATTTGAACATATTGGACATTGTTAGTGTCGGTGAGACACCAGATAGTCCCACTAGCTCGGCATTGTCAAATGTTTGTTAAGCTTAAGGGACTTAACTGCGAGGTCATCAGTCCCTAAACTTACAAACGGTGTCCTGACAAATGCACCCAGTGACATTAGCACCCAGTTCTGGTCGAGGGGCGGTCCGCTAATCTCCCCGTCCGATTTCTGTCCTGCAGGTAGAAGAGCCGAGGTCGCATTGACACGGACGGTACTATATGGCAATGCCTGGCCGCAATAGCATTGCTGCAATTTATAATGGAAGCGAGAATAAAGAACAACCAAGACATACTCATAAGATGTGTTACCTGGAAAAAGCCATCGATAATGTAAGGTGCTGTATGGTGTTCGTAATTCTGAGAAAAATAGGAGTAAGCTGTTGGTATTACATTGTTTGTATTAGAACCAAGTGAATACAATAAACGTCGAAAGTCAAGAACAAAGTGCTCAGTGCTGTTTAACTTGCGTAATGAAGACTTAATGTCGGAAATAAAGGAGGTTCAAGGCTGTGATAAACGGCCTGGATAAAGGGATATCAAAGTTTTGCTGATGAATCCCAAATCCTTATCTTGTTAAAGCTTTTATGGGTACTATTTGACTTACTGCCTGCTGGCGTCTGTTTCCTCTTTTTTTTTTTTCCTTTTTTTTATGTCGACGATCGATAATTAGATGTTTCGCCCACAGGCATTGGCGAAATTTCATCTTACAACAGCAGTGGAATCGAAACTTCAACAGTGGTACCACAATTAATCTGATATCGTGCTGTCGAAACTTCAGTTAAAACATCAAAGAAACATTGGCCGAAAATTCAAGACAGAAGACAAGAAATTTTAAGTACCATTACCACACAGATCTCCATATCTGCTACGTACATGTTTTTGTAAACGTCATAGATGAATAGTCCTATTCTTTTTAAAAATACATACATGATTAAATAATAAATGATAGATACATAATGTTTGTTTAATTCTTCTCCTCCTCGACGACTAAGAAAACATGCAATACGTAAGCAAAACGCAAGTTATTTCACACGTAATCAAGACATCAGTTTAAATCCCAACTCAATCAGCACAATACGTTGCGAAACGTCATTCCCAACTTTGCTTTCATTCAAATCTGCCATTTTGCTGTGTATTCGTAGCCTAGACAAAGAACATATTGAAGCACATATTTCACGTTTTAATACCAAATTACAAACACCTCGCCGCTAGCGTCATGTGTAAGTCGGGTTGTGTAAAAAATAAAAAATAAAAATTAAAAAATAAAAAAAATAAAAAAAAATAACGGTAATTATTTGCAGTTCGTTTGTGTTTCAAAATGTCTGACAGCACACCTTACTTTCAGTTATTATGATACCGACAAATAAAATCATTTCAATGCGACCGACAAATAAAATCATTTCAATGCGCGTTCCATGATATTTCTGAAAAATATGAAAACATCTACATTTTCAAACATCGATGTTTTCACAGCGATGTTATTCAACATCGATGTTTGTCCATCTGAACATCGATGTATTTCAGAGAGATGTTTCATCCTTACTGATGACTCAAAAAAAAAAAAGTTTTGTATTGTTTTCACAGATGATTGGCTTGTCCTGGAGCGGCTTAGCTGCAGGTAGGTCGTGACGCAAATGTCACAAATTTTTGCTTGGGTGCAAATGTCACTGGGTGCAATTGTCACATATCCCTTACAAACTACTTATGAACTACTTGATACTAAAGGCGACACAAACATCCAATGCAGACTGTGCAGACTGTGAAGGCGCGCCGCAGACCGCTCGGCGACTGCGGCCGGCTCGGCATTGTCGGGTCTCGCATTGTGAACTGCGGAAGCGAACATAGTGCCAAGATTTCACTCCACTCTAGTGACCTCTGCCACGGCGCGCCTCGGAAAGATCAGCGGCTGCACGACTTTGGCGTTCCTCACGCACCTGGCCCCGCAATTCTGCGCATCTGCCGCTTGGATCTCGTGACTTGCTCAGCCTGTGCGCTATTATTGTATCGCCCAATAACCCATAGAACTTTCCAATTCCAGCTATAACGCTCTACATTCTGAATGTCACAATTTGCTGTTTCGTACCTTGTAGTTATGTAGCGATTTCTTTCGCCAGTTCGTCCTAATAAGAGGAGTTATCTATCTTATTTACTGTATTTTTTAGATTGGCTTTGGGAATCGGAAAGGTCTGAGAGACGACATTCTGGGGTTGTGCTCAATAATGGAAGCAAACCGGACACGTACGTATGATTTATCGACCTCGTTGTCGCCGGGACATTAAGCTCTAATCTGCCTTTCTTCCTTTACAGGGAAATATGCGTGTAATCTCCATAAACAAAAATTAAAGGCTGCTAGTTGGTAACAGCATAGAATAATTCGCAATCAGTGGCGTATATAATTGCGGGGGGAGGGGGGGGGAATCCTGGTGGCATGGATCACCCCCAAAATAATAAATATACCAACAATAAAAAAGCTTGGTTTAAGTATAAGGGGCTTCACTGCAAATTATCCTCCGAACATGAGCAGCAAAACTGATACAAAGTATCATGAAGTGTCTACTTAAAATTACATTAATCTTGCCCCCTCCACCACAAAAAATACTATATTCGCTACTGTTCGTAATAATTCCAGAAAGGGTTTCAGCGTAGCGTTAGTTTTGGTCCTGGAAAAGTTTTCAGGAAAAAATTTCGAAGTAACTGCAAAGGAAGGTGGTCCTTCTACAATAACCCTACTTTATGTGCTCGGGGGATAGTCATCCCTTGCTGGAGATATGAAATTTATAATCCGTAGTCAGTGATTAACAGGAAAGATTTAAAAAAAATGTTCAAATATTTGTAAACCTATCGGACCAAACTAGCGTAGTCATCAGTCCGTAGCTTACAAACTACTTAAACTAAGGTAAACTAAACTAAGAACAACACACACACACCCACGCCCCAGGGAGGACTCGAACCTCCGACGGCGAGTAACCGCGCGCTCCGCAGCGAGACGCCTTAGACCGCTCGGCTACTCCACCGCGGCGGAAATATTCAGTACAATTTTCTTGTAAAAGGGGACAATAAGTAATTTTCAGTAACTTAAAAAGAGTAAATTAAACTACGCAACAAGACTCTAATCAGAACCTTTAGGCTAAACACAGCTCTCAAAACTTACAAAGGCTGAGCCAGATTTAACTTGACTTATTTCCTGTATCTCCTAAGTGGAGCATAGGGCATCAACGAACTTCCGCCACCTAAGTGGAGCATAGGGCATCAACGAACTTCCGCCACCGGACTCTGTTCTGCACCAGTGTCTTGATTTCAGTCCTGGCCTTCCTTCCTTTCTCGGTCCCTTCTGCTACTACACTCCTTCTCCGTGTAATTACTTGGTCTGTCTCTTCACCTGCTGCCTTGTGGATTCCATTCTGGGCCTTGTCTTGCCACGTTGTCTTTGCCACGCCTTAATATATGCCTAATCCACTTCCATTTCCTATAGTGTATCTCAATATCAATGGGTGTTTGATGAGTTCTATTCCATAGTTCTCAGTTGGAGATTACTTGTGGCCACCATATCCTCAAGATATTCCTCCTTTTTTTTTATTTATTTATTTATTTATTTATTTATTTTCATTTTCATTTATTTATTTTTGGCAACGTACAATCTCCCATACCACGAGCAACCAGTAACTAATATTCAGGCCACCAACACGAAACAAGCAAGACACAGACATTAGGCAATGCCAGCTGATGGGGTTCAATCCAAAAGCCTATTCAGTGAGGCAAATACAATGGAATTTCCATAATAGAGAACATGAAGGACCCGAACTAAACAAATGTCTAGGTAAGGAGAAATGACCAAGTGTCAACAACACTCAGGTCATACGACAGCACGTCCTGATATGTACAAATTCCATTACAAGCGCAGTACTTATCTTGAAAGGGGTGACATCAAGCAGAACCACTTCATATGTGTCGATAGCTAAATCAGTTTCATCTTGTGATGTGTGTTGCGGTGAACACAACACACGACTCAGTTCTCCTAAATCACAGAAGACGGAACTTTACTCCAGGAGCGACCAATTCAAGCAAGGAATTGACATTTGATGCGTTCACATGAGGCCACAGCCAACTGTCACCAATGAAGGTCTGCAGAGCTCAACCTGCAGCAAGCTATCACAGTAACAACACGCGAGCCAGCCAGCTCACCACCGGCCAGCCGGCCGCATCCTCAATCAGAGCTGTACTAGCCGTTTCCTCGGTCGGAGAACTCTCACCTTCCACATGTGCCACGAGATGTTGAAAGTAGCCTGTTAAATTATTGAAGCAAGATCTTGGGCAGTTGAGATCGGCAAATGCAAGTTAAAACGCTCACTGCTGCTCTAGATTACTTTACGAGAGGCCACAGTACTTGTGCAACAGAAATTTATCTAACTGCTCAATCCTTAAGGGGGCAGCCAACGTTTTAACAAGCACAAAATTAATGTTAAAAATAAATGAATAGATAATTAAACATGGTACAAGGAGCATGAAATTATAAAGCAGAGTTTTGATACTTTAAATCATCATCTATTCCATAAAATGAACAAGCAAATAAATGCGAGAAAATCAATTAAGCACACACGTTTTACAATAGAGAATTAAATCATAAAGTTACTTCCCGTAATCAAATTGTTTCTGCCCTTTATGAATTTGGAGCTAACTTGGGACGAAAATTGCAAACACACAATGGATAGATGAAAACACATTCATTCATTCATTGAAATCCAGACACGCTCATAATGCTTGCAGTACGTTACCCTTGCAGGGACAATTCATAGTAGCGACAAACGAAGCATCGGCGGCGTTTTGACAAGATGGTGAGTGTCTTGAAGCACTAATTTAAAAATCTCTATGCACCAAATGAACTCGTGTGTCGGGAGGCAGCGGTGTACTATCCTTAACCACGTGATGTGTGACCATGCCAAATAGAATTTACAAAAGAAGTTAATGTAGAATAAGCAAGTATAGCACATGTGAGAATTCCTATAGAAGAAAGCTAGTATTAATAAAAGCATGGCTAAGGGCCGAAGTAATGATTGTTACAAAAGAACGTGGTGCAGTCAGTCATACATGACAGGAGAGACGGAATCAAACTAGAAAATCTGAGAAATGATTAGCATACTCACAGATACAGATGAAACACGAAAATGTTAGTTAAAAACAACAAGAATATTTAAACATACTAAGTTTACACAAAGACTGAAGGCCACACACGAGTATTCTAACTTGAGAAAAACCGGACACAAAATCATCACCCGAATGAAAATGAAAATACTAAGTTTACACCGAATTACTCGAGTTCTGTAAATTAAGAAACACTTTGCCTCGCATTGCGAAAGAATTACTCAAGAAAAACTATCACTGATAAACCAAGACTGCTCGATCACAAGGAAAGAAAAGTTCTAACAGCATGCCTTCTCCTCAGCATGATTCGACAAAATACTTACTTCCACAGTCGCAGCAAGAGTGAAGTCCTAAGGACACGCCAAAACCTTCCACACCACACACCGAATGTAGAGAGCGCTAAAAACCCATACAGAGCGCGTTCAGAGCATAGTGTCTACCAACCCTCTCTACCTGAGGAAGATAAAATACCCTCTTCAAGGACTCCCAGAGAGGTGCTTTCGACCAAGATTAGGTTGACACCACATTAAGAACACGGCCACCTCGCCCTCTTGCCAAGTGAGCTTGTCTCTGGCCACCCAGCAGATGCCAGCGCAGACGGCAAACGAAGCCGTGCGTTCTTAATTAAAGTAAACGACGCCCTAAAGCACGAGACGGCGACTGTAAGCCATTGCGCAGCAGTCAGTCAATATTAAAAACAACCTTCCACATTCACATGAATACAGAAGTTCAATCACACGGGTGGAAACATATATAAACATGGGGCATTGATCATTAATAAACAGAATAAAAATCATTAACATACTAATAGACAATATTAATGGTGCAGAAACACTTTAGGGTAATGAATAACTCAAAATGGAACACGGCCACACATTCAGTGGACGTGTTTCAATGTAGTCATGGTTTTTTGATGAATTCTCGATCATAACTAACGGTAAGGACGACCTTATATCAGGAGATTTGAATTACACATGTGGTTTTTTCCCATGGAGAATGTTATTGTACTCTGCAAATCACCGTATGGTGGTGCATAGGGGGGGTACCTTGCAACACACTTCGACACCGTCTTACAGATATGTGTAATTTGTCGTAGATACGGGAAGGAGGAGGTGGACTCAGAGACGGTGAGGGGGACATAGGAGGAGGAGAAGGAGGAGGAGGAGGAAATGGAAGAGGAGATGGATAGTGATGGGTAGGAGGTCCGAGAAGGAGTTCAACAAAAGCAGGAGGAACTGGAGGATTGGAGAAAATACGTAATGTAAGAAAATTTACTGGGAGTCACACTTACCACTGATTATATCGGAAGGAGGGCAAAATAAGATGGACACGGACTGGGAGCATATATAAAGGGAGGAAAAGGAGAGGCAATATGAGGAGGAAGAGAGAGGTGGGGAGGATAAGATGCTGGGGGTGGGGGGTGGAAGGAACATATAGGTGAGAGAAGGGAAACTGGAACGAATAAATACCCAAGAACGTCGCGGGGTCAGTAGTAATAAGAACCAACATAAGGAAGACTTGTAGGGCCTGATGAAACGAGCAATCTTCTGAGCTGACACTATGGATTGAAAGTAAACTAAAGAAAAACGGAATTAATTAGGAATAACAGAAACAAGTTCAGCGAAGGACTTAAAATCGAAATCAGGGCTGTCTAAGTGGAGTAAGTGTCGGAATTCTGCTACATCGGAAGGAAAATAACACACAGCAGAAGAAGCAAGAACAGCACGAAAAGCATGCTGGCCCGGACAGAGGGAATGTTCCAGGCCAAAAGAAGTCTGCAGGTATTAATCCTTGGCCTCAATTTGTGGAAGAAATATCTGACGTACTTTTGGAGCACAGCGCTGTATGGAAGTTACGTTCAAATATTTATAAATGTATGGGACTTGACTACTGTGGTTATGTCCTTAGACTTAAAAACTACTTAAACTAACTAACTAACCACACACACACACACACACACACACACACACACACACACACACACACACACACAAAACATGCCCGATGGAGGACTCGAACCTCAGACGGGGAGCAACCGTGCGCTCCGCAGCGAGGCGCCTTGGTGCGCACAGGCATTCCACTGACGATAATGGGGTGGCGACAGGAAGGGCACCACCACCCCTTAAAATGAATCATGTTACATCCATTTTTAACCTTGCTGATCCCGCGCAAGTTAATTTTCTTTATTATAAATTTCACACATATTAAACGTACGATAAGCAATACATCACAACCATTAAAACTTTTATGCTCACTAAAGTACTGCTTGCGACCTTTTACATTATTCTTCTTAGTACCATCAGCAATTGTGAAGATAGTATTATCGATAGCCCCGAAAAAGATTGAAGTTTTTCTCGGGATATATGATCCTGGATTTTTTTAACAGTAAGCCCTTCCACGTTACATAACGCTTCTGTTGTAAGCAGTTGCCCTAACGTTTGATGACCACCTTCCTCACGTTAACGAACACATGCCGCTCTTCCCCAGCCTAGCATCTTCTTTTACAATAACTAATTTCCAACGCTGGAACCCTCAGTCTGTAGCCTGTACAGATACCCTAAGATATTTTACCGTGCTATTTATAGTAAATGATAGCCAACTGTATAATCAGACAGTAGTGAATCTATTTGCTTAATTATACTTTACATTTATTTATTTTGAAGATGAACTGATAACCCCTGCACCAAGCTTCAATCCTCTCCAGCGAATCCCGCATTTACGTGTAATAACCTGACTTCTTGGCTTTCATACAGACAACAAAGCGTCATGGATTATCAGACGTTATCCGTCACGTCATATAGAATGTTAGGAACTGTAGTTCATAGATCGTCTACGTTTATGTTACAGGACTATTCTCCGACCTTTGTCAGAGGTTTTCCCCTAAAAGTCCTCAAAGTCTTAAATGGGGAGAGGAGACTTCAAAAAGTAAATTACATGTTATTGTGACAAGTAACTAAACACTTCAGTGTGACACAAATGCCGGAACACAAAGTCACGAAAGAAATCCGCTCCTTAACCACCACTGAGCCCTCAAGACACGCTGCGTGAACGTCCTCATCGTTGAAAAGTCTCTGGCATCGCTGCCACCCACTGCCTATCGTCTGCAGACGACGCCGGTGGCCTTTCCTCCCGACCAGCATCAGCCATGTCTGTGCAGTCTTGCTTAAATTGTTGGCACCATTTCAGCGTGGCTAGACGCCCGCTGCTTTTGGTCCACAAACGTCCAGAATTTCAAGAATGATTATTTGCATTTAAGACGTTTCTTTCACAGGTAAAATTCTGTAAAGTGTACTTCAACTTTGAGATACGTTTCCACTTGGCTGAGCCACTTCATTTGCACATTGTGCTACACTTGTTATTTGTATTGCAGCAGAATTGTGTCTGCAGGACATACGTATAATCTCTTATGACTGCCTTCGGATGACATCATTTAATGCAGTATTGTACAATTTCGGCCTTGGCCCATTTTCAAGTACCTAAGTTAGAACCGTTAGACATTGGATGCATTAGTATCGCATATGTACATATTCGTTTTATTTACAGAAGGATGGAAAAGCTGGAAGAAGCCGACCTCGGGGCAGATCAGTTTGGGTTCAGGAGAAATGTAGGTACTCGGGAGGCAATACTCACTTTACGGCTTATCCTAGAAGATAGATTAAGGAAAGGCAAACCAACATTTCTAGCTTTTGTAGATTTGGCTTTTGACAATGTTGATTGGAATAAACTCAAGTTCTGAAGCAAGCAGGAGTAAAATATAGGGAGCGTAAGGTTATTTACATTGAATGGAATGGACAGTGTGCTGAAAGGTGCATATAAGATGAACATTGACAAGAGCAAAACTCGGGTAATGCAGTGCAGTCTAAGAAAATCAGGTGATGCTGAAGGAATTAGATTAGGTAACGAAGCAATAAAGGAGGTAGATGAGTTTTGTTACTTGGGTAGTAAAATAACAAATTATGGTCGCAGTACAGAGGATATAAAATTCAGAATGGCAATGGGTAGAAAAGCGCTCTTGAAAATGAGAAATTTGTTAATTATTTCCCTGGCCAGGCTTGCCCCCCCCAAAAAAAAAATTAAATAAATAAATAAATAAAACCCTCAAGCATCACAGGTTCCTAAGGAGATCAGGAGGCGGGACCTTTTATAGTTCGGAATAGTATAAATGGTAAGCAGGCTACATGAAGGAAGAAAGGAGAAAAAGATAGGAAATAGTGTGTTACGGCGCAGTATAAGTGGATCGGCACGGATCATTTGAAAATGTTTGCACAGCGTAGACTCAAATAATGTTTGTGGCAAATAGTAACTTTGTAAATACTGATTTAAATAGATATTAGTCAGGTCCATATATATGTATTAAAGTGAATAACTCACAAACTTCAGTTGTTACTCATTTTTCCTACAACGTATGTTCACTTTCATTCGTCTTATTTATAACAGTTTATGTGTGGATATGTTGTAAAAATAGTGCATCGAAATATGGATTTGAGTAATTAAATAAATCCTCTAATATAATGCAAGTATGCACATTGTTTTGTTCCATCATTGATAGTGTTTAAGGGCAGTTGTCATCAAGCGATATACAATGTGACAGAAATTCACGCAATTACCTTAGGGTTATGCATATTTTTTCTTCATAATTCTTGTAAATATGACTCTAATTTTCATAAGATAAGTTGCAAATATTTGTTTTGTTATCATTTACGAACAGTTGTTACAAAGATAATGAAAACTTGAAAATGTGTAATGCTCCTAACTTAGGAACTAGAAAAAGGTATAAGGACGAAATGTAGACTCGTACGTTAAATAAAACTGCCTAAAACCAGCCAAGCGTCACTGTAGCTCATATTGTTTTGAAATGAGTGGGAAAGTAAACAAACGCATTCTTGCAAACACAGATGCGCTGAGGTAATATATCAGTGACGTCATTGCCCCGCTTTGCTTTGCTGTAGCTATGTAGAAGGAAAGGAAACAATTACTAAAATATTCCGGGTTATTATGTCGTGGTCGAAAGAATTTATTACGGAATAAGGGAATGCGACAGTGGTTTTAAATGTGTCCGACAATTTCGTGATTTTATGCCGTGGTCTAAAGGTTTATTACGGAATAAGGAAAATGCGACGGGATTTTTAAATGTGTCATTGTAAGATTAATGATATGTTAGATCTACAGACGTATAGGAAACATAAAGACTGGCAAAGCTCTCAAAACTGTTACGTGGTTGATAAAGAAGCGCTGTATCAAATAGATCATTCGTAAAAGTCTGTTGAATTGGGTTGCGTTACGATAAAAGACCTTATGGACTGTCGAAAGTGGACAAAGAAAAAAAATATTACTCCTCGAAGACCTATTTTGAGTATTATTGGTTCGCCCTTCTATACGAATGCCAAATCCTTCTCTACACTAATACGTCCGCTTGTAGGATATGGATTCCTCTATCAAGAATTCGGCACATTTAACAGTAAATTAACCGAAATGGGGGTACAGCCAGAGGACATATTAGTTATTTTTCATGTTGTGTCGCTGTTTACTATGTTTCCACTAAATGGTGTTGCAACAGCGGAATTTGGTTTTTTCGTTCCGCTCTGCAGGTCTGTTTACCTCACTAGCACCTATTTAAAATGCTTTTTATGAACAGACAGACAGCGTGCATATGGGAGCTCCTTAAGCCCAGTTACAGAAAGTTTTTTCATGAAAAAATTCTAGGAACTAAGAATTCAAGATTTGGGGAAGTGCTAGTCTCTGTATTCCTGATGATCCAGCTAGACGTGAGATAACCGAGGAAGCGGTCGTAACTGTTGGTTATCTGATACTGCTGACTCACTGCGTCTTCCAACCCTACTGTAGCAAACACGTTTGCTTAATGAATGATTCACTGCATTAGTCACTCTTGTGTGCTACATTCCACTACCAAATACGACAAAATCATATGAAGTCTACGGCTTAGCTGAGGAAGCCCTGCAAATTGTCATTTGTCTTCAGAGCACAGTGATACTACATTTCATAAAAATACACGCACCAACGAAATTGTGAATGGAACTGATTCATAAGCGACGAAATCACAATTTGGATAAAATTGCAGAAACATGCGTTCCAGCACAAATCAGTCATTACTGCGTAAATTGCAATTTTCGCGAATGCAGAATAACAGGAATTTAATGGACTATGAATTTAGCTGACGCTAAAGAGGGATGATGGATTTGAGGACATAAAAATGTAATTCTGAAATTTGAACTTCCTTACAGAAATTCCAAAGAATTCACGAGCTATAACCCGGTCGGAAACTTCCTTTTTGCGCTTTAACTCGTTTAAGAATTTACGATACAGATTTCGGTTGCAATGTCATTCCAACAATTATTCCAGGACGCGCCTTGAGTGATTCAGAGTGACTATAGAGTCGTAATAGTAATTTCTAAGTATTTGTTTGAATTTACGGGATACAGTTTTGATTACTTGTAAACGAAGTTTAATGTATTCGTTTTAGTATTGATGGACGACCTCACCTTATTTGTTATTTAGGGTTAATTTCAAATCTTTGCAACATATAGATATCTAAATCGTTCTGCGGTTCGTTTTGTTTCCTTGTGACTTCACTACATAGCAAATGCAAAAAAAAAAAAAAAAAAAAAAAAAAAACAAACCTATCCAACTGCTGCTCAGATTTTCTATTAGACCTTTTATATACGAGGATCGCTCAATAACTAATGTCCCTCATCTTTTTTTAAAAAGCCATTGATATACATGTCTTAGTCGGTGCTTCGCATTTGATGTTTTTCCTGTGCGCCGGTGAAGTTTCGAAGATTTCCGGCAGATGGAAAAGCCGTAATACAGCGTCAAAATAGCGTCTACATAAGACGCACATTACAAGCAACGTGCTTCATTGAATTCTTGTGTGCAGAAAAATCAACAGTGATGAACAACCGTAAAAGTTTGTGTGCAGTGTATGGCGATGCTGTAGTTGACAGTACAGTTGGGGGATGGGTAAAGCAAATTACAGTTTCAATAAACGGGGAAACAGAGCTCCATCATCCGCCACTCTCCGGACCTTCCTGTCACAGCCGTAGCTCCAGACATGCTGAAAAGAGCGAAATCACAACATTCAAATCTACTTCTATGATTAACTGTGACGCAGGCTGATTTATACCAGTGTCGCCTGTTGAAGCGTTTTGGGACCGACAGAGAGGCCTTCAGTCACGGATCGTTACGGGGAACGAAAACTGTGTGTTCCACTTTGCGCCGAAAACAAAAAGGCAGTCCATGGAGTGGCATCATCCTCATTCACCACAAAAGAAGAAACTGAAGACAACCCCCTCCGCCGGAAGAGTCAGGGGGACAGTCTTCTGAGTTCGTTAAGGCTTCATTCTCGTGGACCTGATGCGAAGAGGGTCAACCATTACTTCAGAGGCCTACCTGAATAAACTCAAGAATCGATCCCGACGTGTTCGGTCGGACAAGAAGCCAGCAGAAATCTTCTTCCACCACGATAATGCACGCCGGCACAGAAGTTTGAGAACCCGGGAACGCATCGCCAATCTGGGTTGGACATCACTGCCTCATCCATCCTGCAGTGCAGACAGGCAGCCTCGGATCTCTTTGGGCCGCTTAGTGATTCTCCACGGGGAACACACTTTAAAGATGACGAGGGTGTCAGTCATGCAGTGAAAACATGGCCAATCCTACAGAACAAGTGCTTATACCGGCAGGGAATACATGCTCTCCCACAACGTTGGCGTGCGGCCATAGAACGCGATGAAGACTACGTAGAAAAATAGGACATGTACAAGACATCTTGATGTATATTGTCACAAAATTCTGACTCTTAAAAATAAATAGATTTAGAGATAAAATGTGGGGTATTACTTATTAAACGACCGTCATATACAACGAAAAGTGGGGAGCCTATAACCTGTGCAACGGCAGATAGCACTTCTCTTTTAGTCGATGCCTTTCCATCAGTTTCTGGCAGAAAATCACGAATCCAGTCACATAACTGAGACAACGTGTCATAAGCACGTAATTTGATTACAAGCCGTCTGTAAATTACCATGTCAAAAGCCCTGCGTAACTCTAGAAATATGGTTTGTGCGATCTCTTGTCGATAGTGGTCATCATTACCTACAGCTGACAAGAAGATTTTTCTCAAACCGAGTCATGGGCCAATAGAGCGTCCTATTCGAGATAGCAGAGGCACATAGACAGTCGTTTCTCCCTCGCTCTGTTTGAGAGTGGGACAGAAAGGAAAGTGACTAGTAGTGGCACGAGGTACCAATGAAAAAAAAAAAAAAAAAAAAAAAAAAAAAAATTAGAGGGTTATGTAACGTAATATTCTTTTGATAGGGAACCGTCTAGAAAATGTGTTTAGAGCAAATACAATTACTATAACTTTCATAACATGATCATTTTTTTTTGTCAAATTCATCACGTACTTACATAAATAATGGATCTTGTAAACAGTGGAACAGCATATCAATAAGCACAGCTCTACTAACGTATTTACGTGTGAATTCAAGAAAACCACACAAAAAATTACATAAGGACGACAGTACTATTGATTTGCAAATGTAATTTAAAGGTAATAAAATCCCACTGATGATGGAGATACTTCTCCGTAATATGTTTGGGTGAATGAAAAACAACAATTATGTTGCACAGGGAAGAAAGTACTTATGCTTACCATGCTTACATTCTATCTCGATAGAGTAGTAATGGAATAAGATGCAAATACTACTGACAAAAAAGAACGTTAAGTTCATTTCAAAAAAATTGATAGTATACAAGGATGTTTTATTATTCTTTATATTTAACATTCAAAATCTTTGAGTACACAGACACATTTTTTACTTAACACACTGAAAGAATTCACAATATTTCCTCGAATATTTACACATCTGTATAACACCCATAAATCGTTTAAGGCAGTAGTATTATAAACAGAATGTTATGGAAATTAAAGCTATAAAGCTATGGCTTTTAATTTTAGGTGCATCGTTATGTTCTTTCAGCAACAACTATATCCCTGTACTTTCCAGTCTTCAGGTAAAACATAATCGAAACCTAATGTTCCCAGAACACAGAATGGCAGAAATGTTCACGGCACTTGGCCGCCAAGGTCTATGGACCTCACCAATTTAGATTATGGCTCGTGGGATTCTTCTAGAGGTGGTACCACAGGATATTCGAAAGTGTGTGTGGCTGCAACACGAAGGATGTCCAGGTCACTAGTGCCGTGTTGCAACGCAAACACTGGAGGAAAGCCGTGGTGGAATGGCCGAGTGCTCTAAGGCGCCTTGCTGAGGAGCGCTTGCTTGCTTCCAGTTGAAGGTTCGAGTGCTCCCTCGGGCATGGGTGTGTGTGCTGTCCTTAGGTTAGGTTAGTTTAAATAATTCCTAAGCCTAGTGACATACCCACAGTAGTTACGTCCCACAGATTTACAAACATTTGAACATCTGAACTGGAGGAGAAATTTCCTGGACGTTGAATAGGACGAAATTCTGTTGGAAAATGGCCTGTGAGGTACCGCGATCTGCCCCCCTTGCATTTCTTTCTTTGGGAGCGGGCACCCAAAGATGCAATCTATGACGAAGCCCCAACTACGTCAGGCGATTATCGCCGGTGTATGGTACAACAACAACATGCTCTAACATGGCGATAGGAAACTGTTTGTTTTGAACGTACAAATTTCATTTCATAATATTTTGAAGTATTAACTTCCATATAATGTGAAAACTGAGTAGATGTTCTGGTAACAAATGACCATATTTGGTATATAAGTTGAATTTCCTTGATGTTTGGTGTATAACATATAACATTTGGTCGAATGGTACTTTCTATAATGAAACTTTCACTCTGGAGTGAAGTGTGCGCCGATACGAAACTTTCTGGCAGATCAAAATTGCGTGCCGAACCGGAACTCGAACCTAGGACCTTTGCCTTTCGCGGGCAAGCGCTCTACCGACTGAGCTACGCCGACACGACTCACGATCCCGCCTCACAACTTTATTTCCGCCAGTACCTCGCCTCCTACTTTCCAAACTTCACAGAAGCCAGTAATTAGTGTGTAAGTCTAGCGACTGATAACCACGATGACCCCACAGTTAAGTCCCTTAAGCTTTACAAACATTTGAACTTTTTTATAGTATTTTATTTATTACTAATTTAGACATTTTACAATACGTTGTAAATAAAATTTTGAAATTGTTTTGTTTCTTTTTCCTTGATATAATAGTTTGAAAGTCTTGATGTTTGTACTGTAATCCTTAGACATTAAGCAACAATACACATATTTTCTCAATGCGTTGTAGCCTAATGCTCCTTTTTTTCGAAATAATGGTAGCCAAGCTACCCGGAATGAATTTTGGAAAGTTTTGCAGTGTTTATTATAGTATTTAGTCAAATGATTGGGCCGAAAGTAACAGACACAGATGACGAAGCTATATGGCATCTTTGGGCTGGAAAGGCTGCTATATCACTGTTGCCGGCCGCGGTGGCCGAGGGGACTGCGGCGCGATAGTCACGGTCTGCACGGCCACTACGGTCGGGGGTTCTAATGCCCCCTCGGGCATGGATATTTGTGCCGTCCTTAGTATTAGCTAGTTCGTAAGTAGTTTGTAAGTTTAGGGGCTGATGACCCCGTAGTTAAGTCCCATAAGCTATACAAACATTTGAACATTTGAATATCACTGTAATTGTTTTCTCAAGAGTCATCGTATGCAGTTATAAAAAGTAAGGCGTTCCATTAAAAACACGAACTTGCTTCAATGTTTACATCTACATACATACTCCGCAATCCACCTCAAGGTGCGTGGCTGAGGCTACTCAGTACCACTTCTAGTTACTTGCTTTCCTGTTCCACTCCCATATAGAACGAGGGAAAAACTAATACTCGTATACATCCTTACGAGCCCTAATCAATCTGATATTATCTTTGTGGTCGTTACGCGAAATGTAGGTTGGTACCGGTGTTGAAAACCGATTACCAAACAAAAATATATGTGCCCTATGACGCTCGTGTATGCCGAAACAGCATTTAGATATGTGTATCCGTTCACGAAGTAAAAGGCGTGTTACGTCTAACGTGACTCACCCTGTACAAATTAAAACAGAGATTAATCAGGTAAGCTTAAAATGAGCTAATTTGTATTCATACACACTCGTGACAGATTGAGTGTTTGCTGGATCCAAAAAGGTATCCGTTGCAGTTTATACAGAACATTTTATTCTTATCCGATGATTGAGGACACAGGAAACAGATTTTCGTTTCACTGTACCAACATTTCGCAAGGAAGAAAGAAATGGATATAATAAATATAGTATGCAGCATTGGTCGTTTTTATTAATGTTTTTGCAGATCGATTTCGATCACATAATGATCATCCTCAATGCACCAGTCATCGTAATATTGAACATATCAATGTAGTGTCCAACCATGAAATCGATCTGCAAAAACATTAATAAAAACGACCAATGCTGCATACTATATTTATTATATCCATTGTTTTGTGGTCGCTGAGCACACCGTTCCAAAAAATGGAATCAAACCTCATAGAAAGAAATGGGTTACTGAGAATAGGTCCAATAGAACTAGTGAGTTCTCTAGGTAGTTTTGCAATGAGTAACCTTTGAATTAAATAACGTCTCACGTAGTTGCCTTGATAGATCCTTAGGGTAATCGAATCTTGAGTATCCAGCATCGTGTTCACTTTTGAGTTTTGATCATTGACAGGTCCGTCCAGTGACGCAGCCTGCATTTGGTTGGGGGGGGGGGGGGGGATTTTTAAAAAAATAAAGCCTGTTCAATTTATGACTTATATTTACACTTTTTATAATTTAATCAATTATACTACGAAAACAATTCCACAAGAAGTAAATGTAGTAGACTCGCATTAGTTTGAAAGTGGAAGATGAGCAACGTGGTGGAAATGGAGAGTATATAATCAGCTCGTAAAATAATTAAGCAGCTTATGTTACTAACCAAAGAGAAAGGTCTTCACAGTTTAATTAACATGAGACTCTGTGTATAAAAATTGAACTAAAATAGCACTGTGGTTGTTCATAAGATTCCACTCGGTGGCGCCGCTGACCTGCTGAGCAGTGGGTCGCCGCATATGAACAACCGGCTCCTAACTTCAGCACAGCATTGGCAATAGCGGCAGCATCAAAGCTGGTCGCAGCGGCAGTAAAACCGCTCACAGTAACAGCAGCACACGTTCTCAGTGGCGGCATCACGTAGGCGACCCACTGTCACGTTCACTTGTGCTTAGCACATTATAGTTACCTTGTGATTTATTACATGTGTACAATAACAAATTTCCGGTGCCGACCTGTTAAAAAAAAATAAAAAAAAATAAAAATAAATAAAAAAAAATAGAACAATAAAAAATTGGGAGGTGCCGGGTGGGGGAGGCTTCAACCTCATTAACACCCCATCACCCCCGTGGCTGCGCCACTGATTCCAGCATCACTGATATCAATATCTTCCACCTCATCTGAAAACAGCTCAAATGTTTGTAAATCTATGAGACTTAAATGTTCAAATGTTTGTAGAGCTTATGGGACTTAACTACGGGGTCATCAGTCCCTAAACTTACAAACTACTTATGAACTAGCTAAGACTACAGACGGCACAAATATCCATGCCCGAGGGGGGATTCGAACCCCCGACCGTAGTGGCCGTGCAGACCGTGACTGAAGCGCCTCAGTCCCCTCGGCGACCGCGACCGGCTGAGACTTAACTACTCTGGTCATCAGTCCCAAGGTTTACACACTACTTTAACTAACTTTTGCGAAGGACAACAAATACACCTGTTGTAGTACATTTAGTAATTCATGTGACAGTGATATTTCGAATATATAGTGGCAGAGATATTCCTTAATATATTTCCTGTAGTGCTGTGAACTGTAGATCTTAAGACTCTTTGTCAGACATTCTTTTATGTTTGTTCTCTTGTTTTGGTTTACGAATGAATAATAATTTAAAAAAAAAGATATGTTGTGGCATGTTCTTAAACTGAATGTACGTTTGGTTAAGCAAAAACTATTATTATTATTTAGGAAGCAACAATAAAAGAATATTAACCTGAAATTAATGAGAGTCTGCGAAGTCATTTTTATATAAAGTATACAAACAACTTCAAACGACCACTTCAAGAATTTTATGATGGTGAGATATAATCCAGTGTTCTGGATACTGTTATTTACTAATCAGACTGAAGCAAGTTACAGAAGACAGCAGTGTGTCTGTGTGGTGCTGAACGAAGAGATCCACGAACCTGCATTAAACACGGCGACGAATATCTTTCAAAAATCCTATAAATTTTCTTTCTTCTTTCAGCCTATAACAGAAGTGCAGACTGCTGGCAAAAAACAAGCTGGTTCTATTAATGTGTCTGTGTACATTACAACACATTACACAAAATTACAATTAGAACAGTACAATTATACACCCATGCCCGAGGGAGGACTGTAACCTCCGACGGAGAGCAACGGCGCGCTCCGCAGCTAGGCGCCATGGAGCGTTCGGATACTCCACCGCAGCTGACTACAGATGCACGAAACTATTTGAACGAAAGCTACCAAAGAACATTGCAGTAAGCGAAATTCCCCGAGTTATGCGCATTGGAATGTTGGCAGGAATATCTCATACCCCAAACTCCGACTGAGTGGTTAATAAACAGTGTGGAGGCGGTGGCTGGCTGCGTCATGCGCCTGCATGTAGCGCAGAATGGCCGCTGCCAGGTAAGCCGTTACGTCACGCGCCGCGGCCCAGGTGGGCGCAGGCATGCGCGCTAGTGGCCTTCACGCATGCGCGGAAGCTGCGCGGCCTTGCTCCTTACGTCACGCTTTCCGCTACCGTTGCTCCAGCCGCCGCGGGCTCAGCCACTGCACGCAAACGCCGATCGTGACCTGACCCACGCAAAAGTCCGATATCTGCGCTGTACGCGCTGCCACTTTTTACCTGAAGGGCAGTAGCGCAAAACGAATGTGCACTGCTTGTCATCCGAAATGCAAACATCAGGAAGGGCCAGAGATATCACAGACGAAATTGGCTGTGTCTCAGCAACGGTTATATGATAGCAAATTGATAAGCCGCCAACCAGTTGCAGTAATAGTTGTTTAATAAACTTTTGACCACGCTTTCGACAGATATAAACCCGTCTTCTTCAGAAATACGTGTAAACTATACTTGCATATCACAGGAATTTGACATCCCTATGATCTAGGGAATGTGGTTTAGACTGAAAGATGCGTCAGCGCATCTGCCACGTTCACACTTTCTCATGCTGAGTAAGTGTGAATGTCTGCAGATGCGCTGACGCATCTTTCAGTCTAAACCACATTCCCTAGATCATAGGGATGTCAAATTCCTGTGATATGCAAGTATAGTTTACATGTATTTCTGAAGAAGACGGGTTTATATCTGTTGAAACCGTGGTCAAAAGTTTATTAAACAAGATAACACTTTGTTGATTAAGTAAGCGCGAAAGCGTCACCGAAATAAATAGGCGCTGCAAGATGGGCATTCTGCATCGCGGTACGGGTTTCTGTCAAAGTTCCGTGAGCGTGCGTTTCATTAAGTGACCAATATATTGCTTCAAATGTTTGTAAATCTATCGGACCAAACTGCGTGGTCATCAGTCCGTGGCTTACAAACTACTTAAATCTAGGTAAACTAACCTAAGGACAATACACACACCCATGCCCCAGGGAGGACTCAAACCTCCACGGCAAACAACCGCGCGTTCCGCAGCGAGACGCTTTAGACCGCTCGGCTACTCCACCGCGGCTATATTGCTTCCTGATGCACATTTCTCGCGAAGCGACCGCAATAATGAAATAAGGGAGGTTAAGGCAGACACGAAGGCATGCAGGCAGTCATTTTACTCGCGAACCATACGCGACTCTTTCGTAAGAGGAAGTGACAATGGTACACAATGTAAAATATGTTCAGATTTTTGTAAATTTAAGAGACTCAACTACGGTGGTCATTAGTCCGTACGCTTACAAACTACTTTAACATAAACTTATGCTATGGACAACACAAACACCCGTGCCCGAGGGAGGACTCGAACCCCCGACGGAGAACGGCCGCGCGCAACGCAGCTGGGCGCCTTACGCCCGTTTTAAACGATGAACGAACGTGTAATAGATTGATAACGAGTTGCGATAATGACGGTCGTCTGTCGTTTAAACGGGTGCACTAGTATGATCGCGCTAGTATCGAAGCGCGATATCATAGCGATAAAGAAATAGAGCCATTTCTAAATTTCGTACTAGTGGGTTCACTGCTCATGCGCGAGCTAGTAGCTGTCTGCTGCTGCCACCGCTCCAGTTAGTCCGCCATTTTCCTTCATATTTTGCATTTTGCCGAAGTTTATGATCAAAATATATTCCACAATTTATTTCTAATGGCGGAATTCACACTGTCCGTCGCCGGACCGTCACCTCACGTCAACGTGAGCTTTCTCAAGAAGAATGTTTTGATGGAACGGTCGTCTGCTAACATCGCGACTGGCAAGTTAACCTTTTTTCGTCACGCGATTTTCATATTATCTTCGACGATTACACGGTTTGCATGCAAATGTGTCTTATTAATCTTTACTTTATTATTATACTTTGGTTTAGCGGTAAATTGCAAATGTTTCAGGGCGACTTAAATTTTTTTTTTCAATTGAGCGATCTCCTAAAAGTGAGGTCGTATATCTGAAACCGAAAATGGTTTATATTTGCAAAATATTGTAACAGAGAAGACTGAAGCCAATTGTTTATTTGAATAAGATTGCAATTTTAATTAAATAACATTTTAAATGAAAAAGTCAGTCCAAATGAAGGACAAAAATTCAGTTGTGCATGACGTTATTAACAATGTCAGTGGTCAAATCGCAGTAGATAAAGTAAACAAGCTTTATTTATGCTCTTATAAATATTGTTTGATGTGTTCATATGTTTATTTTTTCGCTTGAAAATAGATGTCGATGTTTTCAAACGTTTCACTTCCCAGCACTTTCCCACACTAAGTTGACCAAAAACATACATTACAAAGTTTTCTTTGGCCGTCAATAACATTTAGCGTTGTTTCCTCAATTCCAGTATTAAACTACGACTTCCTACATAACAGATCGCCAGTCATAACCTCACTTTCAACATCGGGCATTACTGTCTAATTACGTTTATCGTCTAAACACGGTTCCACAAGATCTTGCATGAGTTTTTAGTGCCGGACTAGTACGCTAGGAGCGCTTCAATAGACTATTATCTATCTTGTTCACTTCCGTTCATCGTTTAAAAAGGGCTTTAGTGCGCACTGATATTCTGTCATGGCCCTTATGCAATGTACTCTCCGCCACACACCATTGAGGTGATTTGCAGAATATGGGTGTTTATGTAGCTGTAGAAGTATATCACATGTTAGAAAACACAATCGTTCCAAAATCATCGACAAGATGTTTTCCGTAGTCTAGAGGGAGGCCAAATCAGCAATGCAAACCAATGGCCGGCCGCGGTGGCCGAGGGGATGCCGCGGTGGAGTAGCCGAGCGGTCTAAAGCGTCTCGCTGCGGAGCGCGCGGTTGCTCGCCGTGGAGGTTCGAGTCCTCCTTGGGGCATGGGTGTGTGTGGTAAAAAGAGGGGCTCAACCCACTCTGTAATAAAAAAGCTGAGCCAAAAACACTGCGAACATCAACGAGCAAATATGATCAGCGTCCGCAATGAACAAAACCACCTTTAGAGCAAAAAAAAAAAAAAAAAAAAAAAAAAAAAAAAAAAAAAAAAAAAAATGTCCAGTAACGGTCTGCACGGCCACTACGGTCGGGGTTCGAATCCCCCCTCGGGCATGGATATTTGTGCCGTCCTAGTTCGTAAGTAGTTCATAAATAGTTTGTAAGTTCAGGGACTGATGACCCCGTAGTTAAGTCCCATAGACTATACAAACATTTGGAATTTTTTTGCAAACCAATGGGCGACGAAGAAATCGAACATTGCGCCCATGCCCGGGGCTGTTGCAGCGTAGCTAGGTTGACCAAGTGCCCCGCGGAACGTCCCACATTCGTTTTACATCTGAACTCATTTTCGAGTTACCATAATTGGTACGAATTGTCATAGTACAAAACAAACCTACCATCTAGCTTCAACTAAAGATAGTGCCTTCAGGGGGTACAGAAAGAACCTTTAGCCAGGGGAAATTGAATGGTCAGATTGTAGTAACAGACTTCATATGATAATACATAAATCAGAACTACAAATGAAAATAAATTTTGGAATGAGTTGCACCTGATTTCTCTAATGCGGTACTGAAGGACGAAGCAACTGTAACTTGTGCAAGAATACAAACAGTTAGGGCAAGATAAAATGATATAATATGAGGGTTGGAACTTACATAGTGGCAACACTGCTGTGTAGACACCAATGGAATCTACTATTGTCGCTGATAGCTCAACGTTGTTCAACTACGTACCTTACCTTCGAGTAAATGGAGTCGCCCATGCCGCGGCGGAGTGGCCAAGCGCATTGGGGCGTTACGCTACGATGCGCAAGGCTGTTCCCCATCGGGGGTTCGATTCCCCATAGGGCATGGATGTTCGTGTCGTCTTTAGTATAAGGTAGTCAAATAAGTAGTTTGTAAGTTTAGGGACTGATGACCCCGCAGTTAAGTCCCTTTAGCTTAACATACATTTGAGTATTTTTGTAGAAACGGAGTTGGGCCGATAAATTCTTTGTTCTTCAATAGGCGCTCGCCTTAATTACATTGTCATTCGAACCACTTAGGATAAGAAAAAATTACCAAATTTTTCACGTAAAAAGGTGAATACTGAAGGAATGCAACAGTGTTCTTAGCAGGTACAATACGTATTGTGTTTGTATAAAAATAATAGTTGAAACTAGTACTTTTATATGAAATAGAAATTCTGACATGAAGAAGTTTGCCGCCTGCCACATTTTTTGTTTTGCGATAAGGATATTTTCGTCAGCGAGAAAGTTGTAGATAATGAAATGAAGTTTTCTTTTTATTTAAACAGCTTTTTTATAGCTCCCTTGGTTTTCTCACAAATTTGGATACAATAGAGCGGTGGAACTTTTCAGATTCTACTCGTTACTTTCAGCGAGTTTACCCACAAATTTCGGATACAATTTTCGGCATCCAACAATTATGACTAGCTAAGCCGCTCCGGCTTTGCAAGGGTAATCTTTAAGCTACTTTAACTCGAGAACGGGCCGGCCGCGGTGGCCGAGGGGACTGAGGCGTGACAGTCACGGTCTGCACGGCCACTACGGTCGGGGGTTTGAATCCCCCCTCGGGCATGTGCAGTCCTTAGTGTTAGCTAGTTCTTAAGTAGTTTGTAAGTTTAGGGACTGATAACCCCGTAGTTAAGCCCCATAAGCTATACAAACATTTGAACATTTTGAAACATTTAACTCGAGAACTGCGGGACGTATCGTGATGCGGTTTCTTTCAATTTCTTCGGTATAATCCTGTGATCAATATAGGCTATATTAAATGCGAAATACGAAAATGAGAAATAACTGAAATAAAAATAATAACGTAGAATGGTTTGCCACTTCCGCACTTTCGTGACCTTTGTAGCGTAAACTATGTGACCTGCGCCAAAGTACATAGTACATAATTATAGAACTCAGGATGATTTTTTTTTTTTTTTTTAAGAATGACCGCAAGATCGTATGCCTAACTATTACAGGTCTCCCACAATCAGTGTATCTGAAGTCTGAAGCCATCTGGCAACAGCGCTTTAGAAAAGAAAAATAATAAATGTGTGTGGTTTTCTTTTATTTCATTTTTTTGAAGATGTTTGTGAGTTCTGCAAGTCTATACTATATACACTGGCCTAGCTCTTATACTATAGGCTCCAGAGCTGACTAAAGTGCAGAAGCGGTAAACTATTCCACGTTATGATTCTTAATCTAGTGTTTTCATATATTAGTACTGACACTAAATATAGCCTAAGATTATTCCAGGATTCTAAAGAAGAAATTAAAAGACGATACGTTCGGTACTCATCAAGTTATAAAAGATTAAAGGGACAGACAGAGGAAAAATGTGCTATTTTATATAATAGTATGATTTGCTATCCCTAGCTGAAATTTGTAATTATTTATAGCAAAAACAGATTGTCAAAAAGGAACGCCTTAAAATACATGAAAAAAGGAATTAAAAGACAGCGAACTCAGTGAACTGTCCTGGCGCTCGGCCGCCATGTTGGTTGGGTGTCGCGCTCTCAGCCGGCTTCATTTCACTGTCATTGCAAGGCCTCTGTTATTCTGTGCTCTCTGGCTACATCGTATGAGCCAAAACTTGTAGTGGGACGGATTATTGTCTCCGCTACTTATCTCATGTTAGCTCAGTTTGTGCAGGATAACTTACTTATATTTCTGTTCTTAAATGATTTTTATGTAAATTTTTAATGTTATATGATACTTAAAGAAGTTTTTTTGTATGTCTTTTTATGTTTCATGTGCTGTGAAGCGAGTCAACCTACGAGGGCAACATCATCGACGCCGATTCCAAGGAGTAAATATCCGGCCACGTCAAGTCGCGGGTCGACTGCCACGAGGCAAGAAGATGTTGATCTCTGCGGTTGTCGTCGCAAGTGTTGACATTATTATGGAAGTTTCATGTTAAAACAATAAATTTTAAAAGTCAGTTCCCTTTTGTCTGTCAATGACTACATATGTAACGTCATAGAAAGCAATAAATGTTATCGTGTTTAAACTTCACGAAAGTGTCAGAGTACATCATTTATGAAGAATTATTTTACGATGAATAATATATTAATGAAATGAGTAGATGATTTCAAAAATGTTCAAATGTTTGTTAAGCTTATGGGACTTAACTACGGGGTCATCAGTCCCTAAACTTACAAACTACTTATGAACTACTTACGAACTAGGACGGCACAAATATCCATGCCCGAGGGGGGATTCGAACCCCCGACCGTTGTGGCCGTGCTGACCGTGACTGGAGCGCCTCAGTCACCTCGGCCACCGCGGCCGGCGTAGATGATTTAATTTAAATATTCTTCAATCTGAAGGAAGATTTTTTATGAATTTTCATTGGTGGGAAAGTTACGTCAAGAAGACTTCGATAAATTATTATTTTTATTTATTTATTTATTTATTTTTTATTTTTTTTTATTTTTTTTTTTTTTTGGAACTTTGGTTAATCGATCATACACATTGATCGATAATCATTGAAGAAATATTATTTTTATCTGTGGCTATAGCAACGACCACAAACTGAAGAATTTCTTTTGACCGTCTCATCTATGAGAGAACTTAAAAATATTTTAACAAGAATGACTGTTAAAGACTTCCTCCCTCGGCGCAAGAATCTGATTTTGAAATATTGCAAAGTATAAAGATTTTACATTAACATTTTTATTTTATATAAATTTTTATAGGCGAGTGGACACCTCAAGGATTACGAACTCTGACACGGCCACATTCAACCCTAATCATACAAGACGAGTGCTTTTGAAGATAAGGTTTTAGCACACGTTTCGCCGTACGAAGAGGTCGTTCCGCCGCAAACTGAAAAGCAAATCCAACGAATGGCGTCATTATGGGTCGCCGCAAAAGTCGAAAGATTAGGAAGATGAAGGAACCACATCGTGGCATTCGCTTCAGAACTGTTGCAGAGAATGTTCTTCAACATTGTCCACTGTCAGCGCTGGAGAAGAAACTTAACCTTTTGAGTAGTCAAGTACTCTAAAATCAGTCCTTTTCACTTTTGCTAAACAGAACTATCTTGCTGTCTTTAGCGGAGTCCCTGTTCTGCGCTGTGTCGGAAAGTTGGGGTCGATTTGTCATCAGCAGGTTATCGTCAGCAAACGGCTCTTTATTTAACTAATGAAGATAATTTTCGGATACAACACTTAGAACAATATTGCTCGATTCTCTATCCTTGTCACCCATTTTAAAAACTTGATTCTCCTAGTCTACATCCAATAAGTTAAAATCTCCACCGAAAATTATAGCACGACTAGGAAACCTATGCGAAATATTTACCAAATTGTCTCTCAGATGTTCCACCACTAATGATGCTGAGTCTATAAAAACGTTTATTGGCCGTGTTCGAGCCACTAAAAATTATTTCTTATTACAGATCTGTAATATAATAAATTGTCTTATTTTTATAGTTATAAACACGCCGCCCCCTTCAGACTTTCTCTCCACTGTACGTTCCAGTCTGTTAGACTATCATTACTATTGACATCTGGATTAAGCCAGCTTTCCGTCCCTGGTACTATGTCGCTATTGAAGCCATTTACAAGTGAGAGCAGTTCTCAGATTTTTCCAAACACGGTCCTGCAGTAGCTGAAAACCGGGCGTCGCCTGGGTACTTATTTATTCCAGTTTTTAGTCAGTCTCTCCTTACCTTCTCCACCTTCCTTCTCGGTCTGTCTCCTCCTCCGCCTCTATTCATCTCCTCCTCTCTCTCTGTTTACCTCCTCCTATCCCTCCCTTTGGCCATCTCCACCTTCCACTTTCTGTGCCAATCACCTCCTCACTTCTCTGTCGAATTCCACCTCCTCACTCCATTGCCTACACCATCTGTTAACTTACATGGAGAAGTGGTATCTACAGCAACATACCCTCTGCCATGCACCGTATGCAATCTTATGTCGACGGTCATCTTCCGCTTGTTTTGAAGAGTAAAATTTCATCAGTAGCGGAATAAAACTATATATTTTGTCGAAGTTCGTAGGTCTACATCTACATCTACATGGGATACTCTGTAAATCACATTTAAGTGCCTGGCAGAGGGTTCATCGAATCACCACTATACCATTCATCTCCCATTCCATTCTCGAATAGCGCGCGGGATGAAAGAACACCTGAATCTCTCCGTTCGAGCTCTGATTTCTCTATTTTATTCTGATGGTCATTTCTACCTATGTAAGTGGGAGTCAACAATATACTTTTGCATTCGGAGTAGAATTTTGGCGATTGGAGTTTCGTAAGTAGCCCACGCCGCAGCGATAAGCGCCGTTGTTGTAATGATTCCCATCCCAGATCCTGTATCATTTCCGTAACGCTGTCTACGCTGTATCGTGACAATACGAAACGCGCTGCCCTTCTTTGGACTCTTTCGATGTCCTCATACCAGATTTCAGTGAACTATGATTAATTTTGAAGCTGAATATCTAAATTTGACGTAGGTATATAACAAGACCCTGAGAACAATTAATGTATTGTTGTAAAGCCTTTTTACTGATGAAAATAAATGCATTTTTCATAAGGATAACAAACGGGATTGAACCACTTTTTATTACACGTCGATTTCTGCTTTAAGTATTATGGAGACCCTTCTTGTTCTTCTGCTTTGTTAGGACCCTTCAGGATCAGATGTGGCTGGTTTAGCACGTCTTATTTCTTCCCAATACCTCTTCATTCTCTCGCTTCTTCTTCTTTCTTCTTCTGTTATGATGACTTTGATTTTGGTGTCCGGTCACCTGTGACCGTCCACCAACCGTCTGCACCAGTGCCTGCAGATTCCTTTCTTTTATTCCTACAGTGTTCCAGTCATCTCTGACTTCCTTCAACCAGTTGTTCGCCGTATGAGATGTTACATTCCATATCTTCTTAGTCAACGTCTACATCGTCCATCCTCATGATGTGCCCAACAAATCGTAAACTCCTTTTCCGTATCTCGCTCGATATAGGTTCAAAATTTTCGTACAGTTCCTGTCGTATTCTGTATATCCAGATATCCCCATTTTTTTTAGTGCCCCATATTTCTCTTAAAATTTTCCGCTCCTCCAACTGTATACAAGCTCTCTTACCGAGTGTGCTCGTTTCTGATGCATCCAGTGCAGCATTTCTTACAGTTGTTGTGTAGTGTCGCAATTTGGCATTCCGTGACAGATTTTTCTTGCCATATGTTGTTTTCACTGAGTACCGAAGCTTCTGCGCTACTGCTGCTCTGTATTCCACCAGTTATCTTCTCTCCCAAATAACGAAAACTCTCGACTTTTTCAACCACTTGTCCATCTATCTTCCAGTCAGACCCAGTGTTCAATGTCTTGGTCTTATTATATGCAATCTTTAGTCCAACCTTTTCTACTACTTCAGCTAGATTTTTTTTAGTACTGTCATTGCCTCTTCTTCTGTTTCATTTAAAAGTGCCATGTCATCTGCGAATTCCAGGCAGTCCACAATTGCTATAATGTTTGTATAACTTATGGGACTTAACTACGGGGTCATCAGTCCCTAAACTTACAAACTACTTACGAACTAGCTAATACTAAGGACGGCACAAATATCCATGCCCGAAGGGGGATTCGAACCCCCGACCGTAGTGACCGTGCAGACCGTGACTGGAGCGCCTCAGTCCCCTCGGCCACCGCGGCCGGCCCCACAATTGCATTATGTTTGATCTTGTATCCTATTTTTACACATTACTATTTAGTTGTCTCCATTGTCTCACTACCTCATCCAAGACCAGGTTAAATAAAACTGGTGACAGTCCATCCCCTTGTCGGACTCCAGTTTTTATTTCGAAACTGTCTGACAGTGTACTGCGATGTCTGACCCTGGCAGTAGTGTCGCCCAACGTTTATTATTGCACGTGTTGTAGCATCCAGTCCTCTGTCTTGCAATACATCAAGCAGGGTACTCCTGTCAACTGAATCGTATGCCTTTTTGAAGTCCATAAAGGTCACTATTGTCTTTTTTTCTTTCCTGTGTCTGTGTCTGGAGACCCTTATCTGCAACGCGGAAAAAAATTAAATAATAAAAAAGTAAGCTGGCACTACACTAACAAGTTGTACTGCGGCGGGCTGCTGTTCGCCACTCTGTAGGGGGAGATGCCTCGCATCGCAGCTGGACACGGTCAACAGGGGGCTTCAGAACTGTCTGACACGGAGTAGCGCAGCTGGCGAATTTGGCGCATTTCTGGATACATTTTATTTTTTCTACAGCTCTCTATTCAGGCTACCACAAAATTGTTTACTGATACTGTTTCTAAACCAAATGCTGAACAATATGGCATACATTTTATTTCATTTAAAAACGCATTTTATAGACAAAATATGACAAATAATGAAATGTACTTAAAATTCTACAAATACCGCATGAATACCTCATCATTCTATACACTAGTGACTTCATTTTGTAATTTATTTGAAAATGTAACAGTTTCCGAGCTATAAGTCTCATAATTGCGTGGTTTTCATGTTGAAATGGTTGTTAATGTAAGGGACTTAACTGCTGCGGTTATCAGTCTCTATGCTTACAAGATACTTAAAGTAATCTAAGGACAACAGACACACACACACACACACACACACACACACACACACACACACACGACCAAGGGATTACTCGCACCTTCTACGGTGGTTTCAAGAAATTACCTTACTTTCGTTCCTAAAAAACCGGAAGAGCTTCCGTAACACAGCTGCGACTTTGTCAAACATAGTAACTTAACGACTGCTTTCTATGACAGAAAAATGAACCCCCCAAAAATTTCAAGCTTTGATGCTGTCCGATTTCAAATGGAATGGCCCATTTAGCAAAATCAAATGTTTGTTAAGCTTATGGGACTTAACTACGGGGTCGTCAGTCCCTAAACTTACAAACTACTTATCAACTACCTTATACTAAGGACGGCTCAAATATCCATGCCCGAGAGGGGATTCGAACCCCCGACCGTAGTGGCCGTGCAGACCCTGACTGGAGCGCCTCAGTCCCCTCGGCCACCGCGGCCGCACCCCATATAGCAGACAGGTTGCATTATGTAAGTATGACCAGGGTCAGATGGAACAGTACGTACCTTAATTCTTCGAATCATGGACAGAAGAAATAATACTCGGCAGGAGCAGTCGGTAATACCGAAATAAGACATGATACTTAATGTTTAAGTTCTCGTTGGCAGCGTGGTCATTAGAGACAGAGGTCATGCTCGGATGTTTGGATAAGAATTGGGAAGGACATCTGCCATGTCATTTCAGAGGAACCATTCCATTTGCTGGGGTGATTTAGGAAAATCACGGAAAACGTAAATCTGGATGGTCGGAGCTGGATTTGAACCACCGCCTTGCCGTCCCGTCCAGCTTGTTACCTCTGCGCCACCTCTCTCGGTAGCTGGTAACACCACTGGAGATATACCAGAGTAGGATTGACCAAGGAGTGGTTCGTATGTTCATCTTTATAACATCTTTGCCTAGAGATGTAAATAAAGCTTTAAATACTATGCACTATATGCAGTGTTCTGTTAGTTAATGTACACCCCTCTCATTGGGCTGTGGTTGCTATTTGATTTCACACCTGCAGGCCAATATCTGCTTACCTTGCAAGTGTTTCTTGTGCATACACTACTCTAAAAGTAGATATTATTTCAGTGATTTTTGTTGGACTCGTATTTAAAAAGAGAGAGAACTAAACTGTAATGGCGTAGTCGAGCTTAAATGAATGCAGTATGTGGGCATGATTCTCAATACAAAGAAAGTTGTCTGTACCTAAGACAGTGTAGACTACAGAAGGTTTACATCTGCAGGCATAGTTTCTCCGCAATAATTGTCCTTAAACCGTAAGCTGCACGAAAATTATAGAGCTATTATATAGGTTCTAGAGGATGGAGAAAAAAATCTTTAGGTTCCACTTGCACACAATTTATGTTTCAGGAGTTTCTTCGAACTCATCGGTATCTGCACCAACGACGGTCTCAAGTCTGTTCGTTTCTGAGCGTTTAAGCTACTGTCTTTCCTTCTTGCATCAAATTTATGGCACTTTTCCGTTGATCTGTTACGGTTGAGTACTCATTACGCTTACTTCGTGGCCCACATGGTGGCCAAATTAAGTTCACATGACCTGCAACCCAAATATACCTCTGGTGTAATTGATTACTGCATCCTTCTCTCATAAAAAAATGAGAGTCAGTGCTTGAGATAATCCCCACAACACAATAAAGGCGAGTTCTAATATAGGATCAACGATCATTTCGTAGACTTGCCCCTCCCACCTACCGTTCGTAATACCTTCACAAGGCTCACTGAAAGATTCGAAATCTTTTGGCGTTTCTCTGTTTTAAACAACTGTTGCGGTATAACGATATTTACGTTTCTGTTACTGCTCCTAGCGCTATATCTATATATGATTAATTCTCTTTGTTTTGTATATCTTTAGACTCATGCACTAACTGTTCGATTAATTCATCCCACGACCGGCAAGCATAGAATTTGTTTGGAGGCGTCCCTATCTTCACCACTAAGGATTGTCTGGAGTATATAAGGACCGCGTTTGATTGAATGACACCGTTAGCCACATTCTCCAGCTTTCCAGTTGAATAACAGGAACTATTACTGCGTCTTTCCGCGGCTATTGCAAACAACTTTGAGTTTACACGATTGAAACTGTTAAAGTTAATTGCGTAAAAGGTAAAAATGAACGTATACTTTCCAGTTTTCCACGACCAAGTCAGCTCAAATGCTATGGCTTCATACTTTATCTGCCAAATTAAAACACTAACAGGCGTTATTAACTATTCCTACGCACTTTACGTTATGAATCTAAAATTCTGTTCAGTTGGGTGTGTCGAATTAGGCGAGGCGGGAAAGTTCTGTTTGGCCTTGCTGGTTGATCTACTTTCACTTAAGCGTTCCACTAACTCTTTCAGTTAGCGTAGCCGTATGTACTTTTTTATGCGCAAGGTCTTCGCTTCTTGAATGAGAAGAAAATAGCCAAAACGAGATGTGACTGAAACCGATAGTGCAAAATAAGGGATTTCAATGGTGGGAGAACATCGTTTTTTTAGACATCGAGGCTGTAGCGCCCACAAAATCTTAAATGATCTTCGTCCAAAATTTAACGTCCCCTCCCCGGCTTAAATGATCTTCCTCTAATGCCACCCCCAGCCCCCACTTCAATGGTTCCCTCAAGAAGCTAATTGCCGCGCGGAAAGGGCCATGTTGACTAAGGCGCCATGCTACGCATTGCGTGGCAGCTCCCCAACGGCACTTCGAGTCCTCCCTCTGGCATGTGTGTATGTCATTCTTAGCAAAAGTTAATTCAAGTAGTTTGTAAGTCTAGCGACCGATGAGCTAAGCAGTTTGAGCCTTATGATCCTTATATATATATATATATATATATATATATATATATATATATATGTGTGTGTGTGTGTGTGTGTGTGCATAACTACTACACTCCTGGCCATTAAAATTGCTATACCACGAAGATGACGTATTACAGACGCGAAATTTAACCGACAGGAAGAAGATGCTGTGATATGCAAATGATTAGCTTCAGGTTGACGCCGGTGGCGACACCTACAACGTGCTGACATGAGGAAAGTTTCCAACCGATTTCTCATACGCAAACAGCAGTTGACCGGCGTTGTCTGGTGAAACGTTGTTGTGATGCCTCGTGTAAGGAAGAGAAATGTGTACCAGCACGTTTCCGACTTTGATAAAGGCCGGATTGTAGCATATCGCGATTGAGGTTTATCGTAACTCGACATTGCTGCTCGCGTTGGTCGCGATCCAATGACTGTTAGCATAATATACAATCGGTGGGTTCAGGAGGGTAATATGGAACGCCGTGTTGGATCCCAACGGCCTCGTACCACTAGCAGTCGAGATGACAGGCATCTTAATCCGCATGGCTGTAACGGATCGTGCAACGACGTCTAGATCCCTAACAGATGGGGACGTTTGCAGGACAACAACCATCTACACGAACACTTCGACGAGGTTGAAGCATCATGGACCATCAGCTCGGAGACCATGACTGCGGTTACACTTGACGCTGCGTCACAGACAGGAACGCCTGTGATGGTGTACGCAACTACGAACCTAGGTGCACGAATGGCTAAACGTCATTTTTTCGGATGAATCCATCTTCTGTTTACTGGTCGCACCCTTGCTGGCGACATCGCGGTGAACGCACATTGGAAGCGTGTATTCGTCATCGCTATACTGGCATATCACCCGGCGTGATGGTATGGCGTGCCATTGGTTACACGTCTCGGTCACCTCTTGTTCGCATCGGCGGCACTTTGAACAGTGGCCGTTACATTTCAGATATGTTACGACCCGTGGTACTACCCTTCATTCGATCTCTGCGAAACCCTACATTTCAGCTGGATAATGCACGACCGCATGTTGCAGATCCTGACGAGCCTCGCTGGATACGGAAAATGTTCAATTGCTGCCCTGGCCAGCATATTCTCCAGATCTTTCACCAACTGAAAACGTGTGGTTAATGGTGGCCGAGCAACTGGCTCGTCATAACACTCCAGTCACTACTTTTGATGAACTGTGATATCGTGGTGAAGTTGCAGGGGCATCTGTACCTGTACACGACATCCAAGCTCTGTTTGACTCAATGCCCAGGCATATCAAGGTCGTTATTACGGCCAGATGTGGTTGTTTTGGATACTGATTTCTAGGGATCCATGCACCCAAATTGCGTGAAAATGTAATCACATGTCAGTTCTAGTATAATATATTTGTCAACTGAATACCCGTTTATCATCTGCTTTCTTCTTGGTATAGCAATTTTAATGGCCAGTAGTGTATCAACAAACCCCTTCATTTAGTCAAATTATTGTCGTTTTGATGATTGTACTACTTTATAACCTATAGCTAGTGGACAGTCAGTACTGGTATTCTTTACTTACAAATCAAAGCCATCAAGCTTTTATTTTTATTCATGTATATCATTCAGTAGTCTAAGTTATACATTAGTATGTTCTGCGGAAATTATTAGCTTTATTTGAACCCTGTCGCCCGCGGGTTCAAGGTCAAGACCGATATCGCGACGTAACGCCACCTACCAGTAACAAGTGCCTGCGACTCTCGTTGACGCTACAAGCGTAAAGTAATACATCACTGTTACTCGAGCAGTCTTGCAAGATGTATTGCACACTTGTGCGTGCACCGTACCGCCATATCAGAGAGTTTGAAAGGTGACACAGTATTGGCGTAACAGACTGTAATGTATCCATCCGTGAAATTGCTATTCGTGTGGAAAGAACTGTTTCGGTAGTTGAAGAAGGACGGAAGCTGAAGGTTTAACGTTCCGTCGACAGTTTGGTCATTAGAGACGGAGCTAACATTCGAATGTTTGAGTAAGGATAGGGAGGGAAATCGCCTGTGGCCTTTTGAAAGGAGCCATTCCGACATTTGCCTGGAGTGATTTAGGGAAATCACGAAAAACCGAAATCAGGATGGCTGGAGGTGGATTTGAACAACAATCCTTCCGAATGCGAATCTGTTTGCGCCGTTTCGATAGTGTAACGGATGTGAGCAGAAGGATTCACAGAAGGCCATCCCACTGCAAGATCGATACCTCATCTGAATGACACTGCGCGTCTTCCTCGGATGTGGCTCAGCAGGGAACGTATCTTACGTTGTCAGGGATCACGGTCCGCCACCGTCCAGCCACTTCTCCGCTACTTTTGACTCACAGGCATAAACATGCTAGACAGCGAAGGTGTATGGAACGCCGTCACTGGGAACAGTATTGGCATCAGCAAATATTTTCAAACGAACGCAAGTTCTATTTGTTTAAATATGAGGGCCTGGATTTGGTTCGCCGCAGATAGGAAAAGCTGAATCACAGTGGTTGCAATCGCACAAGAAATGCAGCGCCATCTCAAAGCCTCAAGGGGTGGGTACAACCACGGTGCGTGTCCAAGGCATGGCGATCAGTTTGACCTACGTCAATGACATCCAGCATACCGTTTCTGCCCAACACACCAGAAGCCATTTTCCAGCAGTACACTACTCGACAACATGTTGACGCACCAACCTATTGTCCTGGTCCGCCTGATCAGTAGCTTTGTCGCCAATGGAAAATGTGAAGGATTTGGAGAAATGACAGGTGTATCACTGACACCCAATGTCGACCAACAAAGATGAAATTTAAAAACAGGTAAATGCAGTATGGGCGGGTACACCAAACGACGCCATTCATGCATTATACGCGTCAATGACATCACGCGTAGAACAAGCTATGAACACCCATGGTTGACTCTACGTGTGCTAGTTAACAGGGCACATACTGTGCCGAGGTGACAAATCCTAATCCATGTCTTCAGAACATACTAATGAACGTGTCCTGTGAATATGAACTTTCTGTTTCTTTCAGGGTTGCTCTACTTTTCCTGAAAATGAGAGTCATGTTTGAAAAAACTCTTCTTCTAGCTATGTTAGGTGGTGAACAGCTAGCTAGAGCAGTGTTTTTCAACCTGTGGGTCGCGACCCCCAGTCGGGTCGCAAAGTCTTGCTCGCGGGGTCGCCGTCACAGTGGAAAGTACTTGCACCATAAGACAATCAGCCAGGAGCATGCCTGAATACAAGGTGAGACTTGAAACTTCCTGGCAGGTTAAAATTGTGTGCCGGAACCGGGACTCGAATCTGAGACTTTTGCCATTCGCGGGCAAGCGCTCTACCACTGAGCTACCCCAACACAACTCATGGTGTCGTCCCACAACTTCAATTCTACCAGTACCTCGCCTCCTACTCTCCAAACTTCACAGAAGTTCTCCTGCGAAAGTTGGGGTAGCTCAGTGATAGAGCGCTTGCCCGCGAAAGCCAAAGGTCCCAGGTTCGAGTCCCGGCTCCGGCACAAAATTTTAACCTGCCAGGAAGTTTCATATCAGCACACACTCCGTTGCAGAGTGGAAGTTTCATTCTGGAAACATCCCTTAGGCTGTGGCTAAGCCATGTCTCCACCGTATCCTTTCTTCCAGGAGTGCTAGTCTTGCAAGTTTCGCAGGAGAACTGTGAAGTTTGGAAAGTAGGAGGCGAGGTACTGGCAGAATTGAAGTTGTGGGGCGCCACCGTGAGTTGTGTCGGGGTAGCTCAGTGGTAGAGCGCTTGCCCATGAAAGGCAAAGGTCCCAGGTTCGAGTCCCGGTTCCAGCACACTATTTTAACCTGCCAGGAAGTTTCATATCAGCGCACACTCCGCTGCAAAGTGAAAGTTTCATTCTGAATACAAGGTGTTTCAAAATGCAAAACATAAGCCTAATAAAAGTGAAATGAATTTTATATTAAAATTATGCGATTCCTTGCTGATCATCAGTTGTCAGTTGAATAGAACAAACATGGTTTTATAGTTAGTGCGTCGTGTTAACAACGAACAAACGAAAGGCCTGTAAGCTTTCACGTACCAGGCGATAAATTTACAAGATACAATAAATAATTTTGAGAAACTCGATTGTTTACAAATAGACTGTACAACGGGACCTTGCTCAAAGAACATAATTCGCTTCTGAGCCATACATGCCAAGCGAAACTTTGTTATACAACATATATTTTTCTCTCGTAATTCATGTAGTAATGGGATGTGTTCCATTAAGAAAAATTGACTATATTTTATGCTATAATAGTTCGGTATGGTTCGGAGAGGGAGTGGAGGGTCGCGAAAACACTTTTAGTTGATGATTTCAATGTTACCATTTTTGAACGACAGAAAATTATCACATGACCCAGTATTAAAAGTAGTAAATAATCAAAACACTTTGGACATCTCTTCCAAACGAAATTTTTAAAACCTGTTCCGCAATTTGTGCATTACTTTAATAAATATGGATCATACAAAAATGAAACGTTAACTACATGACTTTTAAGCTTTATTCAGATGCTTCTGTAAAGGCAGCACAAGAAAAGAGTCGTGTCGAAAAGGCAGTGTGCCATGGACCCAGAATAGAACCTTGTGACACCCTCACAAACCCCCCCTCTCACACACACTTTACACGATCCACATTTAGTCTTCATGGAGAATAATGAAAGAACTTAATTCGCTTAACGCAAGGAAATATTTAAAATTGTGTCTTCTACCCCAATTAAAGCAAGACTAACACCCCAAGATTGGTTCTACTACTCAATTATTTAAAAAATTGTTGCAGAGATATCAGGAAACACATGTGACATTGTAATATTTCTGACTTAAAGCCATCATATTAAGTTCGAAGTATTGCTTCAGTGCAGCCGGTTAGGACCAGTAGGCGACAGATGGTGAAAGCTGGTGAGAACCACGACAGGTGGTACAATAGGTCGGGTTCTCATGGGAAAATTCTAGGGAAGTCCCCGAGCGGCAGGCACTGGACGCTGATTTGCTGTAGCACTGGCGGTCACGCGTCAAAACGCAAAAATATTTTTATTAATATTTAATAAACTAATAATATAATCAATGTCAAACTCAGTTCATAAAAACTCCTCAAAGCTATGTCCTGCGTAGGTAAAACATATTAATAATTGCTAATTCTATAAACAAAACTATTAATTTCAGACGGACGATGTACGGCAGCCATGTTTGTGCGCCAAATTGCGGAACGAAGGCAGTCTTGCATCGAGCCGCCACTCTTCAAAATGTTCAAATGTTTGTACAACTTATGGGACTTAACTACGGGCTCATCAGTCCCTAAGCTTACAAACTACTTATGAACTAGCTAAGACTAAAGACGGCACATATATCCATGCCCGAGGGGGGATTCGAACCCCCGACCGTAGTGGCCGTGCTGACCGTGACTGGAGCGCCTCAGTCACCTCGGCCACCGCGGCCGGCGCCACTCTTCAGATCAGGCACTCAGAAGCGTAACATGTGACTTCAGTACGCGCACTCGGTGGTGTAACATACATACGTAGGCGGTCATAAAACATTGTTTGAACATCTTAGATCAAGGGAAATAACTTTATATTTAATTTCATTTAAAACAATCAGCGTCACGTTGATGTTGTTATGCAGTTTACTTGTTTTCTGCTTACTTTAAATAAAATCAGTTAATATTCCGAACTACCACAGTTTTATTCAGTAACTGGATCAGTTCCTACTAATAGTTTAGCAATTTCAGCCTCATTCAAGAACTCCGACCTGCGTGCTATCATCTGCGTGGGGACGACATCTATAGAAGACGTCAGGTTGGTGAACTTTCAGAGTTTCTTCTCTTCACACAGTGCAGTGGGGAGTAACTACAACCCTCGCGTACACTGTCATTGCGATACAAACGCAAACTATTGTGCGTCATCTATGGCAACATGGAGGAGGAAAGGATACAGGACCGGTTAGCACAACCCCTGTAGACATTTTGCCGTTGTACCATGTTCGACATGAAATTGTAGCTAGTGAGCCACCTTCACAGTTTTGGATAATGCAGTGAAACGTACAGAACGTGGTTTAAGGAATGTGGCGTTCCGCGTGCTGCACGCCCAGTGGCGCCTCCGGCGGTCAGTAGGTGTCACTGCGTTGCTCGTACAGTCACGCTTTCGTGCCCGCCAAATGGCCAACACACTGGTCGCGCTTTTCTCTGCCGTTTCCGGCTAATCCAGTTTGGCGAACTGCATTCCTGCCCTGCCGCCATCAGCACTTTGTCTTGTGCGAAAGGCCACTGCTTTCCATTGTCCTACACGCCCCTTTCACCCACCATTAAACTCCAACGGTTCCATGCCGGTAATTCCTTTTCTTCGGTGAAACAAAAATAGGTTTTGTTGAACATAGCCCATACGTTTCCTGATATCTATGCAACAATTATTTAAATAATTGAGCAACAGAACCAATTTCGGGGCGAAGTATTGCGTTAATTGAGGTAGGAGATTGTGATGATACTGCTGGCCCTCTCATCTCAATGTTACCGTACGATACCGTCTGCGGTGGACCCGGAATAGTGATATATGTTACGTGTGAAGTTAGTTACAAACGAAATAGCCAACCTAGGAATCAGTGTAGGGCAGTGTCTCGTGATACTGTGATTAGTTAACAAGTGATAGATGTCATTAATTAAGAGATTCGTATATTTGCTTTCCAGACAGTTCTATAAACAATAGTTTTGATTATGTACATTATTTCAAGAACTAGAGAGAAAAGACATGTAAAACATAAAAACATGAAAATAAATAGCATTGTATATATGTTAGGCTGATAAAGAAGTTGTGTTGAACAGCTAATTGTGTTAATTAAGGTAATAATCGAAATTTGAATATTGTAATTCTTTGTGTATATTGACTGACGTGAGATTTTGAACTTATTTTGAGAATTGCCAAGATATTTGATAGGTCCATATAAGGAACATGTATGATGTACTCATTAACAAATTAATTGGCATTTAGCGTTACTCTTTGTTGTGAAACAAAAAAGAATGAGATTACGACTTAAAAGATATGCGCCATCTAAAATTATTGTATGTATAGTTTTCATTTTATATTGTGATTATTTTTGTGTACATGAAATTTTTTTCTGTTGTGTTCGTTAATTGTAAATTAGTATATTCAGTTGTTATGAACAATGCATAATGAGATATCATTATTGTCGATGTTATGTATTTGCCTCACCACCTTGCGTGGGGGAGTTCGAGTTTTAGTCGTTTGTCAAGTGCTCTGGAAGCTATGTCAGTTTGTTGTTTTAAAATGGAAGCCGGCCGCGGTGGCCGAGGGGACTGAGGCGCTCCAGTCACGGTCTGCACGGTCACTACCGTCGGGGGTTCGAATCCCCCCTCGGGCATGGATATTTGTGCCGTCCTTAGGATTAGCTAGTTCATAAATAGTTTGTAAGTTTAGGGACTGATGACCACGCAGTAAAGTCCCATAAACTATACAAACATTTGAACATTTTTAAAATGGAAGTTCTGTCAGTTAAGTTCTGTTGTATACGTTTTGAATTTGTAATGTTTTGGTGAAGAAGCAGTTTGATTGCAAATTAAAGAAGAAGTGGAAAATTGTACCTACGAGTATTTATTTCTACCACGACGCCCCAGGTGAATAAATTTGCAGCGAGCAGAACCCCCATTCATCGTAATGTTGAAAAGCTGAGTATTATGTTTGAAAGTGGTAGAATGTAATTACTTAAGAACCTAGTAATCATTACAAGATGCAATTTAAAATATTTTCTTGCTTTAATCAAGTTAAGTTATTTCATTATGCTCCATGAAGACTGAATGTGGGTCGTGTAAAGTGTGAGTGTGTGAGAGGGGTGTTTGAAGGGTGTAACAAGGATCTGTTCTAGGTCCTTGGCACGATGCCTTTTCGACACGACTCTTTACTTGTGCACATTGGCGCAGTCAGGAGGATTCTGGAGTGGGGAGGGGGGGAGCATTTATATATATATATATATATATATATATATATATATATATATATATATATATATATATATATATATAGTTCCTGTTGTTGTTATGGTTTGCAGTTCGGAGACTGGTTTGATGCAGCTCTCCACGCTACTCTATTCCTTTCGAATCTGTTTACTATATTCGTCCCTCGTCTCCCTCTACGATTTTTACCCCCACACACTTCCTTCTAATGCTAAGTTGACAATTCCTTGATATCTCAGAATCTTTCATACCAATCTATCACTTCTCTTAGTCAGGATATGCCAGAAACTCCTTTTCTCCCCAATTCTGTTGAGCACCTCCTCATTAGTTACGTGATCTACCCATCTAATCTTCATCATTCGTCTGTAGCACCACATTTCAAAAGCTTCTATCATCTTTTAATCTGAACTCCTAATCGACCACGTTTCACTCCCATACAATGATACACTCCAGACAAATGTTTTCAGAAAGTACTTCCTAACATTTAAACTGATATTGGATGTTAACAAATTTCACTTCTTCACAAACGATTTTCTTCCCATAGCCATTCTGAATTTTATATCTTCTCTACTTCGACCATCAGAAGTTATTTTGCTACCCAAATAACAAAACTCATCTACTACTTTTATTGTCTCATTACGTAATTTAATATCTTCACCATCGCCTGATTTTCTGGCATTACATTCCATTACCCTCGTTTTACGCTCGTTATTGTTCATCTTATATCTTCCTTTTTAAGACACTGTCCATTCCGTTCAATTACTATTCCAGATCCTTTGCAGTCTCTGACAAAATTACTATGTCATCGGCAAACCGCAAAGTTTTTATTTCTTCTCCCTGAACTTTAATTCCCTCTCCAAATTTCTCCATGCATTCCTTCACTGCTTGCTCAAAGTACAGATTGAATAACATTAGGGAAAGGCTACAAACCTGTCTTACTCCATTCCCAACCTCTGCGTCGCTTTCATGCACTTCGACTCTAATAACTGCTGTCTGGTTTCTGTGTAGGTTTAATATAGCTCTTCGCTCCCTATATTTTACCCCTACTACCATCAGAATCTGAAAAAGTTTATTCCAGTCAACATTGTCAAAAAGTTTCTCCAGATTCACAAATGTTAAAAACGTTGGTTTGAATGTCCTTAGCCTATCTTTTAAGATAAGCCTTAATGTGAGTAATGCCTCCCATGTTCCCACATTTCTTCCTCGAGGTTGGATTCCGTTCATCTGTAAATAATTTGTGTTAGTATTTTGCAACAATGAATTATTAAATTGGTAGTTCTGTAATTTTCACACTTGTCTGCACTTGCTTTCTTTGGAACTGGAATTACAATATTCTTCTTAAAGTCGGAGGGTATTTCTCCTGTCTCATTCATCTTGCCTACCAGGTGGAAGAGTTTTTTCATGACTGGCTCTCCTAACGATATCAGCAGTTCAGACGGAATGTCATCTACTCCAGGGGCCTTGTTTCGACTCAGATCCTTCAGCGCTCTGTCAAATTCTTCTCGCAGTATCATACCTCCTTTCTCCACTTCATCTTCCATTTCTAGAATACTGTCTTCAAGTTTATTTCCTTTGTATAGGCCCTTTATATATTCCTTCCGCAGTTCAGCATTCTCCTCTTTGCTTAGTACTGATTTTCCCTCGGAGTGCTTGATATTCATACAACTGTTCTTCTATTTTACTGTCGGCGGTATCTACCTTCTCCCTAGTTATACGTTGTTCTATGGTTCTGCATTTATCCTCTAGCCACTCCTGCCTAGCCAGTCTGCAGTTCCTGTCAATCTCAGTTTTCAGACGTTTGTGCTCCTTTTTGCCTACTTCACTTGCTGATTTTTTATATTTTCTCCTCTCATCAATTAAGTCAAATACATCTGTGTTATACAGGGATTTCTATTAGGCCTTGTACTTCTGCCTATATGGTCCTCTGTGGCCTTCACTACCCTATCTCTCAGAGCTACCCACTCTTCTTCTACTGTATTACTTTCCCCGTCTTAGCCAATCTGCCGAATGCTCCTTCTGAAATTCTCAACCACTTCTGGTTTTTTTTTTTTTTTTTTTTTTTTTTTTTCAATTTCTTCAGGTTCTATCTCCTAACTTTTCTACCTTTCTGCAGTCTCTTAGGTTTTAATCTGCAGTTCATAACCAATAAGTTATTATCAGAGTCTATATCTGCCTCTGGATATATCTTACAATTTAACACCTGGTTTCTAAATCTATTCCTTACCATTATAAAGTAAATCTGGTACTTTCCAGTGTCTCCTGGTCTCTTACACGTATACAGCATTCTTTCACGATGATTAAATCAAGTTTTGGTGATCATTAAATTGTGCTCTGCGAAAAATTCTGCCTTTTATCCCAGTTCATATTCACTTACTACATTTCCTTCTCTTCCCTTTCCTACTACTGAGTTCCAATCCCCTATCACAATCAAGTTTTCGTCTCCCTTGACTTTCTGAATGATTTCATCTCCTTATACATTTTTTCGATATCCCCATCATCGGCCGTGATAGTTGGCATATAAAATTGCACTACTGTGGTCGGTATTGGTTCGTGTCTGTCTTTGCTAGAATAATGCGTTCACTATGCTGTTCATAGTAACTTACCCGCATTCCTATTTTCTTATTCATTATCAGACCTACTCCTGCGTTACCACCACATGATTTTGTGACATAAAAGTTTTCTGGGTGTTGTACCGCGTCATGATGTAAGAGGCTATTACTTAAATAACCGACGTTTCGGCCAACGTTACAGTGGCCTTCATCTGAGTATACCCAAATGAAGGCCACTGTAACGTTGGGCGAATAGTCGGTTATTTAAGTAATAGCCTTCTTACAACATGACGCAGTACAACATCCAGAAAACTTTTATGTCATATGACTCTGGCCTCGGAAGCCTACGTAATTAAAACTGATTTTGTATTTATAACCCTGAGCAGAAATCCTGATCATCCTCCCACCGAACATCCCTAATCCCTACCATATCTGAATTTAACCTATCCATTTCTCTTTTCAAATTTTCTAACTTGCCTATGCGATTAAGGGTTGGAACATTCCACGCTCCGACCCTTAGAATGCCTGATTTGTTTTTCTTGATGGCGATATCCTCCTGAGTAGTTCCCGCCCAGAGATCCGATGGGGGACTACTTTACCTCCGGAATATTTTACCCAAGAAGACGCCATCATCATCTGTTCATACAGAGAGCTGCATGTCCTCGGGAAAAGTAACGGCTGTAGTTTCCCCTTGCTTTCAGCCGTTCGCAGTAGCTGTGTGGCAAAGCCACATTAGCTGATGTTACAAGGCCAGCTCAGTCAATCATCCAGACTGTGGCCCCTCTAACTACTGAAAAGGCTGCTGCCCCTCTTCAGGAACCACAAGTTTGTCTGGCCTCTCCACTGATACCCCTCCGTTCTGGTTGTACCTACGGTACGGCTATTTGTATCATTGAGGCACGCAAGCCACCCCACCTCGGCAATGTCTGTGGTTCATGTGGGTGGAAATAATTCCTATTGAATTTATTAATCTATGACTTAAGTTTACACTTTTTATGATTTGATCAATTATACTACAAAAACAAGTGCACAAGAAATAAAATGAGTAGGCTCGCATTAATTTGAAAGTGTAAGAGAAGCAACGTAGTGGAAATAGAGTGTACATAATCAGCTCGTAAAATAATTATGCAGCTTCTGTGTTACTTGCCAAAGAGAAAGGTCTTTTCAGTTTAATTAACATGAGACTCTATGCGTAAAAACTGAATTAAAATAACACTATTGTTGTTCATAAGATTCCACTGGCTGGCGCCGCTGATCTGCTAAGCAGTGGATCGCTGCATATGTACAATGGGCTCGTAACTTCAGCATAGCGGTAACAATAGCGGCAACATCAAAGCTGGTCGCGGCGGCATTAAAACCGCTCACAGTAATAGCAGCACACGTTCTCAGTGGAGGCATCACGTTGGCGACTCATTGTCACGTTCACTTGTGCTTGGCAAATTATAGTTACGTTGTGACTTATTACGTGTTTACAATTTCAAATTTCCGGTGCCGACCTGTTAAAAAAATGAAAACAATAAAAATTAATAAAACCAAAAAATCTTTGGGAGGTGCCGGGGATAAACAAATCGAAAGGCATTCCATTTAAAACAAAGTGACGTACAGTCTGGATGCAGTCGAAATAAGTGTAGTGTGTGATCTGCTGTGATGAAACGGAAGGAACGTCACAGAAACAGACGAAAAGTGCTGTACACAGCCGGAAACCACAAGCCATAAACCAACTACAGCCAACAAGACGGAGAAACAGCAGTGAGGTGTATTAAAGAAGAGAACAACACTGTGAGTAGACCAAATGTTGTTGTTGTTGTGGTCTTCAGTCCGGAGACTGGTTTGATGCAGCTCTCCACAATACCCTATCCTGAGCAAGCCTCTTCATCTCCACATAAGAACGGCAACCTACATCTGTCTGAATCTACTTACTGTATCCGTCTCTTGGTCTTCCTCTGCGATTTTTACCCCACACAGTTCCCTCCAATGCTAAATTCACAATTCCTTGATGTCTAAGAACGTGTCCTAAAAAACTATCCCTTCTTTTAGTCAAGGTATGCCAGAAATTTCTTTTCTCCCCAATTCTGTTCAGTACCTCCTCATTAGTTACGCGATCCACCCACCTAATCTTCAGCATTCTTCTGTAGCACCATATTTCAAAAGCCTCAATCCTCTTCCTGTCCGCACTGTTTATCGTCCATGTCTCACTCCCATACAAGGCAACACTCCATACAAATGCCTTCAGAAAGGACTTCCTTAGGCTTAAATCAATATTCGATATTAACAAATTTCTCTTTTTCAAGAACGCTTTTCTACCCATTGCCATTCTGCATTTTATATCCTCTGTACTGCGACCATCATTTGTTATTTTACTGCCCAAGTAACAAAACTCATCTACCTCCTTTATTGCTTCGTTTCCCAATCTAATTCCTTCAGCATCACCTGATTTTCTTACACTGCACTCCATTACCCTAGTTTTGCTCTTGTTAATGTTCATCTTATATGCTCCTTTCAGCACACTGTCCATTCCGTTCAATTGCTCTTCCAGGTCCTTATCAAGTTAAAAACACATAGGCATAACGTGCACAAAGTTTTTTAATAACTGTTTTTAATCTATGTATCTAAAACAAACTGTACAAACATTTTATATCATTTACAGACCACAGAAGATGCTTTTAAAGTAAAAAGCAAAACGCGTCTGGTGTAAAAATAAATCACTTTATTGCAGTCAGCATAAGACGTATTACCTCTTATAATCAATTTCATGCATGTCAGTTTTAATATGGGAAACAGTGATGCGAAGAAACATTGATATTGCACATGTCCCACTTAAACAAACCCCGTAAATAGAAGTCTCATGGGATGAGTTTGGGGGATCCTTCAGGCCAGTTAATGGCTCAGTCTCGACCAATCCACACTTGAGGATATGTGTTTTTGAGATACCTACTTAGTGATCCAGGTAAGATTGCCACGGTTCGCTCGCTCAGTGTAAGATCCGTACACAAAAAGTGAAAAGTGTTACATGTCAATCCATTATTCAAGAAAAGCAATGGGAGTGATCCGCAAAACACAGACCCGTGTCATTGACATCGGATTGTAGCAGACGTTCTTCGTTTCTCTCGCCAACTTTCACCACAGAATGAGAAAATAATTTTTAGCTCCCACTTAACACAGGGGACATGATCATCATAATAAAATACGAGAAATCAGATAGAAAACGGAAAGATGTAAGTGTTCTTTTTTCCCGCGCTGTTGAGAATGGAACGGTGGAGAAATATCATAAACGCGGTTCTGTGAACCCACTGCCATACACTCAAATGTGATTTGCATAGTATTTATGTAGAATTCGATCGATTTATGTAGATTTTGATCTAATGTCAGGTGTTCCAAAAGTATAAATGAACGATGCTGCGGCTGTCATGTGATTTGGCAGGAATGCCACACAACACTGGGTACGCTTGCAGCTATTTCCTCGGTGCGACTTCATAGCGTTGCCATGTGTTGGAGGAACACCATAAATCTTACAGGATGGGTCAGTCATCTGTTGTAACATTGTTCTGTCCAACACAGAATTTTGGTAGGTAATAATCAGCCTCGTCTTCATATTCATTCCTGGATATGTGTAGTCTTCTGAGACGATCGAGAATGTGATAAATGTACAGAGGACGTTTTAGTTGTACTCTCTCACAAATAATGTCACATTGAAACTGCCTAGCAGATTAAAATTGTGTGCCGGAACCGGGATTCCAAGCTGGGACCTTTGCCTTTCATGGGCTAGGGCTCACACAGTTTTAATCTGGCAGGAAGTTTCATATCACGCACACTCCGCTGCAGAGCGTAAGTTTGATTCTGGAATGTGACATTCCTCCCGAAGCTCCCTGTACGAGGTCTGTTCAAAAAATTCCGTAACATTCGTCATTTCTCACCAATTAAATGTTGGAGCGAAATGCAACTGCATCCCTACACACTGCTGTGTTGAATGTGTAGTGCCGGAAATATCTTTACCGCATGTCTCTCAGTTATTGTTCAGTGCTGTACTGAGTAGAACGCTATGTCGCACAATATGTGAATTACGAGATGGCAGAATTAGAGGAGCAACGTGGCTGCATTAAATTTTATGTGAAACTCAAAATAATCTTCACAAAGACTCACTAAATGCCGTAGGAAGCTTAGGGTGATTGCCTAAGCCCTACTAGGTGTTACGGATGGTTCACGCGGTTTACAAATGGGTATCGTTCAGGACGGGCTTCGACATCTACCGGCGACGCTCATGTGATGAATGTCAACGAAATTTCTAGAGGTTGCAGAAGAATGCAACATTTCAGTTGAGTCATGTAATGAAATCGTGACACAGCATCTTAGAATGCATCTTGTTGCCCCAAGTTTGTCCCGTCTCAAGAGTCATGAATAGAAAGACTATCGCCTAGCAATCTGTAAAGAGCTCCTGGATCGCGCAAATGAGAGCGAGATATTCCTTAAGAGAATCATTACTGGTGGTGAGACATGGATCTATGTTTTTGATATTGAGACCAAGTCCTTCACAATGAGTCGGGGAAGGTTGTCCAAGAACAAAAGAAAAGCTCGATAGTTTTGATATCAAAGCGATGCTGACAGTTGTCTTTGTAACTAAAGGATTATTTCATCATGAATTCGTGTCACATGGACAAAATGTTAATCGGTGGCATTATCGGAACGCGTTGCGACGTCTGCGAGGAAATGTGAGAAAGAAACGGGCTGAAGTGTGGCGTTGCAATTCATGGTCTCTTCCATCACGATAATGCAACCGCATATTAGTCCCTGTTGGCGCGTGATATTGCAACAAAAAAGGAAATCTTTGCGCTGCCCCATCCTCCGTATACTTCAGACTTGGCACCTCCGGACTTTTTTTATAATTTCCAAAGTTGGAAACCCCGTTGAAAGGACGAACAATTGCAGCCGTAAACGAAATAAAAGAAAATTGCAGACGGCAATTCGTGCGATCCAAAGAGGCGTACGAAGAGTCCCTCCATGCACCATGCACAATAAGTTAAAGGTAAGGTAAAAGGTAAAGCAGTCAACAATCCGAAGATTGGTTTGAACACCACAGTGCTTTACTAGGCATGGTCCTGTTTGGAGGTGGTATGCCGTTGCCTTCCTCCGACCTTCGAACTGACTTACCCAGCCAGTTATAGGGGGACCTACAGCTTAACGTGGTTTCCGAACCACGGTGCTACCCGGTATTTTTCATATGAGCAATACTGCCAGAACTGAAAGAAGTGGAAAGTGACAGATAAAAAAACATAGGACGTAGCGGGGATCGAACCCGCGACCTTTGGATTTGTAGTCTGGCACTCTACCACTGTGCAATCGAGGCGTGTCAAAGGTAAGTTAAAGGTACACTTACAAAAATTTGTGGACAAAGTTCCGGACTTTTCTGAATAGACCTTGAATGTACCCGTACACTTTCTCAAACGTGCCCTGTTAATTTTTCACGGTCTTAAAAATACTACGTGAATTCAACTTATAACACGTTGGACTTTTTCCCAAGAATGGCTATTGACGGAAACATGTAGTTTGCTTTAAAGCAGCACCCACTCATTGTGAATGCGTGAGAGAGATGGCAGCCATTTACAGCACAAAGAACTCTAGCGGCAGCGGAGAGAGTTAAGACTGTTATTGATAAAATAGTGACCTAGCCGGTCAAGAGCAGCGTGTAGTCATTCGTTCTCCATTTGCGTGGTGTGCCACCAATCGAAACTCATCGCCAGTTGAGTGATACATATGGTGATGGTGTCATGAAGTGTCCAGTGTGCCATAGTGGGTGTGACAGTTCACAGATGGTAGAACTTGGTCTGACAATTTCTCTCTCTCTCTCTCTCGCACCAGCCGGTCTGACGACTTGATCGAGTGGAGACAACTGTATGGAGGGTCGGCATTTCCGTGGGAACTGTGGACACAACGTTGCATGAGAACCAGAAAAAGCAAAAAGCGTCCTCCTGGTGAGTGTCGCGTATACCGACGGACGTAAAGCCTTCTGTGAAAGTAGTATCGATTCAGCGGCGACCCCCATTGTTGGGCCATGCGGCTGGCGTGTTACCATAGCGCACCACAGAACCACTGCATTACAGCGAGTTTATTACGAAGGAAGCGGATTTGCAAATAATAGCAGTACAAATGTACACCGAAACACAGTTTTGCATCAATGAATGTTACAAATACTGATACAAGCTCGCCGCATCTCGATGAAATTTGTTAGTCGTCTGCTAGAGCAGGTTCGTAGAGACAGGTTTTGATTAGCTTGTTAGTAGTAATGAACTCATAATAAATTTCTGTTCAAATTAATATTCAACAAATACCTTAAATATTATCAAACATTTTCCACAATAATCTATTGTCATCTTGAAACAAAGTTCAAAAAATGTTCAAATTTTTGTTAAGCTTAAGGGACTTAACTACGGGGTCATCAGTCCCTAAACTTACAAACTACTTATGAACTACCTACAACTAAGGACGGCACAAATATCCATGCCCGAGGGGGGATTCGAACCCCCGACCGTAGTGGCCGTGCAGACAGTGACTGAAGCGCCTCAGTCCCCTCGGCCACCGCGGCCGGCTTGAAATAAAGAGCGTTAGGAATAAGCCTTAACGGAATTTTAAAGAGAAGTATGAGAGATGCAGATTACGATTATTTTAACATACTACTAATACATTAATAAAAAGAATTAATTGAAAAGTCAAATAATTATGTTAATGCGATGGCATCTGAATTAACATCATGTTTTTAGTGCTTAGGGACTCATTTACATTTCTCATGCTCGTACTCTTGCTCCTGTATTGTTATTTTTGCCGTCCGAGACGATTATGCTACGTACTTCGAAAGAATGTATTGAGTCCGCCTAGAATTGCGTGGGAAACATCTGTTTAATATGAACCATAGCTCGATTACAGAACGTGAAATCATTCCTAATTATTATTCGTAATTATTATAAAAACATCTAATATTATAATATTAACATTATCAGCAATATTATTTATTATTATTCTATCAATAGGATTATATTTTCTCAGATGGAGAGACTTGCATAGGTCAGGGTAGCATGGAGAGCTGCATATAACCAGTCTGCGGACTGAAGATCACACCAACAACCAGAAGTATAGCACATTATACATAGACTAAGTGGCCAATTTGTGTAAAATCAATGATACAGTATTTGAACGACCTATTAGTGATGTAATAAACTATCTAGTAAACTAAGAGTAACCGAAAAAAAAAATCAGGAACTTTTGCGTTAATACGTACAATATTACTGATAAGCGTTAAGTTCAGAACTGACTTATACTTACGTAAAAGAAGGAAAAGTGTTTTTTCATCTCTAGTTCGGTTTAAATGTTTTCTTTTAGCATCTCATTGTTTGTAGTGAGATTACTGGTCATCAATGCTCCAGTCAGTTGAACATTACTTCTTTAATATCGTTAATTTTATTTTATAAAAGGTAAAAAAAAAAAAAACAACTTTACCCGAATATTTAGTTCCGAACATACTGCAGGCTCGAGCAGCTAGTCTGAACAGCTGTTGGAACTCTTTTCGAGGGACGTTCTTGTACAATATTTCAGTATTTTCCCTGTAACTAATTTTGTCCTACTACGAAGCGCGGCTGCTCCCTGTCGGATGTTCGAGACCTCCGTCGAGCACGGGCGTTTTGTGTGTAAATACACTCCTGGAAAATGAAGAAAGAACACCATGGATTCGTTGACCCAGCCGAGCAAAATTTTATTGACACATTCGTTTCGATGTATTCACACACGGTCAAACAGACACAGTCACACGCACGTGAGTACAGAACGTGAGCAATGTCGTCGCCAGTATCGTGTATACTCTCCTTTTGCAGAAATGCAAGCTGCAGTTCTCCCATTGAGACGATCGTAGAGGAGGCGAATGTAGTCTTGCTGAATGGCCTGCCCTGTAGTTTCCTCTTGGTGCTTCAGTTTGCCCAGATTTCGTACCGGTCGTGCAGACTTCTCAAGACTATGTTTCATCCGGTCCCTAACATGCTCAATGGGGGAGAGATCTGGGGATCGTTCTGGCCAGGGTAGTTCACGCACACTTCTAAGAGCACGTTGGGTGGTAAAGGATACACGTGGACGTGCATTGTCCTGTCGGAAAATCATATCGCCTTTTTAGTACACGTGCGGTATCAAGACGGGTTGAATGGTGGTGTCACTGTACCGTGCACTGCTCAATGTTTCCTTGACGATCAAAAATGAAGAACGGCCAGTGTAGGGCATGACTCACGACACCATGATGGACGATCATGCATACCGCTAGAGCGTCTTCCAATCTCGCCCCAAATCCACCTCCAGGGGTGTCGAGATTGGCGCCTATGGAAGGACAAATGGAGACGGGTCGTCTTCAGTAATGAGAGTCACTTCTGCCTCGGTGCCAATGATGGTCGTACGCGTGCGGCGTCGTGCAGGGAAGAGCGAAAATGTGCTGTGTATACGACAGCGGTACATACGGCTGCCACCTGGAATCATGCTGTGGGACCCATACCCTACACTAGACGTTCTCCTTTGGTGATCGTCGAGGAAACATAGAACAATCAACCGTACATTGAAACCATCATTCAGCCCGTCTTCCTACCGTCCATCCAGCAAGACGGTATCCTCTTCCAAGAGGACAATGCACATCCACTTGTATCTCGTACCAACCAATGCGCTCTTCAAGGAGTACGTCAAGTACCCTTGCCAGCACGATCCCCAGATCTATTCCCCATTGAGCATGTTTGGGACCAGATGAAACGTCATCTTGTGAGGTCTGCAAAACCGAAACCGGCAGGAAATCTGTCCCACCTAAGGAACCAAGTAAAAATTGCTAGGCAGGCCATTCCGTATGCATTCGGTACCTCTGCTATCGTCTCCGTGGGATAATTGCTACAAAAGGTGTGTACAGACGCTACTAGCGTCGACATTGCGCACGCTCTATTGGCTCTACTCACGTCTGTATGATCGTGTGTTCTATGCATCCTCAAGAATGTGCCAATAAAATTTCGCTCTGCTAGTCGACGAATTCATGGTGTTATTTTTTCATTTTCCAGGAGTGTAGCTGGTAAGTCTAGGGACTAATGACCAGTGCAGTTTGATGCAAATGTTCAAATGTTTGTATAGTCTATGGGACTTAACTACGGGGTCATCAGTCCCTAAACTTACAAACTACTTATGAACTACTTACTAACTAGGACGGCACAAATATCCATGCCTGAGGGGGGATTCGAACCCCCGACCGTAGTGGGCGTGCAGACCGTGACTGGAGCGCCTTAGACTACTCGGCCACCGCGGCCGGCGCAGTTTGATGCCACAACTTTAAAAGCCTTTGAAGTTTTTGCACCTGCCACGAACGCCAAGCAGGTTTGTACACCAATAACACTATTCTAATGTTGCGATGTCAACAGGCCAGTCTTAGTGCGCCCGCACCAGCAACCCAGCAATGTTAGCAAGCAGCAAGGCCCTACAGTTCCGTAAGCGGCCGACTGCGAACATCAGCAAATTGAGGAGCGCTTCGGCGGCCATTATGGTGGTAAACTTCCGCGCGAACCATAAACGTGCGAAATATTCTTTTGATTAGAGGGTGTATTCATTCGAGTTAAGTCGCGCAAACTATGCCTTATTTAAATAGATAACTACAAAACAGCTTCAGACCCTTTGAAAATACAGCAGCTATCGGCTGTGTGTAAATTTATTACACATACTGTGTAGAAATCGGCCAACAGCGTTTCTTCTTCATAACTAAACTGAATTATAACATTTAGTTTTTTAACCTTCTAAGTGCAGCATATAAACGGAATTCATCGTCGGGCGCGATTTTTTGGCACTTTCTCATTATATTCTACGATGGTGAAACTTTTGTACAAACATTAATTTCAGAAGAGTCACACAACACTTTACATCTTCGCTTGAGTGCCTGCTATATTTTATAGCATCCAAAAATGAAACAGGGCTGCCTGAAACAGGTGATGTTAAAAATCTACTGTGAAAATGAAATATCCCATCAGATATATAACAGTAAAGTGGCGTATTACCTTGTGAATACAGCAACCAACCACTATCAAATTCTTTTATGAACACGAAGTATGCCATAACTTTTTCATAAGTAAGTGCGTCTAATATTACCATTAGGGTTCCTAGCACTAATATTAGAATTTTTAGTGCTGTAAGCCAAATACCTTACAGTAGCGTCAACTGCTCAAAAGTCAGCAACTATCGTCATAGGGTTCAAATTCACAATGTGCATCCAGCATGTGTCATTCATATATGAAACTAGACACAGTTCTGCAAACCCCTTTCAGTCGTTTTATGTAAATTAAATTCTGTGTTACAAGTTGCTAATATTAATTTCATTAAGAAACATTTGAACTGCAGTGAGGCAACTGATCTCGTGACTGGAATAGTTATTTTATTAAACTTCCTGTCCACCAGTACTGCCTAAAGTAGCTTGTTTTTAAGAGCTACCAGTATTGTAAAAGCCTGTCATTTATTTCATTCAAAATCCTATATTGTCAAGACTAAGAGCCTGTTAAGCAAGAGTATTTCTGAACACAAGTAGTAGGGCTACCTGTATTCCTGAGAAATATAAATGGGAAGACAGTATTCGTTCTTTTTATTCCTTTCTTAAATCGATTTACGCACTTAAACGCTGAGCAGCTCTTCACCATCGTGCTTCATATATACTGCAATAGTAAAATCATACAGGCGTAACTACCGACTAAGTATATATACCGCAGTAACTACATAACACACGATTTCACGATTTATCTCCTAATCGTCTTTTGACAGCTCGAAATTTAAATGAAAATATCGGCTTAACTATTCATCTGAAACGAAAATTGAATAACCGAATTTGTAGAGGAGAAAATTCTCTACAACTTTGCTTTGTTATGTTTTTTTTTCATATCTCGTAGCGTTTCAAAGATATTTCCAAAAATAACGGAGATTTTGGGATGTATGTCTGTCTTTAAGACGAACCGTTCAACAGATCAGCACCAAATTTTACAGACATGATTGTAGGCCGCCAGAGACCAGAACCTCCCTTCTCAAATTTTTCGGCCAACAAATACGGTACTAAAACCAAAAAAAGCCGTTTGTAATATAATTGTAATTGCAAACGAAACGTTCATCTGACAAGAAAATTGAATAACCTAATTGGTAGAGGAGAAAATTCTCTACAACTTAGCTCCCTTATGTTTTTTTCATATCTCGTATCGTTTGAGACATATTTGCAAAAATAACGGAGATTTGACACCCTCCATTGAATTAACGAAAAAGCAGTTCGGAGATGTCACGTGACATTCCTCGCGTTGTTGTTGTTATGGTCTTCAGTCCGGAGACTGGTTTGATGCAGCTCTCCACCCTACTCCATCCTGAGCAAGCCTTTTCATCTCCTCATAAGAACGACAACCCACATCTATTTGAATCTGCTTACTATATGCGTCTCTTGGTCTCCCTCTGCGATTCTTACCCCACACACTTCCCTCCAATGCTAAATTTACGATTCCCCTATGTCTAAGAATGTGTCCTACCAAGCGATCCCTTCTTTTAGTCAGGGTATGCCAAAAATTCCTTTTCTCACCAATTCTGTTCAGTACCTCTTCATTAGTTATGTGATCTACCCACCTAATCTTCAGCATTCTTCTGTAGCACCACATTTCAAAAGCCTCTTTCCTCTACCTGTCCGCACTGCTTATCGTCCATGTTTCACTCCCGTACAAGGCAACACTCCACACAAATGCCTTCAGAAAAGACTTCCTTACACTTAAATTAATATTCGATGTTAGCAAATTTCTCTTTATCAAAAATGCTTTTCTTCCCATTGCCATTCTGCATTTTGTATCCTCTGTACTACGACAATCGCATGTTATTTTACTATCCAAGTAACAAAACTCATCTACCACCTTCATTGTTTCGTTACCTAATCTAATTCCTTCAGCATCGCCTGATTTTCTAAGACCGCATTCCATTATTTTTGTTTTGCTCTTGTTAATGTTCATTTTATACGCTCTCTTCAACACACTGTCCATTCCATTCAACTGCTCTTCCAGGTCCTTTGCTGTCTCTGATAGAATTACAATGTCATCAGCAAAACGCAATGTTTTTATTTCTTCCCCCTGAACTTTAATCCCTATTCCAAATTTTTCCTTGCTTTCCTTCACCGCCTGCTCGATGTACAAATTGAACAACATCGGAGAAAGGCTACAACCCTGTCTTACTCCCTTCCCAACTGATGCTTCCCTTTCATGCCCTTCGAGTCTAATAACTGCGGTCTGGCTTTTGTACAAGTTGTAAATAACTTTCCTTTCCCTATATTTTACCCCTGCTGACTTCAGAATTTGAAAGAGTGTATTCCAGTCAACACTGTCAAAAGCTTTCTCCAAATCTACAAAAGCTAAAAATGTAGGTTTGCCTTTCCTTAATCTATCTTCTAAGATAAGACGTAAAGTGAGTATTGCCTCCAAACTGATCTTCCCCGAGGTCAGCTTCTACCAGCTTTTCCATTCTCCTGTAGATAATTCGTGTTAAAATTTTGCAACCATGACTTATCCAACTGATGGTTCTGTAATTTTCACACCTGTCTGCGCCTGATTTCTTTGGAATGGGGATTATTACATTTTTCTTAAAGTCTGAGGGTATTTCGCCTGTCTCATACATCCTACACACCAGTTCAAATAGTATTGTCATGGATGGCTCTCCCAGAGAGTTTAATAGCTCTGCGGGTATGTCATCTACTCCTGGGGCCTTGTTCCGACCTAGGCCTTTCAAGGCTCTGTCAAATTCATCTCTCAGTGTAGTATCTCCTATTTCATCGTGATCTACTTCCTCTTCCCTTCCTACAACATCGTCTCTAAGTTCATTTCCTTTGTAGAGCTGCTCTATGTACTCTTTCCACCTTTCAGCTTTCCCTTCTTTGCTGAGAACTGGTTTCCCATCCGAGTTCTTGATATTCGTAGAGTTGCTTTTGTTGTCTCCAAATGTCTCTTTTATTTTCCTGTAGGCGGTATCTACTTTTCCCCTTCTTATACATTCTTCTACAGATTTGCATTTGGCTTCTAGCCACTCCTGCTTAGCCATTTTGCACTTCCTGTCAATCTCATTTTTTAGTCGTCTGTACTCCATTTTGCTTGTTTCATTTACTGCATTTTTATATTTTCTCCTTTCATCAATTAAATTTAGTATTTCCTGTGATACCCAAGGATTTTTTCTTGGTCTTGCCTTTCTACCTATTTTGTCCTCTGCTGCCTTCACTATTTCATCTCTCAATGCTACCCATTCCTCTTCTACTGTTTTATTTCCCCCTGTTTCTGTCAATTGTTGCCTAAATCTCCCTCTGAAATTCTCCAGAACTTCACTTTCCTTCAATTTATCTAAGTCCCATCTCCTTATTTTCCTACCTTTCTGCAGTTTTTTCAGTTTCAGCCTACAGTTCATGACTAACAAGTTGTGGTCAGAGTCTATATCTGCCCCTGGGTATGTCTTGCAGTTCATAACCTGGTTCCGGAATCTATGTCTTACCATTATAAAATCTATCTGATACCTTCCGGTGTCTCCTGGTCTCTTCCACGTATACAACCTTCTTTTGTGATTATTAAACCACGTGTTTGTTACGATTAAATCATGTTCCGTGCAAAATTCTACCAGGCGACTTCCTCTTTCATTCCTCCTGCCCAGTCCATATTCACCTACTATTTTTCCTTCTCTTCCTTTTCCTACTACCGAATTCCAGTCTCCCATCACAATTAAGTTTTCCTCTCCCTTAACTGTCTGAATAATTTCCTCTAGCTCCTCATATATTTCTTCGATCTCCTCATCATCGGCAGAGCTAGTTGGCATATAAACCTGTACTACTGTTGTCGGTGTTGGCTTCGTATCTATCTTGACAATGATAACGCGATCACTGTGCTGCTCATAGTAGTTTACCCGCATCCCTATTTTCTTATTCATTATCAATCCTACTCCTGTGATACCCCCAATTGATTTTGTATTTATAATCCTGTACTCACCTGACCAGAAATCCTGTTCATCCTGCCACCGAACTTCACTAATCCCCACTATATCTAACTTCAATCTATCCATTTCCCTTTTTAAATTTTCTAATTTTCCTACCCGATTAAGGGATCTAACATTCCACGCTCCGATCCGTAGAATGCCAGTATTGTCTTTCCTGATGACAACATCCTCCTGAGTAGTCCCCGCCCGGAGATCTGAATGGGGGACTATTTTACCTCCGGAATATTTTACCCGAGAGGATGCCATCATCATATGTTCATACAGTAGAGCTGCATGTCCTGGGGAAAAGTAACGGCTGTAGTTTCCCCTTGCTTTCAGCCGTTCGCAGTAGCTGTGTGGCAAAGCCACATTAGCTGATGTTATAAGGCCAGCTCAGTCAATCATCCAGACTGTTGCCCCTGTAACTACTGAAAAGGCCGCTGCCCCTCTTCAGGAACACACGTTTGTCTGGCCTCTCCACAGATACCCCTCCGCTGTGGTTGCACCTACGGTACGGCTATCTGCATCGTCGAGGCACGCAAGCCACCGCACCTCGGCAATGTCTGTGGTTCATGGGGGTGGATTCCTCGCGTATTTGATGATTTTCTTATTGTAGCTTACACGTTGTCATTTCAAAGCAACGGCACACTGACGAATTAACAAAAATACATCGTTCTTCGTACGATAAATGATCATCTAATGTCTACAAATGCCATATTAACATCAGTTAATAACGTCCATCAATAGTACGAGATTAAAGAACTCCTGTGTTGATTTATGGCCGTAGCGTAGTGGACAAGGTGCTGGACTGTGATGCGAAAGGTCGGAGGATTTTTCCCCCTAAAATACACTCTTATTAATTAATTAATTATTGTTTAGATTATTATTTTGGTCAAAAATGTTTGCAGAAAATTATAAAACTACAAATGTAAAGTGGGCCGTAAAACACGTCAGTGCGATTTTTTTTACAAGGTCTTTGGCTAGCAGGCAGCCCTCGGGCAAGCAGTGCGAGCGCTCGCGACCGCCCGCGCTCACACACTACGTTTACATCCAAGACATCTTCCGGAAGATGAAAACCGATTTTCGTAAACCGTTTTTGCGGGTCGTGTTTACATGGCACAGCCTGAATCGGTTTTTCTACCTCACTTAACATGGCGGCTGAAAAACAGCTGATTCAGTTCCTTATTTAGTCAGCACAATCGCTATTTTTCTTTATTTAAATACACAGATTTATGTTCCCTCTAATATTTATACTTTTATTTCACATTAGAAAATATCACTCTTTCCATATGTGCCGAAAATTCTTAACAAGAAAACACAATCTGACAAGCCAAGAACGCTTCAAAAACGGTTGCGTTTACATGGGCACGAAAATCGATTGTGGAAGTGGAAAACCGCTTTAGAGAAGCGGATTTCCAGAATCGATTTTGGAGTGTTTACATGACCAACCAAAAGCGGAATTGGGAAATCGGTGCCGGCCGTGGTGGCCGAGGGGTCTGAGGCGCTTCAGTCACGGTCTGCACGGCCACTACCGTCGGGGGTTCGAATCCCCCCTCGGGCATGGATGTGCCGTCCTAGTTCGTAAGTAGTTCATAAATCAAATGTTCAAATGTTTGTAAATCTTATGGGACTTAAGTACTGGGTCTAAGCTTACAAACTACTTATGAACTACTTACCAACTAGGACGGCACAAATATCCATGCCCGAGGGGGGATTCGAACCCCCCGACCGTAGTGGCCGTGCAGACCGTGACTGAAGCGCCTCAGTCTCCTCGGCCACCGCGGCCGGCAGTAGTTCATAAATAGTTTGTAAGTTTAGGGACTGATGACCCCGTAGTTAACTCCCATAAGCTTTACAAACATTTGAACTTTTTTTTATTTTTTTTATTATTATTTTTTTTTTAATATTTTTGGGGGGAAATCGGTTTACGAAATTCGGTTTTGGGAGCCCATGTAAACGGGGTGACAGTGTCGCATTCTAAGGCCGTGTTTACAGCCCGCGGTTGCACCGCGGCGGTGGGATCTCGGCGGTTTGGTAGTGCGCGGTTTCTTATAAGGCAGCGTGGGAGCCGTTTAGAGGCCGCTCGTCCGCCGCGGAGTCAAAATACCAGCGGCTGTACTTCCAGACCGCCGCGGTTGTGCGGCGTCTCTTTACACGCCGGGTAATGGGGCTGTTCGGTGCACGTGGCGTCATACGGCAGTGCCGACAACTGATGCTGCACAGCTGCTTCGGTAGTGAGAGTGCTGTTCGTGCTTGAGTGCACACTGCTACTGCGACGGCTGATTACTTGAAAAAGTGATATGTGAGCAAAATGTTCAATACAGTTCTATTCATCGACGAAATCAAATTACGACCATGTATTTGGGATTCGGAATCTGAAACGTAGTACAGCACTGCAGGGTCCATCGCGGAAGGCGAGCTCTCAGTGACTGACAAAACAGGTGGCACCACTGTTTACCCCCACCAGGCAGGAACAAAGCCCCGCGGACAGTGGCGGCGCTAGACGAAAACTGGGCGTCGGCGAACTCGTCTTTGCGAGGCCCCTTTCATTTTTCATTAATGAAGAAAATGTTAAATGAGCTGAATTATACATCAATAATCATTATATTAAAATTCTATTGATATAATATACGAGTAGTATCGCAATGACAGAAAATACAATAAACAAACAAATTATAGAATTGAAACTTATAGAATTTTTTCAGCTTTTCGTATCACTGAATTTTTTAAGATCACATCTTTATACTAGCCGCTATTTCGGCTTCAGTTGATAGTACTGACAACGCAGATAGTCTTTCGTGGCTCACTGTGCTTTTCAAGTTAGTCTTAATCAATTTTAACTTTGTGAAGTTTCTCTCGGCCGAAGCTGTACTGACTGGAAATGAGCATGATTCTGAATGTTATATAAACATTTGGATATAAATCTTCCAAATCCTTTTACTGAAGAAATTGTTTTGCAAGTATGTAACTAAAAATTGCATCACTGTCGCACTCTTACGGAAATAAATACGGATAGCTAAATAGCTGCCGGCCGGGAATGGCCGAGCGCACTAAGGCGTCATACCACGGCGAGCGAGATCTCTCTCGCCGGGGGTCTAATCCCACCCTTGGGTTCGAATGTTGTGTTCGTCCGTTGGTTAAGCTAGTGTAAATTAGATGCAGGTCGTCGCTACATAACCTAGCAGTTGGAGAGCGCCGTTAAACATAAAATAAAAATAAAAAAGAAACAAAAAATCTAAAATTTTAACAATGTTTTGCGAGGCCCCCACAGGCGCGAGGCCGTCGGCGGTGGCCGACGTCGTCGACGCCTAGCGCAGCCACTGCCCGCGGACAGCTGCAGCTGCCCCGCGTGCTGTTAAAAGTTGGAGCGGTGCCTCCGCCAAATCACAGCGGTCGCCCCGCCGCGGAGGCACCGCTGTCTATAAACGCAGCCTAAAGTGTACATAGGATGTGCGGTTATCGACGGATGCGCCACCTCGTCAGAAAGTTTGGGAACCGCCGTGATAGGAAGCGAGTGAAGGGCGGCCCACGCGAGGCTCCGCACAGCGGATACGAGAGCGCGGCGCCACCGCGCCCGTGCGACCGGACGCCTGCAGCCGGCTTTCCTCCGCCTCTGCCTCTGCCTCCGCCTCTGCCGTCTGGAAAAACCGAGCGCCTCTTCCGTCCGCAAACAAAGACCGCCTGCCGTCGGAACACGGCCGCTTTCCTTCCCGACTGCTGCTCGCGTATTCGGCTGACGTCCACTCGCGACGCCGTCACAAAACAGCTGCCGCGCTAGTCTCGTATTTCGGTTTCCAGAAACGTCAGCAACGCGTGAGGCCAACATCACCTAAAGAGGAGGTGAGAGCGTTGCGATGTCACGCCGCACAGTGGGACGGAATCCCCAAAACGAGGCCAAAACCTCAAGAAGGCGTTTAATTCACACAAAATTCATCACACGGGGTTTTTTGAGGTCGCTGATTACGAATTTGATGGTAAAAGTAACGAAACTAATATAGCTACGTAACCCATTGAGAATCTATGATAATTTATTAATAATTGCGTATATATATAGATAGTGTTTAGACACTAACAATTCGCTGGCCGCGGTGGCCGAGGGGACTGAGGCGCTCCAGTCACGGTCTGCACGGCCAGTACGGACGGGGGTTCGAATCCCCCCTCGGGCATGGATATTTGTGCCGTCCTTACGATTAGCTAGTTCATAAGTAGTTTGTAAGTTTAGGGACTGATGACCCCGTAGTTAAGTCCCATAGACTTTACAAATATTTGAACATTTGAACACTAACAATTCACACACTTGCCAATGTGATTTGCTTTTATAACAAAAGCAATATTTGTCGAAAATATATCGGAAAAAATTCTCCGATACCACACACATTATATATATGTATATAGAGGGTGTTTCACTAAGTTTGTTTGCCTCTGTAACTTATAAAATAATAGGTGATTGGAAATTTTATTGCGGTAGGTCAACACAAGAAATGTTACACTTTCTGCGGAGCTATGAACATAGTTTATTGTATCATTTTCCAAAGAGTTACAGCACAAAGATATAATTTTTTAAATGGAACAATAGTTTTTTTTTTCTATCGTGCATTGGAATTGTCGAAACCAGCTGCGTCCAAATAAATTTAAACTACATTCCTATCACTGTTAGTTTGGGAGCTACAAGCCTTCAAAGTTTCAGGGACAGATACCACAAACTGTACATAATACTTGGCTGTGTGGTGGGTGATGGATGTTATGGCGGTGGGAAGTTAATTTACATGAGATGTTCAAATGTGTGTCCATGTTCCTCAATGCATAATGCAATGCGCCGTCGAAAGGATCTGCGGACGAGATGTAACATCGCCGGTGTGATGGAGCGACATGCGTCGTCGATGCACCGTTTTAGATCATTTGGGGATGTGGGCTCAGTGACATAAACACGATCCTTTAGATATCCCCACAAAAAGAAATCTACTTGTGTTAAATCGGGCGACCTTGCGGGCCATGAGAGGACCATGGCGCCCCAACCATCTTCCTGCAAACCTGTTGTTTAGTTCTTCCACAACAGCACGCGCAGAATGGGCTGGGTGACCATCGTGCTGCATCCACATATGGACTCTCGTGTGTAGACACACTTGTTCTAGGAGATTACCCAAACTGTCGGCTATAAAAGCGCGACACCTGTCAGTGTACCCGAGAAGTAGTGTGGACCGATGATTTCATCCCCAAGGATTCTGCACCACACGATCGACAGGTCGTACCCACCGAGGATTGTCTGCGGCCCAGTAGTGCATGTTATGGCGATTCACTGCATCATAATTTGTGAACGTGGACTCGTCAGAGAACATAACACTTTGTAAAGACACCAGCGTGAAATTACGCATGGCCACTCACAGAATGTCACTCTTGCACGGAAATCGTTCCCATGCAGCTCCTGGGTGAGTGACAGGCCGTACGGGTGAAATCTGTGGCCGTGTACTATACGCCACACAAATGTGAGTCTGACACCAGCGACTGCAGCAACGGCTCGTAAGCTGACATGAGGATCGTGGTGTAGTGCAGCTAAAACAAACACCTCCGTCTCCTCACTTCTTGCAGGTCTTCGTCTAGGATATCTGACGGCATACGCCGTGGCTGCTTCAGTGGCATCGTGTCGGCACTCGCCGAGCATCGGCAACATGTCAACGTACTCGTTGTTCGCGTATGCCATCGTCATCCGATGTCAGTAACTGTGGTATATTGAGCCCCAGTTGTTTGTGTGGCTCCAACTGTCGGGTATACGGCCGTGTGCGGCGACAGTCGGCAGTCTAACAGCGCATCGAGGAAGCTTCTCGCTCCGTGACACCGGCGACGTTTCAACTCGGCCGCACCGCATTTAGAAGGCGCATTGCATTATGCGCAGCGTTTGTGGTATCTGCCCCTGAAACTTTGAAGGGTTGTAGCTCCCAAACTAACAGTGATAGGAATGTAGTTTAAATTGATTTGGACGCAGCTGGTTTCAACGAATCCAATGCACGATAGAAAAAACTATTGTTCCATTTAAAAATTATATCTTTGTGCTGTAACTCTTTGGAAAATGATACAATAAACTATGTTCATAGCTCCGCAGAAAGTGTAACATTTCTTGTGTTGACCTACCGCATTAAAATTTCCCGTCACCTATTATTTTATAAGTTACAGAGGCAAACACTCTTAGTGAAACACCCTGTGTATATGTCCTCTATGTGTTCATAAACCATTTATTCGATTGCAATGAAACTTTGGTGAACGGTTCACTGTACGGCCAGGAAGGATCCTGATCCAAAAACAAAAGAGCATGACACATAGCTCTGGAGATACGGCAGATTTCAATAATACGGAAATTTTTTAACCATATATAAGACGTTTCCAGTCATTTAATCCTACATATAGTACATATAAAGACCAGTTTTCGAGAGATGGACAATTTACTCAGTTACTTTGACTTGCTTTAAATGACAAATATTCATAACCAAAAAGAGCTACCGAGCGAAGTGGCGCAGTGCTAACACACAGGACTCGCATTCGGAAAGAAGATGGTTCAAATCCACCTCCAGCCATCCAGATTTAGGTTTTCTATTATTTCCTTAAATCACTGCAGGTAAATAATGGGATAGTTCATTGGAAATGGAACGGCCGATTTCCCTCCCCATACGAGCTGCTCGTTGGGGAGGCTTCAGAGTCAGCATTTTCATAATTTCACTGACCGTGGCAAAAGCTTAAGAAATTGTGTACAACCTTCTTCAATAGCTTCCTTATGTAATTCCAAACATTTCTATGGGTTGCATGCTGTAATTCTTAATTTTATTTTTCCGATTTTGTAATTATTTCATTTTTGTGGTTTTTCTGAGACAGGACCTCATCCGTCCCTGTAATCGCCCCCTATCGCATGTAGCTGTATTTCTTTCGCTTCCTTGTATAATTCTAAGCATTTCTATGGGTTGCATGTTGTTGTTAATTTTCTTTATTTTTCGTAAACTTAATTTATTCAATTTTATCGGTTTTCGGAACCACGTGGGTCTGAGTTCCGATTTCCGGGGTTTGCAGCTAGTCGCCTGAATTCACGCCACTTCTCATATAAAACCAGTACCTAGATCGATTTCTAACAGACTGCAACTTATAATGAATCCGACTTTCAACCACTTCATCTTCAGTGGAGTGCATGTAACGTAGCCGTGGGTCGCCGTTAGCGTGTTTGCTCGCAGTCCAATTCAGATGTAATTTAACTTGCCTATACACGCGCACCGTCTCAAAACAGGCACGACAGACCAGAGCCAGCTTCCAAGTGTTTTTGTATATTGTGTTTTGTGCTACATCCGACTTGCTGAATTTCGCCTACGATAGCGGCGCCTGCTTCCGCCTCGTCTCAACAAGCTGATTTTGCTGAGTTTCGCTGTGGCATTGCGTGTGTGTGAGCGAATGAGTGTTGTTTGTGAATCCCCCCCCCCCCCCCAGTAACGTTAAATCATGTATAATTTAGGCTGGGCACCGTCCACATTAATCCATGAAAGAGATGCATTTTTATTGTGTTAACAAAATTTGTTCCCCATTTAGCTTGTTTTCTATCGGAATAAACAAGTTTTAGTTCAGCAAAATACTAAAGATGCCTATAAATTGTAGTTTTAGAGCACCTTCCCTCTTTTTATTTAATATCGTTGTTCACAAGTGCTGAGAACAAGCTCAGATGCAATTTTTCTTATGTCTAAATTCCGTTGCGCCATAAATGTTTTCTTAGCCACTTTTCTAAAATAACTTTCATTGGGGTGGCTTGCTTATTAATCCCTGTGTGTTATGACGTGTGAGCTGCTATGTATATTGACCACTGTAGTATTAACTTTCTGTTATTCAAGTAATTTGAAACGAGTCAGTTCTCAGTTTGGGCCAGGGAACAAGATTTTGTAGCAGGAAGTAACCGGTAGTTCACACGGACCTTATTTGCTAATTTTAGAGATAAAACAAAGCTCTTGTTTCGTACAGTGGTCGACTTTTAAGGTACTATTTGTTGGAATAAAATTACTAAAAATGCTTTAGGGTGAAAACATAGTGGAGCGACGAGTCAAGCTGCGCTGCTTCTAAAACTGCACGGAGTCCAATGGCAACACATAGTGGAGCGGCAAGCAGCGCTACTTTCAGCGGCGAGACGCTTGACTCTTTGGTCAGGAATTCAGCCCCCGATTTCTTTGCAGCGCTGCTCCAGGCTAGACGCGTTGTTTCGTATGTCTATAGACTGTATCCTTACTTCAGACGTTACATTTACTTAAAAAAGGCTGTTATTACTTAAAAGTAAATGCTTAATTATGCCCTTTTACAGGTTGTCCAGAAAAGGGCTCCCTGATTTCAAAATTAAATATCTCGAAAATAAAGATCGATAGAGGAATGCAGTAAACGGTATGTTTATTGTGAAAGCTGTAAGACGTTTATACAGCAGTTTGAAATAATAGTTACAAAAGCTGCTAACAGGTGGCGCTGTACAGCTCATATCAGCATACACAAGCGAAATATTCGTATGAAAACACTCTTTGCAAACAATCAGATCACAATGTTTTCAAAATTTTCACCATTAGCACTACAGAGGTGGCGCAAACGAACATAAAAAACGCCATCACATTTCGTAGTGTCTCAACCGAAATGGATTCACATGCCACAGAGATCGTCGATTCAAGCTCGTCCAGCCTGGCGGGATGCTTCGGGTAGACCACGTCTTTCACTGTGCCCCACAAATAAAGTCACAGGGAGTCAAATCCGGCGAATATGGAGGCCAATCCATGCCTGCACCAGTAAATTTGGGATATTCCAAAGCAATGACTCGATTCCCAAAGTATTCCTCAAGAAAGCGAAACACTTGTTCGGTCCGACGTGGTCGGGCTCCATCTTCCGTACATCATTCAGTACCTGGTCGATCCTCTAAGCTTACCGTGTGGCGACAAATTGTTCCAAAATTGCAACGTAAGTGCACCAGTGACCGTTTCTCGAATGAAAAAAGGGCCCATAATGCCTCTGCTGCATACTGCAGCCCACACAGTAACTTTAGGAGAATACAGGAGTTTCGCTTCACACCAATATGGCTTTTCGGAACACCAAAATCGCCAGTTCTGCTTATTCGCGTATCCATTCAGGTGGAAGTGTGCTTCATCTGTAAACCAGATGCAGCCAACATCAAATCCTTCACTATCAATCATTGTGAGCATCTGATAGCAAAGGCAACCCTTTGTTGTACAGCTCGTACGGGTATGTCCTGGTGCGTTTGAATTTAGAATGGAAACATGTGTAGGCTCTTTCTCGGTATTTTCTGCGTGCTGGAACGCTTCGAACCAGTCTCAGGTGCAATTCTACGGACAGATGACATTGGATTTCGCTGAATAATTCCAGAAATTGTGACGATATTTTCATGCGTAACTGCGGTTTGCTTGTGGCCAACATGCCCCACTAGATCATCAGTTACGCTGCCTGTTCGTTGAAATTTTGCGAAGAGCGTACGCATTGGGTCCTTTTGGAACATTAAATCGTGCTTGAAAACTTCGCCTGTGGCAGCAGATGGCAGTGGAACCAGGAAAATGCGAAGTTTTCCAGAAAACAGATGAACCTTTCGACCTGGTTGCAGGAAAGAGACTGATATGGAGTAGCAAGTGCTGACACCCAGTGATGATGCCTTGTGACAAAGGCGAAACGCGTGTGGGTGACTTATAAAAATAAAACCCTTCATTTTCAGCAGCAAAAGGCGTTTCCTTAAAAACATTATAGTGAAATACATAATATTCAGCTGCTGCTCAAGTGGCCACTGCAAGCAACGTATGTAGTAAATTTCGTGCCACTTCGCCGTGTGCTCCACGCAACTGTCGCAGTGTTGTAATTTGAACAGACTACAGTGTAATTGCTTTAGGTAAGTCTTTACAAAGGAAATAAACTTGAAAGCAGTATTCCAGAAATGGAAGATGATGTAGAGGAAGATGAGAGAGGAGATACTATACTGCGAGAAGAATTTGACAGAGCACTAAAAGATTTGAGTAGAAACAAGGCCCCTGGAATAGATGACAGACATCCCGTCTGAACTGCTGATATCGTTAGGAGAGCCAGTCACGAAGAAATTGTTCCACCTAGTACGCAAGATTTATGAGACAGGGAAAATACCCTCCGACTTCAAGAAGAATATAGTAATTCAATTCCAAAGAAAGCAAGTGCAGACAAGTGTGAAAATTACAGAACTATCAGTTTCATAAGTCATCGTTGCAAAATACTGACACGAATTATTTACAGACGAATGGAAAAACTTGTGGAATCCCATCGGGGAAGATCAGTTTGGATTTAGGAGAAATATATGAACACGGGAGGCAATACTCACATTACGACTTATCTTAGAAGGTAGGCCAAGGAAAGGAAAATCTACGTTTCTAGCGTTTGTAGATTTGGAGAAAGCTTTTGACAATGTCGACTGGAATACACTCTTCCAAATTCTGACGGTATCAGGTGTAAAATATATGGAGCGAAGAGTTATATTCAACCTATACAAAAACCAGACAGTGGTTATTAGAGTCGAAGGGCAAGAAAGGGACGTAGAGGTTGGGAAGGGAGTAAGACAGGGTTGTAGCCTTTCGCCATTGTTTTTCAATATGTACATTGAGCCAGCAGTGAAGGAATGCAAGGAGAAATTTGGAGATGGAATTAAAGTTCAGGGAGAAGAAATAAAAACTTTGCGGTTTGCCGATGACATAGTAATCCTGCCAGAGACCGCAAATGATCTGGAAGAGCAATTGAATGGAATGGACAATGTATTGAAAAGAGGTTATAAGATGAACATCAACAAGAGTAAAACAAGGATAATGGAATGCAGCATCAAAAAATCAGGCGATGCTGAAGGAATTAGATTAGGTAATAAAACAAAGTAGTACATGAATTTTGTTATTTGGGTAGCAAGATAACTTCTGATGGCCGAAATAAAGAAGATATAAAATGCGGAATGGCTATGGGAAGAAAAGCGTTTCTGAAGAAGGGAAACTTGTTGACATCCAATACTAGTTTAAATGTTAGGAAGTCCTTTCTGAAGGCATTTGTCTGGAGTGTAGCATTGTATGGAAGTGAAGCGTGGACAATAAGGAGTTCAGACAAAAAGATGATAGAAGCTTTTGAAATGTGGTGCTACAGACGAATGATGAAAATTAATTGGTAGGTCGCGTAACTAATGTGGAGGTTCTTAGCCAAATCGGGAAGAAAAGGAGTTTCTGGCATATCCTAAGAGAAGGGATAGATTGGTTGAACAAATTCTGTGACATCAAGGAATTGTCAACTTAGCATTAGAAGAAAGCGTGTGGGGTAAAAATCGTAGAGGGAGTCCGAGGGACGAATACAGTAAGCAGATTCAAAAGGATGTAGGTTGCCGAACGTATTCTCAGATGAAGACACTTGCACAGGACAGGGTAGCATGGAGAGCTGCATCAAACCAGTCTGCGGACTGAATAGCACAACAAGAACAACAGTTGCATACAGGCATTGGTTTTTCCGTCGTTCTGTATGGAGGTGGAACAAGAAAGCAAGACTAGTGGTACTAGGTATCATCCGTCCTGACGTTTGGTTGGTTTGCGGAGTATGTATGTAGATGTAGATGCTGATAACATGGCGGAGCTAAGTCATTGACATATCCAAGCAAGTAGTACATTTCCTGCCACTTTGCCGTGTGCTCCACGCAACTGTCGCGGTGTTGTAATTTGAACAGACTACAGTGTAAGTGCTTTAGGTAAGTGACGCGTCGTGTAGCTCCTCCAAACAAGTTATTAGTGGCGTAGAAAGCCCCTTCATTCAGCCTTTAACTGCGACTGAATGGCTACGCTAGCGCCAGGTGTTCGAGTTCGCTTTCTACCCGAGCGTCGAAGTCGCCCGGGGCGCTCGCGGGTTTCGCCAAGGTCTGGGTGGCGTCCTGCGGAAGTGGCAACGCCCCCTTGTCGGCGCAGTTCCCGCGCCCGTCACCACGGCAGCACTGGGAGACTTCCGGTGACCGGCGCGCAGCTAACGCGTCCGGAGAAGGCCAGAAGAACTGCTCTGCACGAGAACTGGGCTAGGCGCCTCTTTGTCTCGCCCTTCACCGATGCAAATCGCTTCAGATTAATGAACCCAAGTATGAAGCATAGTACCCAACGGAAGCCTCGCTACGCTACTTATTGTAGAGCAGACATTCACCATTCTGGTCACCAGTGGCGGCGCGTCCTATGTATTCACTGGTTCAGTGAACCCCCCCGGAAAAAGCTCAACGTGAAAAAAGTACAGGGTGTCCAGAAAAGGACGGGGTTCGAATCCCCCCTCGGGCATGGATATTTGTGCCGTCCTTAGTATAAGGTAGTTGATAAGTAGTTTGTAAGTTTAGGGACTGATGACCCCGTAGTTAAGTCCCATAAGCTTAACAAACATTTGAACAAATATCTCGAAAACAAAGATCGATAGAGGAATGCAGGAAACGGTATGTTTATTGTGAAAGCTGTAAGGAGTTTATACAGCAGTTTGAAATAATAGTTACAAAAGCTGCTAACAGATGGCGCTGTAATCACCATACGTAATAGTGCCCTGTATTGGGAGAGTACCGCCAACCGGGCAGATGCCGCCATTGTAGGCCTATCTCGCAATGGAAGCGCTATGGGCGGATCTGCTAAATTAGCAGTTATGGTCAAGGGAACCGGTCTGTACATCGACGTGGTATGACAGTACGTTAAGTAAACAATGAACTAAAGTTTTTAATCGTTTTCTCGCCTCTACTGCGAATATTAAGGAAAAATTGATAATCTGAAATCGAGATCTGAGATCAAGACCTTTAGTTTTTGAGCAAACTCGTTGTAAAATTGTTTCGTGCAAAGTTATGTCAAAAGTAATATATGTAGTAATGATAAGAAACTTCAACTCGATAGAGTTAACATATTTCATTTAAAGTACTGGTACTTATTAAAATAGAAATATGTTGTTTAGTTATTTAGGCTGCTAAGGAAAAGAATAAAAATTGCAAAATTACAAATTAATTTGTCTAAAAAATTTGAAAGGTATTTTATCTACATAGTAACTGCGTCTTAAAATACCTTCACGGCATTCATCATGCCAATACTTTTACCACCGCACTCTGCTTGGCGATTATATTTTCTCAGAAGAATATGTACTCTAGTGGTTAAAAAATACGTGCACAACTTTTTCCACAACTCTGTGACACGAAGGAATATTTTGGAACACGTTCATTGATTGCTTTATGTCCAAGCAGCACTGTTCACTATCTTGAAATGTATAAAAAAGTTTTGTCTAAATACATTGCGATAAATTTATGTAGAATTAGTAAGATACGAATCTTATTTATATACATACATGTAAACGGTTCTGCTTGTCCAAACTTTCGTCATATTCAGTATAAATGCGAAATTCATCAAATACGGCAGATTATGTTAAATTTTCACGTATTTGTATCTTTTAAAAATATCTTTTCTCTTACATGATAGTCCGGCCAACATTACTCGCAAGAAACAGATGAATCTGGAAGTTTACTCGATATTTCAATACAAATTTGTTTACTTCACACAATTTTGCATTCTCGTATGGAAATGCATCTTTTCTTCCAATGCGATGTACCCGCAATTCGCGTCTTTTCGCATTCCTTTCGCCCTGTGGAATGCAGAAACCTCGGACTGTCTTAGTATAACAATTCACTGCACAACACTGCGGCATTCTTCACCATATAGAAAAGTGGAATATGCTATGTTAAGCTCTTTATTTAATACACAATGAGTCTATAGTTTTCCAACACCTCTAAATGCTGAAATAACAGCTAGTTACGTGAAATATGCCATTTACGCTGATGGACTGCTTAGGCCTAAAATGGCGGACGTGCCCCACCCGCGCTCAACTGACCAATAGCAGCCGGCGGTTGTCGGCAAGCCACACATAATAGGTTGTCGCTACTCTCCCAATACAGGGCTCTACATACGTAATGCCTAGTATAAATAGCGATCCGAAGCCCAGAGCGACCAGTTCCACTATTAAAACGTGAAAGGAGGTTAGCGTAGCGAAGGAAGAGATTAGAACCATGTACTCCATTAAACAACGCGTTTTTCTAGTGCTAGAGTACCACAGGTTAGAAGAGATTCCTACAACAACAAGGCGAAGTTTTCAAGCACGATTTAATGTTCCAAAAGGACCCGACGCGAAAACCATTCGTACGCTCTTCGCAAAATTTCAACGAACAGGCATCGTAACTGATGATCTAGTGGGGTATGTTGGCCGAAAGCAAACCGCAGTTACGCCTGAAAATATCGCCACAGTTTCTGGAATTATTCAGCGAAATCCAATGTCATCCGTCCGTAGAATTGCATCTGAGACTGGTTTGAAGCGTTCCAGCACGCAGAAAATACTGAGAAAGAGCCTACACATGTTTCCATTCAAAATTCAAACGCACCAGGCCATACCCGTACGAGCTGTGCAACAAAGGGCTGCCTTTGCTAATCAGATGCTCACAATGATTGATAGAGAAGGATTTGATGTTGGCTGCATCTGGTTTACAGATGAAGCACACTTCCATCTGAATGGATACGTGAATAAGCAGAACTGGGTTCCAAAAAGCTATATCGGTGTGAAGGAAACCCCTGTATTCACCTAATGTTACTGTGTGGGCTGCAGTACGCAGCAGAGGCATTATTGGCCCTTTTTTCATTCGAGAAACGGTAACTGGTGCATGTTACGTTGCAATTTTGGAACAATTTATCGGCACACAGCAAGCGTTAGATTATCAACCAGGTACTGAATGGTGTACGGAAGATGGAGTCCGACCACATCGGACCGAACAAGTGTTTCGCTTTCTTGAGGAATACTTGAGGAATCGAGTCATTGCATATCCTAAATTTACTGGTGCAAGCACGGATTGTCCTCCATATTCGCAGGATTTGACTCCCTGTGACCTTTTTTTTTTTTTTTTTTTTTTTTTTTTTTTTTTTTTTTTTTTTTTTTTTTTTTTTTTTGTGGGGCACAGTGAAAGCATGTGATGGCGAATTTCATTCTTCGTTCGCGCCACCTCTGTAGTGCCAATGGTGAATATTTTGAAAACATTATGATGTGATTGTTTGAAAAGAGTGTTTTCATACGATTATCTCACTTATGTATGCTGATATGAGCTGTACAGCGCCATCTGTTAGCAGCTTTTGTAACTATTATTTCAAACTGCTTTATAAACCACTTACAGCTTTCACAATAAACATACCGTTTACTGCATTCCTCTATCGATCTTTTGTTTTCGAGATTTTTAATTTTGAAATCAGGGAGCCCTTTTCTGGGCACCCTGTAAATAAATTAATGAAATAAAAAGTGTTTTTAAACTATCACTCTTCGTTTCGTTTTTCTATCAGATCATCTAATATGCACATTCAAAGTATTTTTATCGCATGATAAAGGTTTTACGTCGCAGAGACAGCACATATACGAGCCGTAGCATTGGCCGCAGCGTTGCAATGTGCATATGTGACTGAGGTTCAAATTCTCTTCTGAACCCCCTGGAGGGAGCATAAGGTCGCTCCCGCGGCAGGGAGGGACGAAGGGAAACGCCGCTTTTAACATTGGTGTTTGAGCTGGTAGAGACATCAGCTCCTGGTTACTCGAGCTCTGGTGGTTAGGCACGAATGGTCCCGAAGCAAAGGCAATGGAACTACTGCGCACCTCGCCTTGCACACGCACAAATCCTCCATGAAGCCAACATCCGCTCTTCATCACGTCATATTTGGTAAAATATCTTATAACTATAAATTAAAGACGCAACAACTGTAAAAGCATTCAGAAGATCCGATCATAAATAATAATGAAGTCATTACCCTCAGCCTAGGAAGTATAGCTGTGTGTTTAGCGGCATCACATTGCACCGTTAAAGGTAGTGGGTTTGAGACCGACTGCAAGTAAATTTTGAAACCCAATCTTGGGAACAACAATGACTTTTGTATTGTTACTTACCACCAATGGCGCAGCAGGGCGGGGAGGGAGGGCTCATTTTCTAAAAATAAAGCCGACTGCAGAGGTGTTCCCCAGCCCTTGACCAATGAATCACCCAACACCCCCCCCCCAACTACTTCCAACCCTCCCCCCTCCCCGACACCCAACACATTAGGTCCTGGATTCCTAGTTTATTACCTAACAAAAATGTTTTTTTCCATTTAATATTAAAATGAAGTTTCGTTTATTTCACGTTTTATAAATAGTTTTATAAAGCCCCACCTCCAGGATGAGCAAAAGTATTCATTCCCCTCCCCCCTCCCCAACATCAGAAATTTCAATGTCGCAGTTTGCGTAATGACCCCCCCCCCCCCCCCCTGTGGGCACCACTGGTCTCCTGAATTTATTAATGGTCCAAACAGGGCGCAAGGCACGTGCGAAACGTGCGGCCGCACGGGGCGGCACTTTCCGGGGGGCGGCATATCTGCCGCCCCCCTTTTTTTGTTTAGGACAAACTCAACATTCATTCCGAAGAGGGGATTCGAAACCAAACCTGGGAGAGAGAGCAGCTTCGGGAACTGTGGCATGGTGCCTCGACTACCTGCCAGCCGCCCCTGTTGAACGATGGGAGGGAGGAGAACTAATTTCTTCCTCGCCACTGTGGCAGCACCGTCGTGTTTACGCCGGAGGAACAGAGGGCGAAGCGGTCTGGCGTACACGCTAGTATTCTTATGAGTGGAGCGCTGCTAGCCTGTTACGCGCCGTTAGTTTACTCACAACTAATTTTGCAGGAGACGAAATCTAATTTGGAAATTCGAATGCAATGTTCGATACTAAGCAATTTTGCTAAGCCCTTCAATGGCAGTAGAGTGTTTTATTCTTCCCGCGCTATGAAAAAAATTGTTGAACATTGCTACAATCAAACATGTTCAACACCTACAATGGCTAGAAGTATTCCGAATGGGCAAATACGCTGTGAGTAATTACAAGGGGTAACGACAATGATAGTAAGCCTGGCATAAGTTGGGTTTCGACGTATTTTTGAAAATGTTTGCTATCCGTTTCTGAGTGATAGTCCGACGTTTTTGGTTTTTGAACCCTGAAACACTTGTATCCGCCTGCATGAACACAAACTCTGATCAGCACTTTTGTGTGACAAGACTACTCGCACACTATCACTTTGGCAACATTTATTTACTGTATAATGCTTGTGAATCCTAAGTACACTACTGGTCGCTTTGATTCTAATGAAAACCTGAGAAAGTATGGTCTTTTAGCAACAATGCCTTCTCGTCCACGCGAAACAAAACTTTAATTTTGACACCTTGTAAAACGAAAATCCATAGACAGAACATTGCTTCTAAGGGTTTCCTTGCTAACTTTGCAGCTCATTTCTGTTTGACAAAAGTTGTGTAGTTTTGGCAATGTTCGTATTTATTTCTATTGTTCGTAATGCTATAAAAATTGCTGCCTGATAATACATTTATCCATATCATCGGTCACATATTCTAAGCTTCTTCCTTCATCTTCTTGGGCGCTAGTCTAACCGTAGCCTCCTGTACCGCGTCACGTGACCTAGTTCCTGGTGGCACTGCTGCGTCACCGCTTCGCCTTTCAAGACAAAAGGTATTGTTGCGTTCTCTACAATCAAAACTACAGAAATCGTTTCGATAGTTGGCCGAGATAGTTACGACTAGCCAGAAGCAATTTCATTGCGTTTCACAAGAACAGAAGAATTGGTGCGTCCGAATTTCTTGCAACTTGGGATGTAACAGATAAGTGCTTTTCATGTAACCTACAATTAGAGCTGTGTGCAGCTACGAAGGCGGGTGGTGGGGCGATGCGCAGTAGCAAGAGCCTGTGTACCACGTGACGACTCGTGACGACTCGTGACGACCCAGCCAATAGCGTCATTTCGCCGTTTCGCGCCGTGCCGAGTGTGCTTTGAACGTATAATCCTGATTTTTCTTCCAGTGGTCGTATACTGAAGGATATTTACTTTGCGAAGTGTTCGTTATGAATAACGGATCAAGAAAGCGTCAAGAGTTACATAAAAAGCAAGATCTGTTGTGTTCTGAGTGTTCAACTGCTTAAGAAGGGAGGCGGGAGCAGACGACTGGCCGCCACGTGGTGCTCTCCACAACGTTGCCACAGCCAGGGGAGGGCGGCAGAGGCGCGCGGCGTGCGGCTGCGGGCATCCAGGGAAGCGAACGCGGCCGTCACAGGCAGTGGGCCGGCGTCTTTTATATCGCCAGGTCAGCAGTGACCACAAGGCCGAGGATTATTAGGCCGGAATAAGGGCATTGTAGACGTCTAAAATAGGCACTTAATTACCTCATCTAGGGCAAATAAAATCTAAAACAGGCCCCGAAAAGAATTGATCAGACGAAATAAACATAAAGTAAAATACATAGTGTTGACTTATGAGCAATTTTTTACTCACATATAATAAGAAAAAATCACACATTAATGACCATACCGACACCAAACCTTTATACTTTTCGAAGATAAAAATACAATGCAATTCAGAAGCCAGTGCTGAAATACATATAACAGGTCTATACAATTTACCAAACACAGAATAAACCAGAGGTTTCAAACATTCATAACCTAATTGGTTTCACAGTAAATTACTGAAAACTTTTGAAGGTTTCCCAGAGAAAAACTACGGTGCTCGTATAATTAATTTATACGCCGTGAATGAACGTTGTATATCAACGTATGTGACAGGGGCGCACTTCACTTTCGGTATACATTTTGGACGGGAATGCAGCATTCAGTAGACCTGGATGTTTCGCAAAGTTTCTTCAGGCCGGTGTTGTTATGGAAAATCTGCTGAAATTTTCCCGTTCTTTCTCTCCCACGTTACCTACGCTTCAGTAATTACCTTTTTTACTTCCGCTGGAAAAGCCGTATTCTCATAGATAGTTTAATGTTAACCTAACACTTCGGGAACAACTGTCCCCATAAATGTGTAGTTGGCTCTAATGAAAGCCAAGTCCCGCTGAAGTAAGGGATCATCGAGTAATTGTGTTACACCTTTCAAAGCCAGAATCACTTTTGTTTTCATCTACGCCAATTTAATATAGCCCCTTCAACCTAGTACTGACAAAATGGGTGCGATTATTTGCTCTTTAGTGTTTGGGCTTTGCTTTGAACAGATCAAATAAACCTTGGATGGCGGATCTGGCTCTAAATTGCCAACAATCAGTTTTGGGATGTTCCATAGTTTCATCTACAGAGATCCATATGGAAAACTCCACAATAAGGTTTCTTTGCAGTGCGTCCATGTAAGTTAAGTCGACATAATTTTTACGCAACGTTAACTCTGCCTGCACAGACCAATGACAGTACTTTCTTTCACATATCGATCTTCGTTTTTCTACGTATGATTCTTCGACGCAAGTATTTTGAAAATAGAAGAAATAGATTCCTTTTGGATTTTTCAACTGAAACAGGCAAAAGTATGGGTTAACTGCGAAATAGGCTATTTTAAGTGCTATAAAATTATCTCTTTCGGTTTTAAGTAGCCACGAAACGCGTAAGTACATTTGCAACTAGCAACTCAGGAGAATATAAGGTTTTAACCATAATATCTGCGGTCTAGTGATCACTAGAGATTACTGTACGGAAGCGACGCAGTCGTAACAAAGAATTGGGCTATATTGACGTTTTTTGAAAGGAACGTTTTGCGTGGAACAGTATTTGAAATGTATTCGAGGGCCAAATATCCCACTGCGGAGAAGTTAGTTTCACAAATGAAAGAGAAGTTGGACTGGGCAGCGAAGATGAGAGCGTTAATTTATTGTCCCGAGAATTGATAAGTACTGAATACAGCATCATCTTGTTTGTGTAGCTGTGGCCTTACATCTTGTTAGTAGCTATTAATCTGTATTTCAAACATTTTATTACGAATTTTAGGTTTTATTTGTGTAGAAGCAAACATAAATAGCCATTAACTATACTGCGCAGGCGCTTGCTTGCTTTCGTGTGTGTGTGTGTGTGACATATGTTTGACAAAATCGTTCATATTTTATATTGTTATTACAAAACTCGGCAACGCTTAGCAATTACTAAATATGAGTGGAAATATCAGTCTTGACTTCAACAGAGTGAGTACATTTTATATTTTCACTCAGACATACTTCAGTATTGTTATACATTGATCAATGGGAGTTTTGTTGCTTAATCCCTCATATTTTCTTCAGAGCCTGGCTTGAATAGTCCACTTATACTTCGATAGAATGTCACTAGTAATTTTTATAATGTTGTCACTGAATTTTATTCTCATTGCTGCTATGTTCGCTTGAACACAATATGTTCACTTTTTGAATCAATTTTTTTTAATTACGCCCTCGTCTCGTAGCCGTCTGTGATCGTAGCAAAGTGGCACAGACGATGGCACTCAGTACAAAACAAGTATACAGGCTACATTTATGTGGATACAATTTTATTTTTGCTTTCTATGTATGTTTAATCTATGCAGTAACTACATGGTCATGGCAGTATAAATGAATCATTTATTGACAACTTGTAAACATTTCCAGTTGCTCTCTACTGCAAGCAAAAAAAGAGCATTCCTTACCATTAACATTGTTTCGCCTAAATGAAACGAATAGCATGAAAAATGCATTAATGTTGAAGGCGTATAGACGATATCTAACTCAAGTTATCAGAATGTGTAGCTGAAGTGTGTAGAAGGTTCTTGACTGAGTGCGCAGTGCGTACATATGAATGGCGGAACTCGACTGAATAGGACTGCTGCCAGGAGCGCGCGGCCGCAGCGGCCAGTCAGCTGACAGCGGTCAACTGACAGCCGGGGAGGAGAGGAAGCGGAGAGCTGGCGGCGTCGCGCAGTGTTCTCCCTCTCTGTCTGCGCAGAACCTTTCGCTCAGCCGCCTTCCTACCTGCACACAGCTCTAGTATTGCGCATGCACGTTACTCATAAGTTAGAATTTTTCTCCTTCAAGAATGCAAAATAGGAAAATTTGTTTTTCTTAGGGTCTGTTACTTAAAGAACTGGCAAATCAGCACGCGTCACCCCAGTAGCTAGAATGAAAATAAAGCGCAGAAAAGTGACGTGATACAGCGATGACTAATTTCTTACCCTTTATTCCATAATCAGACAAGACAGAACTGACACGCAAATTACGACAGATGGCGAGTGTCAGTTCTTTCAAATGAATAACCGCAGTGCAGTGAGTTAATATATTTCGACTAGTATCAGTACCCGTTGATTCCCGAGTGTGTATTTATTGCATGATTCTCGAGTAAAATATTCCGGAGGAAAATAGTGCCCCATTTGGATCTCCGGGTGGGGACTACTGAGGAGGATGTGATAATCAGGAAAGACAACACAGGCATTCTACGGATCGGAGCGTGGAATGTTAGATCCCTTAATCGGGTAGGAAAGTTAGAAAATTTAAAAATGGAAAGGCATAGGCTGAATTTAGATATAGTGGGGATAAGTGAAGTTCAACGGAAAGAGGAACAGGATTTCTGGTCAGGCGAGTACAGGATTATAAATACAAAATCAGTTGGGGGTATTACAGGAGTAGATCTAATAATGATTAAGAAAATAGGAATGCGGGCAAACTACTATCAGCAGCGCAGTGATTGCATTATCATAGTCAAGATAGATACGAAGCCAAAACCGACCATAGTAGTACAAGTTTATATACCCACGAGCTCTGCCCATGATGACAAGGTCGAAGAAATGTATGAGGAGGAAAAGGAAATTATTCAGACAATTAAGGGAGAGGAAAACTTAATTGTGATGGGAGACTGGAATTCGGTAGTAGGAAAAGGAAGGGAAGATAAAATAGTAGGTGAATATGGACTGGGCAAAAGGAATGAAAGAGGAGATCGCCTGGTAGAATTTCACACGGAACATAACTTAATCATAACAAACACCTGGTTTTAGAATCACAAACGAAGGTTATATACGTGGAAGAGACCAGGAGACACAGGGAGGTACCAGATAGATTATATAATGGCAAGAGATAGACTCCGGAACCAGGTTTTAAACTGTAAAACATACCCAGGGGCAGATATAGACTCTGACCATAACTTGTTGGTCATGAACTGTAGGCTGAAACTGAAAAAACTGCAGAAAAGGTAAGAAAATAAGGAGGTGGGACCTGGATAAATTAAAGGAACCTGACGTTTTTGAGAATTTCAGAGTGTGCTTTAGACAACAATTGACAGAAACGGGGGAAAATAAAACAGTTGAAGAAGAATGGGTAGCATTGAGAAACGAAATAGTGACGGCAGCAGAGGACAAAATAGGTAGAAAGGCAAGACCTGCAAAACATCCTTGGATATCACAGGAAATACTAAATTTAATTGATGATAGGAGAAAATATAAAAATGCAGTAAATGAAACAGGTAAAAAGGAGTACAGACGAGTAAGAAATGAGATTCACAGAAAGTGTAAAATAGCTAAGCAGGAGTGGCTAGAAGACAGATGGAAGTCAGTAGAAGAATGTATAAATAGGGGAAGAATAGATACCGCCTACAGGAAAATAAAAGAAACACTTGGAGACAAGAAAAGCACCTGTATGAATATAAAGAACTCAGATGGAAAACCAGTTCTCAGCAAAGAAGGGAAAGCTGAAAGGTGGAAAGAATATATAGAGGGACTATACAAAGGAAAGGAACTTAGAGACAATATTGTAGGAAGGGAAGAGGAAGTAGATGAAGATGAAATAGGAGATGGTATACTGAGAGAACAATTTGACAGAGCACTGCAAGACCTAAGTCGAAACAAGGCCCCTGGAGTGGACGACATTCCCGCATAACTACTGAAGTCTCTGGGAGAGCCAGCCATGACAAAATTATTTCTGCTAGTGCATAAGATGTATGAGACAGGTGAAGTACCCTCAGACTTTAAGAAAAATGTAATAATCCCCATTTCAAAGAAAGCAGGCGCAGACAGGTGTGAAAACGAATCAGGAGAAATGTAGGAACTCGGGAGGCAATCCTGACTTTACGGCTTATCTTAGAAGATAGATTCAGGAAAGGCAAACCAACATTTCTAGCTTTTGTAGATTTGGAGAAAGCTTTTGATAATGTTGATTGGAATACACTTTTTCAGATCTTGAAATCAGCAGGAGTAAAATATAGGGAACGGAAGGTTATTTACAACTTGTACAAAAACCAGACAGCAGTTATCAGAGTTAAAGGGCACGAAAGAGATGCAGAGGCTGGGAAGGGTGTAAGACAGGGTTGTAGCCTTTCTCCAATGTTATTCAATTTGTATATTGATCAAGCTATAAAGGAAAGCAAGGAGAAATTTGGAGAAGGAATTAAAGTTCAGGGTGAAGACATAAAAACATTGCGTTTTGCCGATGGCATTGTAATTCTGTCAGAGACAGCAAAGGACCTGGAAGAGCAGTTGAACGGAATGGACAGTGTGCTGAAAGGTGCATATAAGATGTATATTAACAAGAGCAAAACTAGGGTAATGGAGTGCAGCCTAAGAAAATCAGGTGATGCTGAAGGAATTAGAGTAGGTAACGAAACAATAAAGGAGGTAAATGAGTTTTGGTACTTGGGCAGTAAAATAACAAATTATGGTCGCAGTACAGAGGATATAAAATGCAGAATGGCAATGGGAAGAAAAGCATTCTTGAACATCGAAAACTAATTTAAGTCTAAGGAAGTCCTTCCTGAAGGCATTTGTGTGGAGTGTTGTTTGTATGGGAGTGAAACATGGACGATAAACAGTGAGGACAAGAAGAGGATGGGGCTTTTGAAATGTGGTGTTACAGAAGAATTCTGAAGATTAGGTGGGTGGATCGTGTAACTGATTAGGAAGTACTGAACAGAGTTGGGGAGGAAAGGAATTTTTGGCATACCTTGAATGAAAGAAGGGATCGATTAGTAGGACACATTCTTAGACATCAAGGAATTGTGAAATTAGTGTTGGAGGGAAGTGTGTGGAGTAAAAATCGCAGAGGGAGACCAAGAGATCAATACAGTACGCAAATTCAGACAGATGTAGGTTGCCGTTCTTATGAGGAGATGAAGAGACTTGCTCATGATAAATGAGGTTGGAGAGCTGCATCAAACCAGTCTCCGGACTGAAGACCACAACAACAACATTTTGTTACTCCATCTCATTCTTCCTCTCTCCATTGTTTTCCACCCCACTCTTTGTCCGTTTCAACTGTTTTTATTTTTCAGATTTTCATAGATTTCTGGCACAAAGTGGCTATTCTCAATGCTTCGAGATATGTTTACATCTATACCGTCTTGCTGAACGTAACTGGCAACATGATGCTTTAGATGTGAGCACATATTAAAAGCTCTGAAACTGGCCACTCAGTGGGCGAAACCTATGTAGATCTGAAAAGTAAAAACAAAAATTGCGATTGATTGCTGACTTTTCCTATAGATTGGTTTAAATAAAATTTCACAAACGTTTTGTAAAAAATAAAAATAAATAAATAAACAAAAATAAAAAATAGAACCAACCGGGGGGGGGGGGGGGCGGCATTTTAGCAGCTCGCACGGGGCGGCACTTGGGCTTGCGCCGGCCCTGGGTCCACAGTTCTTATCATTCGCTATCAGAAATATAAGAATCTGTTTAACTAATATGAGATTCTAAACTAAACTAAAATAACACTATTGTTGTTCGTAGTTTTGGCGGCCTTCATAAGATTCCACTCGGAGACGCCGCTGACCTGTTAAGCAGCGGATCGCCGCATATCAACAATCGGCTACTAACTTCAGCATAGCGGTAACAATAGCGACAGTATCAAAGCTGGTCGCGGTGGCATTAAAACCGCTCACAGTAACAGCAGCACACATTCTCATTGGCGGCATCACTTTGGCGACCTTCTGTCACGTTAACTTATGCTTGGCAAATTATAGTTACGTTGTGACGTATCACATGTGTACTATTTCAAATTACGTTTCCAGCCTTTTACAAAAAAATAAAAATAAATAAAATAAAAAAATTCTGTAGAGCAAAGAGTACATAAGATGGAGAGAGCATATGGTATAACCAGGAACATTTACAACAAAAGGTCTCTGTCTAAACATCTGAAGATACAGCACTACAACACAGTAGTAAAGTCAGAATGTCTTTATGCAAGTGAATGTGTAGTACTGAATTACAAATTACATAAACTGGAAGTCCTAGAAATTAAAATCATTCGAAAAATACTTGATCCACTTAGAAACACAGAGGTGTGGAAACTTAGAAGTAATTCAGAAATTTATCGCAACATAGAAAACATAACCGAAACACTACGGAAGAGGCGATTGCTATTTTTTGGAGCTGATTCTTGGAGAATGTAGAACTTGATCCAAGCTGTAGATAGGAATATTTCTACTTCCTTTTAACACTTTTAATGGCTACATGCACACATAATATTTATATTCGTGAAATCTACGACAAACAATCTTTCGAATTATGTCACTTTCATTGGCCTTCTTGTACGAATAAATTAGTAATCTGTACCACAATTTTCGTGTTAGCGTATTTATATAATGCTATAACTAATGGGTGGTGGGGCAAACCGGGGTATGTTCCCCCGGCACCACTCGCAGGGGTGCGCCAAATTGTCTCTTTGCTCGCCGAGTGGGGAGAAGGGCGCCGGAACATGGACGCGTCGAGTGTGGGGGAGAGAGGGGTGGGCGACACCACTGTCAAAGATCTAGCACTCGAAGAAGTGAACCCCCAGGCATATGGAACACCAGCCGCCACTGCCAGTCATTCAATCTAACACGGGCATTGCAGGAGGGGGTTTATGGGGTTCAAACCCCTCCCAACATGTTGACAAAGCTAACAAAAAATTGCATCACTCTGTAAGAGGCGCTCCAGTCACGGTCTGCAAGGCCACTACGGTCGGAGGTTCGAATCCTCCCTCGGGCATGGATATTTGTGCCGTCCTAGTTCGTAAGTAGTTTGTAAGTTTAGGGACTGATGACCCCGTAGTTAAGTCCCATTAGCTACACAAACATTTGAACATTTTTGAACTCTGTAAGAGGATAAACCCCGACTTCATTTTTCCGATGCCTGGCAGTCGTTAGACATGCTTCATACAGTCCCGATTTCTCCCCTCGCGATTCCCATATTTTTTGGAGCCCAGAAGAAAGACATTCGTGACCCTCTGTCTGTTTCGAACGAAGAGATGCACACCCGGGTAAAATTAGTGGTCATGTAGCTAACTTTAAATATTTGTGTATGGAAGATTTGACCGTCTTGTCTCACAGTGCGATAAATGTATGAACAGTTATGGCGATTACACTGAAATAGCAGTTAACTTCGGTTTTTTCCGGGTGTTTTCTGTTAATTTGTGTGGTCCTTATAGATGAGTGTGACTTGTTTGTTTTCCAATCACTGGGAACAATTCCTCAGTCAAGGTACCCACGGTAAATTACAGCAAAGAGGGGGGACTAAATACGACGGAGATTTTGTCAATGACCTTGTCGGGCTCTGGAACTTTGTAGTACTTTAGAGATTAGGTATTACTGTGTCAGTCAGCAATATTTCTCTATTTTCATATGTAAACGAGTCACGTTTCCTGTTAGTCAAAGAGTGTGTGTACACTTTTTTTCATTGACAGCTCTCACGTACCGAAAAAAATTGAGATGCGAAGAGCTTTTCAGATAATGCTTCTGTCCTATTTTCGAGAATACGTAAATTCTTAAGAAGTTTTTCTAATCTTGTTTCTATAACATGGTGAGTCTATTATACAATCCTTTTGAATGAAATATAATATACAGGGTATCCCATTTATCTTGACCACCCAAAATATATCTGGAACAACAACAGCAATTGTAAAACGACATTGTAAGGCATGAATGTAAATATTTTGAGCATTAATTGTTTTGTCCATTGCAGCAATTGTGTTTTATACGTTAGAAAGCAGTCACCAGTTGTAAGGTTATAGATTTATTCACAACCGATTTCGAGCAATTATTGCCCTTCTTCAGGTAACTGTACAGGAAACAGTTAAGAATCATAGCCGGCCGCGGTAACTGAGGCGCTCCAGTCACGGTCTGCACGGCCACTACGGTCGGGGGTTCGAATCCCCCCTCAGGCATGGATATTTGTGCTGTCCTTAGTATAAGGTAGTTCGTAAGTAGTTTGTAACTTTAGGGACTACTGACCCCGTAGTTAAGTCCCATAAGCTTAACAAACATTTGAACATTTTAAGAATAATATACAAATATCACATAAAACTAGCAGTAGAATTACAGAATTAAAGGGGCAAGAAATACTCTGCATATAAAGCTCCCTCAGAACGTGACAAAATGTAAAATATTAACACGCTGTTTTGTTGTATATCGATAAAAGAAGGAACCGTACAAAGTATTAAATTCGTATAAACGAAAAATTTTTAGTTACTTACATTAATTGTGTCTTATAGGTTTATTACACAGAGCATTGTGTAATAACACTGATGTTCATTTTTTCAGTGGTTCAGTGTTGTTACACAGTGCTCTGTGTAAACCTATAGAGCACAATTAATAGAACTAAAAAAAAAAAATTATAAAATGATTTCTAGTCCATGGTGTACAGTGAGAATCAATATTCCTTCAATAAAAGACCATCTTGTTTGCAGGTTGTTTTATTCTTTAATTAATGACGCGTTTCGCCTTTTAGCAGGGCATCTTCAGATTATTTTTGTATCTCAGCCTCGTCGCCACTTTTGAGTCTCATTTTCGCCGGTTGTCCTGGGTGTTGGTGGCCGAGTAGAGAGAGACCGACACAGGAAAATAGGTACGGAGGTGACCAGCTAGTGGGACAGCAGAAACTAGAAACATGAAGCTAGATTAGTATAAGAGATATATTTCATAGAAATAATACATTACTTAACTTGGAGAGCAGCAGACTAGTAGAATGTTGATACGTAGTTTAGATAGAGGCCTGCCTACTGATGATCCCTAGTGCCTATCCGATAGCCAAGTCTTAACTGGTGCCTATCTGATTCTCAAGTGGCCGATGCAGCAGTCGTGGCCACGAGCGGAGTTGCAGCAGAGGGCGCTCGTGGCTGACGTCTTAAGAACGCCGCGCCTTGTGTGCATGGCGGCGCGCGGCGAAAGTACGTGGCGCGCACTTCATACTTGTGGGACACCACACCTCTCCCCCCCCCCCAAACCACCGCGCCGTCGTGGCGTATAGCTGAGGATCACGGCGACGGCACTGGGAGGAGGGCCTGGGCGGGGGCGTTACTGGTGGGACGGGCGTTGTAGCTGAGGCTGGGATCGAGACACCGTCTGCGCCCCGGTATCCACCTTGCTATCCCCTGGAAAACCCACCAAAACGAGGGGAAGGGCGCGCACCTCCGCCCAGAGGGACCAAGTCATCTTCTTCTGAGGTGCGGGGCCGAGGCGGCGGGGGCACGCTCGGTCCCCGAGTCCCACTCGGGGACACTGTCATCTGCGTCGGTGATAGCGGTGGAGGCGCGTCGACCTCCATGGGGATGATCCCGTAGTCCAGGGACGCTGGACCCGTCGGAGAACGATGTGGCTGTGCTCCCTGGCAGTGAACTGGGTCTGGAATCTAGAAACCAGAGACAGGATTACGCGGCATGTGCAGGCGCAATTGGCTTGCGTGACGCCACAGCTCCGACCCTGTGGAAGAACTTACAACATACATATTGCGACCGAGCACACGCTGAATGATGCCTGGTGACCATGTCTTCTTGTTGCCAGCAAACACCCTGTACAGCACCGGCATCGAAACCTGAAAACGCAAAGCGCCATACGAACCGACTTGGTGCGTGGAAGGCTGCAGCTGGTGAAGGAGACTGCGGTGACGGCGGTCATGTAGCAGTTCGGCAGGAGACGGGCCGTCAGGTGGCATGCACCGATACGTAACCAGGAAAATTTGAAGAGCTTGCTGCCTGGAGTGCTGACCTTTCATCTTTTCCATGTGTGACTTGAATGTTCCAACGAAACGTTCTGCTTCACCATTGGATTGAAGGTGAAAAGGTGCAGTGGTGATATGCTGAATGCCATTCACATGACAAAACTGTTGAAATTCCGCACTAACAAACTGAGGTCCATTGTCACTGACGATTGTTTCAGGCAAACCTTCGATGCAAACACTGATATTAAGGCACTGATTGTACTAGACGCTGTCATTGAGTTCATGGCAATCACAAAAGGAAACTTGCTGAAAGCGTCTACAACGATTAACCAGCGTGTATTTCAGAAAGGTCCCTGGGGGTGTGGCCAGTCTGAGAAACGTTGCGGAGGAGCCGCCTGATGCTCCGCACAAACTGTATTTTTCACACAATGCATTAACTTTGTCCTGAGGCACTACTGACGAAATTTGAAGCACATCTCTTTGAATTGATAAACCAAACAAGTCAAATGCATCTAGTCCAAAAATGTTCTGCATAGATTTGGCCTGAAGAACAACAAAAGCAACTGTTTTTGTTACACCTTGAAAAGAGGCGGGCAGGCTACATGTTCCTAGCATGGGAATATTTTTACCTGTGTACGCTGTTAACACTTGTTCAGACGGCGACAGTTTTGGCGAACCCAGAAGTTCATAAGTATCTTTCTTTATTAATGTGACAGCGAAACCAGTATCAAGCTGAAATTTCACAGTCTTGTTTTCTATGCAAAGAGTCACAAAAAGTTTTTGCTTGTGGCGCACGACAGGTGCGCGAATGTGGGCAACGTCTGCTACGGTTTGTTGGCTGCACTTGCGCGGGCTGCGTGCGGTAGGAAGCAGCGCAGAATCAGCACATAGATTAATAACACTGTCACTAGATGGCACTACCGCCATATCGGCGTCCGCGCAATGCGAGGCTACTGCACTAAAATTACTTTGCGTAGCTACACCAAGTCTACTGTCACTAACTACACAGTACTGGGCACTTTTACAAGGAGAAGGTGCAGAAGGCACTAAGTTCACTACAGGATTGCACTGTACATTGTCACTCTGCTTGTCCCGAAACCCTTTTCCGTTGCACTGTTTTACGCGCTCGTTGGTGCATGCGACGTGGCTCACTACATAGTTTTGCAGTAGGCGCAGAAGCAGTTTCTTGCCTTCGAGAATCAAAAGAAACACTATTCAATTCCACAGCGTCTATGACATTGACAGCATGAACTGTTCGTGCACTCCGCAAAGCACTGTTTCTAACGGTACCGTTCTTTGAGTTTTTAATTTGCATACACACAGACTGTACATGTCCTGTTTTGCCACATTGATAACAGGTTGCGTTGCAACTAGGGCACTGTGCACATTCGTGGCATGATACACACTGGGGGCAAGACTTACGAATGTTTTTCTGAAATGAGCGTTGGCGCCCGTTATTCAAATTACTGTTTCTAACACGACGGAGCGACCTTTGTGTCGCACTTTTACACTGACTACTGTTCACTGTCTGTTCAGCATGGCAGGTAGAATTATAAGAATCACTAGGGCTACACTGAGAACTACAGCTAGGAAAGCGTCCGTTGCGGCGCACTGTGGCTTTGCATTTCTACATCTGCTAAGTCAAAGGTATCATGCGCTTCTATAAGCTGCAGTACACTATCTAATGAAGGGTCAGACTATTTTAGAATTGCTGCCCTAATTCTGGGGTCCTGAATGTTTTGCGTAATCGCATCTCTCAACATCACGTCACTATAAGAAAGTCCGCAAGAGCAAGTAAATTTACATTTGCGGGTTAAGCCCTTCAGTTCTGTAATCCACTGCTGGTGTGACTGCTCAGGTAATTTTTTTAGTCTGAAAAATCGGTACCGCGCCGCAGCTACAAGAACTTTTTTCTAATAATGAGAATTCAGTGCATCTACTATTGCATCAAAGTCTACATCACGAGGATATGCGTGGGGAAAAAGTTTCTGCAGTAATACGAAGGTTTTGGCGCCCACCACGGACAATAAAAGATGCTTAACAGTCTGAACTGTAAGTTGGTGAGCCGCGACGAGTTCTTGAAACTGTGCGAAATAGTCGCTCCATTCTTCCTCACGTTAGTTGTACTGGCGAACTGTAGGAAGCGTTGCGGTGGCAGGTGTGGGCTGCTGAAGCAGCGGCTGTTGTTGTTGGTTAGCTGCTTGCGCTGTTAGTTGGGACTCTGCTTGGAGTAGTTGCATGATTTGCGCCGTCTGTAACTGAATAATTTCCATTAAGTTTGGATTCGGGTTAGCGGCCATGCTGACCAATTAGGTGCCGCGCATACAAGTAACTTATAACAAAACACAAATGCAATATGAAAGAGGACGCTCTGCAACAAAAAAGTCCACAAAACACGTAATTGAAAACGTTCCCCCAAAAATCTTATAATAAGGGTAGGTGGGCGGGAGCAATTTCTGCGTGCTCCGACTGTTGCTGTCTGGCTGCTGTAAGCAGGCTGGTCCACGGTTCGTCTATCACTCCTTGTTGCCACTTTTGTATCCCATCCTCGTTGCCACTTTTGTGTCCCAGCCTCGTCGCCGCTATTGTGTCTCGTTTCCGTCGTAGGTGTCGGTGGCCGAGTAGAAGGAGACTGACATAGAAATAATGGATGCACGCTTGTGCAGGTAGGAGGTGACCAGCCAGTGGGACAGCAGAAACTAGAAACACTAGAGTAAATTAGAACGAGATATATATTGCACAGAATTTATACAATACTTAACTTTTACATAGCTCAGTACTGCAGAATGCTGATACATAGTTGAGCTAGAGGCCTGCCAAGTGACTATTCGATAGCCAAGTCTTCATTGGTGCCTATCTGATTCCGAAGTGTTAACTGGTTCCTATCTTAGTCCTAAGTGAATGATGTCGTTCAGTGGTGGCCATGAGCAGAGTTGTAGCAGAGGGCGCTCGTGGCTGACGTCGTAAGAACGCCGCGCCATGCGTGCATGGCGGCGCGCGGCGAAAGTAGGTGGCGCGCACTTTATACTTGTGCGACACTACAGTAAGTTATCAGGAAGAGCTAATGTGGGCTTACATGGGAGACGAACTACCTGACGTCCATCTTGTATAAGGTAAGATGTATGAAACTCTTCCAAAACCGCGGCTAATGAAGTTAACTGTGGTATGGCCTGCTGAAACGTCTGGTCGACTTTCGCTAAGTATGCAGCCAAACTCTGAAGGTATTAAGACTAGAGACGGAGATATTCGTATTGGCGAAGTGTCGTGAACAATTTGCCAGTATTGGTCGGCTCCTATTAGAAGATCAGTAGGAACGTCCGTGTTTTCATGCATGGGATCCGCCAGTGATATATTACATGCGTGTTGCATAATTGTGGCATTGTGTGGTATAGAAGGATGGCTGACAAAAGAGTGCGAACTCTCAAAGGCGTTGATACTAACGTGCTTGTTATTCCACATACTTCTTACATTCAGACGGACGCATCAGCGTGTTTCAGATGTGGACTCAAAAGTGTCGACCTTTAGGACACGAGTGCCAATCACTGTTAACAAAGGTGGACTGACTGCCAGCATCCAGAATACAACGTATAAGTTTTTCCTCGCCTGTGAGTCCTGTAATATAAACACAAGCTGTCTGTATGTGCGTCCTGTATTTACATTACCACTGAACTAGCATTCGTTTGCGCTACACAAGATTTAGATTCTTTGCGGTCACAAATAGATCTGTAATGGTTGCCTTTACAAAAAGGGCAGAGTGCTACGCCTTTCTTCACGCAATTTTTGACGTATGTCCTTGCTTGAGGCAAAGGAAACAGCGGTTACATGACTTCAGTACCTTTAGGCACTCCTGTACCTGTAATATGGTTTGGCAGTCCTGAGCCTAATGACCTCGCTGAGCGCACAACACGCAATATGGCTCTTGCTTCCGCTTATTGTTGCGTTTAGAACGAGTTTGTTTAGACTGTATGTTAGGAGCCGAAGCTGATGGTAGCATGTTTGAAATTGGTTGTACTTCTCCGCGGATCTTCTGAGAAATAAGCGCTCCGTTTATTTCTTCTGCTAAAAACTTCATTAACTTTAAAATGTCTCCTTCAGAGAAGTTCTGTCTTTTTACGCATATTATCCAGCGGCGACAGATTGCTTCTGGAAAGGCACGCTATATCTTCGGAACTAACACTCTGCCATAGGCACTGACATCTTCTTCCAATGATTTTAATGCCTGCATTCTTCGACTACATTCTATTAATGTTAAGTTGAGATTTTCTGGAGAAGTGAACTGAATAGGCGTAATCACATTTAAATAATCTAGGTGCACCTGAACGATTCTGTTACGATCTCCATACCATTCCCGCAAAATTCTCTTTGTATTCTCGTAAGTGGAAGCGGACAAGCGGTTACGGCGATACTGTCGACGAGCATTTTCGGTTCACCTTTGAGATAGCCTCACAGGAAGACCTGCTTATTAACAGTGGACAAGGAGAGGGAGCTATCTACTGAACTTTCAAATTGTTCCCAAAACTTTCCACGTCTCCTGAGAAGGGCTCTAATTTAATGGACGGTAATTTGACTGTCGTAGTAACTGGATTGGCTGGAAGGGTCGCGTAACTAGCACTTAAAGTTGACATTCAGAGTGTTTTCTTTCAATGCCGTCAGCTGTGATTAGAATGGCGTGCTTCGCTTTGTCAATATAGTCTTCACATGCAATTACATCATTATTGTAATCCTCCTCTGACAGGAGGTCGTGTATTTCATCATACAACTGCATAATAATTGATGTTTTCTCCAGACGAGCCTTACAGTGTTTAAATTCGGAGAGCGGTGTCTCAGCTGAGAATTCCCTGATCGCTGTGACGAATCAAGTAATATTCGATCTGTGATGTGTTTGCTTTCTTTTCAAAATCTGTAACTTTTCTGTCGACATATTAGGAGTACTGTCGGAACTGTGATTTAAAAAAGCTCATTTTGTACTGCAATGGATGGCATGAAGATGCGTGTATGACTGAGTTGATCAATGATAAACAGAATTTTTGAGATTCCCCTTTCTGAAGCTTCCGTCAATAAAGAACTAAACAATCTTGAATACATCGCTGAAATGAATGGTTACAACGTGTTCTTGGTTCGCAAAATCTACAATGCAAAATGTCCTAAAGATGTGCCACAACTTCATTCGCTACCATCTGATAATGAAGTTAAATGCATCCCCATTCCTTTCATGGGATATTTTTCTTATGACCTGGCTAAACTATTTCATACCACACATCGTTTTTAGCAATCCTTTGAGCATCAAGCAAATTCTCCCACATAATGAACAAGCCAGTGGCAAATACCTTTCATCGGGTGTCTATAAACTCGTATAATGTCCCGAATGCCCAGCTGAATATATAGGACAGACAGGCCGGACTTTTAATGTATGTTTTACCAAGCATCTTCTTACGAAAAGAGGCGAGAACCCCTGCTACTCAGGACGTGCGCTAGCCGCACGTTTCGTATATTTCAAGCGTAAACTTCGCTTCGCAGTATCTCGGTATATAATTTGCGTATTGCGATGCTATCAACGCCATTGTTTATGTGATTTGTCATGCTTTAGATTGCTGATGAAATAATATAGGATTTCCATTTAAGTTTATGTTTTAGAATTTTTCAAAATATTTAAATTCATGAGCCTCTGCCTTACATTGATACCAGTGAAAGTCATTTTACTACAATTGTTATTGTCCCAGAGATATTTTGGGTGGTCAAGATAAATGGGACACCCTGTATACGGTGCAGTTTGTGGTTCTATTAAGAGTAAATGTTATTACATTCATTGAAAATCCCTCCAGAAATCGTATCCTGGCTACGCCTATACATTGTAAACACTATCACTGTAGTATCACGTATTGTGAGCCAAGCAAATACTACTACACCAAATATGGATATGGCCCCGGGAACGCAAACAGTTGGCAACACGAGTTCCTACAATTCCACAAGAGGACACACACATTACGAGCTCAACCAACGACCAACATAAACATCATACACTGGCCAAGGCACTGCCACAATTTGAGGCCAATTGAAAACTTACCAACCATGTTTTGTAACATCAGGTAAGGTGATACAGTCGTCTACTACCACGAAATCATATGGTTCCGTATATCTTACAATAACATCAGCTACTGCCAGTCGTTATTTTTCCTTCTTTATCGTCCGCGCGACGTGTTTCGGGAAATGTCCTAAATATAAAGTGCATTCTTTATGTACTCTGGCATATTAAAGCGACATTTTTCGTCGTTCTAAATTCTGCATTATTCTCGTAACTTTCATATGAAAACACGCATTTGTGTAATTACACTGTAGATACCGGCGAATTTCTCTATAATGCTTATTTGCAGTTATTAAGTCTTTGACTTGTATGCATTTTAGTGAGATGCACACTATAGGAACTTCTGTCTTACGTACCTCTCAAAGAAATATATTTATGTAATTGGTTGGTATTTATAAGGAAGGCAGACAATAGTAGTTGTACACAAACGCTTTAAAACTTGATTCGAAGGCTTTATTCTCCACAATGTTGAGAAAAATTCCTGCCAAGTGACATAGATATTAATATTTTGACGTCACAATTTTTGTGTAGCTTTCAGTAGTTCTAAATCAAAATGTCACTTTAATGTTAAATCTTATATTGAGTTAGGATTTATGTTTGTCAAGAAAGTGCGTTTACCAGAACAGGTAAGACCAAAACAGCATATACAGGGATGAAGCTAAATTCGCGCACTTGGGCTTCGCAGTGCGATTCCTCACTTGCTAGCAATAAAAAAAAGTCTCTCACAAAATTTCGTCTGGCATATTTCCGGCAGTAAATGGACGTCGGAGACTGAGATGGGTGTGTGTTCCATATGTCAGTGTGTTTCAGAATTACACTACTACACCAACAAACTTCTAGGGGTTGTGAGAGATGTCTTGAGGAACAAAGTGAGCATAGAAACCCATGCCAGGAAACGTCATACAATGGCGCTACAGAGCGTCGAAGTTGCTGGAGGGGATGTCTAAGGGCAGGAGCTGGTGCCTGTAACTTGGACTCTCCGTAACGTCGTTGAATGGCGTTTCCGGGTGTGGGTTTCTATGCTCACTTTGTTCCTCAAGACACCTCCACATGCCCTAGAAGTTTTTCTCTATGGGGTCCTATTTTGTTTTTAGTTACATCAAAAATTTCACCAAATTAAAAGTGATTGTAATTTGTAATTTTACCAATTAGTTTTTGAAAAAGTAATCTTATATCTTGGTATAACCTAAACAGTCTTAATTTCTGGGATATGGATTTGGTTTTGTCCAAAATTTTTTTAGTGTGTTCAGCAGATTATTTTGTAGATTTTCTAGAATGTGTTGAGACACTGGGCATTGTTAGCTTATTCAGCCTCTTCCATTCCCTTCCCCCCTCCCCCCTCTTTTTCTCCTTTCCTACAAAACCCAGTGCATCAAACCACTGCAAATTTATTAACTACAATACTATACCTATTACAACTGGAACAAAAATTTTCCATTATTCACTACAGGAATATATATACATTACAGTCTTTTGCAAGGTTTGATTGCTTCAAAATACAACACACAATTTGAATGGTAGTGAATTTCTCTGGTGACACAAAGATATCTGGATTCTTCTTCACTGTTTTTCTTCCTCAATACAGTACTGAAATCTTAAGAGACATCTTAATACGAGGGGTGTTCATATGAAAATGTACTCCAGGCTCTGCTCTCAACAGGCAAAGTGATGCTAACAACCTTTTTCGATGTCCGAGGTCCGATACTCATCAAATTCCTCTATCACAGAAAAACTATTAACAGTGATGTGTACTGAGTGACACTCCATAGCCTACGCAAGCATCAAGAGCAAATGGCCTGGGCTGCCCACGTAGGGAGTGATTCTGCTCCATGGTAATGCGCATCCACATGTTTCCTAGGTCACGAAAAGTGTACTGGCAGAGTTCAAATAAGAACAGCTAGAGCATCCACCCTGCAGCCAGGACATGTTGCCCTGTGAATTGCATCTGTTTGCTCCACTAAAAAAACCATCTCAAAGGGAAGCACTTCAACTAGAACAATGAAATGAAAGACACAGTAAAGGACTGGCTCCTGTCACAGCCACAAGAATTCTGGAAATAGAGAATCCTTCGGCTCATTAAAAAGTGGGACAGTTGTGCTCAGGGCTCTAGTGATTACTTTTGAATGAAGACTTCAATTATACCCATAGTGTCACTTTGTACCTTTTTCATTTGAACACCCCTCGTAGCTTTTTGTTAATTACATGTTCTATGAGTCACAATCCACATAAAATTTGGAGTGGCACATCCTACAGTTTTGTTACATTAACACAAGTAGAGTTTCCACTGACCATGAAATATGTTACATTTGTCAGAACCAAATGAAGCTAGAAACATGTTTAAGCAATGGAAGTAGGTAATAAAAGAGATTATATTACTTTCCTGAATTATAGACCCTTAAAGATACTATGCTGTGATGAAAATATTGCTCTTGCTTCTATCTCGCATTCTTCAGCCAATGTTTGACTGATAATTTTTGACATTTCATCAACACAGCTAGCTGGATTGTCAATGCTTCACCATTCACTGCTCAAGACACCAACTTGATTGTTGAAGCTGTGACAATCCTAACAAGCTATTCTAGCAAAATGTCAGAACATTGTCAAGCACATCAGTCGAAGAACCTGAAACCCATGTCAACAGGTGACCACGGAAGCATCAACAATTTTGTAAGAGGTGACGTACTTCAGTGTTGCATGTTCAGGCCAGAGTATCATTCCATCATGCTCTTAAAACAGTGTCAGTTCTGTATACATAACAAAATTTTAGAATGTACACTAAATAAACTAAGGAAGACACAAATTAAACTAAACATTGTGTGAATTTAAAGTCGAAAAAGCAGAGCTCTCTTCACTTATGCAAGAAGTAAATTATAAACTAAGAAGTTGCACATAAACAAAAGATACTTACAGACATGCCACTTAGCTTTCAGCCACAGCTGCCGTGCGAAAAAAAGACACATATAACCTGGACTTTCCATTGTTAGACATTTAGAAAGAATATATTTTCACATAATGACAAGTCTTAATTCTTTTTTCTTTTTGTAGATGCACAGTACCTTTCAGTAACAACACATTGTAAAGCTATCAATGTGTACAGTATGCATATATAATATTTTTACTAAAAATACAATCATGTATCATGATTTACGAATAAAATGATTCAAATATACACAACAATTTCTAATACATTTTTCAGAGTAATTGATGTAAAGATAAGCTAGACAGGAATTGCAAAATACTCTTATAACATTTTACATGCAGTATAAATGACTCTTTTGTAATACAGAAAAACATGAACATTTTGGTCTTGCTCTTAACAGATACTGTAATGATCTCTTCCAGCATTTAATGCGATGAGAATATTTGGCAGTTATCTGTGTAGAAATTTCCTCTGTTCTTGGGAGTAAGATGGAAGAGCTTCTGTATCCAGGATCATGATTCCTGTATCACTGTTCTATGGTTCCAAAAATTGTTGGCAGCATTCAAAATTTCACTTCCCTTCTCTTCGTGATGCCCACCTTTGAGATATGGTGGGGTGAACTCCCGATAAGCAATACACACTCTTCTTTCTGAAATATCTTCACGTAATACACAGTGTTCCCAACCATATCGTGCTGGTCCATAAATCACCAAGAGCGAACGCCTTGGCATTGGTACACGAACTACATAATCATCTTGTTCACTACAGTCTAGAGGACCGAGAACAACTGGAGGATACTCAAATGCACAGCACAAATTATAGCGCTTTACATCACCTCCATATTTTGTAAATGTCAGTACACTATCTGACAAAAGATTAACAGTAACAATACGTTCACCCCAAATCCAGCAATCATCAATATGAGGATCAATTGATGCACCACGTGTTGGATCATATTCCAAGGAGCACTGTTCAATTGTTTTATAGCCTGATAGTAATGGTACAGTCTCAAAACGTTCCTGCACAAACTTAGTGAATTCCGGGAAACCATTAAACTGACTCAACTGCAGGCGTTTCTTCTTAAAATTACATTTTGGTCCAAAATTCTGCAACATAAAAGTAAAATCAGTATAAATATGGATCAAATAAGTAATTAATTTACTAAGTAAGTAATTTTGTAGAGCTATGAGGAATTTATTAGAGATTAAAAAAAATTTTCAATATTAGATTTATAAACAATACAGAGAAAGTGTGTCAATATGATATTCAACATTTGACATATCATGATGAAAATATTCACTCACCAAACTACTGGTCTTTGATGAATTTGAAATGCAATAAGTTACGTAAGTTTTAACCTTAACTAATTCTGGATGCATTGCAAACCTCTTCTCAATAAGGGGCAGTGTTCAAACAGGGAGTGTTTTACTCTGCAGACAATTTTAATAACTTTCTATGTGGTGGTTTACTGAAAAATTTATGTTCTTTTGAAAAGAACTACTTGGTTTTAGTAGACTTTGAGAATTCGTGAGATCACAATGAATTTACTGATATCGTAAAGTTGAGAAGTTGAGAAATTATTTTCAAAAAGAAATAAACATTACCCTACTCATAAGAAATTTTACCTTACTGTCTACTCGACTTGTACCATTAACTGGGGTAATTTTGGACAGTATGGTTTATCTTCCTTTCTCACTGCATAGCAACGAATTACCACTAATTTCCACTTCTGTGTGCCACTTACTTTATGCACAAGATTGTACATCATGTGTTCCATGACTTGTGTTTTGGGTCAATTGTTTACCATTGTAAAAATCTGATGGACATTGTCAGAAGTTCACACAGTGCTAAGGATTGCAGTCAAATGAAAAGTACTGTAGCGTCAGTTGCCAATGAAACCAGTAGGCTGTGGCAATGTGAAACATTCTGTACAAGTTTGTCAAGAATTATGTGTGAAGTTAGAATATAAAACAGGTTTTTTTCAAAATTGTGTACTGTGTGAGGTGATTATGGACAAAATGAGAACATATCAAAGCAAGAAAGGTTCACAAGTTCAGTGTAATTATGACTCAAAAATTTTAAACACTGCGGTGGCAAATTAGCATACAATAAAGCAAGTGATTTTTATGGTGTTCCAAGGTTGACCTTACGAAATTAAGTGCAAAAAACACATACCAAAAGTTGGGAGGATAATCAGAGCTAAATGAGCAAGAAGAAGAAGTGTTCAAGCAAGATACCTTCAGAGCTGCATACTGGGGATTTCCTTTCAGTAAAATTGGACATGAGATATTTTGTGAAAGACTACCTTGGTAAATCTGGCTGAAAAGGGAAGAAATTTCCTAACAATTTACAAGAAGAAGAATGGGTGTATTTATTCATCAAGTGGCATTCAAAAGATCTCTCTGTTCGCCTATGAAAATATTAAAAGAGCTTGCGTTGAGGTTGAAGAGACTTACAGTATTTTTCCAACATAATACCAACAATAGAAAGTCTCCCATCTAGCAACATAATTAACTACTATGATAGTCACTAAGGTCGAATAGAATAGAATTAAAATAAGTAAATAAGCCCTTTATGTCCTAAATTGCACCATACACTTCTAAACTTTGGACAGAGTTTTAAAATTGCTTGTGCCCAAAATCATTCAAGTGCATGGGGTGATTTCGTACCCTTTTTCTGTCTTACAAAAACTTACTTACACATAGACTTTCCATTTTTAGGATATTTATTGGTTATACATATACCCCACCAATTCTGTAACTATCAATGCAATCTGACAAAACCTACAAAAGTAATGGTGACAATAATATCAAAACTGTCCTAAATCACCCCATTTGGTGGTACTTTAGATTTCAAGCTGCACAAATAAAAGCCACTAATAGTGTGGACAATGCACAATAAAATTTGTTGGCTTCATTTAATATGCACTGTCACTTCAATGGCCATACATTTATTACAGACTTGACCATTAAACCTGGTAAATACACAAAGAAGATAACAAATAATATATTGTCCCATTGTAACCAGAACAAAGTCCAAATTTGAAAGCAGGGTCATCAATGAGCATTTAGAGCACATCTCCTCAACAGAGTGTGAAGTTATTTATACTACAAATATTTCAGTATATACAGACATTACAAGCAAGAAGTTTTGAGGACCTTCCAGAGCAGATAAATTTGAATAGTAATTAACTGCAAATGGTAAGGTTTGAACCGGTGATTCTTGATTTCTGCAAAAGAAATGGTTTAGTGGTAGGGAACTCCTAGGTTAAGAAAAAAGAGGGCCACAAAATAACATGGTACAGCAGTCATTAAGAAGACGTAATTGGTGAACTACATGCTGTACATCTGGGAAACGAGGAAGATTGTCACAAATATAAAGGTAATATCATCAGAGGCCTTAGATAGTGACCCCTGGCTACTGGTTATGAACTTGAGGGTAGGGAATGGGAGTAAGAGGTCAGAGTACCAGGACAGAAGAATCAAAGTATGGAATGTGAAGGGAAGGAAAGTCAAGGAGGAATTTCAGAAGAAAATAAGGGAAAGGTGCCAACAGATAATCCAAAAACTGAAGAAGAGGAATGGATGCATTTCAAAAGCACAATGGTTGAATCTGAAGTAGCAGTAGGACTATGCAGAATAACAAGGAACAGAAAGTGGTGTAAGGGAACACATTGTTAAAATGATGGTCAAAGAAGCAGTGGGAAGAAAGAACAGGGCTTTCAGAGTGTAGTTTCATGAAAGAACTAGACTAGCAAGAGATGATTACAAGCAAAAGAAGAAAGAATCATCAAAGGTGGTCACAGAGGAAAAGAAGAAGTGTATGGTGAAGTGGACAGAGATGATGGAGGACAGCAGAGGAAATAAGAAAGTACTACATGGGATGGTCAAAATGAGATAAGAGGTCTGAGAGAGGATCTGGTGATGATGGACATGAATGGAAATGAGATTCACAACAGGGAGACTCTCTAGACACTGTGGAAAGAGCAGTTTGAGGATTTGCTAAATGCAAATGGACATGAGGATGGCAGCACAGTAGAATATGGGGAAAGCAGTATGGGACTGGAAACGGACCTGGAAGGAGGAAGAAAGCTTGGAGTTTAACGTCCCGTCGACAGTGTGGGAAAAGGACCTGAGTTGGAGAGAAGTGGAAATGGAAATAGACAAGATGAAAGGAGGAAAGGTACCAGGTGTAGATGAAGTGAGTGTGGAAATGGTGAAGACAGCAGGGGAAATTGGAAAACAACGGCTGTATTGGGTGATGAGGGTGGTATGGAAAGAAAAGAAGACTCCAGAAGATTGAGAGAAAGGATTGATAGTCCCAATATTCAAAAAAGGAAATAGAGAGAACTGCAGAAATTACAGAGGTGTCAAACTGTGCAAAGACATATTATGAGAAGATATTGGAAAGTAGAAATAGAGCCAAAGTAGAGAGGGGAATGAGAGAAGAGCAGTATGGATTCTGACCGGGGAGTACATGTTGATGGCCTTTCTAGACATAGAAAAGGCATATGATATTGTAGGAAAAAGGTCTGGGAAGCACTTCAAATTAAGGGGGTGGAAAAAGAGACTGTAAGCAGGGTGAAGGAGATGTATTGTAGAAGTGTGAGTTGTGTGAAAGTGGGAGAGGGAAGAACAGAATGGTTCAAACAAGTGAAAGGGCTGAAGCAAGGCAGTGCATTGTCACCCTTCTCTTCATTGTGGTCATGGACGACATAATTACAAAGGTATCAGGGAAAAATGGCAAAGAAAACCTGAAAGCAATGGTGTTTGCAGACGACAGTGCAAGCATAAGGATTGAATTTCAAAATCCATAAATGTGAGTTCATGTTGACCACCAGGAAAAAAAGGATAGACCAGTGAGTAGAATAACATTTGGAAGTGAACAGCTGAAAAAGGAAGAAAGCTTCAATTACCTGGGAAGGGTAAGAGAGGAAAGTGAGAGAAATAACAAGGCTATTACAGAATGTGGCAGACAGGCAGAAATATTTACGAGAAACATTAGGAGTTTATTGTGGAGTAAGGACGTACCACAGAAAAGCAAAGGAGTGTTATATTGGAGTTATTGTGCATCAGAAACTTGGGTAACAAAGAAAAAAGATATGAGCAGAAAACAAGCAGGGGAAATGAAATTTCTGTGAAGTAGAATAGGGGTAATAAGAAGAGACAGGATGAAGAATGAGAAGACCAGGCAAATAGTGAGAGAGTACCCCTTACAGGATAGGATCAAGAGATCAAAACTGCAGTGGTGTGGCATTTAAAGAGAATGGAGGAGAAGAGGATCCTCAGGAGGATACACAAAATACAGATGCAGAAGAAATGACCAAGGGATGATGCTAAGAGGAGTGGAGGATTGTGTCCAGAAGAGAGGAGAGGACTGGGCCAGAGTAATAACAGAGAGATGGTGGGAAGTCAGGACTAAGTGATGGGGCTTGTGTTGTGCAAACAGACTTAGCCTGTGGCTGGAAACTGAGTAAGGTGAATAGAAAATAAAAATAATAACAAAAAGGAAGGAAGCTTGTTGTTTAATGTCCCATTGTCAGAGTGGTCATCAGAAATGCAGGACAAGGTAGGATTGCTTTCTTAAGTATGGTGTAAGGAAATCAGTCATGCTCTTTGAAAGGAACTATCATGATCTGAACTGCTGTGTGAATGAAAATGATAATAATAATAATAATTACGATGAATGTGTCAATAATCTAGTTAAACCAGAGAATATAATGTTTAAAAGTAACAAATAAGAAACAACTATCAACAGGAAGACATTTGCAACTATCACAAGCATAAAGAACACTGACTACAAATTAATTTTACCTGTTTTCTACGGCCACTCTGAGATAATTCCCATGGCATTTCATCAATGCCCTGTATTAAGATTGCTTCTTCTTCTGGTGTCAAGAAATCAAGCTGAAATGTAGGTGTAATTAGTAACAATTTCTCACAACACAAATCTGGATATATGAGAAATGACATTCTACCTGTATATATACTCCTGGGAATTCAATAGCATCTCCTTCATGGTCTGAATGAGTTTTATAGTCTTTCATGCAAGATTCCTCCCATGCTTTGTTGCAGAAAGGACAGTATGTGTAGCTTTTGCAGTCCTATAAAATAATAATTATTATGTAACAAAGAAAGGAAATTTATTAATTAAGTGAGAATAGTTGGTGTAATACGGTATTAGTTTTTTATTAGAACAATGGAAATTCCAGGAAGGATTCAATAATATTTTTGAGGAGGATAGGTTGCTTACTCACCACAGAGACATCCAATTAGCCACAGAAAGACACAAATAATAGACAACAATATTAAAGCTTTAGGCCTTCATCAGTTAGAGACACAAACATACACACACACACACACACACAGACAAGACTGCCGTCTCTGGTTGCTGTGGCCAATTTGCGCTACCCAGCATGCTAGGCAGAAGCAACCAGTGGTGGGGCTGAGCAGGTGGCAAGGAGAGGGAAGCAGGAGAGGAGAGGGCATGTGCAGCATGGGTGAGGGAATGGGTGTCCCTTCCGTACAGCCTATCAACCCGCGGTCATCACATCTGCAGTTACAAGCATTCCCTCTCCAAATATGCCAAACACCTCACTGACCACAATTACCCTCCAAACCTTGTCCAGAAACAGACCTCACAGGCCCTGTCTGTCCAGTCACCCTCCAGCTCCCCCACGCCCACCAATCGACCACATAGAAGCACCCCTCTTGTGACCCAGTATCACCCAGGACTGGAGCAGTTAAACCAAGTTCTCCGCCAGGGATCCGATTACCTTTCATCCTGTCCTGCAACGAGAAATATCCTACCAAATATCCTCCCCATGCTCTCCCCCCACCCCCTAGGTATCTTGCCACCCACCAAACCTATGTAATATCCTTGTCTATCCCTACTCCAGCCCTGTCCCAATCCCTGCAATACACCTATATGCAAAACCTGTCCTATCCACCATCCCACCACCACCTACTCCAGTCCTGTCACTGAAATTTCCTATTCCATAAAAGGCAGGGCAACCTGTGAAAGCAGTTATGATCTACAAATTGAGCTACAACCACTGTGCAGCTTTCTATGGGGGCATGACTAGCACCCAGCTATCTATCCGAATGAATAGCCATTGTCATACTGTGGCCAGGAGACAGCTAAACCATCCTGTTGCAGAACATGCAGCGCTGCATAGTGTGACTCACTTTAATGACTGCTACACAGCCTGTGCCATATGGATCCTCCCCACAAACACAAGCTTTTCTGAATTGCACAGATGGGAACTCTCCCTACAACATATCCTATGCTCCCGCAATCCCCCAGGCCTAAACCTTCACTAATTCCTGCCTCTACCTCCCTTCCCTTCCTCTCCCTGCCACTATCCTTATATTTGTCTCCCATCCCATCACACATTTCATTCCCTTCCCTTCCTTCCGCACTGTCCATCAGACAGCACTGGCGATTCCCCCACCCATGCCCTCTACTCTCCTTGCCACCTCCTCACCCCACCACTGGTTGCTTCCGCCTAGGATGCTGGGTAGCGCAGATTGGCCACAGCGGCCGGAGACGGCAGTCGTGTCTGTGTGAGTGTGTGTGTATGTTTGTGCCTCTAACTGACGCAGGCCTAAAAGACCGAAAGCTTTGATGTTATTGTCTATTATTTGTGCTTTTCTGCGGTTCATCAGATGTCTCTGTGGTGAGGAAGCAACCTATCCTTCTCAAAAATATTATAGTTTTTTCATTAGTGTACATTACTCAAGTATAGAAGAAATGGCATTCAACTGCAAATTATCAAATGCCTAATGTTGTAATCATCATCATTAGAGACTGCTTATGCCTTTTAGCGTTCAGTCTGGAGCATAGTACCTCTAATAAAATTCCTCCATTATCCGCTTTTCAATGCTAACATTGATGCCTCGTCTGATGTTATGCCTTTACTTCAAAATCATTCTGCACCGAATCTAAGTACTATCCTATTACCCTCCGCTGCCAAGCTCATGAGTCTGTTACGTAACCTTGCTTCTCCCATGCGTGTAACATGACCCCACCATCTCAGTCTCTTCGCTCTAATTGCTTCATCTATGGTGTTCATTCCCAGTTTTTTGATTTCCTCATTATGGACACCCTCCTGCCATTGTTCCCATCTATTAGTACCTGCAATCATTCTTGTTACTTTCATATCTGTAACCTCTACTTTATGAATAAGGTAACTTGTATCCACCCAACTTTCACTCCCATACAACAAAGTTGGTCAAAAGATAGAGCGGTGCACTACTAACTTAGTCTTGGTACTTACTTCCTTCTTGCAGAAGAGAGTAGATCTTAGTTGAGCACTCATTGCATTAGCTTTGCTGCACCTCGATTCCAGTTCTTTCACTATGTTGCCATCCTGTGAGAAAATACATCCCAGGTACTTAAAACTGTTTACCTGTTCTAACTTTGTTCCTCCTATTAGGCACTCAATCTGTTTAAATCTCTTTCCCAAAGACATTATTTTCGTTTTGGAGATGCTGATCTTCATATCATAATCCTTGCACCTATGATGGAGCTCTAAAATATTAGTTTACAACCTTTCAATCGAATTGGCCATTACAACTAAGTCATCCGCATACGTGAGACTGCTTTTTTTGTTTTCGCCTATTTTAATCCCGCCCTGCTTGTCTGTTTTTTTTTTTTCAACATATGATCCATGAATAGTATAAACAACAGCGGTGGCAGGTTACAGCCTTGTCTTACCCCTGAAACTACCTTGAACCATGAGCTTAATTTGCCATCTACTCTAATTGCTGCCTGACATTCTATGTAAAGCCCTTTAATTGCCTGCAGAAGTCTGCCTCCTATACCATAATCTTGTATAACTGACAGTAGCTTCCTCCTAGGGATACGGTCATAAGCCTTTTCTAGATCTATGAAACATAGATACGATTTCCTGTTCCACTCATAGAACTTTTCCATTACCTGCTGTAAGCTAAAGATCTGGTCCTGGTAGCCTCTAAGAGGCCTAAACTCACACTGATTTTCATCTAACTTGTCCTCAATTAATACTCACTCTCCTTTCAACAATACCTGAGAATATTTTGCCTACAACACTAATTAAAGAGACACCTTGATAGTTGTTACAATATTTTCTGTTTGCATGTTTGAAAATTGGTGTGATTACCGCTTTCGTCTAGTCAGACGGAATCTGTCCTGATTCCCACATCTTCTCAATTATCCTGTTTAACCATTTGAGACCTGATATTCCACTGTATTTGATGAGTTCCAGCTTAATTTCATCCACCTCAGCCGCTTTATAGCACTGTAATCTACTGACCATTTTCTCCACTTCCTCAAGTGAGATTCTGTTTCCATCGTCGTTCCCATCCCATTCTACCTAAAAAGCTGACACATCATTGAACATTTCACCTACATTGAGCAATTCTTCAAAATATTCCCTCCATCTACTCAAGGCATCCACAGGATTGACTAGCAGCTTTCCTGGCCTATCCAAAACACTGGTTAATTCCTTCTTCCCTCTCTTTCGAAGATTGCTAATTACACTCCAAAATGGTTTTTAAGCGGCTTGACCCAGAATTTCTAGCTTATTTCCAAAGTCTTCCCATGATTTCTGCTTGGAGTCTGCAATTATCCATTTGGCTTTGTTTCTTTCTTCAACATAACTTTCTCTGTCTGTCTTATTTGTAGTATGGAGCCATTTTTGGAATGCCTTCTTTTTCTTTTTACAGGCTGCCTTTACTGTGCAATTCCACCAAGCTGTCTGCTTCTTCCTGCCTTTACACACTAATGTTCCAAGACATTCTCTAGTAGTGTGTCCCTGTACCTTGACCATTCCTCTTCCAGTGACTGTAAATCATTACATTCAACTAACTGGTACCTTTCCGAGATCAGTGTTATGTATTTGTGCATAATTTCCTTGTCTTGAAGCTTCTCCATTCTTATCCTTCTACACATGGACCTGACTTTCTGCTCTTTTGGCCTCACAAAACCAATTTCAATACAGATTAAATAATGATCATTATAATCAAAGAACCACCTGAAAACCTGTGTGTCCTTGACTGTCTTCCTAAATTCCTGATCTATTATATAGTCAATAACAGATCTGGTTCCCCTTCCTTCCCAAGTATAGCGGTGAATGTCCTTATGCTTAAAGAAGGAGTTTGTGATAACTAAGCCCATACTGGAACAGAAATCCAAGAGCTGTTTTCCATTCCTGTTGGCCACCATATCCTCTCCAAACTTGCCCATAACCTTTTCATAACCTTCTGTTCGATTTTCTATCCTGGTGTTGAAATCACCCATGAGTAAAACACTATCCTTATCCATCACTCTAACAACTACATCACTATGTGTGTTGTAAAATCTGTCCATCTCACCTTCATCTGTCCCTTCACAGGGTGAATACAATGCCACAATCCTAATTTTTCTTGCTGGAGATGGCCAAATCTATCCATATCAGCCATTCATTTTCATACCTTCGTCTAGCTGATTGGCAACACTACACCTCAGCTGCTATGGTTCCTGTTGCACTGGACGTGGACGTGGACATGGCAGTTCATCAGGTCATCAGTACAATAGTTTCAGCTGCTGAGGCAACCATTCCCACCACTTCTGACTCCCCATGGTGTAAGTGTGAGCCCTGGTGGACGCCGGAAATCGCTGAGGCCATCTGGGATAGTCGTCAGGCACTCCAGCGCCATTGTCGGCATCCCACAGTGGAAAACCTTATAGCTTTCAAACGGCTCCGGGCCCGAGCTCGACAGCTCATCCGGCAGAGTAAACGGGACAGTTGGGAGACGTATGTCGCCAGCATCGGCCGTCACGCCTCTGCATCTCGGGTGTGGTCCCAGGTTAGGCGCCTTTTTGGGTCCGTCCACCAGCAGCGATCCCCAGCCTACGCATCCAGGGTCACCTTCCATCACTGATCACATGGCAGAGCATTATGCTCGCACCTCTGCAACATCAGAACACGGTGTAGACTTCTGTGCACTGAAAGAGCGGGTTGAACAGCGATGGCTGTCCTTTCACACTCGTCGAGCAGAATCGTACAACTCCGTTTTCAGTGAATGGGAATTCGAAATTGCCCTTGCCGCATGCCCCGATACCTCTCCGAGACCGGACAGGATCCACAGCCAGTTAATCCAGCACCTTTCTGTGTAGTTTCAACACCAGCTTCTCGCCTTATTAACCGTTTATGGGCAGAGGGGGCTTTCCCGTCACGATGGTGGGAAAGCATCACTATTCCGGTGATCACACCTGGTGCTGATCCACAGGTGGCTGATAATTACCGCCCAATCAGCCTCACCAACGTTCTGTGCAAGCTATTTGAACGTATGGTGAGCCGGCAGCTTATGTGGATACTTGAACATCGAGGTCTGTTGTCCCCATGTCAAGGGGGTTTCCGCCAAGGCCGTTCCACTGTTGACAACTTAGTGGCTCTGGAGTCCACCATTCGTACGGCATTTAGCAGGCGTGAGCACCTTGTTGCTGTCTTTTTCGACCTCAGAAAGGCAAACGACACCACTTGGCACCACACCACCATATTCTGGCTACACTGCACGGTTGGGGCTTGAGAGGGCCGCTCCCACTTTTTATTCGAAACTTTCTCTCCTTCCGATCTTTTCGGGTACGGTTTGGTACTTTCCTCAGCTCCCCTCGCGTCCAGGAGAATGGTGTCCCGCAGGGCTCCATCCTTAGTGTACCCCTCTTTTTAATTGCCATCAATGGACTTGCTGATGCAGTGTTCGCTGATGACTTCTACTTATACTTCAGCTCAGCTAGCACTGGGGTAGCTGAAAGGCGTCTACAGGGAGCCATTCAAAAGGCGCAGTTGTGAGCCTCAACCCATGGGTTCCAGTTTTCTCCATCGAAAACCCGGGTTATGCACTTCTTCATGTTGAAGAGACCCCACCGATTTCTTGGCATGCTCTTCGAAAGCCGGCTCACTTGGGTGCCCCATCTTCGTCAGCACAAGCAGAAGTGCGTGCCGTACCTCAATATTCTACACTGCCTCAGCCACACTAGTTGGGAAGCCGCCCGTACGAGTCTTCTGCAGCTCTACAGGGTGCTGATTCAATCATGCTTAGACTACGGGAGCTTTGTGTATGGTTCGGCAGCCCCATCTGCATTGCAGGTCTTGGATCCAGTACTCCACAGTGGCGTCCGTTTAGTGACAGGGGCCTTTCGGACAAGTCCAGTGGCAAGCCTACTTGCTGAAGCTGGAGTCCTTCCCCTGCGATTTCGCCAGCAGCAGCTGTTATCCTCTTATGCTGCCCATGTTCATGCAACACCTCACCACCCAAATTGTAGGATTCTTTCCCCAGCTGCAGTACCCCCGTCCCCACGACAACGGCCGAGGTCGGATCTCCTGATCGCTGCTTGTGTTCACTCCCTTCTGTCCTCACTGGAATCCCTTCCCATCCCTCCCACTTTCCACTACTCTTCCCGCACTGCCCCTTGGTCCCTTCCATGTCTGCAGCTTCAGCTGGACTTGTCGGATGCCTCGAAACCCTCTGTTCCACCACTGAATCTTTTTACTTCTAAGACTGGAACAAGGGATTGATAACTTTCGCTGTTTAGTATCTTCCAAAAACCAACAACAGCAAGAACAACAAAACCCTACACCTCACTGTACTCTGCCTACTTTGACTACTGACAGGTAGACCTTGTATTCTCCGACTTCGTCCTCTTTCTCCCCCCTTACTCTAACGTCACTAACAGCTAAATCATTTAACCCCATCTTACTTGAAGCCTCCGCCAGCTCTACCTTCTTTCCAGAGTAATCTCCATTGATATTAATAGCCCCCTATCTCATTCCAGATTGTTTGCTAAGTCATATCGGAGGAGTCCCTGGTCTGCCAATTAGAGGTGGGACTCCATCACCTCCAAAGGTCCAAGGCATTTTGCTCTGATTGTTGCCAGCATGATATTGAACTACCCTGGAAGCAGGCTGGTAGCCTTACTTGCCCAGGGCCCCACTGGGTTTTACCCCTAACGGTTGAGGGACTAACCAGTGGATTTGGTAGTCTTTACCGTCTGAGCACAAAGGTGGCCGTGACTCAGAATATGTCTGAGATGCCCAACCTTATTCCAAAGTAACTGGTATCGCAACTGTCAGGACCACTAACTTGGTCACTCATACATTGCCCGTGGTTCATGAACTAGGACATGACTATAGGAACCCACACCGTGAACCAAAAAATGTTGTAATTTTTAAAACAAAATAATCTGGTCCAGGAGTTAACGAAATTAGACAAATTTTACAAAAACCATTTGAAGAAGACGTAATTGAAAAAGTGACATTCAGACATTGGATTTCATTTGATCAATGTTCTTTAGAAACTTTACAGAAATGATCAGGTGAATTTCTTGACATGATTTGCAGCAAGTTGGAGGTTTTAATTCGACATGACTTTGTTGTGAAACAACAAACTTCATACCTGAATAAGGTAAAGGAAATCTTAAGTGCAGTAGAATTCACCTTAATACTAGATTTCACAGAAAACTACCGCATGGCTGTGCAAAATGAAGCCCAAGGTTATCACTGGGCTAGGGACAAGGCTACAGTTCATCCTTTTGTAATACATTACAAAGGAGGAGGAACACTCCAACATCTAAACTATGTAATAATTTCAGAATGTCAGTAGTCATGTACAGATTTTAGAAAAAAGTTTGTTCTTTTCAATGAAGACTTTGGTAACCAGGCTGAATGGCATTTTTCACCTTACTGCCAACAGTAAAGGACTAAGTGATGTTATTGATTGTTTTTGATTTTAGTATGCAAGAAGAATGTGTGTCAGTGGAAATGTTTTTGAAAAATCATTTTAGTGGAGCGCTCACAATAAAGGGGACTCTACAATACCACACTTTTATTCCTGTTGCCTCAAGACTAAATAAGTTATCTGTGAAAATCTTTTCAGAATCAACAACTTCTTCTCAAGTATCAGTATCAAGGGTAACAGACAAAATTATCTTTGCAGACTGTAATGGTTACACCTGTGTCTGTGACACTAACTGGTGGCTTGCCTATGTATTGGGCAAAAATAAAGACCAAGATGAAGTAAAAGTTACCTTTCTTAATCCCAAATGACCTTCGTCATCATTTAGTTACCCAAAAAGACCAGATATATTATGGCTACAATTCACAGATGTATTATGTATAGTGAATCCAACAACTCTAACAGGAAGACTTTACATCCTATCCGAAGAAGATATTTTAAGAAGCAATGCAATGTTATCACAGTACTTCCAACACATGTAGACCTTATGTTACAAGTTTCACTGTACAATTTTAGCCATTAATTAAAGTTTATAAAAATAACAAATTTATAATATTTAACTGTTTTATTTAGTCTCCATTCACTTAGTATCCTTTCAGTAGAGTATCATTTATTCTCAAATTTCAAAATTGAACTAATTATAACAAATACAAGTTGTTTCAATTACACATTGTCATTAAGATAATGAAATTACAATGTATTTGATATATAAGACAGCTTTTATGTGCGAAAATACCAGTTTTGTCAAAAATGACCCTTTGGTTTTAAATTATTTTGACTATGAATCCATTTCAATCCTATAAACAAAACTGGTATCAAATTAGTGATGATATGACCTATGTTATACATATAAAAAAAAAAATTATAATAAATAAAGCCGCGGCAGAGTAGCCGAGCGGTCCAAGGCGCATCGCTGTGGATCACGTGGTTGTCCGCTGTCGGAGGTTCGAGTCCTCCCCGAGGCATAGGTGTGTGTGTGTGTGTGTGTGTGTGTGTGTGTGTGTGTGTGTGTGTCCTTAGGTTAGTTTACCTTAGTTTAAGTAGTTTGTAAGCTACGGACTGATGACCACACAGTTTGGTCCAATAGATTTACAAACATTTGAAAATTTTTAAAGATGTTTACATTTAAAAACTGAATTTCAATTTTGGAAAGAATAATGCTGTCATAACCTAGCCTATAATGTGTTATGTATCATTGGAAACGGCATTAAAAATTCTAAAAAATAACACCTTTCTCATGTTTCTAATGTGAATAGGATAGGAGTTATGGCCATTGTAAATGTTTTGACACAGCGCGATTTTTGAAAACATTACACAGCCATATTTTCAAAACCATTTGAGCTAAAATTTTGAAATTTGGCATCTTCTCTGCTCTCAACCCCTATTTTGTATGTACCAAATTTTATTAATATCGGAAAGGGTGTGGTAAAATAGGTTTGTTGATTAGACATGGAATTACCCGACAGAAGCTTTTGAAATGTGGTGCTAGCAAATGATGAAGATAACATGGATAGACCCCGTAAGTAATGAGGTGGCGCTCAACGGAATTGGGGAGAAGAGAGAGGTAGATGGGACACATTCTGAGACATCAAGGAATCATCAAATTAGCATTACAAGGAAGTGTGTGGGGAAAAATTGTAGAGGTAGACCAAGGGACAAATACAGTAAACAGATACAAAAGTACGTATGTTGCCGTTCTTATTCTCATGGAGAGATGAATAATCACATGAGTATGCAGCCTGAAGACCACAAGAATAATAATAACAACAACAACAGCAATTGTAATCTACACTATGTAGTTACTTTTTCCATATCTAAGCTACTTTGGTTCACATGTTCCCACACAGTATAATAAATAAAGAAATAAATAGTTGTGTTATACGGCAGTCTACCTTTGCTGAAGAATTGCATGTATGATTTGCTTTAGTGCAGTCTGACAATGCAACACTTACTCCTGATCAGATTTTCATAAAAGTACTTCGCAGCACTCACTTAAAAGTTGATCAAGCAAACCTACCAAACCTAAAAGGATGAAATGTTTAGGATTAGATTAGGCCTAGATGTACTTTTCGTTCCAGAAGACACAAACTGAGGAGATCCTCTTGGATGTAGAACACATCAGCAAACAATATATGCCTACACAAATAAGTACTTACAAAATGAGATCCGGTGTGTTAATGTACCCTTCACAGATCCCAAATCTAATTGCCCTTGTGGATTCAGAATCGGTTAGAAAAACCATCCTGGGAATACTTATTTAGGGAATGATTACACAAGATTAGTACTTAAGTCAGATTGAACACTATATTCACATTTCAGCGATCAATCACGTCGGCTAAGAAATTCGTTAATGTTCCGGTAGTAGGAGTTTGACGGATTTATTTTTACTTCAAATTTCTTGATAGCCCTTCAGGTACTGAACACACAAACTACAATACAAGGCTACATGCTTAATTGTAGCACTAATATGTTTTAATTGCATTAGTTTATGATAGGAAACATACCTTAGTGAAATTAAAATCCTTCTTAGGAATTCCAAATTCTTTTTCACATATTAGGCATGTTCTGATGCCTTTACAGCCACAAGGCCTAGGTTTCTCCATTGATAACGTAATCAAAATGTGCAGAACGACGCAGCATAGTATATAAATCGCATTTTAATACCTTTTACCAATTACTATCAACAGGTCAACGTAAACATGCTCACAATAAAACATGATGCTCCCCAACATTCAACAATAACAACTCCAGCTGTTGGCAAATTATATCGATTAAATAATTGTCGATTTATGGTATCGACTGTAGGTTTAGTCGATAATCTACCTGTTTTCTCGGCGTGCGTTTTTTACTGTGCCACTCACTGCTGTGTTTATTTTGGTTACAGCTGACGCGGTGGGTGGGAAGCTTGGTCGTGCGAACCTCCTGGAGCGTGATTTTGTTGACGCGTTTTAAGTGCTCTTAATACCGAAAAATGAAACTGAGGGACTTTTTTCATGTCAGCTTTTCTATAGTTACTTTCTTGTATAGTGCAGTAACGTTTATCCAGCTGATATTTTTCCTGTCCCACTTACCGAAAGCTGAAGAGAGTCGTGTAAAAGGTATAATAGTATTCTAGAATTTCGAATTTTTTATCTGTAACTGACAATTTTTGGAGTATTTGGAAAAAAGTTACTGGTAAAAATAAATTTTGTAAAGTACAATCAGAAGCCTTTTTTATTCTTGTGCTATCTTATTCAGCTTTCTATTCAGGACAATTACCTGTTTTATTATGTGTACCGGTACTGGCCGCTGTTTGGTCTTTTTTCTGCTTTATCATTTTATTTTATCAACGTTTTATTTTGCTTTTCTGTTTGTTACATGTAGCTGTTTCTCCTGAAGCTCCCTCTATATTTTTGTGCTTGCTTTTCTTTTGCTTTGTTTACGTTCTTTTTGGTTATTATTTTAAGTCCAGATCTCTTATTCATATGAACAACCCATAACACTTCCTTATTGGGTTTCTTGTGATTTTATCATCATTTCAATATTGCTTGCTTATTATTTCCTGTACCTTTTGTGCCTCGTGGTTTCTTAAAACTATCGTATACACTACAAGCTTACTTAGCAATTAATTCCCATGGTATGTTATATCATAAGTCACACAAGTGTTTTTATTTTGTGTTGTTACCACTAGATAAAAGTGTTGGTATTTTACAATTGTTTCTGTGTACAGTCAGAGAGTTCCACTCCACAATAATGGTAGTTTTCAGTAACATAACAATACCATTATTGTGCAGTTAGCCATTTTGAACCGGCAAGATCATGAGTGACAGATAATAATTTTAATTTATACTGAAGCTGCTTGTACTGATATAAATGCTCGGCTTATAGTTTTAGTATTAGCACAGAATAATAATTGAGTATGACATTGTTTCTACTTGTAAAGTCTTTATCTAGGCTTATATAATAGACTGGTTGTTTGTCGTATGATGTATCATACTATGGGAAACTAGCACTAGTTATTTTTCTACTAATCAAGTAAAGTAACAAATGCAGTTCCCTCTTGCTAGATTCTTATGTAGTATATTTTATCTTTAGGTCATATAAATACTATTATAATACAACAATCCCCGTAATGCAGAAGAAATTCTAAAACTACCTACTCAAGAATTTCAGCGATGATGATAGTATCTGCAGTGAAACAGGTCGAGCTGGAGTTAGTCTTTCTTCAACCATGTGATGGAAATGATTCTGATTGTTACGTTGGCTTATAGTGAATCAGCTAACAAAGCTAACGTCTTATTTAGGTATTTCCTCACAGACTCGGTGGCGCAAGTTGTAAGGTGCATTCCACCTGCTTCCTAGAAGTTCCAAGTAAACATGCTTTGTTGAGTGTGGCATTGTGTAGCTTTTTACAGGTTTTTAAGTATCTGCTTTTTCCCACAAAGGCAGTGGCTTTCTGCGCATAGACCACCCGGGGTGAGGGAGTTGAGGTGAGGAGTGTTCTGCCCACCGGTGGCCACCACACGGGTGTCTCGTCTTGCTTTAGAAAAACAAATGTTTGTTCACTAGTATGCATCAGCCTTGATTATCTTATTGATCTTGCAACATGATCTTGTAATTTGCATATCAAACTGTAATAATTATAATGGAAAATGTCCGTACCCCTTCAAGTTTATATTAAAAATATTCGTCTTGATGATTAGAATGTGATTTTGAGGTTGGAATAGGTAGGAAATGAGAGCGAGGAAAACTTGTTTCCTTACAATATGTAACATGAGTTTTTTGGATCTCCAGCGAATTGTTGTATTATCTTTACTGACGTCACCTACAATAGATAAACCTTTAGGACTGATGTCAAGATCCAGGAAAGGTGTACCAAATGATATCCACAGACAATTTGGACACTTTGTGGATGAAATTCTAACTGATAGGAGATATAAAAATTGTGGAAAATGCACCAAATTTCGTTGCATAAAATACTGTCTGACTTCCACAATTCTAACACCATCCCCATGACCTAGGTAGTGAATTACCTTTCCATTCCTTTCCCATTCCTTTTTTTCTCCCTTCTCTCCACCTGAAGAAGGAACACAGTTCCGAAAGCTTGTTATTTTCCTCCTTTTTTCTGAGTGTAACTATCGGCAGTACAGCAAAAAGGTAAGTACTGGCTAGCCAATCTATCTCTTTTGAGTGTGCTGTATCTGAAATATGAGAGAACATTCAACTGTTTAGAGTTTCTAATGATAAGTGTATTGCTCCTCAAAGAAAACATTCCAAACATAGCAGTGAACTTAATCTGACAGCAGATGTCAATGAAGTGTGTGACATTAAGGAAGATTTCAAAATTCTCATGTATTTAGCAGCTTCAAAATCTTTGATCTAAAAAAGTTTACTTCTTTTAGAGAACATTTCCCAGCCACTTTGGTCAATACTTTTTCATTAAACTACAGTCCGTTCATTTGCCACAATAAATTGAAAAATGAACTGCCAGTGATTTATCACAAAGATACATTTAGAGGCATTACATTGGTTTGTGAGCTGTTTACTTTCTTTGTGGAACATTTCTTTGAAGAATCATTCACTAAAGTGCACAAAACATAAAAATTGCGCTAACTACACCAATTTTAACAGCAGAAACAGAGTGCAGTTTCAGAACCTTAAAAAGAATCAAACTCTCCCTCAGAAACATTGAGTCAGGAAAGGCTGAACTCACTGGCTGTTTGTTCCATTCACAAGGAGGAAATTGGTGATATTCCAAACTTTAGCAACAGAGTAATTGACAAGTTTGCCAATCAGAAGAACAGACATGCACATCTACTGCATAAATAACCTATCAAAACACAGACCTCATTAGTTAATGTGCTAGTTAGGTCAAATACACATGAAACTCCTCCTAGCCAAGGTTTTTCCCAGAGTTTTTACCTTGGCCATAAGGCAGAAGCCAGGAGGGTCTCTGTTGTCTCTCTGATGCATTCCCAATGGGGAAGAAATCACATATTTCCTTCCACAGTTCATTTTGATTTTGACAGCACAATCAGTACACAGAAGCACAACTATAATAAGTGTGATCTTCAGCATGAGAAGAGCTGGTGAACTTTGGTTCGAATCAAAACCACTTTAAGTCCCCCCCCCCCCCCCAAGTTCTTCAATAAATTGTGCAACCACAGCTTAATTAAGACACCCACAAAAGTACACGGAAAAACAGCAGAGCTGGTGGACCAGACCAACTTCAATATTACACACACATAACTCCCCCCCCCCCCACCCAATAATACTACTACTACTACTACTACTACTACTAGTAGTAGTAGTAGTAGTAGTAAAATAAAAATGTTTATTGCACATTTGTATAAATTATTATTAGCTACAGTGTTTCATGGATTATATTAATTATTGCATAATTAGCATATTTAATATCTTTTGAATGTGTTTAAATGATGTTATATAAATGGAGGTTATATAATGAACATTTCAGGCTGGTTCCATTATACTGGGTAATTTTTGTCTGGGCCCCACCAACGAAACTGAGCATGAGCCACCACTGGTTTTCCTACATGTAGATGGTGTCATGGGTCCAAGCTGACGGGTGGTATACCAGTCTTCAGTTATGCTGTTTGTGGTGACTGACTGATCTGTACTGTAACCCTATGTTAGTTTAAACGAAAATATTTGTTTTGAATTGGAGAAGTTAAAAAATGTGAAGATCCAAGCAAAGCTTGTGAAAACAGATTGACCTTTAGTGTAGCCTAATGATACGTTTTCGCCACATTTAAATGCACTCTACCATATTTAACACACTTTTCATCATAAAATTTACCCCTCAGGGGCTCAGCATTAATTTGCTGAGTACAGACTTGGCGATCCCAGGGTCCTGAGCTGTGGGCTGTGTCACACCAACAGTCCGCTACACCATAAGCTCTGTGCGTGCTTCAACGATTATTGTTCGGCGCGACGGTGGAACATTCTATGTTTCAGAGCCCGGGGATCTTGGCTTAATCACCCAGGTCGCGAGGATGGTACAAACTTCTATATAAAAAAAAAACTCAATCTCAAGGTGTGCTACATGCTGAGGAGATGCATAGCTGTTGAGGTTGAACAGCCACTAGCGAGCAACATCTGGGGAACCTGCCACACCTCAGTTGTATAAGGCTTACCCAGGCAAGCGGGGCTCTGCCTGGGTGGACCTTTAGTTCCCTAGCTGCTCACGGGGCCAGAATGAAATGAGCCAATAATAGCGTTGCCGGGCGAATAACCGGTGTCTCAAACCGTGGTAAGGTCGAATTTAATGCTGAGAGATATGACCCTCAGTTGTTCCCTTCCTTGGTGATGCCACGGGAGGAACGTAGGGCGAGAAATCGAGGTGAGGCATATGCCCCCCGATACTTAGTATTTTCCCAGACTGACGGTGAATCGTTTACCTCCACAAAGCCCCTGTTTTTTGTCGAAAATGTTGAGGATAAACTCAGTGAGGTGGAGGGCATGTCGAAGATGCGATCTGGCTCTGTCCTTATTACGATGTCATCCCCAGCCAAGTCACGAGCATTGCTTGCCTGTGACAAGCTGGCTGATGTTCCCGTAACGATCACTCCTCATTAGAGCCTCAACATGGTACAGGGTATTATATTCCATAAAGATCTTCTGTTGCAGACTGATGATGAGCTTCGTAAGAACTTGGAGCGGAGAGGAGTCCACTTTATATGGCGAGTCCAAAGGGGTCCGAAGGACAATAGGGTCGCTACCATTGCATTCATCTCGGCCTTCAAGGGCGATTCCTTGCCTGAGGTCAAGGTGATGATATACCGTTGCGATGTCAAGCTCTATGTTCTCACCCTATGTGCTGTTAAGTGCTGGAGGTTTGGGCACATGTCCTCCAGGTGTACTGCCAACTCCATCTGTCGAGAGTGTGGACGTGCGGAACACCCCAACGTCCCTTGTGCACCTCCTCCATTCTGTGTGAAATGTGGACAACACCACTCCCCTTGCTCGCCCACATGCTCTGTTCTCCATAAGGAAAGAAAGATCATGGAATATAAAACCCTGGTTAGGCTATCTTACTTGGAGGCAAAGAGGAAGTACGAATAACTGCATCCCATCAGCATGAAGACATCCTTTGCTGCAGCCACATCATCTACAGCCTTACCACCCGTACAGTCAGTCCTAGTGTGCTCTCAGGCCCAACCATCCACCTCTGCCCCTTTGACCACTAGGGGCACCTCAAATTCCATCGCCCCCAAAGATCCTGCTTTGGGAGCAGTAACCACCAAATCAAAGGGGACATTGGTCCCCACCCCGAAGCCAGAGTCACAACAGCCTGCTCTGGCTCCTCGCGCTAGGAAGGGGTCGCTTGGATCCCTTCCCTCTAAGGTTTCTCCCACTGAATCAGTGGATGGCGGAAAGTACTGCCAGCTGGTCGTAGGGCTTCACGCCACTCCTCAGTCCTGGGGACTGAGCTGGTAGGGCCCTCCCAGCACGAGAAGCCTAAAGAGAAGTGCGAAAATAAGAAGAAGAAAGACAAGAAACCACCCAAGGAGAAGGATATCCCAGTGGCCACCTTGCCACCATCCCCCTCCACCTCTTCTTCTGATGATGAGATAGAGATCCTTGTGTCCCCAAAGACTTGGCAATTGCTGAGTCTTCGGAAGCCATGGACGTTGAGGCTCTGCCTCAAAATTTGGCGATGGTAGAAGATACTGCGCCACCTACTGCACCGTCGAAATCAGTATGTCCCAGCGACCAGGAGGCTCCCTGATCCTCCAGTGGAACTGTGGCGGATTTTTCCAGAGTTGCAGAAAATGTTGTGTCACTTCCCGGCGTTTTGTGTAGCCCTGCAGGAAACCTGGTTTCCTGCTCAAAGGACCCCAGCCCATTGTGGCTATCGGGGATACTACAAAAATCGTACTACATATAACAGGGTCTCTGGAGATGTATGTATATATGTCCTTGCCACTGTTCCCAGTGCCGCTGTGCCTCTCCGCACGACTCGTGAGGCGGTGCTTGCTTGAATCCGGTCTATGCAGGAACTGACGATCTGTTCTCTTTACCTTCCTCCAGATGAGATGGTTTCACTTACTGACGCTGCTGCCCTGGTGGTACAACTTCCCCCACCATTTTTGCTTCTGGGGGACTTAAATGTCCACCATCCTTTGTGGGGTGTAGTGCAGACAGCAGGCTGTGGTAGGGACATAGAGATGCTTTTATCACAGCAAGACATCTGCCTGTTAAACACTGGTGCAGCCACGCATTTTTGCATGGCGCAAGGCACGTATTCAGCGATAGATCTCTCTGTTTGTACCCTGAGCCTCCTCCCGCATTTCCAGTGGAGGGTCCGTGATGACCTTTGTAACAGCTCCTGGATTTTCAACCAGCGAGCTGCCCGTCTCGATGGTCTCTTTGTCGAGCTGATTGGCAACACTACACCTCAGCTGCTATGGTTCCTGCCCCACTGCCAGCCGATGTGGGCATGGTGGTTCACCAGGTCACCAGTACAATAGTTCCAGCTGCTGAGGCAAACATTCCCACCACTTCTGGCTCCCCACAGCGTAAGTCTGTGCTCTGGCGGACACCAGAAATCCCTGAGGCCATCCGGGATCGTCGGCCAGCACTTCAGCACCATCGTCGTCACCCACTGTAGAAAAACTTATAACTTTCAAATGGCTCCTGGCCTAACCTCAACAGCTCATCTGGCAGAGTAAACTGGACTGTTGGGAGACGTATGTTGCCAGCATTGGCTGTTGCGCCTCCGCATCTTGGGTGTGGTCCCAGGTTAGGCGCCTTTTTGGGTACCGTCCACCAGCAGTGATCCCTAGTCTACACATCTAGGTAACCTATGTAATGACCCAACTTCCATCGCTGAACACATGGCAGAGCATTATGGTCGCACCTCTGCAACATCAGGATACAGTGTAGACTTCCGTGCACTGAAAGAGCAGGTTGGACAGTGACGGCTGTCCTTCCACATGCGTCGAGCAGAATCGTACAACTCCGCTTTCAGTGAATGGGAATTCGCATGCCCCGATACCCTCCGGGACCAGACAGGACCTTTCTGTGGAGTTTCAACACCAGCTTCTCGCCCTGTGTAATCGTTTATGTGCAGAGGGGGATTTCTCGTCACAGTGGCGAGAAAGCATCATTATTCTGGTGATCACACCTGGTGCTGATCCACATGTGGCTGATAGTTACCGCCCAATCAGCCTCACCAACGTTCTGTAAAAGCTATTCGAATGTATGGTGAGTCGGCGGCTTATGTGGATACTTGAACTTCGAGGTCTGTTGTCCCCACGTCAGAGGGGGTTTCCGCGAAGGCCGCTCCACTGTTGACAACTTAGTGGCTCTGGAGTCTGCCATTCGTATGGCATTTAGCAGACGTGAGCACATTGTTGCCATCTTTTTCGACCCCAGAAAGGTATATGACCCCACTTGGCACCACCATATTCTGGCTACACTGCACGGTTGGGGCTTGAGAGGTCCGCTCCCACTTTTTATTCAAAACTTTCTCTCCTTCCAATCTTTTCGGGTAGAGGTTGGTATTTGCCTCAGCTCCCCTCGCGTCCAGGAGAACAGTGTCCCACAGGGCTCCATCCTTAGTGTACCTCTCTTTTTAATTGCCATCAATGGACTTGCTGATGCAGTGTTCACTGATGACTTCTGCTTATACTTCAGCTCAGCTAGCATTGGGGTAGCTGAAAGTCGTCTAGAGGGAGCCATTCAAAAGGCGCAGTTGTGGGCCTCAATCCATGGGTTCCAGTTTTCTCCATCGAAAACCCAGTTTATGCACTTCTGCCGCCGTCGAGCTGTCCATTTGGACCCTGAGCTTTATTTATATGACAAACTTCTTCATGTCGAAGAGACCCATCGATTTCTTGGCATGCTTTTCAACAGCTGGCTCACATGGGTGCCCCATTTTCATCAGCTCAAGCAGAAATGTGTTTGGTACTTCAATATTCTATGTTGCCTCAGCCACACTAGTTGGGGAGCCTCCCGTACGTGTCTTCTGCAGCTCTACAGTCCTTCCCCTGCGATTTCGCTGGCAGCAGCTGTTGTCCTCTTATGCTACCCATGTTATGCAACACCTCACCACCCAAATCACAGGCTTCCTTTCCCAGCTGCTGCACTCCCATCTCCATGACAATGACCGAGGTCAGGTCTTCCAATTGTGGTCCATGTTCATTCCCTTCTATCATCCCTTGAGTCCCTTCCCATCCCTCCTACTTTTCACTGCCCTTACCGTACCACTCCTTGGTCTCTTCCACGTCTGCAGCTTCGGCTCGACTTGTCGCATGCCTCAAAAGCCTCTGTAGCACCACTGAGTCTCCGTCGCCAGTTTCAGGCGGTTTTTGAGATGTTCTGTGTGCGGAAGTTGTGTACAAGGATGGTTCCCTAGTCAACGGCTGTGCTGGATACGCTTATGTGCATGGTGAGCAGATCGAGCAGCATTCACTGCCCTGTGGCAATAGCGTATTCACTGCAGAATTAGTGGCCTTCTTCCCGGCACTTGAATATCTTAGAGTGTGCCCTGGGGAGTCTCTAGTTATCTGTTCTGACTCCCTGAGTGGCTTGCAAGCCCTCGCCAAGTGTTTCCCAAAACACCCTTTGGTGCAATCCATACAGGAGTCTGTTTCCAGGCTTGTTCAGTCTGGCCACTCTGTGGTCTTTGTTTGGACCCCAGGCCACATTGGCATTACTCGAAACGAACATATGGATCAGCTGGCTAAGCAGGTTACTACCTCCAGTCCATTGGCTATTGATTTTCCGGAGAGCAATCTCCGATTGGAGTTCCACCGGAAGATACTTGGCCTTTGGAATTCCGAGTGGGCTAACTCGGGGCAATCAAACAAGCTCCGTACTGTGAAGCTATCTACCGCCAAATGAAACTCCTCACTGCGGTCATCTCATAGGGAATCGGTTGTACTCTGCCGCCTATGAATCGGCCACACATGGCTAACGCATGGCCACCTTCTTCGGCGGGAGGACGCGTCACAGTGTGACTGTGGCGCCCCCTTGACAGTGGTCCACATTCTGGTGGACTGTCCACATTTAGTTGCCATGCGGCAATCTTTTAATCTGCCAGATGCACTTTCTTTTATGCTAGGAGACGATGCTGCTATGGTTGAACGTGTTTTAGATTTTATTCATGCAGGTGGTTTTTATCATTTGATTTAATGGGGGGTACCTAAGCCTGATACTTCAGGCACCCACCATTCAAACGGTTTTAATCTGTTTTCACTTTTGTCCTGTCAGTCCCATCTTTGACTGGCAGTTATAGCATTTGCTGACTGGCTGGCTCATCCTATATTATCTTTGCGATCGGCCAGCCACCTTCTTCTCCTGTGATATTTTAGTGTTGTTGTCTGTTTGGTCAACTACTTTGGTGGTTTTCCTTTAAATGTTGTCGTCTTAGCACGCATTATCACTTTAACCGTCTCGTGCATTGGACATGGAGTTCTTTTTACCCGCTAATTAAAAGATGTGCTCTCTTGGCTAGGAACAGGGGACTGATACCCTAGCCATTTAGCCCCCTTTTTCAAAACAACAACAACAACAAACATAACATTTAAAACTACAAGGTACATTCAGGAAAGTTAGTTATGTAATTGACAAGAATCCAATGACTGTTTTTAGTAATATTATCACATCCAGTACATTAACTGTGTGAAATAAAAGATAGAGCTCCTATATAACTTTTGTCAAGCACCTGTCCCATTGAATGAGACCGAAGAGTCATATTATGCAAATAAAAAAAATAATTAAATGAAAAGTTCAGGTTGGGATTCAACAATATATTGAAGATAGTTTGCAACTCACCACAGAGATGTTTGTTGAGCCATGACAGGCACAAAGAAAGACACTCATACACACATAACAAAGTGTCCAGCCATTCCTCAGAAAAAGACAAACAGTTTCATTATACAACATTTTGGAAAGGATAGGTTGCTACTCACCACAGAGACATACGGCGAGCCGCAGAAAGGCTGTAAACAAAAATGAAGGTTTCGGCTTTTAAGCCTTCATCTGCCACAGAGAACACAAACTCTCTCTCTCTCTCTCTCTCTCTCTCTCTCTCTCTCTCTCTCTCTCTCTCTCTCTCTCTCTCTCTCTCTCTCACACACACACACACACCACACACACACACACACACACACACACACACACACACACGGCTGTTGTGGCTGGACGGCAACAGACGGCACACCTGAGGCGAAAGCAACCAGTGGTGGGGGTGAGGAGGCGGCATTGAGAGGGAAGCAGGAAGGGAGGGAAGGGATGCTGGTGGGAATGGTACAATACATCAGTGCGGTCGATGCCCAACCATCCATCTTACTGATTACTTTTTGATGACTCACTCGATCGCCAATATCAGTTGTCTGCGATAGCCTTGCTTCCACCTGGAGTTCGGTTTCGCCACCTGCTTCAGCGGATTGATTTTACCCTTCCTTCCACCTTTCGGTTGAGCGAAAGCCCATTGCCACCATGGCATCAGGCCCGGGTTCACACTCACCTTGAACTTAGTTTGCTCCCCAGGGAGATCACTCCGGATTTGGTATACCGCTCGAGGCTTGTCAAACTCCGTTCGCGGTTCGATAATGCCATATTTATATACACTGATGGTTCCAAGAACACTGACGGTGTCGGATCTGCCTTCGTCGTCGGGGACAACTGTTTCCAAAACAAGCTCCCTGACCGGTGCTCGAATTTCACGGCTGAGCTTTTTGCCCTCCACCAGGCCGTTTTGTATACCTGCCGCCACCGCCAACCTTTCTATGCCATCTGTTCGGACTCCCTTAGTGCCCTGCAGAGTCTTAAGGACCCTTTTTCGAACCATCCTCTCGTGTATCGGATCCAACGCTCCCTCCAGTTGCTAGCAGATGACAGCTGTCAAGTTTCTCTTCTGTGGGTCCCTGGCCACGTGGGTGTGCCCGGGAATGAGACCGCCGACATAGCAGCCAAGGCAGCAGCTCTTTTGCCTCGCATGGCTACCTTTTGCGTCCCATCGAACGATGTTCAACGGGCTCTTCGCCGGAGTATCGTGTCGTCCTGGCACAGTGCGTGGTTCTCACTGTACGACAATAAATTGAGAACTGTAAAACCGATCCCAACCGCTTGGAGGACCTCCTCATGCCCCTCTTGGCGAGAGGAGGTCATCCTGGCCCGGTTGCGGATAGGTCACTGCCGTTTCAGCCACCGTCATTTGCTAACCGCCGATCCTGCACCTCTGTGCTCCTGCGGTGAATTGCTAACGGTGCGACATGTTTTACTCTCTCGTGTTAATTTTAATGATCTCCATGTAGCCCTTCACTTTCCATCTACTCTGGAGGAAGTTTTAGCTGATGACACACGGGCAGCTGCTCGAGTGTTGCGTTTTATCAACTTGGCCAATTTATCAAAGGATATTTAACCCTTTTAATTGTTTTTTATCTCTTGTGTTTAGCCTTCTCTTGATATTCTAACTGGCAGTTACCAATTTTTTGAGATCTAGCGAATCTCTGTTCTTGTCTGGGCGCTAATAACCTTAGCAGTTGTGCGGCCTAAAACCACAAATAAATAAATAAATAAATCAGTGCTGCCTGAGGGATAGGAAGGGAGAGGTGTTCACAGTTTATGCATATTATTTACATATCCCCACACCAACATTGGGACTTACTCTAGGTCCTATGTTTCTGAGTGTGATTTTTATCTGTTTTCAACTCCTTATCATGGATCCTTGCGCTTCCTATCTGCAACCTTCCTTCCTATCTGTCAGACAGCACTGACGTATTGCTCCATCCCCACCGGCATCCCTTTACTCCCTTCATGCTTCCCTCTCAATGCCGCCTCCTCACCCCCACCACTGCTTGCTCTCTCACCTCAGCTGTGCTGTCTGTTGCAGTCCAGCTGCAACAGCCAGAGACGGCAGTTGGGTTTGTGTGTGCGCGTGCCTGTGTGTGTGTGTGTGTGTGTGTGTGTGTGTGTGTGTGTGTATGCACATTCTTTGTAGCAGATGAAGGCTTAACAGCCAAAGCTTCATTTTTGTTTATTCTTTTATGTATGACTTTCTGCATCTCGTCGGACATCTCTGTGGTGAATAGCAACCTATCTGTTCCAAAATATTGTTGAATCCTTTAAGGTATTCATTGTTTGACTCTCATCATACAATCACACAACAAACAACCATCATCTTTTGCTGCTGCTGCAGCATTGTGTTTCTGTTCTAGAAAACAGAAGCCAGAAATTATAGTTGTGTGTTTGTGAAATGAGTCTCTGTTATAGTACAATGACAATGTTTGTCTTTTTCTGACAAATGCTGTGGCTTAAAACTTTATGTGTGAATGGGTGGATAAATGAAAATCTTTGCTGTTAGTTGCTCACTAACCTTACCTAAATAAATGAAATAGAGAGAATTACATGTAGTCTCAGTGATAGCAGCAAATTCAGTGACAAGAGCTGTTACATTTTTAAATTTGGAAAGAACATCTTTTACACTAGAGCTTCAAGCTTTCACAACTTTTCTACCTTCTGTAGAAAAAGTAGTCTTTTTTTCAATACAACTCTCTCTGTATGACAGTGGTTTTTTTTTTTTTTTTTTTTTTTTTTTTTTTTTTAATAGCACTTGTGAAAATATATTTTGTTTATTTTTTCTTTTATTGTTATTAATTCTGTAAAATGAATACAAAATCTATAAATTACTCTTTAGCTATTCTCATAAGGACAAACTCTCTTAAATGTCAGTTGAAATTCATGCGACGAGTCCGTTATCAACTGTTTCTTATATGTTTAAAATTCGATGAATCACTACAGTGTGAGAACAATAGTATTAAAATAACAAAATCAATTAATTAGTAGCTGACTCGAAGTAGAAGGCAATGAACAAGTTTTGGTCACCACCGTGTTTCCTTCAAGCTTCAGATGACAGTGGGTGATGATATCTTGTTACTGGGGACAAGCCCACCAAGAAGGAAAAAGAAATAAAGACGACGACACTCGCTTCTATCCTTTACTGACCTGTCCTGCAGTGTCTTAGGCTAAACTAAATCAGCATATTTTTCTTTCAGTTAAAATATAAAACTTGAAAGTACCATCTTCCAGACAAAGTAAATTGTCTTGAGATGATTCAGACTTTAATAATAGAAAAGTAATAATAAAATAAATAAATAAAAATTCTGTGAGATGTGTAGAGTTCTTTTAACGTGTAAGGGTGTGTTCACTGCGCGCCGGCCCGAGCCGAGGTGGAAAAGGGGGGGGGGGGGGGGGGGGAACGTGGAGGTGAGTTGAAATATAGTACAGCATGACGCATATAAAACTGGTACACCTCACATACGCATGTAGCCACCACTTGCAGCATTTCTTATGAGGTGGTAATTACGTGTTTTAATGTCACTTCTCCGTTGTTGTTGTTGTTTTTTTTTTTAATTCATTCATTCTTAATTTTATCTCAGATGTGAGACACACTGTATCAATTATTTTTATGTTGTGATACATCTTTCAAGGGCTACAAAAGCGAAAATAAAAAAGGTATGTATTTTGTATTCATGATAATGAAACCTCTGGTTTTTGTTGAGAATCTTAAAGATAATTTTGGGGAGGTAGAAGGCATGTTGAAGATGAGATTCGGGTCTGTTCTGATAACGTCGTCGTCCCCAGGCCAGTCACAGGCATTGCTTGCAGGTGACAAGCTGGGTTACGTTCGAGTTACCATCACTCCCCAGAAAAGCTTGAATATGGTACAGAGTATTATCTTTCATGGGGTTCTTTTATTACAGTCCAATGAAGAACTTTGGGAGACGAGGAGTGCAGTTTATTCAGCATATTTATAGGGGTCCGAAAGACAACAGGATCGCCACCGGTGCCTTCATCTTGGCTTTTGAGGGTGATACACTGCCCGAGAAAGTCAAGGTTACGATCTGCAGGTGTGATGTCAAGCCCTACATTCCTCCCTCTATGTGCTGCTTCAAGTGCTGGAGATTTGGCCATATGTCCTCCCGCTGTAATGCGAATCCCACTTGTTGGAGTGTGTACGTGCATCTCATCCAGACGTCCCATGTACCCCGGCTCCAGTCTGTGTTAACCGCGGTCAGCACCACCCTCCCTGCTCCTGAAACTGCACAGTTCTTCGAAAAGAAAGAAAAATAATGGTACAAGGCCCTGGACAGGCTGTCATATTCCAAGGCTAAGAAAAAATACATAAAGATCCATCCTGTCGGCATGACATTGACATATGCTATAGCTGTATTAACATCACCAACCATGGTCAAATCACCACCTGTTGTACCTACCATTCTAGACCCTCAAGCCTAACAGTTAACACCTGCCCCCTTGTCAGAGGGTGCCTCTTCTTCTGTTGCCCCCAAAATCCCTACTTCGGGAGAAATACCTTCAAATGCACAGGAGACAATGGTCCCCACCCCTGAGCCAGAGAACCAACAACTATCTCTGGCTCTTCCCACAAGGAAGGGTTTCCTCGACACCCTTCCTCCTAAGGTCTCTCCCACTGGTACAGTGGATACCAGTGGGTGGCTGAAAAAGCCACTACTTGCTGGTTGCAGGGCCTCAAGGGTGTCCTCGGTCCCTGAGACTGAGGCAGGAAAGCCCTCCCAGCAGGAGAGACCAAAGGACCAGTGGGAGAAGAAGAAACACAAAAATAAAAGAAAGAATCCCTGGTGGCTCCTGAGTCGCCTCAACAAACCTCTGCTTCGGAAGACGAGTTGGAGATTCTAGCATCCCCTGAGGACTTGGCAATTGCCGAGACCTCAGAAGCTGTGGACATCGAGGCCCCACTCCCCTGTCAGCGACAGCAGACGATCCTGCAGAACCGATTGCACCTTCATCATCAGCATGTCTCAGTGACCAGGAGCCACTATGATTATGCATTGGAACTGTGGCGGTTTTTTGTGCCATTTGTCTGAGTTGCAGCAATTGTTGAGCTGTTTCCCAGCATTCTGTCTAGCTCTGTGTAGCACAGAGGACCCCAGCCCTTCGTGGATATTGGGGCTAATATAAAAATCATCCTCTCTATGACAGGATATCTGGCGATGTTTGTGTCTACATTCTCGCAACTATCCCCAGTGCTGCTGTTCCTCACATCATGACTCTGGAGGCAGTGACTGTTCACATCCGGGCTATAGAGGAATTTACCTTCTGTTCCCTTTACCATCCCCTGGATATTTGGATGTTGTTGTCTCTCCTGCTGACCTCACTGCATTGGTCACCCAATTACCCCAACCATTTCTCCTCTTGGGTGACTTCAATGCCCACCACCCTTTGTGAGGTGGACTGAGATCACAGGCCATGGTAGAGATGTTGAGAAACTTTAACCACAGCTTCATTCTGAAAAGTGGGAACCCCGTACACTTTAGCATGGCACACGGCTCTTTCTCCGCCATCAATCTGTTCATTTGCAGCCCAAGTCTATTTACGCATTTATCTTGGAGGGTCCACGATAACCTTTGTGGGAGTGACCATTTTCCTATCCTTTTGTCACTCTCACAATTTACCCTGCGGACTGCTTGTCCCAGTGGTCCCTCCATAGGGCTGACTGGCAAGGCTACACCTCTACAGCTATGGCTACTACTCTGTTACCAGGTAACATTGATATGGTGGTTCAACAACTAACTAAGGACATTGTTTCTGCCACTGAAGCAAATGTCCCGACTACCACAGGCTCACTTTGGTATAAGTCGATGTCTTGATGGACGCAGGAGGTAGCTGAAGTGCGGGTTCCGGAAGGGATGATCCCGTATTGACCATTTACTTCGACTGGAGACAGCGATCAGACAGACCTTCTCTAGACGACAACATCTTGTTGCAGTCTTCTTCGATCTTCATAAGGCGTACGACACTGCATGGAGACATCATATTTTATGTTCTCTTTATGACTGGAGCCTCAGAGGCTCCTTAACAATTTTCATCTGTCAGTTTTTATCCCATCGCCTGTTCTGTGTCAGTCAGCTCTTCATTCAGCCTCCCTCGAATACAGGAGAACGGCATCCCCCAGGGCTCAGTGTTGAGTGTTATACTCTTTCTAATCACCATCATTGGGTTGGTGAGCTCTGTTGGGTCGCTGGTAACCCCGGCACTGTATGTCGACGACTTTTGCATATGGTACACCTCCTATTCAGTAGCCTCTGTTGAATGTCAGCTCCAGAGTGCCATTCGGCAGGCTTCAACATGGGCACATTCCGTGGTTTCCAGTTTTCCTCGTAAAAACCGAGGGTGATGCGTTTTTGTCATCGTACTATAGTTCACCCTGATCCAGAACTGTTCTTGGGTACTCAGTGCCTGGAAGTTGTAGCACAGCACCGTTTTCTGGGTCTTCTCTTCGACAAAAAATTCACTTGGGTGCCCCATATTCATCATCTAAAGATTGGTAAGATTGGTTGTATGAGGATACTTAATGCCCTACGTTTCCTTGCTTATTCATCTTGGGGTGCAGACCGAACAACTATCCTTCATATCTATCGGGCTCTAATCTTGTCCCGATTGGACTATGGATGTCAAGTTTATGGCTCGGCAGCTCCTTCTGCCCTGAAATTATTAGACCCAGTACACCATTATGGTGTACGCTTGGCTACAAGTGTATTCCGGACTAGCCTTGTCGACAGCCTACTTGTTGAGGCGAAAATCTGCCCTCTTCAGGTCAGGCGGCATCAGCTTCTGGCGTCTTATGCCATCGCCATCTGGCAATATCCTGCTCATCCCACTTACCATGTTATTTTTACATATGAAGGGCTTCGACCCTCTGATATCCGGCCACGGGTGGGATTTCCTGTAGGGCTGCGGCTTGCCTCTCTTTGTCGAGATTTCCACATCCCTTCCCTGGATTGCGCCCCCTGTTTCACTGCACGCACACCCCCATGGATGGTACCGTGAGCACTAATTCGGGCGGATCTCTTCCAGGGCCCAAAATGTTTTATTTCCCCGTGGTCTTTTGGCCTTTTGTGCGCCCAGTACTAGAAGAGTTTCAGGGAGCCTCTATTTTCTACACTGATGGCTCGAAAACTGTGGGCCACTCTGGATATGCGTTTTCATCTCCCGTTGGGGCGGAATGCCATTCTGTGCCAGAGGCATGCAGTGTGTTCACGGCAGAGCTGATGGCGATTTATAGAGCCCTCTGTTTTATTAAACGGACTGCCATGGAAAATGGTTTAATCTGTGTTGACTCCACGAGCAGTCTGCAGGACTCCCATCCTTTGGTTATTTCCATCCACAATCTCCTTGCTGACCTCCATCGTGCTGCATACTCCGTTACCTTTCTCTGGGTGCCAAGCCATGTTGTTATTGCAGGTAATGAACAGGCTGACCGTTTGGCTCAATCGGCAATTACTCGCTGCCCACCTCCCTTTCTAATTCTGGGTGTGGATCTGCGGGTGCAGATCAGATCTTTGCTTCACTACTCATAGGATAGCAGCTGGAAAGCTACTGCCCCTTCCAATAAACTCCGCGCCGTCAAAAGTACGATTGCACCTTGGAGTTCATCTTTGTGCGCTTCCCGGAGAGAATCGTCTGTCCTCTATCACCTACATATTGTACTTTGCAGGCTGACCCATGGATTTCTTTTACGCAACGACAATCCACCACATTGTGATTGTAGAGCCGTACAATCCGTGTCTCATATTCTGGTTGAATGTCCTCTCCACTTGATACTTCATGGCGACTGTGGCCTTCGTTGCCTCTAGTTTTGGCGGATGACCCACGGAGGATTGATCGTGTCCTTGTCTTCCTCTGTGAACGTAGGTTTTATTCTCAGCCCTAGGACTCGCTTGGTCGGGGTGAATGGGTTTGTGACTCTTTGCTGTTCGCAGGGTTTAGAGCGTACTCCGCCCCCCCCCCCCCCCCCCCCCGCCAGTCCCCCAATCTCTCTTTTACTTTTTAACATTGTAGCTGTGATCTGTTGACCACTGTACCTTTAGTAACTTGTGGTTTAGAAGGTTGTGGTTGCTTCCAGAGCTGTGGGTGCAGACACTGTAGCTTTCGCTACCCTAAGTTGGTTTTAATCTTGTCAGTGAGATGGTTTTAATTCCTTCTTTTTTTTTTCTTAGTGGAATGGTCCTTTAGCTTTCCCACATTTTTTGTTGGTTTCTGTGGCATGTACAATTCGGAGTTAAAGGGACTGATGACCTCATTGTTTGGTCCCTCATTTCCATCAACACACACACACACACACACACACACACACACACACACAGTCAATTCAGGATGCTGTATACAGTCTAGGCACATCTGATCACACTGTGGTCTTCGTTTGGACCCTAGGCCACATTGGCATAACGAGGAACGAATGCGTTGATCATCTGGCGAAGCAGACTACTACCTCCACTGTACTAGAAATCGAACTCCAGGAGAGGGATCTTCGAATAAGCTCTGTGCAATTAAGCCCTCTATGACAAAGTGGAGGTCCTCCCTGCGGGCCTCTCTTAGGGACTCTCTTGTACTCTGCCGACTACGCATTGGCCATACCTGGTTAACGCACGGCCACCTCTTGCATCAAGAGGAACCACCAGATTGCCATTGCGGCACCCTGTTAACAGTGGTCCACATTCTGTTGGATTGTCTGCTTTTAGCCACTTGTGCTACCTTTAGTCTTGGATGACAATGCCTCTATGGCTACTACTGTTTTACATTTTATTCGTTCATCTAGTTTTTACCATTCCATTTAATGGAAGGTGCTTTAGACTGATTCTCAGGTCTGCATTTCTACGGTACTTTTAGGTCATTGGTACCCTCTTTCTTTTCGATTGAGGTGGTTTTGTGTGCACAACATGGCTAGCTGCTCCGTTTTGATCCTAGTGGTCAGCCAGCCATGGCATTCTGCTGTAAAATTTTAGTCTCATGCAACAGTATTTTTTTCCATTTTGTGTTCTCCCCTGTGTTTCAGTGAAATGCTCATTTTCATTCTACACCTGTCAAGGATTTCACTTCTCCGTGTTCTCTCTGTGTTTTCATTTCATGTTCCTCCAGTCTCATGGTATGCATCAAAGCTGACAACCAGAAAACTGTCATTTATAAATCTGAATGAAGTATGCTTTCCACTGAAACATATTTTTAATAAATTCTTACCCTAAATTGCTTACATAAAATTCACATGGTGTCAACAATATTTATGTTTTAAATATTTCTTTGATGATTACCACCCGGAAAAATGTAAAGTAACTTCCAGAGAGAGAGTCTAGAATTTTCAGAAATTTTATTTAATTCAAAATGCTGAAATCTGAAAATTAACTGTTTAGTCACGTTAATTAATTGGAATGATTGTAGATAATCTGAATATATTAATACTGCACTGATGTACTGAATTGTTCAATCATATTTAAAAATTTCATCAGGATCGGAATACAACTGTAAAATCTGAAGAAGTCCACCCTAAATTTTATGTGACAGTGCCCTTCCTCTTTTCTTTTTTTTTTTTTTTTTGGAGATCAAGTGTCCGAAATGTCAGGAAGATTTTAGGATGAATAAAATTTCTTTATTTGCATGTCGCATGATGCAACAGCTTTTCAACTATATAATTGTTTATGACATATTTCCTTAACTATATGTCATAAACAGTTCTTACCCATACAGCAACTTTTACCTAATGAAAGGAATATGTGTACCAAATTTGGTTGAAATTGGTACAGTGGTTTACAAGCAGATGTCGCGTGATGCAGTCTTTTCCACGCATTTCATTGTTTATTACATCATATCTCGTGAACTATTTGTCGTACAGTTATTTAATGGCACCTATGACCATTGTGAAAGTGCAAGCAGTATGTTGACAGAATTTCATCACAATAGGCTGAACAGTATGGCTGCGCATAAAATACGAAGATACATTCATTTTTACATATTAGATATTCCAGTCTCTGTTTATTCCTTTAGTTTTTTGTGTTCTACAGCTTTCTAATGACATGGGAATTATTTCTTGAAGTCTTAACATGTGTCTTATCATGTTCCACCTTCTAGTTTGCATGTTCCACATATTCCATTTCTCATCTTTTCTGGAATAGAATCCATTCATCTATTTATGTCATCACTCTGCTTAATCTTTCTTCAAGGCTTGATTTCAAACATCACTTGTTTACCAACAATCTGTGATTTATTCCCCATACAAATTACACTACATATGTACATTATCAAATTTTGTTTTTCAAATTTTGTTGATACCTGTGTTTGATACTAGTGACTTCTTGTGAAGAGGAATGCCCTTTTGACTGTACTATCGAGTATATTTATCTGATAGTAGAGAAATAGAATTTGCACACATAGGAGATTATTTAAATCACTCATGTAACTCATCCTAGAATATTGCTCAAATGTTGAGCGTAAGGACTAAGAAGAGATATTAGAGGCATAGAGAGAATAGCAGTATGAATGGTGATAGGTTTGTTTCTGTCTACATCTACATGGATACTCTGCAAGTCAAATTGAAGTGCATGGCAGCGGGTTCATCAAACCACTTTTATATCTCTCTAAGTTCCATTCTCTAATAGCTCGTGGGAAAAAGGAACACTTAAATCTTTCGGTTTTCGATCTGATTTCTCTTATTTTATTGTGATGGTCATGTCTCCGTATGAAGGTGGGTGCTAACAGTATATGTTCACCTTCTGAAGAGAAAGTTGGTGAAAGAAATTTCACAAATATATTTCGTCGCAACAAATAACATCTTTCTTATAATGATTTCCACCCCAACTCGAGCTTGATTTCTGTGACACTCTCCCCTATATCGCAATAATACAAAATGAGCTGCCCTTCTCTGAACTTCCTCTAAATCGTCCATCAGTCCCACCCAGTATGGATCCCACAATGCACAGCAATACTCCAAATAGGACACACAAGTTTAGTGTAGGCAGTTTCTTTGTTAGAACTGTTGCATCTTCTAAGTGTTCTCCCCATGAAATATACCCTGTGGTTCACCTTCACTACAATATTTTCTGTGTGTTCTTTCCAATTTAAGTTGTTTGTAATGGTTACTCCTAGGTATTAGTAGAACTGATGGCCTGTAGGTCTAACTGATTTATCGTGTAGGCGTATCTGAAGTTTAGTGGATTTCTTTTACTGGTCGTATAGATGTTTCCACATTTATCATTATTAAGGGTCAGTTGCTAATTTTTGCACCAGGCAAATATCTTATCTAAATCGTTTTGCAATTGCTTTTGATCTTTTGGAGACTACTAACCGATAAATGACAGCATCATCCGTGAACAGTCTTGAGAGAGCTATGCAGATTGTCTGTTAAATCGTTTATAAAAATAAGGAACAGTAGAGGCCCTATAACACTTCCCTGGGGAATCCCAGATATCACTTCTGTTCTACTTGATGACTTTCCGTCAGTTACTACGAACTGTGTCAATTCTGATAGGAAATCACTAATCCAATTGCACGACTGTTGTGATATTCCATAAGCATATTCCAGAAGACACTTGTGAGGTACAGTGTCAAAAGCCTTCTGAAAATCTAGAAATATGGAACCATTTGACATCCCTTATCAATAGCACTAATCACATCATGCGAGTAAAGAGCCAGCTGTGTGTCACAAGAATGATACTTTCTGAATCCATGTTGACTATGGGACAATAGGTTGTTCTCTTCGAGGTAGTTAAAGTATATGTTCCAAAATCCTGCTGCAGACTGACCTCAATGATATAGGCCTGTAAATTTACGGATCACTCCTGTTGCCTTTCTTGAATATTGGAGTGACCTGTGCAACTTTCCCGTGTTTGGGTATGTAACGTTCACTAAGCGAGAAGTTGTATATGATAGGTATAGGGCTATTGCATCAACATACTCTGAAAGTAACCTAATTGGTATACAGTTGGGATCGGGAGACTTACTTTTGTTGAGTGATTAAAATTGTTCTAATACTCCAAGGGTATCTACTTCTAAATTAGACATGGTGGAAGCTGTTCTTGATAGGAATTCAGGAGTATGTGCATCGTCTTCTTTAGTGAAGGAATTTTGGAAAGCTGTGTTAAGCAATTCTGCTTCAGCAGATCTGTCATCAGTAGCACCACCATTTCTATTGTGTAATGAAGGTATTGGTTGTGTTTTGCTGCTAGTATACTTTATATAATACCAGAATTTCTTAGGATTCTCTACCAATTTATGTTTAAGAGGGTATCATCAAGATGCTGAAGTAACTGAAGTGGCACACTTTGATGACAGACATAAATTTATCCTGAGAAAAAATTAATTACAGCAAGCACATAGGCATGTAATGTTCAGGATGGTAGGAGAAGGAGGCTGCTTTATGATGTAGGCATCTGGTCACATGGGTGGTATATGTATAAAACACCATGTAGGACCAAACAAAAACTGTAAAATAATGCAGACAAAATGCAAAAAAGCAGGGGAAAAACTGCAAAAACCACACAGTAGGAATAAAATATTTCATTTGACCTGCTTTATAAGAGAAACAAAGACAGTAATACTAAACATCCCCTTTCCCACCACACAGAATTTTCCAGAACAAGCTGATTTACAAAAGAAAGAATCTATCACTTCATTTTACCTGTATGTCAACTCAGACACATCACCACAAGGACGTAACAACGAGCCGCAACAGGGACATAAAAATACACACACATACAACAATTAAGCTATCGGCCATGGCCTTCTTCAGAAAAAGAACATTCACACGGGCACACAACCATCTCCGGTTGCCACACTCTTGAGTCCATGGGTTGATGGTCCCACTAATTCCCAAATGGAGGAAATATTAGTAGTCACAGTTGATGTAGAGAAGCAGATGAGAGAGTTGAAAACAAACACGTTGCCAGGTCCAGATGGGGTACCACTTCAGTTTTGGCCCCTTACTTCGCTTGCATTTATCATGAATCTCTGATGCAGTGCAAAGTCCCACTGAGTGACTGGAAAAAAGGCACAGGTAACTCTCATGTATAAGAAAGTCAAAGAAATGGACCCAGGAAATTACAGATCTATGTCATTAACATCAATTTGCTGTAGAATTCTTGAACATATTCCCAGTTTTAATGTAGTAAATTTCCTCGAGGCGGAAAGTTTCTGTCCTTGCACAGCTTTAGGAAGCATCAATCTTCTGAAACTCAGCTTGCCATTTTCTCTCATAACACCTTGAGACCTATGGATGAATGCATATTTCTTGACTTTCAAAAGATATTTCTTCTGTTGCCGCACTGCAGACTATTAACAATGATATGAGCATATGGAATAGGTACTAAAATAAGTGAGTGGATGGAAGACTACCATATATTTCCGCAGGTAAGATGATGGCTGAATCATAAAAAAAGGCTCCAAAATCTAAGGTTGCCTTATAGACGGTACAAAAATAAATAAATAAATAAATAAAAATCAGATATAAACGTAGACTGAAATTGGTAATTTTGCAGATGTGCTGCATAGTGTGGATTTGACCTCCAAACTATATATATTGAAGTGGTTAAGTGTCTAAATGATATGTATCGAACAGGCAAATGTTATGATTTTTACAAATATGTTGTGATTTTAAAGGATGGGGTTAGGCAGGAACCTAAGAGTACAGCTTTCTGGGTAATTTACAAGAAAGCTTACACTCGAAATAGCTCGGTCTGAAATGATATATCGAACATACAACTGTAAATCGATTTAGTGTTCCTGAACCGTCGATTTGGATGCTATGCGCCCTCACATACGAGGGGGGGGGGGGAGGAGGGGGGGACTCCTAGCGGTAAAAATATATATAAAAAGCAGATTAAGTTCACTTACCAGGCGAAGGAGCACAGGCAGCGACAGCAATATAAAGAAAACAAACACACACAAACCCAAGCTTTCGCAACCTTGTTGCTTCTTCAGGCAGAGTAGGGAAGGAGAGGGAAATGGAAAGGATGAGGGTTTAAGGGAGTGGGTAAGGATCCATTCCAATCCCGAGAGAGGAAAGACTTACCTTTGGGGGGGGGGGGGGGGTGGTAAACAAATACACACAGACCCACACATATACAAATGCACACACACCTGGTAGACATATTGTAGAAAGCTTTCTACACTATCAAAATCTGCCATTCAAAGAAGTGAACCCCTATTCATCTGAAGCACTAGCTGCCACTGTATTTACATTGTGCCAGAACGTTCCTTATTATACAGAGTGTATCCAATTTTTTTCTAAGATTATGCATATAAAAATGACTTCATGAATTACATTCACAAAATCCTGGCATTTATTCAAATTAGTCTCCCCATGAATCAATACACAGATGAAATTGTTGTAAATGTGTAGTTCTTTTATGGAATTGTATCCAGTACTGCAGTATAGTTGTCTCGGGGACAAATCCTGCTGTATGGCTGGTAATCTAGGACTCTGGTCCATTTTCCAGACAAAAACTAATGCATGATCTTTTCTTTGTGGGCTGGATCATTGTCTTGGGTACCACAAAGAACCTGCATCAAAGTCAATGGATTCTTGCCCACAAACGATGGAGGACACTGTAATAATACTCAGAATTAATTGTTTGCTCTTCTTGTACAGAACCCTTGTGACTGATTCAGTTGAAATCAAATAGAAAGTTATCATTGTCTTAACATGACTCTTCTGCAAGCACACTGTCTTTGTTTTCATCCTACATTGGCACAACTATAATGTACTCTGCCACTTTGTGAAATCAATGTCTCTTAGGGCTGCCACGTTTTTCATTGCCCAAAACAGTGTGTGGCACTAACAGTGCACATACCTTGCTTTTGTTGAAATTATCAGTTAAAATACTGTTCACAATAGTTTTGATTACTCCTGGCAGCTCCTAAATGATTCATGCAGAAACACATCTGTCTGTTGCGGTGATTTTAATATTTTTTTCACACTTTCATCATTGAAACTTGTGCTTGGCTTTGATGCTCATGACATCTCCTTAATGTCCTCACAAAATAAGCATACCACCATATAACATTTGAACTACTGAACAAATACTACCATAAACAATTTTCTTCACATCAAATGTTTCACTGCAGATTTATATAAACTTAACACAATTATGTTGTCTCTCTGTTAGACTGACATTTATTGAGAAGTGTCAGACATAGCATGTTATATTCTTTGCAAGGATGTCTGTTGGAGCAACGCTAGTGCTTTGATCGCGAACACAGCTGTTGTTGAAACGTTGAGGATTCTAATGGTGCAATCAGAAACTTCAGACAAGCAGTCCCAAAGGAACTGTGTATGAAAAAGTCCAGTGAGTTTCATACAATTGGCTGTTGTAGAAGAATTGTCAACAAATTGCACAAGAATGAAAAATCATTTTTTCCTGATCTTCCTATTTATTATGAATACAACTCCCCTAAAACCATTTTTTTCCTGCTGTTGAAATTCCTCTATATTAATCATACCAAAAGGTGATATGTTATTTCCATTTCACTTAATTTCCATACACCTATTGTTTTAAAGTGAACCTTTGCACTTTCCTTTACAGATTTATTTTTATTTTATTTATTTATTTTATTATTATTTTTTTAAAATTACACTATCACTTTTAAACTTCTGGTATTCCACTCTCATATCTCTAATTTGTTTTTTCTATCTTTTACTTTTACTCTCCTATATGTAAACTTACAATAATAGCAAGTTTTATTATTGTTTTATTATTATTACTGGTATTATTTAAAAATAGTGATTATTCTTCATAATTTATGTTTAGCAAATAGATCCGTTTTATAATCAATGATTTTCTTTTTCTTAGATGACGTACGTGGTTTTGAGGATGCCATCTGGCCTCTGTTGGTTGATTTTGCATTACTTTATTTGTTTGTTCTGCAACATTCTGTAATGGCAGAACCATATGTAAAAGATTTTTTGGCTTCCCGTGGTGCTTCTGTGATCCAAAGAAGCATTTATGTTCTTCTGTCATCTGTAGCTCTGCAGGTATGTTTTAGCATAGTGTTCAGTGTAAAGAAGTAAAGAATTTTAGCTGTTTTGTCCAACTTCAACAATGCTAGTTTACGTGTAGGAAATGGACCCAGAGTGGATATGTCATCAAATCACAGCTTTCGTTAACAATAGCTTTAATAACTAGAAGTTTATTATGTTATAAAACGTTGGAAAGAGTTTGAGGTAACTAGATTAGTCCTACCTTATATAAGAATGATATTCAGGTTTGCAGCTCTAGTAGAAAACGACAACAGGATAAGGAACACTGGAAATATATTTGACATTTGAGCAAAAGAGCACATTATTCTGTAATTTAATGCATTAGGCCTATTATCACTTCTGTCTCCTCATACTGTAATTATACCCAGATTTTAAATACCACTAGCATTTCATCTAATGTAAACTGAAAATACTGAAATGACAAAATGAAAATTGAAAGTAAAATACATCACATGAAGAATGGCAGCTAGAACAAGTAGTAAGACTAATGGAAAATTAAGATACTGTTACAGTCTCAAGCTGGTGAGGTTTTCAATTCATTCTTGATAAGCACAATAACACTCAAGAAATGTAAATGCAGTAAGTGCATAACAGTTGATCAAGTATCAGATGATGATTTTTGTAGGACATGGTTGTAATAAAAATTTATAGCAAATGTTAAAACTGTAGTGTACAACTAATAACTAATAGGTAGCTAATAATCGAAAGTAATATCAAAGTGATGTATAGGTGATAGAATGGATGTAAAGTAAATTAATAAATAAATAGAATAGTAAGTATCATTAGAGGTGGGGAAAAGGTTCTTTGATGATATAATTGGTTCAATGAAGTCACGTATAAAGCCTATACTTTGTATGCCACCAAATTATAAAATAGTTTCTCTTTAGGTGACAGTTATACAGTTGACCTTATTATGTTTTTATTTGCAGATTCTCAAAGACTACAGATTCCCAATTACATGAAGTAGAGATATTTTTGGTATTTTAAAGTGTAGAGGAGAAGAGTTGTAGGACCTTATGAGGAGGGGGGAAGGATTCTGAACTGCTAAATTCCATTTGTCACATGGTGCATGTTCAGGCAGCTTTTTGCCCGGAGGAAGGGGTATCCAAACTTTTCTGTGAAATTGGTTCACCAAGAAATGTGATTCAGTGATTCATCTGATCCAGGGACATGTTTATGTTAATACACACCCCAGTCTTGTTGATCTGGAGTCATAACTGATATGCCTTTATGTTAACACCCGGAAAACACAGAGGTTGACTCTTGCGGAGCCTTATTTTCAACAACATATATTGAATCTTGAGCTGTGAAAAGCTTGTGCCTGCAACAGAATTGTACACTCACTTTCTATAGATGCTTACAACAACAACATACAAATAACTAGCCAGCTAAGTTATTTGAGATTTTGATTCATAGATGATGATCCATAGCATCATCTCCTGTTAGTCATGTCTATGTTGCTTACATTCTTTATGTGCTGACAATGCCACCAGACAGCATTCAATCTCTTGGGAACAATGGTCATACTGTTTTTGCTTATCTATATGTTTTACCAATTGTTTTTCCTTCTTCAGAATACACATGAAAATGATTATTCCTGTAGTTAAATTAAGCTGTTTAAAAGATCCATAAATCTTTTGCTTCAAATGGCTCGTGTGTGTGTGTGTGTGAGAGAGAGAGAGAGAGAGAGAGAGAGAGAGAGAGAGAGAGAGAGAGAGAGAGAGAGAATTGACTTTTGTGTGTGAGTGTGTGGGGGGGGGGGGGGGATTGATTGGCCTCAGAGAGAATTCCCACCTGAATAGTTAAGACTTGTGCTGGAAAGGAGTATACAAATAGCTTACATAGTGAAACATCTGTGTAAGTCATTTTTGGTGGTTTGCAGCAGTTTTGACACCTGATGGTCAAGTTTGTAGTTTACCATTCATGTAAAAAGATGGTTGATAACCTGTCATGCTCACATATAACGCTGGATAGCAAGAGTTGATATGTGACATGGCTGCTTTCTCACGTGGTTCTGGCTTTTATTGGGTAGCAGATGTACATGATTGGACTGTAGCAGGAGGTAGTGGGTGGATATAAGGATACATGTTTTGCACCTTGGTTTTCCAAAAGGAAATGATTGGGAGCAGGGTAAGAACATGGATAGACAAGGATATCCTATAGGTTTGATTGGTGGAAGAGCACTGCTTTGGAACCCAGACATGAGTTCTTCCTGTTGTGAACAGTGAGTTATCATAGTTACAAAAAAGTTATATTAAAGAATGTTTTGTAATGAGATGTGTTACATAAGCAATTATATTGATATGGCCGACAATGATGATAAATGTTGAATAGTTAATTTGTCTACTGAAGTCTGTCTTAATTTCAGCCCTTCATATACCTATGTTTTGGTGTTCAGAGAACTGTTATATTTTTGTTACTCCTTTGTTAAACCAATTTTCAATTTTCTTGAGCTGTAAAATAGTGTTGGGGAATATTTTTTAGTTATAGTTTTTCTTGGGGATATTGCTACACTGTTGTGTAAGAATATACATATTTTACTTTCAGATTGTGTTCCATTATTGGCAGTGTGTTCCATGGCTAACTCTTTGGCATATTGACACATCACAGAGCAGTATAAAACTGTGGTGTTTTGCAATAATCCACTGCTGTGCTTGGATAATGACTTATGCTGGTGTGATCAACATGGATGTGCTGGATTTGCTGGGAGTGAAGCAGGTAAGATATTGAATCAAGGTATGTGTATATAATGACACTATCGCTGTAAATCATTTTGTTTTAAAGACACACATATTTTGTTATGTCACCATCAATATATTCTCCTCCTCTATCCTCCATAATGCTCCTTGCATATTTTCCATTGATGGAAACAGTGCTGAAAGTCTTCTCTTTCTCCCTTAGTGCCTTTTCTTTCATTGCTTCAACAGAAGTCACTTGATGCTAAGTCAGGCGAATCAAGTGGATCACCTAACAGGAGACAATGCAGTATGAAACAATTTGTTGCTTTGATGCAGAATCTATAATGTGTTCTTCCACTGTTTGAGAAACAACCTCAAGATAGTAATGTTGATTAATAACAATAACACATGAATTTTGATTTAAAAAAGGCAGTAATTATCACCCTAAATATTGGTTTGCTCATTCAAGCTTTCTTTGCCCTCAGTGAAGTTGGGCCCTTCCAATGCATAGTTTAGCACTTATTTGCTGGACCGTAAGTGAAAAAACAAGGTTTGTCACATGTTATCACTTGTGCCATTAAGTGTCAATACAAACATTTTCATGAGCTTCTATTTGATCAATCATGATAATTTTTTATACCAGTTATGCACTCGTTTTTCTAATAGTTAATTGGTTATGTAAAATTTGCCCTATGTTGTTAACTGATTCTTCTGTTGCTTCTTGGTAGAACAAATTCATTATGAAATTTAAAATACACAATTTTGTGTTTCTTCTACAGGTTTGTTTATTTTGTTAATCAATTTTTGGATTCTTAGGCCATCATCAAACATTTACTGTAAAAGTCTGATGATGGCCTAAGAAGCCAAAAATCGATTAACAAAATAAACAAGCCTGCAGAAGAAACACAAAATTGTGTATTTGCCTTATGTATTCTGTGATATTTCCTTATAATTTCAGCAATTGATTAAATACTCAAATGACAGTCGGATCAAGTTCTATGCTAAATTATTGTTGACTGTACTGGTCTTGCTGCTAGTGGGAGATGCTATTTACTCTTCAATAATGCAATCAGGTGTCAGCTTTATTTGAAGTACTATTTTGTGTGCACATTGTCTCTAAAATAAGTTGTATTTTTTATTCAGTCAGTGCAGTGTGATGCCAAAACAGTCTTTGTATGTAATGGTTTACCACCACCCATAAGCCATAGGCATTCATGGTGGGGGGGGGGGGGGGAGTTATAAATATATGAGGGGTGTGTAGGAAATAATGCAGCTCATTTTTTACTCACCCAAAAACTATGTTGTGAATGTGATCCACTACTTATTAATTATTTTAGGTTTCTTGAGTGTTTGCACAAAATTCCTGGCTCTTCCAGCAGATTGTGTAGCAGGAGGAGTGTTACAAAATGACAGGTGTAAGTGATGTACAACCTCTGACAGTAAAGTTTGCTGAAGGAAGTCAGAACAGTCGATTGGGCAACACAGGCAAATCACAATTCTGTACCTGCATAGCAGCCAGTGTTGACAATCTGCCCCAACCATGGTCCAGTTGAGCATTGTGTTCCTTGTTAGACCTGTTGGATGAAGTGCTTCTTTAATGTGTTGGTTTTGAACTGAGAACAGGAAAGTGAACGAGCAAATGACCAATGTAAAGTTTTTTAAGCTTGGCAATGCACCTAAAGAAACACATGTTGGTGGTACGTGTTTATGGGGATCAAGCATTGTACATTAAGTGTGTGTGCGCGAGTGGTTTGCCCATTTTTGAGGAGGCCGGGAAGCTGTTTCCTGACAAACCCCATGGCAGATGACTGGCGACCCTTGTCACTGATTATAACATTGTGAAAGTGAGGACATTAATCAAGAACCATTGTTCATTAACTGTGTGCATGATAGTGAACGAACTACAGATTAAACATGAATGTGTGCGACAAATCCTTGCCCAGAATTTAGGGAAGAGGAAAATGTGTTGTCGTCTTGTGCTACACCATTTGACTGACGATCAGAAGCAGGCTTGTTTAGAGGCTTCACAAGATTTAGTTGAAACGACAGTTGCAACACCCAGTTTTGTGAACTGTCTTGTCTCTGAGGACATAACCTGATATCTCTGGTATGATTGAAACAAAACAACAAAGCAATAAATGGCATTCTCCAACATCATCTCATTGGACAAAGGTCAGAGCCAGAAAATCACACATCAAAACAATGCTAATCAACTTTTTCAATACTCAAGGCATTATCCACATGTAGTTTCTACCTGAAGGAACAACTGTGAATGTTGCAACGTATGTTAAAATTTTGACCTGTTTCATGCAATGTCTAGCCAATATTGTCAAACAGTTCCTGGCAAAAAAAGGGGGTTGTGCAACTTGAAATTACAAGACTGTGCAAACTTTCCAGGACATGTAATGCAGAGCTCATCGGTGCATAGTTATGGAATGTGACTATTTCGAAGGACAGAAAGGTAACTGTAGTTCATAGTTCATCTACAAGGTGCGTCTGAAAAGTTCAGTGAATGTTCTCAGAAAATATGAGAAACAAGAGTTACAAACAAAATACCTATACTGGCCTTCAAATTAATCACCATTGGCTACAATTCACTTCTGACATTGATTGTATAGCTGTCAGCAAGTGCTTCTTGTGGAATCACTCAAAGCACTGAGGACACACTTTGTTGGATCTCAGCAACATCTCAAACACACACTTTAGACTCACTGCTTCAACACCATACACTTGCGCCAACCTCCTGTGGGTCTCCATCACCATTTTGCCTAATGTGATTTTAACATATTGCCTTATTTTGCATTGCATGTTGTAACAACAAGAGTTCTCAAACTGACCTTGTTAGCTAATAATATAGTGAGGATAGTTTACAACTCACCGCAAAGACGTGGCGACGAGCTGCGACAGGCACATACAAAAGACACACACATACAACACATTCAGCTATCGGCCATGGCCTTCTTCAGAAAATAGAGCACTCACGCAATCACACAGGCACACAACACAGTCATACAACCATCACCTCCGACTGCCGCACTTCGAATCATGCTCTGCAGCGAATTGGGGACGGGAGGGGAGGGGAGGGGAGGGGAGGGGGAGGGGATAGAAAGGCTACGTCACGGTGGTGGGGATGGGTTAGATGGGAATAACGAGATGCAGCTTAGGAATGGAGTGGGGAGGCGGGTGAGGGGAGAAAATAAAATAATAAAAAAGTAAAATAAATATATATATAGAAAATGCATGCACACTGCAAGTACACAAGACCGCATACACACACATACACATGCACGCATGCGCTCGCGAGCGCGCGCACACACACACACACACACACACACACACACACACACGATCACACATTCACACACCACTCAAAATAGGCGAGGTTTGGGATAGAGAGGTAGGAACTGTAAGGTATGGAAAAATATATATAGGGAAGTTATCGTAGGTTGAGGCCTGGTTGATTTCGGGATCGGAGAATGTATTGTAAGGATAACTCCCATCTGTGCAGTTCAGAAAAGTTGGTGGTGGATGGGAGGATGCAGATGGCCCGGGTTGTGAAGCAGCCATTGAAATCAAGCATGTGCTCCGCTGAATGCTGTGCCACAGGGTGGTCCACCTTGTTTTTGGCCACTATATTATTAATTCCAACCTGGACTTTCCATTATTAAATTTTGACCTTGTTAGCTGCATCACAGCGTGTACCACTGCTTCATTGCAGTTCTTTGCACAGTGGGTGGTACTTGTTGACATGTCCCTCAATGTGTATGTGTGGTCACCTCATCCCTGCGAGTGTGAATTGTAAAATATGCGGTGCGCAGGAGTAGCCAAGCAGTCTGGAGTGCTGCGTTGCTGATCACTTGGCCTCCTGCATCAGGAGTTCGAATCCTCCCTTGGGCATATCCTTAGGTTAGTTTAACTTGGTTTAAGTAGTTTATAAGACTAAGGACTGATGACCAATGTAGTTTGTTCCCATAGAATTACAAACATTTGAACATTTGTAAAATATGGGACAATGCACCGAACTTTTCAGACTCACCTTGGACATTAATGTTACAGGAAAATTCACCGAACTTTGTCAGAGGTTGTATGTTACGTTAATGTCTATGGAGCATCTGCTGTTGACAGAAGTGAAGTTAGGTCATTAGGAGGCAGGTTGGGAGATTTCCAAGATTTGTAGCAGTTGTGGAGACTGTCAGTGGTTGTTACACCTGATGTGTTGCAGCGATCTGATCTCATTAGTGATAACATGCACACTACGGGTCAATAGTTGCCACTGATTCTGTCAGTCAGCAAAGAAAGTTTGGATGCTATCATCTGCACTCTTTGATACTCAAAAGTGTGTGTGAGATGGGTCCTATAATGTTTAATAGTGGCTGATAAATCTCGCAGAAAAACATTTGTTCTGATTTTTTGTAATGTTTTTTTTAAGTTAAGGGGGAGGCCATCTTGTCTCGATTGTGACAGGTGAAGATTCCTCATTTTGAGCTCAAAAGAAAACTACAATTGATGGAATGTTGTCATCCATTCAAACCAGCTGTTTTCTCAGTAAAGTTGTGATCACTGTTTTTAGACTGTGAGGGTATGATTCTCATTGATGTGATGTCAAGAGTTGGTACCATTAATTCAGAAGCATATGTCAACATGTTTACAAAACCCAAGAAGCACTTCCAACAACTTTGGCACTATAACAAACCAGGAGATGTTTTGATTCAACATCATAATGTCCAGCACCATACAAGTCTGAAGTTCTTAACACATTATGAAACAGGACAGTGTTACCCCATCAATCCTTCATCCCTGACTTCCACATGTTTTGCCGATTAAAGGATGCTATTCTTGGAATACACATTGAGAATGATAAAGTGGCTCGTATGTCCTTTGTGTGAGGTGTGAAGCCACCTATCAATTTTTTGCAAGGCACAACTGAAAGTTTATTCAGTTAGGTGGAAGATGGAAGCATGCTCCTCCGGGCCCTCCTGCCCCCCTATGATCCAAAGCTACAACTCTTTCCATGAATGTAGTACATGTGTGCTCTGTATATCTTTAGATATGATGACTGAGATAAAGAAAGTAAAACAACTGCAAAATAAGTGAGAGGGGCAATAAAAAGCCCGGTGTGTGGAGTACACTATAGTTGACCGCCCAGGCCATGACCAAGTGTCGCTAGTGCCCCACACACCGCTACGCACAATGCACGGGGCAGGGGCGCGGCAAAGGCCGTCTGTGGGCAGTGGCACAGGTATGGCGAGGGTGCCCGCGGAGCGGTGTTTTGCCATGCCTGGTATAGGAGAATAACAGCTATCTACTAAGACCTGTGTAGAGACTCAGTAATTGAGATGCTTGGCTTGCTTGAGTCATTATTGTGGCCTACATTCACAGCATGAGATGTTTGAGATGTAAAGGAGGACCCCACTGATTTTGTTAGGAGGAATTGGTAAAATTCTCCTAAATGAGACAGTGTATGCATATTTTAATTCCAAATAATTAATGTATTGACCAACAGCTGTAAAGTCCCAGTTCCATTATAACTGTGCATTTTAATTGTGCATGCAAATGTCTCTCCAGTACTTTGACTCACTAGTGCTTGTTGGGCATACCAGTTGGAATTTTATGGAATGTGTGTAGTTCACTGTAATATCTTGTTGACTGTGATTATGTTAAATTCTTTCACAAACATAAAATGAGTACAGTGTTGCAAAAAATATGAGAATATCTACTGACCAGACATTGTTACAATTGCAACATATTATTATGTTTGGCTTAATATATATATATATAATATACTATTACTTTCTGTTTGTTACCCTTTAAAAAAAATCTTCATTTTATTTCAGGTTTATTTTGACATTAATGGCTGGGGTCCACCAGATGTATACAAATCTGCGGAGCTTAGACGTTTTTACCAACATATGCGACATCCAACTTTTCTAGGGTTTCTGACCATTTTTTGGCTGTATCCTGTAATGAGGTATGGTATTTAACATAAATTTCTGCACAAGTTGTACATTATATTGAATTTGTGGAAAATAGTGTTTAATCTATACAATAGGCCTGTCCAAGATCTGTGCTTTCAGTGTGTGAACTTAATCCAGGAGTGCAGAGAGTGTGCTTGGCACTCCAGATTTTCCCATTGCTGTACTATTCCAGGCTAATGTGAGTGAGGCAGCTATGTGTCTGTAGTTCATAAGCAAGAAATGTGTTATGGAACTCGGTGCGAATGATCTAAGAGGCGAATATTGCAGCATACTTTTATAAGTGTTAACTTAATACAAGAACCACACATCCTATTTATGAAACAAAATGCTTTCTATACAGGCATTTAACTTCAAGATGTGACATTTGTAGGTTTAAACAGAATTCAGTTTTTTTATGTAAGGTCAGGTACAAAAAAACTGATCCAGAGTACAGACTGCTTACTAAGTAATCATGCACTGTTGACAACCACGAATAGATTGACATGTCATAATAAGGAAAAATAAACAAATAAATAACAAATAGGCTAATATGAAAGTCTATACTTACTGAATTTCTCTTGCCTTACACATTACATTAAGTGCTGGAAATGACTTACTTGTGCTTCAGTGCACTTCTGAGGGCAACCTTACTTGTTTAGTAGACACATTGCGCAACTCTGCTGCATCAGTTCTCATAATTTAATTATGAATATTGTCCTTCAAGTCTTCTGATGTTATTGCAGTATTTGTGTACATTTTTCCCCTTTAGAATGCCCCACAGGTAAGTTACACATGGGTAGGTTTAGTGATTGCAGTGGCCAAATTCCTTTGTTTACAGTTCTTTTCTTCTGTGAATCTTTCATGTATGCATGAGTTTGACTTGCACAAAGTACGACATCATGCCCCATTCTGTTGAAAATATACCTATGTGCGTGGGGGCCAACTGTGTCTAAAGTTCCTAAATAATTTGCATACACACAAGTGTTTGCTGTTATATTAAAAAATAATGGACCCCTAATTCATCTTGCTGACACAGCACACAATACTCCAATTTTTTCACCATGAAGATGTTCCTCATTCTTTGTTGACCTGTATCTAGTGTTCTGAGAGTTTGCATGTTCTGTCAGATGGAACCAGATTTATGGTCCATGAAATGGGGTACCACATCCTACCTTCCACTCAGCCCCATGCCTGGGAAAGGGTGGGGCAGGATTACCGACTGCCACTGAGCAAGGGGAGTCAGTGAAAGGACTGCAGAGGGTAGGGGTATTGAAAATATCAAGTTTGGACCCTGGTTGGAAATGTACATGTGGTGCTGATTTCACTCTCAACTGTTTCTTGAGCCCTCATACAGTAATTCACAAATAGGCACATACACCTCCCTATCAAAATTCTTTCTTGAAGAGGATGCATACTGTATTACTCAGACATTTTATTCACATCTCTTAGCCAAGCCACAAGTTTTCATACTGACAACAGAAAAGATAACTATAACTGCTTTGAAACCATAGATGACAATTGACATTTAACAGTCAACAGTCTAGAGTACTAGGACCTGTTTTTCTGTTACCACCCTGTACATAATGCCATAGTGTACAAAATTGAAGCAGCAAACCACTGTTTCCCATTCTGTGTCAAACACAATTTAATCCTACAACTGCCAGCAGGTGTCTATACAGTCTGTTCTGCATGGAAGATGGCATTCCAGTCAGCGTACAACCATGCCAACGATGATTTTGTGACACATATCGAATGGGGTAGTGTTCAATGGGTAGTAACATATTCACATTCACTGTTTACACTGCCATAGATGGTGCAGTATGCCATAGAAAAGATGCCAATCAAACTCTCTGCAGTGGAGGGCCATAGAAATAATGATAGCAGGACAGTCTCAAACCAGTGTGGCCAAATAGCTTAATGTGAATTGTTCTGTTTTTTTCTTGGCTGCAGCAACAGTTGATAGAGACCAAAACTGTACCCCAAAGACCAAAATTGTATGTCAGACCTCAGAAGGACCAACTACATGTGACATTAGAAAGAGAGGATTGTGATTTGGCTGCAATGACACATCAGTATCGCCATAGTACTGCACAGCAACTAATATATGTTCTCGAAGCATCTACTGGAAGAGTTGTATTGAGGCAAACATCATACAGATTGCTCCAGCAGAGTGACCTCTATTGTAGGAGACCTGCTGTATTCATGCCCCTAATGCCTCTTCACTGAATGGAATATCTCAAGTAGAATTATCACAAGTAGAATTATCAGAATGATATCTAGTCAGTTGTCAGTAGGCCAATGTTTTTTTCACAAGAATATCCAGTTCAGTCTGGAGAGTTATTCTCAATGGCTCTGCATCTAGAGGGAGTGCGGAAGATAATTTGGAGACCCAAACATTGTGGAAAGAGAATGATACCCAGGAGGATCCCTAATGGTGAGAGCAGTGATTATGTTGACCTCTCAAACACCTCTTCCATGAACATGTATGAATGAATTGGCAAGGTTTCACAAGTGTCAGCTATTGTGATGATACCTTGGGATATCATGTGCTGTTGTTGTGAGGCACTGTGGGCCCAGACTTTGTACTGATGGACAGTTATGCTTGGCCTCATAGAGCAGGTATGGGCAACCTAAGGGCTGGATTCACATACTTAAGTTTGTGGGCCACCTTTTCTTAAGGAGTATGCAACTTATAAATCACAACATTTTCTCGACATTCCATGTAAATAAATTATGCTTCAAAACACCCATTTTCAAGTGTACATTCGTTTTATGTTCACCAGATTTCATATGTTTACCTTCATTTATGCATCTTGAATATTATTTCTTTACTTATGGCATTTTACAAGTTTCTCCCTATCCCACCAATTTCTTCAGCACATTGCATTGAAACCATTCATCAGCTGGATCTGGTCCACAGGCAACTGGTTGCCCACCTGTGTCACAGAGCATGGGTGGCTGGGTGTTTTGAAAAGGGAAGAGACTGAACACATGGTGTGACCTACCTCACTCTTACAATAAAACATGTCTGGAATGCACTAGGATGACAAGTTGCATTGTGTCAGTGTACATCAACCATTCTCTGTGACTTGGAAGCAGCTCTGCAGCAAGAATGGGCATTATTGGTGACTTCATTCACAACATGCACCATCATTGTTATTCCTTTATTGGTAGAGGTGGTCACACCCCATACTGAGCACATTGACCAGTTGTCAGAATGTGTGTGCAAATCCATTAAGTTGGAAAAAAATTAAGAAAACATTGTTGTTACCATTATGCATGTTACAGTTGTTTCTGTTCTGTTTTATTTAAATTGTTTCTAATTTACTATAGCCTGTTTATACTGTTATATGGCATAATGCAACCGTGCAAAATCTCCATATGTTGCTTTCACTTTGGGTATGTATTTGAGATATGTTTTCATGATACTGTGTGTTGTGTCACCCTTTCTGCCATTTGTTGAGTACTCACACTGGTCTAGTTGTCAGGAAAGATATGGTGCAGGATGTGTAGCTAGAACAACTATTCAGATTAGTATTATAAGTTTTGTTGACTGAAGAATACAATACGCAATTTCTATCTGTTCTTCTCTCTTCTCACGTCGTCATCTTCTGTATGATGCAAGCTGGGCTGAGACCTGGTTACTGCCTAGTTCGTAGCAGAGTTCTGACGGAGTTCTGAGGGGTGTCCAGACGCATGTCAGGCTAGATATAGCAGCTTGTAGAGGGCACATGTCTACAGCTACTCCCTCCAAGAGGCGTGTTGCCAGCATGCAATTGGCTTTCAGTTGACCGCTGCCTTCCTTACAATCGTTCTCTTGCATCTGGCATGTGGCAATGACTGTACGCCACAACATCCCTCCCCCCCCCCCTAAAGTACTAAACCGTTGTCGTCTAGGGTACTCGACAATGGGGGGACGAGGCAGGCTCACTGGATGTACTGATGTACTGGAGTCTGTAGATTCAGAGGACAGCAGGGTACCACCGAGCCTTGCCATCCGGCCTGAGCTTGCGAGGGAACATCCTCTGTGTAAACCCCCAGAGGGCCCATGTCCACGACCTGTGGCCCAGGTGCTGACATAGATGGTGGTGTTGGTGGCGACGTCGACATTGGATGCTGTGTGGCGTCTCGGTCCAATTCCATCGGGACGGCGAGTTGAGGTCGAGGTGGTAAGGGCTCCATCCTCATGGCGTCGGGCCACATTGCTGTGTAGATCTGCTGCTGGGCTGACCGCCGAGGTCGCGCAGGCGGTGGAGACCTTGCAGTCTACATGTTGCGTGAATCTGCCGAGAGAAACGCGGAAGGATCACATGAAAAGGGTGAATTTGTTTGTTGTGCCTGTGTACGATGCCATTGGGACCTGAAATTTCGAACATGTGAGCACCCGTTCCCACTGTCTGCGACCGCCAAAAACTCTGAAAAAGACTGGGTTCCGCGGAGCGAAGTGATACTTGCAAGTCGGCGGGTGCTGCTCCGGGCGGCAGGGTGGGTGGAGCAGATGGAGCAGGGTGTGGTGGTGGTGGCTAGGCAGAAGTTCAGCCGGCAAAGATCCTTCACGTGGATGTGAGTGGTAGGAGGCGAGGAACAGTTACAGAGCTGTCTCCCGTGAGTGCCATTTGACTGCGTGTGAAGCAGTGCACTGGTGAGATGGTATTCACAAAAGGACCAAAATTCTTCAGATGTGAACTGAGGGCCGTTGTCAGAGACTATCAGTTCAGGGAGACCTGCCAGACAAAAAATTGAAGACAACGCCCTAATCGTGCTGCTATAAGTCGTAGCAGACATTGGCACTGGAAATGGGTAACCACTAAAAGCATCTACCACAATAAGCCACTTAGTGTTCCAGAAGGGACCAGCATAGTCAATATGCACTCGTTGCCCTGGTGAATCTGCTTTTGGCCACACAAAAAATTTCTGATGTGGAGCTGACTGGTTGGTAGCACACACTGAACACTGTGATGTCATTTGTTCTATTTGGGCATCCATACTCTGCCAACTACAGCGTCATCGTGCCAACTGCTTAGTGCAAACCATTCCCCAATGTTCCTGGTGAAGTAAGTCCAATACTTCTTTCTGCAAACGTTGCAGGATCAACACACGTGATTGTCCACTGTCAGTTGAAACTAGAATGACACCTCTATGCATTGAAATTTCATTTCTTCTAGCAAAATAGTGACACACCAGTGAATTTTGAATGTCACGTTGTGAACGAGGCCATTCTGTGCGAATGCAGCTCAGCAAAAATCATAAATTGTGGTCTGTTTCTGTAGCCCGAGCAATTTTCTTATAGTCCAATGGGAAAGATTGCAACAAACTATCTTCCTGTGCATCTATCTGACAACAAGATGGCTCAGAATCATCGAAGTCTTTATCAGGACCAATCAGAAAACGGGAAAGTACGTTGGCATTTTCATGGTGAGTTGCGAGTCTGTACACAATCTCATACTGATACTGTGATAATAGCAATGCCCAGTGTTGCAACTTGTGTGCTGTGCGTGTAGGAATCGGCTTGGCTGGATGAAACAGTGACTGTAAAGGCTTGTGGTCAGTGACTAAATAGAATTTTCTCCGATACAAATAGTGATGGAATTTTGTGACACCATACACAATTGCTAAAGCTTCTTCTCAATTTGAGAGTAACGTCACTGTGTGTCTGTCAAGAGTTTTGATGCAAACACTATCGGATGGTCCATATCCCTATGTTCATGTGACAGTGTCGCTCCTAGACCAATCGATGACACATCCACTTGCAAAGAAATGGTTTTTCTGGATCAAAGTGCACCCAACATCAATCACTGAGCAATGCATCTTTTAACTGTTGAAATGTGTGTTGGCATTCGTCTGTCAAAACAAAATGAACATTTTTACAGCTTAGCCAATGCAAAGGGGCTGAAATTTGTGCTGCATTGGGAATAAAGCTAATATAGTAAGTTAACTTACCCAAGACTGTAATTCTTTCAAATCTTTTGGTTCTGGCAGGTCACGAATGGTAAGCAAATGTGATTGCATGGGGTACACACCTTGACTGTTTATCATGTGTCCTAGATACTGTAGTTCCGGTTTGAAAAAGTCACACTTATGTAAGCGAAGCTTGAGACCTGCGTCTGACAAAACCAGAAGCAATTTTCTCAAATTTGCAATGTGTTCTTCTGGGGTACGGCCTGACACGACTATGTCGTCCAAGTAGTTTGAACAACAAGGCACCCAAGCTGTAAGCTGTTCCAAATACCTTTGAAAAATTGCGGGCACCAAAACATTACCAAATGGTAGACACAAATATTTAAACAAGCCCAGATGAGTATTTACAACACGAATTTTCTGTGATTCTTCATCAAGTGGCAGCTGAAGGTAGGCATTCCACAAATTGATAAATATTTTCCTGCACTGAATCCGTCCATTAAATCTTCTGGTCTCTGTCTACTACTGTTTGTGAATTCACTGTGGCCTTGAAATCAACACAAATGTGAATGCTACCTGACGGCTTCAGCAAAATTACAAATGGACTCTCCCACTAGCTAGCTTATATTGGTTCAATTGGACCATTTTCTTGCAATGTGCGAAGTTCTTGTGCTACTTTGTTGCATAAAGTGAGCAGTACATTACGAACTTGGCAAAATTTTGGTTTGGCATTTTCCCTTAGAGTAATGTGTGCAGCAAAATTCTTAGCTTTTCCTAGTCCTGCAGAAAATGAATCTGGGAAGTCTTTCAGCAACTTGTCTACAGTGTCTTTAGCATCAAAATTGTTCACAACTAAAACATTCTCTTGCACAGTAAAACCAAAAAGATCAAAAGAATCTAAACCAAAAATATTATCTCTGTCGTAAGACTGAAGCACTTGAAATGTTACTGTGTGCCTTTGCGAACAGTACTCTGCAGGTAGTGAACACTGTCCTAGTACAGGAATGTCATATCCATTGTACGCTGCAACTTTGTTTTAGCACGAGAAAGGCGCGGCGATCCTAACTGTTCATAAGTTTTGCAATTGAGCAATGTGACTGATGCACCTGTCTCTAGTCGAAAGTTTACAGTAATGTGATTCACACGCAAATTGACATACATTTTTCTAGCCTGGCGTACAACTTGTGCTACATGCATGTTCTTGATGTTACTGGTTTGGAAAATAAAGCATTTATTGAATAAGTATTGTCTTGTCACTGTTAAGGCCGGGTGGGCAAGTTCCCTTTCTTTTGCTGTAAGCAGACTGTTTATATGTGACCTTTCTTGCCACATGCATAGCTTTTTGCTGACCACGATGGGATGGACAGTTCTGCCTTTTGTGCCATGAGAAACATTTCGGGCAAGTCTTCACTTCCTTACTTGGCAAGGCTCTGTGTCTATCAACATGTTTAAGCTTTGGGCAGGCAGGCGGAAATGCATGAGCGGCCCACCTCGCACTTGCCAGCGCATAACATCGTTACAGTACACAGTGGACTTGAATCAAAGTTTTCCGCTGCTGTGGCACTTGAATCGTACTGTTCCACAATTTGTTCTACTTGATGGAAAGACAGATCAGACATTTTTTAGAATCTGTTCCCTAAGGCTGACATCCATTACATTATAGACAATAGCATCACGGAACATCACATCTGAATACAAAGATCCACATGAACATTTAAATTTACACTTTCTAGTGAAACCTTGAAGATCCATTATCCACTGCCTGTTTGTTTGGTTTACTTGTTTCCTACACCGGAAAAACTGATACCTAGCAGCCACTACATTGATTTGCTGTTCATAATATGCTGTGAGGGCTCCTATCACTGAATCATAAGAAAGTTCAGAAGGTTCTGCAGTGGGAAATAGTTTCTTAACAAGTTGGAACACTGGGGGCCTACAATTGATAACAGAAAATGAAGTTTGACAGTACCTTGTATCCTGTGCACTGTGGCGTAGGCTTCAAACTGTAGCAACAAATCCGTCCACTCCTTTACGCTATCCCCTGCAATAGAATCAAAAGATTATAGACTGGATTTGCTCAGACCTGGAATAAGTAACGAGCAACATAATAGCACAGCATAATGAAAAACTCGTTGCAATGTGGATCATAATCTTCTATTTTAACCCATTGGTGCCTTTGTTCTATCACCCTCGCTCCCATTTGCATTGAAACCATTCATGGGCTGGATCTGGTCCACAGGCCACTGGTTGCCCACCTGTGTCACAGAGCATGGGTGGCTGATGTTTTGAAACGGGAAGAGACTAAACACATGGTATGGCCTACCTCACTCTCACAATAAATCATGTCTGGAATGCACTAGGATGACAAGTTGCAGTGTGTCAATGTACATCAACCATTCTCTGTGACTTGGAAGCAGCTCTGCAGGAAGAATGGGCATTATTGGTGACTTCATTCACAACATGCACTATCGTTGTTATTCCTATATTGATAGAGATGGTCACACCCCATACTAAGCACATTGACCAGTGCAAATCCATTACGTTGGAAAAAAACCCAAGAAAACATTGTTGTTACCATTATGCATGTTGCAGTTGTTTCTTTTCCATTTTATTTACATTGTTTCTGATTTACTATAGCCTGTTTATACTGTTATATGGCATAATGCAACCATGCAAAATTTCCATATGTTGCTTTCACTTTGGATATGTATTTGAGATATGTTTTCAGGATACTGTGTGTTGTATCACCCTCACTGCCATTTGTTGAGTACTCATTGTGGTCTAGTTGTCAGGAAAGATATGGTGCAGGATGCATAGCTAGAACAGCTATTCAGAAGTCTGACTGAAGAATACAATACTCAACTTCTATCTGTTCTTCTCTCTTCTCGCGTCGCTGTCTTCTGTATGATGCTAGCTGCGCTGAGACCTGGTTACTGCCTAGTTCATAGCAGAGTTCTGATGGATTTCTAAGGGTTGTCCAGACGCATGTCGGCTTAGATATAGTAGCTTGTAGAGAGCGCATGTCTACGGTTACTCACTCCAAGAGGCACGGCGCCAGTGTGCAATTGGCTTTCAGTCAACCACTGCCTTTGTTATGTTCGTTCTCTTACATCTGGCGTGTGGCGCTGACTGTACGCCACAACACTGTGATTCACATGTCAAAAAGTACAGACAGTATTGGTTGACATTAACAGCTGTAAATTTACGAATTCAAAATATTCAAACATCTCAAATATTGCATGGTATTAAACATTTGTACTGGGCACTACCATTGTAGTGGGCAATATGTTGAGAATTTTGGCAGGAGGGGAAGTATGCCTGGATAGCCTAATTGGTTGAGGCAACCACTGGTCTTTAGTGGGATATCTGGGTTCATATCCCAGTCCACCACAAATTTTCAATTTCAACATTGAATTTATTTCAATGCCCTGCAACAGTCAAAATGTGTGAATATTTCTAATTCATGAATTAAAATTTGTTATACCTGAAGGTGGCAAGACAGCATTAACTCACCAGTACAGACAGGTCATCTCTCTCTCCATGAAGAATTTTCACATTAATACAATGTCTGAAAATTGCTTCCAAGAAGCTATCTTCTCAGTATATTTCAGTGAGCATAATAAGAGTCATTTAATAGCAATTTAAAAGTGATAGAAACTGGAAGGGTCTGTAAGACCAACTGCATATGTTTGTGTCCAGATTTCTACTGCATGCACTGTCGATAAATTACTTTAGTAGCTTTTCTGTGCAGTTGAGCATATTACTCTAGCAATAATGCTGCATAAAACTCGTGTAAATATCTGGTTTGAGCAAACAGCTTCTTGAGTCACGAATTACAACATAGGTCCATCAACTTTGAATTGATTCATACATCAGTAGCTAAATATGAGAATAATCTGACAATCAATTCAAAATCAATCTTTAATTGTGCAAATCCTTGGACTATCTTTGAGAAGTGATTAAGTGTTTCAGTTACTGAAATGTATGTGATCATTTCTTGTCTGCAACTGACTGTCTTTAGTTACATGAAAGGCTTGAAACATCAAACTTGATGTATTGAGAGAATTAATGAATTTAAGTAATTGGAGAAGTCAGCAATCCAATCCAAGGATTAATAAGACACTTAACCTATTTGCCATTTATCTTTAAGAATATTTTCATGTCTTCTTGAAAATTAAGGTTGTTCAGGGCATGTCCTCATCTTAAAACATTTAACTTGGGAGTGTTAAGAAAAATCCTCATATTCAGTCTTGACATCAGGATTGAATACTTTCAATGTATAATATCTCAGTATGTGTGGGCCATTGTAGTTCACTGAATGTATGATGACAACCTCCATTATATCATTTACCTTAACTGAGTTATCACTTGGTACCTTTGAGGTATCAATGAACTGCAGCTGTCAGTGAAGCCCCAAATTTCCAATCACTCCCTTAGTAAGCCAGTAAGGCCACCTAGCTATCCTTGCATTGATTGTGTGGGCTCTGTTGTGATGTGGACTGTGTAACCAGTTCCACTCCATCTCAGATAAATGAATTACCATCTTCAGTGTCGGATAATTGTCCTTGCCAGAGGGAGTGTCCTTAAGTAAGACATTACCAGAAGTTCCTCTATCACCTACAGCTTTCTATTAACTCTCCACTTGAAAATCACCAACTGGGATAATTGTCAAGTGCAACAGAAAATGCAATGAACTTTGATGTTCTTTTGAATCTACTGCACTGTACATTTGCAACAATATAAGTAGTGTGGTGTTTTACTATATTGTGAGAAATTTTAGCTTGCCTAAAATTTTGACACTTCTGCTGTGTACAGCACTTAATCTTTATCCCACAGATGATAGGAAAATTATACAACCCATCCCAGTGCTGCATAAATAAAATGGGTTGGAAGTGTTGTCAGGATGGATGGTGGAGCGGTGAAGGCTTGTGGGCACCCTAGGAAAGGGTGGCTGACTGGCAAATAAAAGATAGAATTGAAGTTAATATTTGGTATATTCTGAAATACAGGATACATATCAGGACTTGCCCTGGGGACAGATGCAATGAATGAAGGCCAGTCTAAATGGAATAGAAAATGGGAAAGGTTACAGTAATGGTTACGGTTCACACAGTTGGTGGCTGATACCGAACAGCCAGTAGGCGGCAGCGGACGGCATGCGGACGTTCGCCCCGCACAGACGCTGAGCCTCTGGAGTGCGTCTGTTCTGTACGAGAACTCAAACTGAAGAGAGCGAAGGAACTGATTCTCATACATTTAAGTCCTGCAGCAGTAGCACACGTGATCAGTAGCGGGTGTCTGCTATTGGCTCTACGGTAGCATGGAAACATCAGTAGTTTCAGCACGGATGCCAGAAGGGTGGCATGATTTTAGAATCAGCAATCAATACTGGTTCTGGCCGGCTCTGTCCTGCAAGGTGGACAGCCTTGGTCATGTTGTCACGGCATATGTCGCGGTGGAAGAACACTTGTAAAACATAGGCGAAGTTTTGAAATAAAATTTTTGAATTTTTTCCAAAACTATTTTAGACTGGCTGGTCATCCTGTACAGCTGGATGCAAAAGCTCTGCTACGTCTTCTGCCTTTCCGAAATTTACTCTCCTGCGCCTTGTGTAATATCTTTCATTTGTTTTCTTGTGTTACTCTATTTATTTATTTACATTTTCATGTTCTTGTTTTTTAGCTTTAATAATATGTAATTTATAAGAATTTGTCACATTTTTACTTGGCATTTATTCCGAAAGGGCTGCCTGAAGTCAGGGCACCTTTATCTCCCATTCATTAGATAAGATGAGCTTATCTTTGTGACCAATGTTGTAATGACATTCCAGTAAGTCTTTTTTCCAGCTCTTAATAAACGTATTAAACAGTTTGGATGAAAAAAGGGGAAAAAAAGACTGAACAAGGTAGCTTTTGTACATTTTAATTTGAAAATAATGTGCAAGAGAGATAGTGGCAGGCCAATCGGCAGCACCAAACTATGGTAAGTAGTGGCATATCTACCAAAGACTATGTTTCATTGGCAGAATACTTAGAAGATGCAATAGTTCTTCCAAAGAAACTGTCTACACTACATTTTGCACCCTATTTTGGAGTATTGGTGCTGACTGACGATTTAGAGAAAGGCAGCTTGTTTTGTATTGTCACAATATAGGTGAGAGAGTGTCATGGAAATTATGCTCGAGTTGGGTGGAAATCATTAAAACAAAGGTGTTATTTGTTACAGCGAGATCTATTTGTGAAATTCCTTTCACCAATGTTCTCTTTAGAATGAGATAATCTATTGTTAGCACCAACCTACATAGGGAGACATGATCATCATAATAAGAGAAATTAGATTGAAAACAAATACATTTAGGGGTTCCTTTTTCCCATGAGTTTTAGATAATGGAACTATAGAGAAATATCAAAAAAGTGTTTAGATGAACGGCCTGTGAAGTGTACAGAATAGTTCAGTCGGCAGAGTACTCCCCCATGAAAGGCAAATGTTGCAGGTTCAAATCTGTTAAGAAGTTTCATATCAGTGCACTCTGCTGCAGAATGAATATATCATTCTAGAAACATATCTTAGGCTGTGGCTAAGTTGTGTCTTTACAGTATCTTTTCTTCCAGGACTGCTGGTCTTGCAAGATTTGTAGGAGAACTGTGAAGTTTTGGAAAGTAGGAGGCAAGGTTCTGGATATAAATCTGTGAAGATGGGCATGAAGTGTGCCATGACACCTGAGTTAGTAGAGCCCTTGTCCACTAAAGACAAAGATCCCATGTTCAGATCTTGGTCCGACACACAGTCTTAATCTACCAGGAAGTTTCGTATTAATGCACACTTCACTTCAGAGTGAAAATATCATTTTGGAAGTGTATAGCTGTTAACAGTGTTCCTTATGTAGAACGTAAATCTAAGTTCACACTGTTATTGTTTGTAGCATGTGACATGATAACTATTTTGATCTACAGACTTCCCTATTCTCTGTGGCCCAGTGTATAGTATATTTACATCACTTGCAAATAATTAAATCACTGATAGTGTTAATAATGATTGTAGTATTGTCTGTTAATAATGATTGTAATATTGTCTAATGGGATCTAATGCCGGTTAATATCTTATTTCAGTGTTGACCGCTTGCTTCTGGCATTTATATGGACAGGTTACATGGTAATTGGTTGGAATGTTGATCGCAAAGATCTATTGTACATTAAAAAACAATTTGATAATAAGATGGAGGAACTTTCACCAAATAAATACCTAACTTTTTATGATAGAGGGAAGTTTTCATAATGATTTCTGTAAGTATTTTTTTTTTTTTTTTTTTTTTTTTTTTTTTTTTTTTTGTATATCTTGAATGTAACTCCTGCTTAGACTACTGACTCAGTTTTGTAACTAGTGAGTAATTTACAATATTGTGAATAACTAACGTAATCTCCAGTGTAGTATCGGATCCATCACTGTGATTGTTTCACTCTGGCCAAGAGATTGTAATCACAGGGACTCATATTGGGTAAGTACGACATTTCATGAAACAGCACATTGTTATGCATGACAGTGCCTGATGCCACACAGCTACTGCTGTCCAGAACCTCTTGCGCCACTGACAATCGGTGATTCTCGAACATCCACTGTACTCACCCAACATGATTCTCTGTGATTATGATCTTTTTGTCACATTGATAGAACCACTGTGAGGGATCTGTTACAACACAAGAAATTGCACTATCCTTGTCATAGGGCAATGAGTATGTGGATTCAAAAGAAACAGCTGCACAGATGTTACACAATTTCTTCCAGTCATTTGGCAAGAGGTCATAAATAACAGGGACACTTATATTGAATGGATGTAACTATAAGTACCTCTGTCAATAAAGTCATTTAAAGACAAATATAGCTCTCATTACTCTTTATCCAGCCCTTTTAAGTTGTAGACAGAAATGAAAAGGAAAAACTCCTGTAAGACTGCTAGTATTTGTTCACTCATTTTTGGATTTGCTTGCATTTTGTATAGTGTATGTCTACAAATTTAATTATGATTTTTAGGGTATTATGACATGTTTTTGTTACTAGTGTGTGTGTGTGTGTTTTGTTTGTAGTTTAATTGAATTAGTATGTAAGCCTCAGTAGTTAAGTCACATAGCATTACAAACAAACAAAAAATCAGAACAGCTGTATAGTCTGCAACAGTGGTAATTGTCACTAGCCCTGCAGATCACAAGGATTGCATGGGTGACAGCTGCATTTGGAGCAATTTAACGTGTCTCATTAGGATCAGGTTCACGGTGCACAAAATACAGTTTCATTATAAATGTATTATGTGTACCTAGTAACTACGAGATACACATTTCCAGTTACAAAACATGAAGAATAACAAGTGATATGGATTCTGTGATAAATTCCACATTGCAGAAATATCACAGATTCAGCTGTCTCTTACAGTGTTAACCAAATGATGACAGAATCAACTTTTAATATACACAGGACAAACAGCATTTTAAACTACTATATGTTATATTTTAGACAGAATAGTGAGATCAGTAAAATAAAAATCCCATTATTGAACTTGTCTCAACTACACAGGCAATTTTGTAGGGAAGTAAATGTTTCCTGAAAATTACACAATAAAAAATCGCTTCCTTCGAAACTTAAGTCACTAGATGTGGGTACCAGATTGACTGTTAATAAATCCATTATTTTATCTCTGAAAACTGCCTTCTGATAATCTTCTTGCAGTTTATCAGTGTGATGTACACAAGATTCTCAGTCAGCAGTATTGATTTTGTCTATTGCATCTTAGATCAGCCTCGAGTATTGGCTACTTTAAATGTAGCTTTATGGGACTATAATGGAAATGATAAAGAGGCACTTGTGTCCAGAGCTATGGAATCATTTCGTATTTGTTACTGCTGCCTTTTGAAATCTTATTTGTATTTTGATGTGTGTTATATTATTACTTCAGCTGTGAAAAAATAATCATTTTTTTTTTTTCCTTGTGCTAGTGGGAGGCCTGTCAAAAATACAAAATTACAACTTGTATATTCCATAACAATGACTGAGCCTGGCTGCAAATAAGGCAATATAAGTTTACTTTCAGGGTCAAAACTGTAGCTGAAGTGGTGTGACATATAACAGCCTCCTAGCAGCAGCAGCAGCAGTGTCACTACAATACATTAAAAATATCCGTCCATCATTGTATTTTATGTATTCCATTCTGTTGTCCTTCAATATTTTTTGCATTAATCTTGCACATCTTCATCCATAATAACACACAATTTTTTGGCAGTGGAGAATTCACATCTTTTGTAAAATTCATAAATTTCATTTTGAAACAACATGATCAAAGTTTTTGATTCCTGTTAGCCTCTTTGACATGCTCTTGTTTCTTTCCTGGAGACAAAACTCAATGTTTCCATTTGCCTGTTAAGACAGTTTGACTTCCTGCATATTTCATCTGACAGTTGATACACAAATATTGACACAGACCACTGCAGTGCCTTCTTGCAACTTAACTCCTTGTTGCCTGAATCTGTCTCATGTTTGAGGAACACGTACTCTTTAAAAATAAGACCTCTTGACTGTTTGTGAAGAACTTGGTGGGATCAAGGTGTTGTAGCTAGCATCACAAAACACCGCAGAAATAAGTTGTTCATACTTTATCTAACATAAAACACAGAAGAATGCTCAAATATGATGCAGGTTCTGACAGTACAGAGTGCACAAACTGTTTCAGTACCTTCTCAGGGCAATCAGTCCATCTCTAAATATGTTAAGGATCTCACTGAGGCCTCCAAAGACTGGCATTACCCTCTCCGTCTTGTACAGAAACTAGCTCTCCAAGCATTGTCAATGAAGTCACCTACCACTCCCCATATACCCAGTGTCCAGCAACAAAGGAGAAACAGTCTGAAATGAGAAATATTCTCTGTGCCTCTGTCACAGGTTTTCCATCAGCCACCCAATCTACATAATAACCTTTTCCATTCCTGTTCTACCCTGTCGTCCACCTGCCTACCACTATTATACTCTTTTCTCTCTAGCCATATATATGCCTTGTATCCTGTCAGGGCACTTGCAGATTCATTTCCTCCTCCTTATGCTCCACTTAATGGCCCAATGTTCTGTTCATATCTTGTTTTTGTGGATTCCCAAAGGAGGAATAAGCATCTTTCTCCGTCCTTATCCTGCTATTGATTCACCTCTTATGTTACACTGCTGCCCACTTTAGCTAAGATCACTTCTCAGCTCAGTCACAGTTGCAGTGGGGTACTAATGCCTGAGAGGACAGTGGCCAAATGTGCACTTGTGTTTTAGTTTAGTCATGTCATCAAAGTGTTTGTCTGATATCTAAATGAAACCTGATTTTTATTTATTTATTTTTGTTTAACATACCTGTTGGCCACTGAATGCCTTTTCTCTATATTGGACAGCAATCTACCCTTTCATTTCACTTTGAATTTTTAATTGTTTGGCTGATTAAATTTGTCACAATGACTCATTTTTTGGAGTGTTATATATGTATTGTCAGTCACTTATGTATAATTCTTTCTGTTACAGGTATTTGTTTCATATTAAACTACACACTAATTTACACAAAAATATGAATTCTACTGACAAATACTTAAACTGGAAGCAATATTGCTCGGTGCCCTCTATATGGTAACTTATCACTTCACAACTTATGCTTTCTTATGAAAAAGGTTCCCCTACTAAAAATAGCAACAAGCTCTTATTTTTTTATGAATGTGTTTATCATTGTATTATATAGATCTGTATAGCTTTATTTTTGAGTGTGTTTACAGTAATCATTGGAAGAAATTTATGTTTTATGATATGATGTGCATAACATCAAAATAAACACATACATCAGATGGTCATTAAGCATTCAAAAAAATTGTCAACTGGCTTTTCATGTATGTAAGCTGTACGAGGTCTAATACTTGTACTTAAAACACCAAAGCAATTCTAAGTAAAAAAAAAAGTCTCATATTCCAGATGAGTACAAAATTTGCATGCTATGATCTCAAGTTGTAAAATATCATTTTGACATATCATGCTTCAGATTTCTATGTGATGTATGTATTAATTGTGATTGATTACAAATTTTTAATATGCTAGTCCTCAGTGCTTTAATAAATACAGAGTTGCAAGAAACCTTTAGTCCTTGCATTTGACAAATGATTAATTAATTTTCTTTAATTTATTTAAGTGGATTAACAAATATACTATTTATAAACAACGTAACGGTGGTATTGGGTTATTGCAGTGTAAATATTAATACCATAATGCATCTGTGTTTAAGGTTACATTGTGCATGTTTTAGTGAAAAAATTGTTTAGGATATGAAGTATTTAGTTTGAATTCTTAGTTCATATTTTCCAAAATACTTTATGGATTATACAGGTTTTTTTTTTTTTAATTCCCATATTCTATCTAATTCTATATTCTTATCACCTTTAGAGACAATATTCCACCAGTAAAGATTTTTTCTGAATTTTTACCTAAATATAATTTTGCAGTGGCATTGTGATGTTACTCCATACACATTTATTTCTTTAACAATATTGGTCAGTATTAATACCATTTCCTATGTTCATTGTGTTTCATGTATATTTGGGAAACAAGATCTTTTAGAAGCCTGTGAAAGCTGCATACTCTTTTAATACATTATTTATCAAACTGTATGGAACTATTTTTCTTTCTTTTGAGTAATGATAAGTGTGCTGGTTTTATTTGCACATTCTTGGAATGTATATAGCATTAGCTGTGACTATTACCAAGAATTTGGTTGTGCAATACCGGGTAGTGTAGTGCAGTAAATGGTGCTTATTGACAATCAGCTTGTCACTGCCTTAAAACTTGATACTTGTATTTTATTGCAAATGCTGTTAATCTTTAACAAAAATAATTATAAAATGAGTGCTAAGCACTGATTAAGGTTTCAATGTCATGTTTTTTGTGTAAATAACGTTGATGATGTGCTGTTAATTTTTTATGTTTTAAAAAATATATTTAAGAGGAGTTATTTATTTTGTATTGTGCTTGTGTGTATTTTTAATAAAAAAATATTTTAAAAGCAATTAAATGTCTCATTACTCCAGCTATTAATACTGCCATGAGACCTTGTAATTTTATATTTTACACTAAAAACCATATTGACTTCATAATGAAAAGAAAATTTCCATAGAATATAAAAATGAATGAACAGCAATAGACAAAGATGGTCTGGATTCTGAGCATCTGTGCAGGATGACCCAAAAGTATTTTTGAATAATGTTGGTAGATAGGTAAAAATTGACATACCTACTTGAAATGACATGGGATTTTATTGAAATCAACATTGAGTGGACAAGTATGTCAACTGAGGGAGCTGGACAGACATTTGATTCTGTCGAAACCCACACTGCAGAATTTGGCCTTCTGAAAATCCTAGAACCAGCATGGAAACCCTCACTGCATGACAAACATCAGTGTGTGGTGTTTGGACTTACTACATAAATGGATTCTTTTTCTTTAAGGAAATGTGTATTGGTGCTTATCAAACACTCAATAAGTATCTGAATTTAATTTGTGTCACATTCAATTTGCCAGTCTAGTTCATTTTCGTTAGTACTCTGTTTTAAGAGGTTTATTCCTGCGTACTTGCAGATTTCCTTTGTACTACTGTTTTAATAGTTTATTCTGTCGTATTTGATAAATACCGTTGTGTTTAGTCTTAGTCTTTGACCGGTGTATTTCAAAACAAGTCAGAGACCGTTACTAAGCTCGTTATCAGTCAGTCCAGCGCCAGCTGTCACCAGTGCCGCGGCGTTAACAGCGCTAAGCTGCCGGACTCAGTTTTGTTGATTCGACAGTGTAGTTACCACTGACCACAGTTAAGTCAGCAGCCAGCTGCCTTCATTAGAGTACTAGGCTTCTTTAAAGTTGTTAATTGCTGTTAATTGTATTGATAGGATGGATAGGATGTGTGCCTGCTGTGTGCGGACGCAGGAGGAGTTGGCCGCAGTTCGCGAGCAGCTGAGCGTGCTGTTGGCTACGGTCAGCCATCTTCAGGCTGCCGTCTCGGGGTGCAGCGATGGTGGGGAGTCTGGTGCGTCGAGTGGGACACCTCATGTGTCTCACGCTACGCTCTCTGTCCCTGCTACCGAGGCACCTTCAGGTGTACCGGACGTTGTTGAGCCGCCTTCTCCGCAAGGGGAGTGGTGGGTTGTACGGCGTTCGCGTCGCTTGAGGCGGAAGGCCAATGGGGAGGCTGGACGTCCGTCTGTGCCCGTTCGTCCTGTGAGTGAAAGTGTGGCCACTCCTTCAGCAGGGTCCGAGCAGGTGCACGGGGGGAGGGGATTATTAGTTATTGGGAGCTCCAATGTCAGGCACGTGATGGAGCCCCTTAGGCAGATAGCGTCCAGATCTGGAAGGAATTCCAACGTGCACTCGGTGTGTTTGCCGGGGGACCTCATCCGAGATGTGGAGGCGGCCTTGCCGGCGGCTATCGAGGGTGCGGGGTGCAGTCGACTGCACCACGTCGGCACCAGTGACGCTTGTTGCTTGGGTTCTGAGGACATCCTCAGGTCCTACGAGTGGCTGGTGGAATTGGTGAAGGCTGCTGCCTTCGCACGCGGGGTGCAAGCAGAGCTGTCGATTTGCAGCATTGTTCCCAGGGTTGATCGGGGTCCTTTGGTTTGGAGCCGAGTGGAGGGTCTGAACCAGAGGCTTTGCCGACTCTGTGACAGTCATGGCTGCAGATTTCTGGATCTGCGTTATCGGGTGGGGAATTGTAGGGTGCCCGTAGATAGATCGGGGGTGCACTACACTAAGGAAGCGGCTACTCGGGTAGCAGAGTACTTGTGGAGTGCACATGGGGGTTTTTTAGGCTAGGCGCTAACTCTGATGAGCACTCGCCTGTCAGCATTCAAACAGCGAATTCAGGCCACGTTCGGAACAAAAATTCTAACATAAAAATATTAGCCGCGAACTTACACAGTATTAGAAACAAAGTTCCCGAATTTGCAGCGCTGCATGGAAGTTATTGCACTCAGATAGTTTTAGGCACTGAAAGCTGGCTAAATGATGATGTGGCAAGTTCAGAAATATTTAGCGAAGCGTGGAATGTATATCGGAAAGATAGATCTGATACAACTGGAGGAGGAGTGTTCATCGCTGTGGACAAAGATATTGTTTCTACTGAGATCGAGGTTGAAAGTAACTGTGAAGTTATCTGGGCATGCGTAACAGGTCTAAAAGAAGTAAAGTTAATAGTTGGTTGTTTTTACCGGCCCCCCAGTGCTGCTGTAGCAGTTTTAGAATCATTCAAGGAAAGTCTACACCAGGTAGTGCATAGGTATCCGGGCCATGTAATATTAGTCGGAGGTGACTTCAACCTTACGAGTATAGATTGGGACCTCGCTAGTTACATTTCAGGCGGTACAGACAAGCAGTCTTGCGAGCTACTTTTGGACACATTCTCCGAAAACTGTCTTGAGCAGTTAAACCGGCAACCCACGCGCAATGGAAATATTGTAGACCTTATAGCCACAAACAGGCCTGACCTTATTAACGATGTCTGTGTAGAGACAGGAATTAGTGATCATGATTTCGTCATAGCGTCGATGGTGACCATAGTTCATAAACCAGTCAAGAAGGCTAGGAGCGTGTTTTTGTTGGGAAAAGCCGACAAGCAAATGTTATGATCGCACATAGAAAATGAATGGGCATCGTTTAATCCTGGGACTATGGATGTAGAGGAATTGTGGACTAAATTTAAGTGCATTGTTAATGAAGGGTTAGAGAAATATGTGCCAGTAAAGACGATTAAGGATGGAAAAGATCTACCGTGGTATTATAATAATGTTAGAAAGCTGCTGAGAAAGCAAAGGCTGTTGCACTCTCGATTCAAAAAAGAACACGCAAATGATGACAGGCAAAAGTTAGTAGAGATTCGTGCGTCTATAAAAAGATCGATGCATGAAGCATACAATAATTATCACAGCCATATCTTAGCAAAAGATCTTTCCGAGAACCCGAAAAAATTCTGGTCCTATGTAAAATCGATAAGCGGGTCAAAGCCCACTGTCCAGTCAGTAGTTGATCATTCCGGGGCAGTAATAGAAGAAAGCAAACGGAAAGCTGAAGTTCTAAATTTAACCTTTAAGAAATCTTTCACGCAGGAGGACCGCACAAATATACCATCATTTGATCAACGTACTAATTCCTAAATGGGGGTCATAGTAATAGGTATTTCCGGTGTAGAGAAGCAGCTGAGAGAGCTAAATACGAAAAAGTCTGCAGGTCCGGATGGAATACCAGTTCGGTTTTACAAAGACTATTCTGCGGCATTGGCCCCCTACTTAGCTTGCATTTATAGCGAATCTTTTATTCAGCGCAAAGTTCCTAGTGATTGGAAAAAAGCGCAGGTGACTCCCGTGTATAAGAAAGGAAAGAGAACTGACCCATACAATTACAGGCCAATATCGTTGACATCGGTTTCATGTAGTAAATTTCCTTGAAACGGAAAAGCTTCTTTCCATGAATCAGCACGGGTTTAGGAAACATCGTTCATGTGAAAATCAGCTTGCCCTTTTCTCACATGACATCTTGCGAGCCATGGACGAAGGGCAACAGGCGGACTGTGTTTTTCTCGACTTCAAAAAGGCGTTCGACGCGGTGCCACACTGCAGACTGCTAACGAAGGTACGAACTTATGGAATAGGTTCACAGATTTGTGACTGGCTGGAAGACTTCCTAAGTAATAGAATGCAGTACGTTGTTCTTGACGGCGAGTGTTCATCAGAGACGAGTGTATCGTCAGGCGTGCCCCAGGGGAGTGTGATAGGACCGCTATTATTTTCTATCTATATAAATGATCTGATGGACAGAGTAAGTTGTAATTTGCAGCTGTTTGCTGATGATGCTGTGGTGTATGGGAGGGTGTCGTCTGTAACTGACTGTAATAGCATACAGGTTGACTTAGACAAAATTTCTAGTTGGTGCGAAGAATGGCAGCTAGCTCTCAATGTAGAAAAATGTAAGGTGATGCGCATGAGTAGAAAAAACAATCCTATAATGTTCGAATACAGCATCAGTAGTGAGCTTCTTGATGCGGTCGCGTCGTTCAAATATCTAGGCGTAACATTTCAGAGCGATATGAAATGGAACGAGCATGTAAGGACAGTTGTGAGTAAGGCAGATAGCCAACTTCGGTTTATTGGGAGAATTTTGGGAAGATGTACTTCACCTGTAAAGGAGACCGCATATAAAACGCTTGTACGACTACATCTTGAGTATTGCTCAAGTATTTGGGACCCGCAGCAGATCGGTTTGAAGGAAGACATAGAGGCGGTTCAGAGGCGAACAGCTAGATTTGTTACCGGTAGGTTCGACCAATGCGCGAGTGTCAAGGAAATGCTCCGGCAACTCAATTGGGGATCGCTGGAAGAAAGACGACGTTATTTTCGTGAATTTCTGTTAAGTAAATTTAGAGGGCCGGAATTTGAAGCTGAGTGTAGTACGATCTTGCTGCCGCCTACTTACATTTCGCGTAAAGATCACAAAGACAAGATAAGAGAAATTAGGGCTCGTACGGAGGCATATAGGCATTCTTTTTTTTCTCGTTCAATTTGGGAGTGGAATAGGAAAGGAAATGCCTAGTAGTGGTACAGTGAACCATCCGCCACGCACCTTACGGTGAATTGCGGAGTATGTATGTAGATGTAGATGTAGAAGATGGATAACAGGCATGCAAATCTATTACAGAATCACATCACTCTACTCTGGATGATGAATACCAGCTGGAACTAAAACTAACTGCTGTCATGGAAAATGTAAGTTGTACAGCTTATGGCTGTCAAGCTTGTTGGTTGTTGACCTGATATCTCCTTAAAGAAAAAAACCTGTTCATGGTAGCATTAAGTGGCACCAATCGGTAATACAGTGAATGAAGAATGCTCCGATAAAAGTGTCAACAATTGTAAGATATGTGCCAAGAAAGTGATTAAAGGTATTAGATGTAATAGCTGTCACCACTGTTCCATGAGAAATGTGCTAAATTAAGCATAAAATTTGTAAACGCGACCTACATGTGGACGTGTCTATCGTGTGTTAGTGAAGCAGTGGAAAACAAATTTAGAAACACCATCCAGGAAAAAGATGAAACAATCAGAGTACTTCAAAGTGACTTACTTACTCTAAGCAGCAAATACAGTACTCTGAAGAATACATGTGTATGTGGTGCAAATGTAAACCATCAAAATAAGGAACCTGATGTAAACAAATCAGACTTGTTCATCCTCGATACAACTTGTACCTCGTTAATAAAGGACAGTTTCTCCACAAAGGAAAATTGTGATAGTCATAAAGAAAAGTTGAAACAAGTCTGCCAGTGTTGTGAAAAACGAATCGAAAAAACCATCAGGGGAGGAGATACAACAGAAGAGGAGGATGAAATTATTCGGTGACAGTCATGCCCAGAACATATTGGAACTACTGACAAATCACGTAAACAACGATGTTCAAATGTCAGATATTGTAAAATCCAGTTCTAAATTTGACAGTGTAATTGTAAATGTTAACGAAGAATGCTCAGAACTCTCAAGAAAAGACAGTGTGGTGACAGTAGGAGGTGCAAATAATGTGTACAGTAATGAAGCCAGTGCTTTTTATAAAGAAGTTAATCACAATGCTACAGTTTCTCCATTTCACAAATGTAATTTTTACAACACTGCCACTAAGGTATGATCTTTCTGACTGGTCATGTGTAAATAAAGAAATTTGATGAACAAATTATAAGTTAAAAAGTTTTTTTGCCAAATTTTTAAATGTAAAGCTCATAGATATTGACAATTATGAAAGAAACTGTTTTACACGACATGGATTGCATCACAACAAACATGGTAGGAAAAGATTAGTCGATAGCATAAGCCATGTTCTCAAACAGATATCTAATGACAACAAAAACAAAAATACATCTACTATTGCAACAGAAGCTCCTTTGCAGGGAAACTAATACAGTGGACCAATTTCTATAGAATTAGGTCTGAAAGAACTAATAGAGCGCAGTATCGTAAATTAGCAATAGGCCTAAAAACTCGCTTAGGTGTAAACTTTGCAGACAGTTATAGAAAATGTAAATGCTTTAGTGGGTAAAAATAGCTTCATAATGCACCTAAATATAGGCAGCATGTCAGGAGGAATGATAAAAAAGCTATACGACTTAGAAATATTCTTAGAGAAGATAAAATCTGTAAAAGTCATCTGTTTGAATGAACATGGCTTAAAGGGAACAATGTCACGCTACCAAATTCACTTTCAGGATACAAGTTAGCAGGGAGTTTTTGTAGGAAAAAACAGATTGGGGGATCATGTGTGTTAGTTGAACAGACACAAAACTTCGAAGTCAGAATGACTTTCAATTGTTTGAACAAGGAACAGGTATTCGAAAGATGTTGCATTTAGCTGTTGGATTAAGGCTTACTAATCATAAGCATTTATCATGTCCTGGAATATTGGGCTACCAGCGCATTTCTAGGGAAATTTGAAACTTTGCTATTTAGGTTATAGGTAGGGAAACCATATAAAAAGATTGCAATTTGCTCTGATTTTAATATAGATATAAGGGATGAAAACAGATTTGTCACTTCCCTGAAGGATTTGTCGGCTACAAATGGCCTAATACTAAATTTTAGCGAGTACACCAGTGTAACAGCTACTTCTGCAACAAGCAATGACAATATAGTGAGCAGCAAAAATTATGATGACATAGAAAAATTCGTTGGGATTAGGAATATCTGATCACTCAGCACTGTTTATCTAATTGCCATACATAGAAAAACCATGTAGATCTACAGTAAAATAGGTCAGAAATTTCAGCCAGCCAAATATAAACACTTTTGTCTCAAAATTAAATGAAATTCGCTGGACCTTCAGCAACCAGAGTTCAGTAAACCCAACACATTCATATCTGACATCAAAAACATTTTCAGTAAATGCTTTCCCTTGTAACAATGCTTGACAAATACAATAAAAGAAACACATGGATTACGGAAGGTATTAGAAAGAGGGAATTACATAAGGAAGCTAAAATGAATCATGATGCTGAAATTATCAGCTACAAAAATAAACATAAAAAAATATTTGATTGGGCAGTGAAATGCAAAACAAATGGCAAACAGTAAATATACTGCTAATGCCTCAAATAAATCAAAAGCAGTATGGCAGGTTGTTGAGAAGGAAACTGGTACAGAAGAAACAGAAAATTTTAAAGACAAACTAGAAATTGACAGTAAAATTGTTACTAATACTAGACATATCTGTGAAGAATTTAATAAGTATTTCATAACTGCAAACAAAATGAATAACTTATCCCAACCACAAACAAGTCAGAATCAATAGGATTTAAATTCACTCAAGTATCATGCCAGGAAGTAGCCAATACCATAAAATTACCTAAAAAAATCTTAATTCTATGGGCTGGGATGAAATTCCAACAAGAATCATAAAGGCAGGATGTGACAGCATTGCACCTCAACTCTGTAGAATAATAAACCAATCATTCGACGAGGGCTGCTTTCCAGACAGACTAAAATATGCAGAAGTTTGTCCAATTTACGAAAAGAAAAAACAAGATGAATTAGGTTACTTCCGCCCAGTGTCAATACTATCAGTTTTTTCCAAAATAGTTGAACGAATAGTATGTAATCAATTAGAAAAGTATAATAAAGAAGGTAATATTATTCTTTATAACCAGTATGGGTTTAGGAAGGGATGAAACACTTTACAAGCAGTTAATGAACTAATCTCTAAAATAAGTAAATGTATCAACACCAATGTGTATCTGTTATTTCTTTTTTTGACCTCACAAAGGCATTTGATACAGAAGACCATAAGCTACTGCTCCAAAAATTGGTTACATATTGCTTCCATGAAAAGTCTATAAGATGGTTTCCTTCTTACTTCAAAAATAGGCACCAAAGGGTAGTGATACATCAAATGGGTGAAAAAACTTGCTCTATGTGGAAAGAAACACAAGCAGGCGTACCCCAGAGCACGATACTAGGACCACTCCTGTTCTTATACTACATAAATGACATGCATTGCAAAGTAAATACAGACACAATACTTCATGCAGATGACTCAACAGCAGTGGTCTGCTTCAAAAGCATTGAAGAATTAGCATGGACCACAAAACACTCTCTACAAGAACTTGAAGAATAGATAAAAAATAATGCCATGAAATTAAATGTGGAAAAAACCCTAATCATAAACTTCAGGGCAAAACAAACTACTGAATGTATATCACAAATGGAGTATTAAGGTAAAGAAGTGACCACAGTTGAGTCTGTAAAATTCCTTGGAATAATTTTAAATAAAAACGTTTCATGGACTGACCATGTGGACAGTTTACTGAAGAGATTAAACAGTTTAGTTCATACAATGAGGGTACTATACAAAATTATGGACTTAAAAGTGAACAAAGTTGTATACCATGCTTATTTCGCTGTGTGAGGATCAGAAGAACGTAACTCCATTTCAGCTACTTCACAGAAGAGACGGAAAAAGATATTTTAAGATTAAAATTTCTTGTTTTGTTGACATAATATAAATTTTATTGGAAAATAAGTTTATGTTACACCATTGAAATAAGAAATTTACATCTTAAAATACGTTTTTTCGTCTCTCCTGTGAAGTACCTGAAATGGAGTTACGTTCTTCTGATCCTCACACAGCGATTTCATAACAGTTATAAAATATGGAATAATTTTCTGGGGTGTTGAAAAAACAAATCTTACAATTTTTAAACTACAAAAGAAAATAATCAGAGCAATGACAGGAACAAATAGTAGGCAATCATGCAAACCATAATGTGAAAGCCTGGACTTAATGACAATCCCTTCAATCTTCATATATGAAATACTCCTCTTTGAACAGAAAAACTCACATCTGTTTGAAGGTAATGCATTCACACAGGCTATGAAACAAGACATAAATCACAATACATGCTACCTTGCCACAGACTCAAATTATAAGAAAATACTCCATATTACATGGCTCTGAAGATCAGAAATAAAATGAGGTCAAAATTTGGGGAATCCACACTGGAGACATTGGTACATACCTTAAAAGCAACTGTTATTAGTCTAGAAAAAATTTTAAATGATTAAAATCAAATGATATTATAGTCTAGAAGAATTTATAAATGGGAATATTAATATAGAAGTAAAAAAGGTACCATATACTTTCTAAGTCATATAAGTAGTTAAACTTTTTCTGTATATTTATGTTTATATATTAGCCCTAAACTTATTGTCCGAATGGCAGTATGCATACCATTCAGTATATCTGTACTTCATATAGGTTGCAGCATTACTGCTTAATTATGACCGTGCTGGTAGCAGTTTACTGTCCTTTAAATAATTATACCGAGTGTGTGGGTATAACAGCCTACTTTAGGATGTAGAGGACCAGCTATGCTGTGCCTCTGTCAATGAGTGTGGATCCTCTTCATTTGGATCCTCAGACTCTGTCACTGAAGTTCTTACTGCAGGAACAGAATGCTGGAGAGAGTTGAAATATCCTTCAATACTACTTCTCAATTTCTACAAAAGAAGAAGTCTTGATATGCTTTTATACTACACAATAACCTTCATTTATTGTACCATATTTATACAAAAGAGAGAGTTCAATGTTCTACACATGTCTTGGACTAACAAACTGTACAGAATGAATACCAGAATTATAATGAACCAACAAATGTAGGTTTTTAACAATTCAACAAATGTATTCACAAAAGTCCTTATATCTTCTTTGATTTGCACAGAACTTCACACTTTCAGTATTATCTGTGCCACTTGCTGTATACTGCCTGGCTATTAAACCTGTACAAAAGGAAAATTCCAGGGCAGTGCCAGTCCAATTTCGTATCTAATTAACCTTAAATAAATACCTTGGTCATCTTGTATTGGTACTGGACCACATAGTGTAACTCGTTACACCACAAGGTGTGTGGAATTTTATTGTTAAATGATGATGAGATGTGAAACATTTATAATGAAATTTGTTGTTTCCTATAATTCATAATGAATACATTATGTATTTACTTTAATGGATAAATCAATGTAACAATTTAGGTTAAAGACTTGACTAGTCACCAATATTCTTAATCAAACAATTGTATAAAAACTTATTATGTGACAATAAATTATATGCATCAGCTGGTCCTGTTAGTCTTTAATGTGGAAATTATCTTGGGTGATTTATGGCAACAGAAAACCTAAATTTGGATCTTTAGTTTTTTCAATTAAGACTCCAAAGCCTTAACCACTGTGTCATCTTGCACATTGTAATATGGTGTATTAAAACAAATTTTATGTGGTACATCTCAGTACACACTATACCTGACACAATGACTGCCTTGTGACTGACAATGACTGTAAGACACAGCTCTTCTGTGGCCAGCTGCCTCATGGCAGTAAAAGGTTAGAAAAACAGTGTGGTTACCAGGGATCTGATTGCATCCATTAAAAAAATTATTAAAGTAACAGGAATGTCAACAGTATCTATGCAAGTTCATTCATACCTATTACTTTTTCAATCAATATGAAAATGGAAAAGCCCTGGTGAAAAGTGAACAATTAAAGAATTAAACATCTTACAGTTGATATGCTGAATGAAAGTTGCTACCTTTTTGACAAAGTCTTCTTCATAACTAGAAGACACACCTACACCTGCATCACTACACTGTGTCCCAGCATAGCTTTGGTAGAATGTAGCCATTCAAGAGCTCTATGGTAGGGTTTGCCAGACAACTGCCAACATTCTCAGTCTTCATAGTGACAATTTCAGTCTTGTTTATGTGAAGGTCCCCAGTGATGGGATCGACTTGTGGAAACTGCTTATACAGGATGGGGGCAAATAAAAGTGATCCAGACAATTGGACGTGAATGTATGCATGTATCCACACTCTGAGATGGATGTTTGTGATGACCTCCAGTTCCAGGAACTAGAGGTTCCAGTCCAGAATGGTTCGGGCGACTTCCAGTTCCAGGCAGGCCATACGGCCAGTCCTGTTCTGGTCACTCTGTTTCACTTCCAGCTTACTGCTCGGTATTAGATAATTTTGTTTACTTACCATTGGCAGCCTCACTTGATTATCTTGGCAACAACACAGTAGAAAAACTTTGCCAACATGTTAATTTTCTGGGAAATTCAAGACACACATAATGACAGGATTAGCATTTTGTACAGACCATAAAGTAAATAAGTAATACTGTGCCTGCTCTATAGTTGACAGGTTCTTGTATTTACCCTTGTCCAATGAGTAGAAGTAACTGCCCTTTTGAAATGAAGATTTCATAACAAAACATTTGTGTTTTCAAACAATTGGTTAATGCCATTGTCACATGGTTGCCAACATTATTACATGAGGCTGCCGGGATGGTAAATAAATTTTACGCCAGTATCAAACTGTTGTTCGTTTTGTTCACTGTGCTTACCCAGTCTCATTGTTTCAGCCTCTTTTTTAAACTTTGGACTACTGGTACTTCGCTTATTCTGTTTAGCGTCCATAACCAGTAATTTACATTTTACGGGTATTTTTTGATTTTATAGCTTAACATGTATAAAAGCTACATTCTGTGTAATACCTATGTTTCACAGGCATCATAGAGGCAAATCTCTTTATTTATTCGTAATTTTTATCAATCACAGAAGATATAATTTTCAAGAGATTTTTATTATTATTGTTACATTTTTAGATTTCATCTACCTCATTTAATATTTAGTTTTTACCATTGCTTTTAATCATATCCCTAAATTACCTACTTGTTAGGTGGTTTTGTTTGTGTGTGTGTGTGTGTGATTGATATTGACTAATCAAGAAAAGGAATTGCACTTTTGAAAGATATAGATTGCACTAATATCATATTTACTTTTTATCTTAGAAATTAGTGGGGTAAGAATGGAGTGAATGGTTATACATGGAAGACATAGATATAGCATAAGACATACTGAGACATGACAGGAACAAACCAAAGAGGATAACCAAGAAGTAAAGACAAGTGAACCGAATAATACTGCGTTGGAGGAGAAGAGGTGTTAAAAAAATTAATGAATTAAAAAATAAGGAGAGAGAGAGAGAGAGAGACAGAAACACACACACACACACACACACACGAGAGAGAGAGAGAGAGAGAGAGAGAGAGAGAGAGAGAGAGAGAGAGAGAGAGAGAGAAAGGGAGAGGGGGGGGGGGGAATGAATAATGATTATGTGAGTTGAGTACAGAAGGGGATAGGCTAAAGTAGGTTTATGCAAGGAGGATGGCCAGAAGAGATGATGTCTTGGAACGCAAGCTCTGAGGTAATGGTGCTGCGTGGAATTATCTAGATGGCATGAGTGGTGTAACATGTGCCAAGGTCCATGGAGTTATGTTGAGGACCTGCTCCTGCCACAGGATACTGATTGTCTCCTACGTACGCATGCGTTCAGCCAATTTGTTGGTGTTTATACAACATAAAAGGCTGTGCAATGAACACATGTCAGCTGGTAAATAATGTGTTGTTTCACATGGAGCCCAGCCTTGAGTGGTGTAGGTTTCACCTGTGGTGAGGGTGGAGTAGGTGGATAGATTTTGCAGTGGGGTGGTTACAGAGGTAGGAATTGTGGAAGTTAGGATTATGGCAAAAGATTAGTATGGGTGGTGTGGAGAGGATACTTTGAAGGGATTTTAGGACACAACTTGAGAAAGTCATTGCCCTGATGAGCAATTTGTTAGGCATTCCAGGCCAAAGTGATACTGTGTGACTAAAGGGATGCTTCTGGGTTGTCTGGGGTTAGGAATATTGTTATGGAAAGTGGGGACGGGATGGAATACTCGGGAGATCTGTTTACAGACAAGGTCTATAGGATAGTTGTGGGAAAGGATGGCATGAACAGATGGTTGTTGTTGTGGTTGTGGGTTCATCATGGGAGCAGATATGTATGCATGGATGTCTAAACTGCAGGAAAGGAATTGTTTGGTATGGAAGGGGTGGCAGCTATCAAAGTGTTGTTTGTTGGTGGGTGTAATATGGATCGGAGTGTGTGGATGTGGCCAACAAGGTGTAGGTCAACATCTATGTAGGTTACTTGAGTTCTGAAGAAGGACTAGGTCAAGTGCAGGTTAGAGAGGAGTTGAGATCTCAAAAAATGTTCAGAAGATTTTCTTTGCCATGTGTCCAGGCCACTAAGATTGTGAATCTATTCCAAGCCACTAAGTGCAACTGCTGAATGTTAAGAAATGCCTCTTCCATGCGGCCCATGAAAAAGTTGGCATAGGAAGGGGCCATTGTGGTTCCCATAGATGTTCCCCTGATTTTATATGGGTCTGGTCCTCAAATGTGAAGTAATTGTGGGTGCAGATGAAACTAGAAAGTGTGACAAGAATAAGATTTTTGGGAGGCTGTCAGGTGACTGTTGGGAAAGGTGGTGTTCTATGGCAGGAAGACCAGGGGTGTGAGAGATGTGGCATTTATGGTGACAAGAAAGCATTCAGGTGGGAGTGGCATGGGGATGGATTTGAGACATTCCAGGAAGTAGTTCATGTCCTTGATGTAGGATGGAAAATTTCAGGTTAATAGATTGGAGGTTTTGGTCTACCAGCGCTGAGATCTGTTTGGATTTTAAAGCCTGGTACTATGGGACAGCAAGGGTGATTATCTTTGTGGATTTAAGGGAATAGGTAAAAGGTCAGGCATAGTTAAACTGGAGACAGAAGTTCCACAGAGGCAGTGGTGAGATCTTGTCAGGTACCTAGGATTTCCTGTAGCTTGTTCTCGATGGACGGAACGGGATCATGATGAACAGATTTGTAGGCAGAGATGTCCAAGAGTTAATGCAGATCCTCAGCCACATTCTCCTCTTAGTCAAGAACTAGAGCCTTGTATGTTGGCATGGTCACCAACAATTGTCTGAATGCATGAATGGCCATAGACAAACTGTTCTCCTGGGGAACAATTAGTACCCTGTGGCAGAGCATACTCTCCAACATTAACTCCAGGGACCTTGGCACATGTTACACCATTTGGATACTCCCTCCCAACACAGGTCCCTCAGAGCTACGGAGATGGGAACATTTCATTCATTAACTCCTCTCCTACCGCCATCGTCTTGGCCTAAACCTACATTAGCCTCTCGCCCTCTGTTATCCTCAACCCAATTATTATAATTTACTGACTCCCTTATCTTCCTTCCTCTCATCATATATTTGTTTGTGTATATCTGTCTTCTCAATTTTAATTAATTTTTAACCCCCACTCCCCTCCCCTCCCATTTCCACTCAGCATTATTCAGTCCACTTGTCTTTCTTTACTTCTTGATCTGTCCTCTTTGGTTTGTTACTGGCATGACTCAGTACTTATCACACAATATCTCCATCCTTACCTCATGGCCTGGGTTGTAACCATTCCCTCCTATCCCCTTTCTCCTCTGTCCTCTTTCCTACCTGAAGTAGGAACTGGTGTGTGTGTGTGAAAGAGAGAGAGAGAGAGAGAGAGAGAGAGAGAGACTAAAGGCAGTACTAAGCTAAGGTAAGTACTGGCCAGCCACTATATTTCTTCTGAATAATTTTTCACATCTCTTTGGAGAGTTTCTGTCAGATTAGTCAAATATTAATTAAGTAAAATGTTATTTAAATATAATGAATAATACTGAAAGTGGCATTTACTGAACAGTAATGATATGTTCGATTAATGATGAAAATTCTCCTGAGAGATGATAAATATTGTTCAAATGAGATAGAATGGCTGGCCAGTACTTACCTTTGTGCTGTACCGCCGATAGTAACACAAATGGAAGAAAAAAAAGGGGGGAAGGGGTTTTTATTTATTTATTTGGTTGTTGTTACTATCGGCGGTACAGCACAAAGGTAAGTACTCGCCAGCCATTCTATCTCGTTTGAACAGTAATGATATGCTGTCAAACAATGTGTTAAACCATGGGTGGAACAAGGTCTGTCATTGCTTACTCTTTGCACTAGATGCTTGTGCATCTATAATACTCTAACTCATAACTTTTCAAAAATCAGAAAATGACAGTTGATACAACAACATATTATACACAAAATATAAATAAGAAGGGTTACAAGTCACTGAGTGAATAAGACAATTAAAAAAAGTAAGATCTCTACATAAAAATGAAATAAAGTGTCAGTCCTTATGGTGCAAAATTCCAGTGGCAAATAATACAGTCAACAACCTGAAGATTGGTTTGAACACCGCTGTGATTTACTGGGCTGGTCCTGTTTGAAGTTTGTATGCCATGGCATTCCTTCTGATGTACCCAGCCAGTTATAGTGAGACCTATAGTTTAACATGGATTCCGAACCACATCAAAACTCAGCATTTTTCATATCAATAACATTTTGAGAGAGAGGTAAAAGACCTTTGTTGGGCCAGGATCAAACCAACAATAACTGAAAAAGGAGGATGGATGATTAGAATTTACAGTCTCATTGACATCGTTTTCATTAGTGACAAAACACATGCTTGAATCATTTTTGTCAGGGGTGAGGAAGGGAAGTGGCACTACATGGCAGAGTGTAAAGGCTTTGGTAGGTGTAAATGTCAGATGCAGCTTGAAATGCAGTATAGGGGTGGGATGGAGCAGAAAAAAAGGGAGATATAGAGTTGTATGTTGGTGAAAAATGTACAAAGATGGATATAAAAAATTAATAAATTTAAAGTGATATATAAAAAAAACACAACAAAAAATGCCACACAGTTGGAAGAGAGGTATGAATTGGAAGGAGATATGGGATAGTAGGGGGGAGGGAGAGGCAACTGTTTGGCATGGGGTGTTGAGGTCAGGATGGATGCAGAATAACTCCCATCTCCACACTTCAGAAGAGCTGTTGGTGGAGGGGAGGATCCAGAAGGCTTGGATTTTAAATCAGCCATTAAATCAAGCATGTGGTCAGGTGCATACTGTGCCACAGGTTGATGGTGGCTGTTCATCCTGGTAGATAGCCGGTTCTGGTAGTCACACCAGTATCAAAGGCTGTGCAATGATTGCAGTGGAGTTAGTAATTCACATTGCTGCTTTCACAGGTGGCCAAGCCTCATGTGGTAGGATAAGCCTGTGATGGGACTGGAATAGGAAGTTCTGAGGGGTGCAATAGGCAGGTTTTGCATGGGGGTCTTCCATGGCAGTATGATCCCTGTGGTAAGGGGTTGGGATTGGGTGTGGCATGTAAAGGGGGCAATGGAACAACACTTTAGGAAGGATTGGAAGGATCTTCGATACTATGTTTCTCATTTCGGGACATGATGACAGATAATCAAAGTCCTGACAAAGGATGTGGTTCAGTTATTTCAGTCTTGGGTGGTACCTAACACCACACCAGGACAAGGATTTACTTCCCTGCAAGTATAATCACTGTATAGCCAGGAAAAAGAGTGCCAGTGATTTGTGGGAAGTGGATTAAACAACTAACAGCTGGAAATACAATGTCATCAGACACTGAACATTTGCTACATAAAGAAAACTCTTTTATTTCCTTTCTATCTTTCTTTTTTTACAAAGACCTTAAAAGACTTTAGTCCCTGTGTCAGTTAATGAGTATAGTTTACAACTCACCACAAGGATGTACAATGAGCTATGACAGGATCACGTTCTGCGATGAGGGGTATTCTTAAGGTATGCATTTCCGAACATGGGTTCCTATTTCATATCACTCTGCAATGTTATGCCTAGATATTTGAACAATGAGACTGCCTCAAGAAGCTCACTACTAAAGCTGTATTCGAACACTATGGGATTTTTTTTTCCTACTCATGCGCATAACCTTAATTTTTCTACATAGAGAGCTAGGGGCCATTCTTCGCACCAACTAGAAATTTTGTCTAAGCCATTCTGTATGCTATTACAGTCAATTAAACATGACACCCTCCCATACAGCACAGCATCATAAGTAAACAGCTGCAAATTACAAGTAACTCTGTCCATCAGATCATTTATATAGATAGAAAATAACAGCGGTTCTATCACACACCCCTGGGGCATGCCTGATGATACACTCGTCTCTGATGATCACCTGCCGTAAAGAATAACATACTGTGTTCTATTACTTAGGAAATCTTCCAGCCAGTCACAAATCTGTGAACCTATTCCATACGCTTGTATCTTCGTTACTAATCTGAAGTGTGGCATCACATCAAACGCCTTTTTGAAATTGACAAAAACACAATCTGCTTATTGCCCTTCATTCATGGCTCACAAGATGTCATGTGAGAAAAGAGTAAGCTGATTCATAGAAAGCTTTTCTGTCTCAAGGAAATTCACTATATTCAAACTGAGAATAAGCTCCAAAATTCTACAGGAAACTGATGTCAATGATATTGGTCTGTAATTATTGGGTCAGTTTTCTTTCCTTTCTTATAAACGGGAGTCGCCTGCACTTTTTTTCAATCACTAGGAACTTTGCACTGAATTAAAGATTCACGATAAATGCAAGCTAAGTAATGGGCCAATGCCGCAGTATACTCTTTGTAAAACCAAACTGGTATTTTATCCAGACCAGGAGACTTTTTTGTATTTAGTTCTCTGAGATGCTTCTCTATACCAAAAATACCTATTACTATGTCCTCCATTTTAGAATTAGTATGTTGATCAAATGATGGTACATTTGCGTGGTCCTCCTGCGTGAAACATTTCTTAAAGGTTAAATTTAGAACTTCAGCTTTCTGTTTGCTTTCTTCTCACACTGCCCTGGAATGATCAACAAGTGACTGGATAGTAGCCTTTGACCCGCTTATCGATTTTATGTAAGACCAGAAATTTTTCAGGTCCTTGGAAAGAGCTTTTGCTAAGGTATCGCTGTGGTAATTATTGTATGCTTCATGCATCAATCTTTTTATAGACGCACGAATCTCTACTACTTTTGCCTGTCATCATTTGTGTGTTCTATTTTTAACCAAGAGTGCAACAGCCTTTGCTTTCTCAGTAGCTCTGTAACATTATTATTATTATTATTATTATTATACCACAGGGGATCTTTTCCATCCTTAGGCACATGATTCTCTAATCCTTTATTTACATTGCATTTAGTCCATAATTCCTCTACATCCATTGTACCAGAACTAAATGATGTCCATTCATTTTCTAAGTGCGATCCTGACAATTGCTTATCGGCTCTTTCTAACAAAAACATGCTCCTAGTCTTCTTGATTAGATTATTAACTTTCGTCACCATTGACACTATGATGATCACTAACTCCTGTCTCTACACAGACATTGTTAATAAGGTCAGGACTTTTCATAGCTATAAGGTCTAAAATATTTCCATTGTGTGTAGGTTGCCGGTTTAACTTCATCTATTTTTATATATATTTTTCCTGCTAGGAATTTTTTGTCTATAATATTTGTATCATAAATAACATTCAATCATAAAATCTTTGTAATGAACAAAGGTCAGTTAAGTGTTAAGAACAAAGGTAGTAACTTCAATGTAATAGGCAATGGGGAGGATTTTATTTTCTCTTCAGAAATTAATAGCTCAGAGCAATTACCAAAGTTCAAACCAGATGGTGAGGGACACCCTAATCATTTTATTAGAATTGTATCTAGATCTGTACCCAGCAGATGGAGTGATGCAAGGAAAATAGATTTTTTCTGTGTTATTTGGTGGGTGAGGTGGCCCAGACCCTTTCTGCCCTTGACCGATCCAGTCGATCGGTGGTGTTTGTCTAGTCTCCGGGTCATGTTGGTATCCCGGGCAATAAACATGCTGTAAGGTTTGTAAAATAGGCTGTTGATGAGTCTTTTCTGGAGATCGGCCTCCCAGCTTCTGATCTTCGGAGTTGTGCCATTGGGTTTATAAGGTATGGGACAATGAGTGGCATACCTTCAGCATGCCCAACAAACTTCGAACTGTAAAGGAGACCAAGGCTGAGTGGTGTTCCTACATGCAGACCTCTCGCCAGGTTCTCTGTAGTCCTGTGCCGCCTCTGCATTGGCCATACTTAGCTCACATATGGCTGTCTCCTTCATGTTGAGGACCCACCCCAGTGTCGCTGTGGCTCCCACTTGATGGTAGCCCACATCTTACTGGACTGCCCTATTTTAGCCACCTTGCACTGGAGTTATAATTTTCCTGCAGTTTTATCAGGTATTTTATGTGATGATGCCAATATGGCTGCTTCAGTTTTATTTTATTCTTGGTGGTGGTTTTTACCACTCGCTTTAAAGCTTTGCTTCAGTACACTGTCTGTGTTTCTCCTGTCTAAATTCCAAACACCAACCAATCTGCAGTTTCTTAATTTTTTACCTACAGTTCATAACTGATAACATATGCTCAGAGTTTATATCCAAATCTGTTGAAGCACATATAACTACTGGAAAGAGATGCCACCTACAACAAAATTAGAAATATTGTATCAAAGAACTTTCATCTGTTTCAATAATGATGTCTGTACAGATTGTCAGAATCTGTAATGAAAGAATTTTCTCATTTGTAATAGTTAAAGATTAATTAAAGGAATACCTAGTACATCATATAAAATGGAAAGGCTTTTAGAAACAATCATATTTTATCGTAAATTAATGTTGCTGTACTCAGTAAAAATGTTATCATATTCGCTTTGATGTAAAATAACTTTTGATTTCCTGTTGATGGCATTAACTGCCGAAAGCAGTAGAATATAACAAATAAAAATATTTTGCAGCCTTGGCATAAATACGTTTTTTTTTTTTTAAATCAAATTAAGTATTTCAATTTATATTAAAGAGTTTGCAGGAGTAAAACACATTGTTTTGACTTAGCGTGTGAGTGATTTAAGCTTGTACTTCACAGTGTATGAAAGTCAAAGCAAGTGTTGAAATTTTATTTAAAATTGAGAGCACAATAATAACTCATATTTTTGATCGATTGCTTTCACGTCTGGCAGGGGAGCCAGCAAGGCTTGTCCACTTCTGTCCAACCAAACTTGGTAGCGATTAGGACATAGTTATCATTCCATTTTGAGAAAACTGTTGTAAAAATTTTTAATTTTCAACATTGTACAGGCTGATATCTTCTCTCGATAAACAGTAACAGTAAAAAAGATAAATGGATGGAGATAATAGAAATAGCAAAAGGGAGCTGAAACAACTGAAATGAAAAAGAGGTGTTCGACCAAACCATCTGCCAAGGACATATGTAGAGAGGAGACAAAGATGGCTGAAGAAAGAGACAGCAGAGTATGAGAAACAAAGTGGCAATTGAGAGAAAAAGAATGGGACAAAAACAATGACAGAGAGGAAGTCAGTGGTAAGTAAGATTGAGGAAAAGGGACGAAGACAATGCCGCTGGGAGAAAAAGGCGGCACTAGGAGGGAGAAATGTGCAGTGAAAGGGAAATGCTGTGTGTGAAAACTATTAAGAGTTCAGGTGGAAATCATCAAAAGAAAGGCATTATTTGTTGTGGCGAGATCTATTTGTGAAATTTCTTTCATCAACTTTCTCTTCTGAATGCGAACATATTTTGATAGCACCTACCTACATAGGGAGACATGTTCATCATAATAAAATAAGAGAAGTCAGATTGAAAACAGAAAGATTTAAGTGTTCTTTTCTCCTGTGAGCTATTAGAGAATGGAAGTTAATAGTTGGGTGTTTTTACTGGCCCCCAGTGCTGCTATAGCAGTTTTTGAGTCATTCATCATTCAAAGAAAGTCTACGCCGGGCAGTGTGTACTTATCTGGGCCATGCAATATTAGTCAGAGGAGACATCAACCTTAAGAGTATAGATTGTGACCCCTCTAGTTTCATGTCAGGCAGTACAGACAAGCAGTCTTGCAAACTACTTTTGGACACATCCTCCAACATCTTGAAGGATTGGTGTTGGTGGGAAGTATCCAGATAACCCTGTGGCTAAACATGCCTTGGTGCATGACCAGCACATCTTGGCACAGTGTTACACCGTCCGGGTTATCTGGATACTTCCCACCGACACCAATCCTTCAGAACTCCGGAGATGGGAACTAGCCCTTCAACATATTCTCTCTTCCCATTGTCCACCTGGTCTCAACCTCCGCTAAATTTGAATTCCCACCCACCATCTTTAACATCTTTGCCTCGATTCTCTGGACAGAGCCTCCACCTTTGAGTGGCATCTCTGTCTAACTTCTTTGCATTCTACAGTATGTCTGCCTAGGTGTGTTTGTTTCTGAGTAAATGTATGTGTGTGTGTGTGTGTGTGTGTGTATTTGTTTACCTTCCTTTTCTTCCCCCAAGGTAAGTCTTTCCTCTCCCGGGATTGGAATGGCTCCTTACCCCCTCCCATAAAACCCTCATCATTTCCTTTTCCCTCTCCTTCCCTTCTGCCTGAAGAATCAACTGGGTTGCGAAAGCTTGCATTTGTGTGTGTGTTTTATTTATTTGTGCTATTATAACTACCTGTGCTCCTTCGCCTGGTCAGTAATCTTCATCTACTTTTTATATAAATGTTTGTTATTTCTTATTCTAAACTGTTATGCTCACTTCCCAAGAATTCTCAACCTTCTCCTTAAATTTTTTATTTACAATTTCCTCTACCTTTTGTTCTGTTATTTAATTCACTGACAGGTAAATTTAGATCTGAAAAAATTTGGTATTTTTCCAAAGTGTTACTTTTATTAACTGTCTCAGTCACTGTATGACTAACTTGGGAAAGTTCAGATTTGTAATTGGATTCTAAAAGCTCTAACCCTTGGTTGGTTGAAACTGACTCCTGATCTACAGAGATAAATTTTCTGAAACCGTATTTTCTCTTTCAGAAACTTTATGCAGCATTTCGTCAAAAAGATTTTGTTTCTCTGATGAAAATTGCTCATTAAAAACTTGTTCCCTAGTTAATAATAATTGATTAAATTTCAACAATCTTTTATCAAGTTATGTATAATTCTCCTTGCATTCTTTAACATAAACATATAGTTGCGAACTTAATGTATCTAGTTTGTCAGTATGAATACTCAAATTTTTGTTCATTGGGTTGGAAAATACATCAAACTTGTTATTTAATTTCTCATCATGCTCATTTAATTTAGATTCTAGATTAGTCATGTGCTGATCCATTTTTGACGTTAATTTAGATTCTAAGTTAGTTAATTTTGAATCCAAGTTAGAAATTAGTACTTCCAAGTTATTCTTCTGTTCTCATTGTATTTAAGAAACCACAAAGTACTACTTCTTGTTGCTCTTTCACTGCCGTACTTCTTGTAATTGGCATCTAACACTTTCAATCAAGCCAATGTACATTACTTATATTTCACTTTCCCAGTCAGTCTCTCTCTCTCTCTCTCTCTCTTTCACACACACACACACACACACACACACACACACACACACACAAAGGGTTACTCTCACTACAGATCCACCGCGTTGAACTGTGTAGCTCAATATCAGGTGCATTTCTGAACGGTGCCTCAATGCGAATTGTTACCCATTTCGTGCTGCGTCACAGTAATAAAGCGTCATACCCACGTCTAATCGCTCGTCTGTGACTGCAGGAATTCTTTCAGAGTCCAGATTGTATACTACTTTTATCCCTTATTTGACTAAACTACTTCGTTCATTAATTTATTGGTAATTATTGTGACTACATGTAATCTGTTTTAATTTTTGATTAAGAAGCTTTTGGTAGGTGGTGGTTGTTCTAGTGATCCTCGTTGCTATTGGTAACTTTTCCACACTACCGCAGAGTATTTATGATAAACCTCCTTCTTTTTATAATAAGTCCATTCACCTCATTTTTCTTTCATAAGTTTAATTAATTCTCTCCTTCTTCTTCCCTTCTAGTCATGTATAAAAGGTCGCCATGTCTTGTGGTGTAACCATGTAAATTTTATGTGAACACAAGATCATCTCTATTATGTCTGTCGAGTTTATTTTTTATGAACATAATTATAGAATAGATGCCCAGTAAAACCATTTCTCTCAAAGCAGCTTCTTCTTCGTGATTAAGCTCAGACTGTCATCTCAGAAGGTATCATCTGGATAATGAAGCAGGAGACTTGCATGCATGTATTCATCAATCGCTAAATAAAGACTCTTCAAATTTTTGTGCTGAATAAAACTTAAGGGTTTATTTTAACCCAAAACTAATACATTTCACAACTAGTAGCCTGTTTAACAGTTCTCAAACATCTCCTCCTGATACTATATCAGTTCTGAGCCCATAACTCAATACAACAATCAATAACAAGAGAGAACATAATGTCCATCAATCTCACACTGAACTTGAATACATACTACAGTACTTCTTACTAACAGAGATTGTTCCACTTGCTCATTATCTCTGGCACTTGTCATGTAACCATGGACCTCAACCTGGACAAACAAAATATCTGGGGCAGTACTTGTCCTTATAACTATTAAATTACCCCAAAAATAAATTATTTGGTCATCTTGGATCATTCAGGAGGAATGTAGGTAACTTGTTTACAATGCCCAAGAAGTGATGCATCTTCTTGACATGAAGGAGTTCATCAGCAAGGTATAGCTCTGAGTCCAAGTGAGCCATCTGATGACAGAAGCACATAAGCACATAAATCGGGTTTTGCATGCAGATAATTGGAAACCATGGGCAGCAGGCCAAGACTCCACTTTTTGAGAAGCTCCCTGCAGCAGCTGTTCAGCGACACTGATGCTAGCCAAACCAAAATACTTATATATGTTATCAGCAAACAAGGAGGAAGGAACTAAGACCTCACTACTGCAACAAGACCTTAATTGCAACCAGAAAGAGGGGAACACTAAGGTAAGAACAGAGCCCTACAGGACATTATCCTGAACAACGGGTGTGGTGAGAAAGGTACTAACTCTAAACCCAAAAGATGTCAAGTGAGAGGACATCCTGGAGAAAGTTTGGAACTGGAATCGATAAGCCCCAATCGTACAGCATAGCCATGATATGATGGCATCAGGTGGTATTATATGACTACCAGAGATAAAAAAAAAAGACTGCAAAACAAAAGCAGTACAGATAGCCAACTCAAGTGACAAGATTTTCAATCCTAGAATGGCCCTAAAAAATCCAGTTTTGGGGCCAGGAGACCCCGAGTTTCAAGGATTCACATGAGCTGCCAACTAACCATATATTCAAGGAGCTGACACAAGATTGGCGATGCCAGCCGATCTCCACCAGGTTTCAACACTGAGATGGCGATGCTATCCCACCATTGGGATGGAACAAGATCCTCTTCCCAGAGACTATTGGGCAGGACGAGCAGTTGACATTGAAAGTGCACTAAGCAGTGACAGACGAATAGGTATGGGGGCATGAAGCAAGGACACTTTGGAACCCCCACTCACTAAATTGAGCATTGTAAGTTTCCCAGTGATAACTGATTACTCTTGATCCACTGTTTCAGGGCATGAAAATCTGAGCTGTAGGCTGGAGTTGCAGAATTGCGAATGTAATGATTTGCCATATAGTCAGCGATAGCAGCTGGGTCAGTACAGAGGTTACCCTGAATGAGAAGACATGGGATTCCCGCTGGTCGTCGAAAGCAGAAAAGTCGCTGAACAAGCTATCACAACCAAGAAGGGAAGGTACGGGAACTGATGGTGGCAATTGTACCTTTCCCAACAGTCCAGCTTACTCTGCTGGATTAGGCACTAAGTTCAGGCCTGGGGCCATTTGAAAGCAATCAGATGCTCTACAGAAGGGTAGTGCCAGTGGCACTGGCCACAACGATTTCCAGTGTTCACCAATGCATCGACTGGTGTTGGAGTGAGCTGGGGGAACACAGGAGAGTTGCTTACACAGCAGAAACAATAGCCGCAGTAACCTGATGAACTGCCATATTAATGTCAGTAGGAAGGAGAGCAGTAACCACAACAGCCAAGGTCTAAATAGGCCAATCAGCCCTGCAGAGAGACCATTGGGGCAGGCAGTCTGTGAGTTGAAGCTGCAGGAGTAACAAAAAGATAAGAAAGTGGTCACTGTCTCAAAGATCATTGTGGACCCTCCAGCTGAAATGTGGGTGAAGGCTAGACTACAAAGAAAAAGGTCAATGGCTGAATATGTGTCATGCTAAAATGAGTGGGAGCACCGGTGTTGAGAAGGCAAACATCCTGCTGTGCCACGAGTGTTTCAATGTGTCTACTGCAGTTCAAGGTCTAGGTTTCACCCCACTAAGGGTGGTGAACATTAAAGTCCCCCAAAAGGAGAAACGGCAGGAGAAGTTGGACGACCAAGGCAGGAAGGTCGGGGAGAGACAAACTCGTCTGGGGAAAGGTAAACAGTACAGATTGTAATTTCCTAGATGGCCCAGATACTGACAGCCACTGCCTCAAAAGCCATATGGAGAGGCACAGGGTCACTGGGGACAGTGGAAAGTACAAAGGCAGATACCACCAGATGCTGGCAGAGGTGAAACAGTTTTTATAGTAGCTCCAAGGGGCAGGGTTCTGCATTGTCAGAAACCACGTTTCCTGGAAGGCAATACAGGAAGCAGGTGATATGGTTAACAAATGTCACAACTCAGTCAAGTCATGGAAAAATAACTGCTGCAAATCCATTTCTGGGTGACACTATCTGTATTCCGGGATGCCATGAATGAATTGGACAGTTTATACCTAAGGGCTACCTTTCACCACTGGTTGAGTGTCATTAGCATCTATGTTCATTGTTTCTGAGATTTCACTTGGTTTTTCTTCTTCTTTTTATCCTCTTGCTTTTCCTTTGATTTTATAGATTGACAAGGCTTCTCTGAATAGACTTCAGGGACTGATGAAGACTGAGAAGCCCTTTGAACAGCAGCTTGTGGTTCCTTCAGAAACAGCTGACATCATCTACATAAATAACCCACTTATCACATTTAAGTGCATGGCAGAGGATTCATCAAACTGCTTTTATTTCTCTACCACTACATTCTCTAATTCTGCAAGGGGAAAAGAACACCTGAATCTTTCCATTTTCGATCTCATTTCTCTTATTTTATTAAGATGATCATGTCTATCTCTATACAGATGGAGCTAATAAAATATGTTTGCATTTGGAAGAGAAAGTTAGTGAAATAAATTTTGCAAATAAATCTCACCACAACGAATAATGCCTTTCTTTTAATGATTTCCACCCCAAGTCATGCATCATTTCAATTACACTCTCTCTCCCCTATATCGTGATAATACTAAATGAGCTGCCATTCCCTGATGTTTCTGTATACCACCCATCAGCCCCACTTGGTGAAGATCGCTCAGTGGGCAGCAATACTCCAAAATAGGATGCACAGGTGTAGTGTAGTTTCTTTAGTAGAACTAATGCATCAACTAAGTGTTCTCCCAACATAGCCTTGGGTACAACTTTCCTACAATATTTTCTGTGTGTGCTTTCCAATTTAAGTAATTTATAATTATAATTCCTAGGTATTTAATTGAATTTATGGCCTTTATATTTGACTGATTTATTGTGTAAATAAAGTTTAATGAACTTCTTTAGTGCTAATATAGATGACTTCACATTTATTATTATGGGTCAGTTGCACCATGCAGATATCTTATCTCAATCATTTTGCAGTTGCTTTTGATCTTCTACATCTACATCTACATAGATACTCTGCAAATCACATTTAAGTGCCTGGCAGAGGGTTCATTAACCACCTTCATAACTTTTCTCTACCGTTCCATTCTCTAATAGCGTGCGGGAAGAAAGAACACCTAAATCGTTCCATTTTCGATCTGATTTCTCTTATTTTATTGGGATGGTCATGTCTCCCTAAGTAGGTGGGTGCTAGCAAAATATTTTCACATTCAGAACTAAAAGTCGGTGATTGAAACTTCGCAAACAGATCACGCCGCAATGAATAACGTCTTTCTTTTAATGATTTCCACCCCAATTCGTGCAACATTTCCGTGACGCTTTCCCCCCCCGTAACGTGATAAAACAAAACGAGCTGCCCTTCTCTGAACCTTCTCAATATCTTCCGTCAGTCCCACCTGGTGAGGGTCCCACAAGGGGCAACAGTACTCCAAGAGAGGACACACAAGTGTGATGTAGGCAGTCTCTTTGGTGGAGCTGGTGCATCGTCTAAGCGTTCTGCCAATGAAACGTAACCTTTGGTTCGCCTTCCCCACAATATTTTTTGTGTGTTCTCTCCAGTCAAAGTTGTTCGTAATTGTAACTCCTAGGTATTTGGTAGAATTTACGACCTTAAGGTTTGACTGATTTATCGCGTAATTGAAGTTCAGCGGATTTCTTTTAGTGGTCATGTGTATTACTTCACACTTTTCTTTATTTAGTGTCAATTGCCAATTTTCGCACCAAGTAGAAATTTTGTCTAAATCGCTTTGCAGTTGCTTTTGATGCTCTGTTGACTTCACTAACCGATAAACGACAGCATCATCCGCGAACAGTCTAAGGGAGCTATTCAGATTATCTCCTAAATCGTTTATAAACACGAGGAAGAGTAGGGGACCAACAACGCTTCCCTGTGGAACGCCAGATATCACTTCTGTTTTACTCGATGACTTACCGTCAATTACAACGAACTGTGTCCTTTCTGATAGGAAATCGTGAATCCAATCGCACAATTGGGGAGATATTCCATAAGCACGCAATTTCATTAGAAGCCGCTTGTGGGGTACAGTATCAAAAGCCTTCCGGAAATCCAGAAATATGGAATCGATTTGAGATCCCTTGTCGATGGCACTTAACACTTCATGTGAATAAAGGGCAAGCTGATTTTCGCAAGAGTGATACTTTCTGAATCCGTGCTGACTATTAGTTAATAGGTCGTTCTCTTCGAGGTAGTACATAATATTCAAACAAAGTATATGTTCCAAAATCCTACTGCAAATCGACATCAATGAGATAGGCCTGTAATTGTGGGGATCACTCCTATTGCCTTTCTTGAATATTGGAGTAATTTGGGCAACTTTCCAGTCTTTAGGTACGGATCTTTCGCTGAGTGATCGGTTGTAAATTATAGCTAAGTACGGAGCTATTGCATCAGCATACTCTGAGAGGAATCTAGTTGGTATACAATCTTTACTAACTAATACATCACAGCATCGTCTGCAAACAATCTAAGGGAGCTACTCAGTGTGTCTCCTAAATCGTTTATAAAAATAAGGAAGAGTAGGCTCCCCATTAACACTTCCATGGGGAATGCTAAATAGCACTTTTGTTCTGCTCAATGACTTAGGGTCATTTACAATGTACTGTGTCCTTTCCGACAGGAAATCACGAAGTCAATCGCACAACTGTGGCCATATTCCATAAGCACTCTTGTTAGGTAGTGTCAAAAGCCTTCTGGAAATTGAGAAATATGGAAATGATTTGAGATGCCTTCTATACTGCATTGATCACTTGATGTGGGTAACGCACTAGCTGTTGTTCGCAAGAATGATACTGTCTGAATCCGTGTTGACTATGGGTGAATAGATCACTCTCTTTGAGGTAGTTCATAATGTTAGAAGTAAGTGTATGTTTCATAATCCTGCTGCAAACCAACGTCAATCATATAAGTTTGTAATTCTGTGGGCTACTTCAATTGCCTTTCTTGAATAATGGAGTGACCTGTGCAACTTTCCAGTCTTTCGGTACGGAGCTTTTGCTTAGTGAGCGGTTGTATATGATAGCTAGGTATGGGGCTATTGCGTCAGCATACTCTGAAAGGGACCTAAATGGTATATAATGGACTGGGGGGCTTGCTTTTTAAGTGATTTAATACTCCAGGGATATTTATTTCTAAATTATGCATGCTCGCGATTGTTCGAATTCCATTATTTGCTTCATTTCTTTGTTTAAGGAATTTCTGAAAGCTTATTTAACAATTCTGCCTTAGCAGAACTGTTATCCATAACATCACCATTGGCATCGTGTAGTGAAGATATTGATAAGTGTTTTGCTGCTAGTATATGTTACAGATGACCAGAATTTCTTTGGATTTTCTAGCAAGTTACTTGAAAGGGTTTTGTTGACCTTTGAAGAAACTGTCGAAGTTTCTGTCCCAAGGGACCCCTTACTTTCAAGAGGGGCCAGAGAAAGCTGTTGTGTCTCTGGCTTAGGTATTGGGACCCATGTACCCAAAAGTTGGGGGTAGGTTGTTCCGAAAATGTGTGTTGAGTAAGCAATAGATGGAGAGTCCCCCACCATCAAGGGGGCACATTGAGTCTGATGGTTCTGAAGACCCACAGGAGTAGGTAAAATTTTTATCAATGTCATTCCCATACAAAGGGGTGACTATGTGACAGCAGCCAATGAGCTTTAAAGGGTACAGGGTGAAGCCGCTCTTCTTTTTTGCCTCTGTGTAAGAATGTCAAAGGTCTTATACTACACAAATTTCCTCTATTTAAGGAGTATTTGCCATGCACTTCAATGTGGCTTGCAGAGTATTTATGTAGTTTTAGTATCATGCAGTCTGACAAGCAAGGGGAATGGTACTGTCCACAGTTGACACAGAAGGAAGGGGGAGTACAAGGAGCATCTGGATGGGGCGGATGCTGGCAATCCCTGACTGTGGGGCTGGTGTTGAGCTGGAAGGAAATGTGCCCAAACTTCCAGCACCTCATCTGAGATGGAATGTAAGGTTTTATCGCACAGTATGTGTCATCACCTTAACATTTTCGGGCAAAGAATCACCTTCAAAGGCCAAGAAGGCACCAATGACAGCTTTGTTGTCCTTAGCCGCCCTCCCCCCTGCAGACGCACTGGATGAAGTGAACATCTCATCATTCATGTTGGTGTTTGCCTTGTCTTCGGACTGCAGGAGCAGCACACAATGAAAGATAATGTTTAAACTCTTCAGTGGGGTAACAGGGACAGAAACATCTCCCAGGGATGCTGCCTGTCAGCATAAATCCACTTCATAGAAGCACAGCACAACCTGAGATTGTTCTTTTAGTACATGTTTTGACCATTCTCACAACTCAGGCAGTCAAGTCAAGATCCCTGGTCTCTGTAACATACAACATTCCACCTTTAGGCCATACAGAGGTCGCATAGGCATACACAGAGCTTACCGGTCTAAAGGACTGTTGGCACAACATAGTTGTTAGCTCGGGAAACCCAGATTCGCCAACCCGAAACCCAGCAAACAAATGTTGGGACCCTCTGATGGGGAAACTGCAGAAAGGTAAGAAAGTGAGGTGATGTATGGGATCTGGCTAAATTGGAAGCTGAGGTTCTTCATGGCTCCAGAAGGGGCATTAGGTAACAACTGACTGAAATGGAGGTAAGTAATATGGTGAAAACAAGGAGGTAATTTTGAGAAATGAAATAATGGTTATCACAGAGGACCCAATAGATAGAAAGACATCTTTGGATATAAGAGAGACCGAATATAATTAATGAGAGGAAAAAAAGTGTAAATGCAATAAATGAAGCAGGCAGAAGGGAATACAATGGCTATAAAAATTAGGTTGTCAGGAAATGCAAAATGGCTAAGCAGGCGTGGCTAGAGGGTAAATTAAGTCCATCTACATAATCCCATTTATCTTCTTTCTTCCCTGTACATTCCATTTGAAACTTTAACATTCTTCACTAAATGCCATTTTAATGTAATGGTCATTATCTTTGAGTAACATTTTACTTAACTCACAGTTGAACAAGTTCAAATGATCTGACTTGCTTCCAAATCATTATATAAGCTTTTTATTTATTTATTTTGTAGCTTATGAAGATGGTGAATGTAGCTGAAAACAGTAAAGATTATGCCATTAAAAAGAGATTGTGTCATAAAATCGATAAAAATTAATATAAAGTCATTCACATCTCCCTTAATGATGCCCCCTTCCCAAAAACCACCACCTCTCCTACAGTCTACATCATGTAGGAAGGCGTCCCAGTTTTCAACCGTTCTACGCATCTCCATCCATCACTGCACTGGCAGCCAACAATACCGCAATGTTTCTCTTGCAGGCTCATCTGTTGGCACTTGTCTTCTTCCTACATGACGCTAACTATAGAACACAATAGCAGACACAGGTCAGTCAAATTAGACATTAAAACTGAAAACATGACATAATTCTGATTTGACATGTCATTAGTACCAGTTAGAATAGTGTGAACCCAAGTTTGCAACTTCAAAAAGGCAGCACTTCCTGAAATATGTAACAATTTAAGCCTACCTACAGCTCTTTAAATTCAGTAGTGTTCTTGATATGGAATGTCAAATATGGGCCTTTTTGTAATAATAACAATTTATTTTTATTATCTTTTTGTTTTGCTATTGTTTCAAGTTGAATATCAGCATAAACGCTCACCCCGTGAGAAAATACATGGCAATTTAAGTTTTAGTACATCTTAGCGACTTTAAGCACAAAATGAAGTCTCCAGGCCTAGTAGGTCTCTTGAAATAACACAAAAATGAAATGTCATTTCTGAATTTCTGATTAAGTGAGCTAAAATACTAATGAATGACAAATTGTGGGCATTTGGTGGAAAAAACACCTTATTTAAAGGCACTTTTGTTACATAAAAAAAACTTTTTTCATAACTGAAAAGTCACAATGTTAGGTTTCTTTACAAGGTCCTGGTTATTCACAGCCTTGCTACAGGATATAATGAGGTTGCTGGGGTGTTGTATCTATTTTGGGCTGCATGTCCGAATGTGTAAGATCATCCTTGTAGATGAGTTGTAGCGACGTTGTGCCAGAGCAGTGGGTGCACAAAGCTGAGTAATGGATCCCAGCTCTCCAGCAATTGCAAGCTCTCATGCATCCCTTCTTGCACTTACATGAGAGTGATCTGAAAAGTTTTTGTTGTGGCTATTTAACAATGTTATTATTGATAATAGACCAAGGACGCTCTTAGACCAAACCAACTAGGTGGCGTCATTGGCCACTCCAAACCATTTCAGCACTTGGTGGTACTTGCGATACAAATGGAAGGAAGCTGCTTCTTTTGTTGGAGGCAAACATGCCCCATCCACCTTCAAATTGAATGCTGATGTTAAAAAAAAGAGAAGAAACTGAAGGACATCTAAGCTGTCAATGGATGTGCCCCTTCCATACAGAGTAATCGGGCACTTTTCTCCAAACTGAGATATAGTTTCATGACTTACCTGGCAAAAGAAACACTGTGGCCCAGTTGATCGGGTACCTGTTTTTATAGAATGCACCACAATTTTGTTTTTCCTAACCAGAAGAAGGGCAGAAGTGATATTTCATCCAGTGAACGCATGTTAGAAGAGTTCAAATCTAGCAACAATTCTATTTCTCCTAGAGAGAAGGATGTGGAAAATGGAGTACTACTTGAGTTCGTCATTTTTCTAGAAATAAACATTCTGGACAGAATGACTAAGTCCAAATCTTCAACTACAATCACGTTCTCGTAGGATGTGCTTTTATTGAGGGCAGTATGGATAATGTTGCAATCTGCATCTGCTTTTACTTTCCTAATTTCAATGTCCTCAAATCCAAATACAGAGCACAGCTGATCAATGAGGCGTCTTGTTGGCCTTCCTCCTGGATCATTTTGATAATAGTTGAAGAGTCAAATATGATCTCGTTGAAAGAAAAGGCAGCGCAATGATTCTGCAGTTTTAGTACTCCTGAGGGCTCCATGCTCAGGGTAGCCATCAAACACTACTGAGACATTTCTACCAAACTAGTTTAAAGTGTAGGTAATGTAGGTAGTAATTCTTAAACCTGATTGAGTTGTTTTGGTGCCAGATAGCCTTGCAGAGAATGACTCCCCCACCCAGCACTACAAATGTCCTAGCTGCAAGAGGAATCTTTTTGTTAAGTGTAGTGAAAACAGTGGAGAAAGTCTAATTCACTCCATCAAACAACTCCTCTTCGAACAATGCCAGTGGATAAAGGACCAGTTCTAACTTAAGATGTTCTACCAGTTCACTGTCCGAATGCTTCGAGATGCACACCCTTAGAAAAATGTTGAGTGAAATCTTGTCAACAAGCTTGTTATGTGCTGTAATAGAGTTGGTGATTGTCATCAAAGTTAGCACTTTGTCTTTTCTTTTGAAAGTTATCTGCCCAAATAAGCTGCTCGTTATTTTCTTGAACCCTTGAATGCCTTTTTCCTGAGCTAGGTGGCAATTTATTTCACCATGTCCCATTATTCCACTGTTGATGGACAGTATTTTATTTGTAAATGGAAATATTGGGTGTATACTAAATCACCTTTCCACCTCCTCAAAAATGCTTAATATGTCTACCATTACTCCAATCCAACATGAAAGCACAGAGCTGGATATACCACGACCATGTGTTAATCCTCCCTGGGTCGTCTCTGATCTCATTAGAACCCGTTCCATAGTTAAATCTGTCCACATACCTGGACCGAACTTAACAGACCTGCGAATTGTGAAGTCCCTTTAGTAAAAATAGTAAGTTCCTTTGGGGCTATGTGGTGTAGAATGCCTACAATTTGTCATTCATTAGTGTTTAGGCTCACTACATCAGAAAATATTTCCCATAGGTTTCCTAGTCATGTTATAGTTTTAGGTGGATATTTTAACTTACCAGATATAGACCATCTGTGAGACAAACTTTTTTAAGACAGGTGGCAGGGACAGAGACTCAAGCAACATCATTGTAAGTGCTGTATCCAATAATTACCTTGAACCAACTCGTGGAAATAACTTGTCAAGCCTGGTGGTGATGAACAGACCCGAAGTTTTGAATTTAGTTAACGTGAGTCGGAGAATGAACACTCATAAGACCATTACGTCATCAGTAAATATAGCTGTAGATAGAAAGGTAGAAGCGAAATCGGTAAGATTTCAGAGTACTTGACTGATCAACAATAGTTTCCTCTCTAATACCAACATTTTTGTACAACTGTGAGCGAAATTCAAGTGCACTATAAAATACGCCCTAAGTAAATATGTGCCAAGTAAAATTATGAGAGATGGGAAAGATCCACCGTGATTCACCAACCGAGCAAGGAAACTTTAACAAAACCAAAGAGAACTTCAGTGCAAATATAAATGTAGCCAAAGTTAAATGGTGCAAAAATTAGCATAAGGGCAGTCATGTGAGAGGCGTTCAACGACAGAGCAGTGTTTTGTGTACCACTTCAGCAGAAAATCCTAAAATCTTGGTTCCACATCAATTTGGTAGACGAGTCAAAACAGATATCCAGACACTGTTACCATAAAAGATGATACACAAAATGCCAAATACTAAATATCTTCTTCTAAAACTATTCCACAGAGGAGGAATGCACTGTAGTACCTCCTCTAAATCATAGCAAAAACAATAAAATGAATAAAAAAGCAACTGATATCACTCAACACAGGAAAGGCCACTGGACCTGACAGGTTACCGATGAATTTAAAGTGGGCACAGGTCATTCCTGTTTACAAGAAGTGTCATTGATCATATGCACAAAACTATAGGCCTATATCCCTGATATCTGTCAGCTGCAGAATTTTGGAACACATTTTATGTTTGAATGTTCTGTCATTCTTTTTTTTTTTTTTGTGGTTTTAGGGCGCACAACTTCTATGGTCATTAGCGCCCAGCCAAGAACATAGATTCGCTATGATCTCAAAAAAATGGTGACTGTCAAAACATCAACAAGAGGCTAAAAACGAAAGATAAAAGACAAAAGGGTTAAATATCCTTTGATAGGTTGGCCAAGTTCATAAAACGCAAAACCCGAGCAGCTGCTCGTGTGTCATCAGCTAAAATTTCCTCCAGAGTAGACGGAAAGTGAAGGGCTACACGGAGATGATTAAAATTAACACAAGTCAGTAAAACATGTCGCACTGTCAGCAGTTCACCACAGGAGCATAGCGGTGCAGGTTCGGCGGATAGCAAGTGACGGTGGCTGAAACGGCAATGACCGATCCGCAACCGAGCCAGGATGACCTCCTCCCGCCGAGAGGGGCGTGAGGATGTCCTCCAAGCGGTCGGGATCGGTTTGACAGTTCGCAATTTATTGTTGTACAGTGAAAGCCACACACTGTGCCATTGCGACACGATACTCCGGCGAAGAGCCCGTTGAACATCGTCCGATGGGACGCAAAAGGTAGCCATGCGAGGCAAAAGAGCTGCTGCCTTGGCTGCTGTGTCGGCGGCCTCATTCCCGGGCACACCCACATGGCCAGGGACCCACAGGAAAGAAACGTGACAGCTGTCATCCGCCAGCAACTGGAGGGAGCGTTGGATCCGATACACGAGAGGATGGTTCGAGAAAGGGTCCTTAAGACTCTGCAGGGAACTAAGGGAGTCAGAACATATGGCATAGAAAGGTTGGCGGTGGCGGCAGGTATACAAAACGGCCTGGTGGAGGGCGAAAAGCTCAGCCGTGAAGTTAGAGCACCGGTCAGGGAGCTTGTATTGGAAACGGTTGTCCCCGACGACGAAGGCAGATCCGACACCGTCAGTGCTCTTAGAACCATCAGTGTAAATAAATACGGCATTATCGAACCGCGAACGGAGTTCGACAAGCCTCGAGCGGAATACCAAATCCGGAGTGCTCTCCTTGGGGAGCGAACTAAGTTCGAGGTGTGTGTGAACCTGGGCCTGATGCCACGGTGGCAATGGGCTTTCGCTCAACCGAAGGGTGGAAGGAAGGGTAAAATCGAGCCGCTGTAGCAGGCGGCGAAACCGAACTCCCGGTGGAAGCAAGGCAATCGCAGACAACTGATATTGGCGATCGAGTGAGTCGTCAAAAAATAATCTGTAAGATGGATGGTTGGGCATCGACCGTAGGTGGCATGCGTACCGACACAAGAGTATGTCACGTCGAGTGGTCAAGGGTAATACAGCAGCCTCGGCATACAGACTTTCAACAGGGCTGGTATAAAATGCACCGGTCGCCAGACGTAATCCACGATGGTGGATAGAGTTGAGACGGCGGAGAATCGACGGCCGTGCTGAAGAGTATACAAGGCTTCCGTAGTCGAGCTTCGACTGAACAATGGCCTGGTAAAGGTGAAGCAGGACGGTACGATCCGCTCCCCATGACGTGCCACTGAGGACACGAAGAACGTTAAGGGATCGGGTACAACGGGCAGCCAGGTACGACACGTGTGTGGACCAGCAAAGTTTCCGATCCAACATGAGTCCCAAGAATTTCGTAGTCTCCACGAAAGGGAGAGCAACAGGGCCGAGACGTAGAGAAGGTGGAAGAAATTCCTTGTATCTCCAGAAATTGATACACACAGTTTTCTCAGTGGAGAATCGGAAGCCGTTTGCAATGCTCCAGGAATATAGACGGTCAAGACAGCGTTGGAGAGAACGCTCCAAGAGACACGTCTGCTGGGCGCTACAATAAATTGCGAAATCGTCAACAAAAAGAGATCCGGAGACGTCGGCTGAAAGGCAATCTACGATCGGATTGATTGCAATGGCAAAGAGCGCCACACTCAATAAGGAGCCCTGTGGTACCCCATTCTCCTGGCAAAAGGTATCTGACAAAACAGAGCCTACCCGTACCCGGAACTTGCGATCCGCCAAAAACGCTTGAATGAAAAGAGGAAGGCGGCCCCGAAGGCCCCATGTGTGCAATGTGCGGAGAATGCCCGCTCCCCAACAGGTATCGTATGCCTTCTCCAAGTCGAAGAACACTGCTACTGTTTGACGCTTCCTTAGAAAGTTGTTCATAATGAAGGTCGACAACGTAACGAGGTGATCAGCAGCAGAGCGGTGTCGACGAAAACCGCATTGGATATTAGTCAGGAGGCGGCGAGATTCGAGGAGCCAGACCAACCTAGCGTTAACCATGCGTTCCATCACCTTACAGACGCAGCTCGTAAGAGAAATGGGGCGATAACTGGAAGGAAGGCGTTTGTCCTTCCCTGGTTTGGGGATGGGGACAACAATGGCCTCACGCCAACTTGTGGGAACATGACCTTCAGTCCATATGCAATTGTAGGTACCAAGAAGAAAGCACTTGCCCGCAGGAGAGAGGTTCTTCAGCATCTCAATATGAATGGAATCGGGCCCGGGAGCAGAAGACCGGGACAGGTCGAGAGCACGATCTAGCTCCTGCATGGTGAAGGCGACGTTATAATTTTCACGATTAAAAGAGCGGAAAGAAGGCGGCCGTGCCTCCTCTACCTGTTTGCGAGGGAGAAAGGCAGGGTGGTAATGGGCAGAGCTCGAAACCTCCGCAAAGAAACGACCCAATGCGTTTGAAACATCAGCTGGGTCCACGAGGACTGCGTTCTCCACGGTCAGGCCAGGAATCGGGGAGTGGACCTTGATGCCGGACAAACGGCGTAGGCCACCCCAGACAACCGTGGAGGGAGTAAAACGGTTAAAAGAACTAGTAAAAGCAGTCCAGCAAGCTTTCTTGCTGTCGTTTATGATACGACGGCACTGCGCTCTCATACGTTTGTAATTGATGCAATTCTCCAAAGTTGGGTGGCGGTGGAAGGTGCGTAAAGCACGGCGTCGGGCTCGAAGCGCGTCGCGACAGGCTGCAGTCCACCAAGGGACCTGGACACGACGTGGAGAAGAGGATGTACGAGGTATGGAACGTTCAGCAGCAGTGAGAATAACCTCTGTGAGGTATTCGACCTGACTGTCACAGTTGGGAAAATGCTGATTGTGAAAAACAGCCATGGAAGAATAAAGCCCCCAGTCGGCTTTAGAAATGTTCCAACTGGTGGGACGTGGAGATGGGGAATGATGTAGGAAGTGGATGATACAAGGGAAATGGTCACTCGAGTACGTGTCAGAAAGTGCATACCACTCAAACCGACCGGCAAGCTGAGGAGTGCATATTGCGAGGTCTATATGGGAATAAGTGTGTGTTGTGTCAGAAAGGAAGGTTGGTGCACCGGTGTTGAGGCAGACAAGATCGAGGTGGTGGAGAAGGTCCACCAAAAGGGAGCCTCTCGGACAAGGTGCCGGAGAGCCCCATAGGGGGTGGTGGGCATTAAAGTCGCCTACCAACACGAAAGGTGAAGGGAGCTGGTCAACAAGGTTTAGCACATCTGCCCTAGTAAGGGCAGATGACGATGGCGAATATATATTACAGAGGGAGAAGGTAAATGTGGAAAAGGTGATGCGGACGGCAACTGCCTGTAGGTGAGTGTGCAAGGAAATGGGATGGAAATAGACATCGTCTCGAAGGAGCATCAGAACCCCTCCATGGGCTGGGACACCTTCCACGGGTGGCAGGTCGAACCGCACAGAGGTGTAGTGTGGAAAGTCTGCACGATCACGTGGACGCAACTTAGTTTCTTGAAGACAGACGATAAGCGGGCAGTGCAACCGAAGGAGTAGTTTTAACTCCTCCCGATTGGAACGAATGCCGCGAATGTTCCATTGAAGGAGTGCCATGATAAAAATGAAATAAGAAATAAGGATAAAAACCAACTAGCAAGCGGGGTCACCTCGACGGCCCCTGAGGACCGGATTTCGAGGGAGCACTGCTATCGCCATCTAGTGGCAAAGGGTCATGTTCCATTGGTTCGATTGACGCGTCTGCCACCTCCCGGAGTTGATCAGGAGGGGCAGCTTCCACCGCCGGTAGACGGCCGGGTGCCCGGCAAACGGAGCGTCCCGGTGAAACAGAAGACGGCCGAGGCCGGCAACTGTTGGATGGCGCGACCGACGAGTCACGCCGCGGCGGGGAAGGTGGGGGCTGTTCTTTTTTGGAAGCCTTCTTAGAAGCATGACGGGTTGAAGAAGCGGTTGACGATTGAGAAGTCGGAGCCTTGAGAAAATCTTCGTGGACGGGTTCCCTTTTTGAACTCCGGGCAGCAGATTTGGGTGCCCGGGATGTGTGTGAACTGGTCGACGAATTCAGTGTAGAACGGGTAGAAGGCATCGGAGAGGTGGAACGAGCAATTTTCGGGCTAGCCGATCTGACGACAGTGTCACTGAACGTTAAATCGCAAGTCTGAATGCCCACCTCCTTAGTTGGTCGAGGGGAGGCGAGGACCTGGCTGAAAGTACCTGACGGGAGTACTGCGGGCTTCCTACTAGCTAGTAACTTCCGAGCGGCATAGGTCGAGACCTTCTCCTTCACGCGAATCTCTTGGATGACCCGCTCTTCTTTATAAACGGGGCAGTCCCGTGAAGAAGCAGCATGGTCACCCATGCAATTAATGCAGCGAGGGGATGGAGGTAGACATTCACCCTCATGAGCGTCCCTGCCACAGGTGGCGCACTTGGCTGCATTTGGACAAGATTTACTGGTATGGTTGTACCTTTGGCAATGGAAGCAGCGTGTAGGATTTGGTATGTACGGGCGGACGGAAATGACCTCGTAGCCCGCTTTCACTTTCGATGGCAGGTCAACCTTGTCAAAAGTCAAGAAGACAGTACGGGTTGGCACGAGTTCATTGTTAATCTTTTTCATCACGCGATGAACATCCGTGACTCCCTGATCGGACATATAGTTCAATATCTCCTCGTCCGATAACCCATCCAGTGATCTAGAAAACACTACCCCCCGCGAAGAGTTGAGGGTGCGGTGAGCCTCCACTTTCACAGGGAAAGTATGTACAAGGGTAGCTCGAAGTAACTTCTGCGCCTGGAATGCATTTTCTATTTCGAGCAACAAGGTCCCGTTGCGCTGCCTAGAGCAGGTTTTCAAGGGACCAGCGATCGCATCGACACCCTTCTGAATAATGAACGGATTTACTGCAGAAAAATCCTTATCGTCGGTACGTGATACCACTAGGAACCTAGGAATGTTTGGCAATGCTTTCTGTGGCTGAGAATCATGTTTCCGCTTATGGGTCAAGGTTATAGATGATGTGGAAGGTTTCATAGCGGAGGTGTCCCCCATGATTACCGGCGTCTCCGATGGCGCGCTCCTTCCTTGTGGGGGCCCTCACTGAGGGCGCACCCGCCTTAGGTGACTGTTCGCACCTCAGGTCACACCTCCCAAGAACGGACGGAGGGACCAATCGGCATGTTCGGAAGGTATCAGCTCGGGTAATCACCCCTCCCTGGGCCCGGCCTTTACCGGGGGGTACGTACGTGCCCTACATGTCTACCCGGGGCGGGGAGTTACACCTTACCCCGTCACCGGCTACGCAGAGCGTGGGTCGACCTTCAGACACGCACAGGGAGGAAAGAAAGGAGGAAGGAGAGAAAGGGATGAAGGAGGGAGAATCTCAAACGCCGAGGCGGAGATTAAAGGGTGAGTCAAGAACAAGGAGAAAGGAAGAATAGGAGAAGGCTGAAGAACAAGAAAGGAAGAGGACCAAGAAGAGAAGACAGGAAGCGAAAAAGAAACCTTTGACTGATGAAAAAACGCCCGTCTCCGGGCGAAGGCACAAACCGGGGGGGAAAGAGGGAAGCGGCCTGGGACGGAAGAAAGGTCGCTTCGGCTCGGGGCCCCGTGCGCGCCACACACGTACCCACAAAAGAGCTGTGGGCCCCCTGGGGGGGTTCTGTCATTCTGAAGACTGGAAATCTCCTTTGTAGGAATCAACATGGTTTCCAAAAACAACTTCCATGTGAAACAACTAGCCCTACTCACGTGCGATAACCAGAGGGCAGTTCATACAGGATCCAAGGTAGATGGCAGGTTTCTTGAATTCCACAAGGCATTTGATACTGTTCTACACCATTGTCTGATGAAGAAAAAAGTGCAGACATATGGAATATCAGACGAGTTGTGTGACTGGCTTTAGGCATTTCTAGCTAAAAGAACACAGCATATCTTTCTGCAGCGTACCGACACATGGTGTAGGAAATGGCAATTTAGCCTCAACATAAACAAGTGTGAAGTGCTGTTTTGAAATAGAAGGAAAGATCCATGATATAACAATGCAATAGAAGGACAAACACTGAAAGCAGTTACTTCCATAAAATATCTGGGAGTTATCTGGAATGGAAGTGCCATATACAAACATATGGGTAAAGCAGATGCCGACAGATTCATTGGAAGAATTCTCAGGAAGTGTAGTTCTTCAACAAAGGATAGCAAAACTTTCTTCAGCTATTGCTTGAGTATTGCTTTTTCAGTTAGAATCCCTACCAGGTAGGATTAAAAGAAGATATAGAGAGGACAAAGGTGGACGCGGAAGAATATACGTATCATGTTAATGTTTACATTTGTATTATTCTTATGCTGAACGGGAATAGAAATGAAGCACGGTGAGTGACTTCTAGTAGTGATTTTTAAATCTTGTACGAATAAAAATTCTGTGCAGCAAGTTACGTGATCTTAAATGTTTGAAAGAATAAATAAATATGCAAAATACCCTTGCTTAACCGTCTGGATTGCGCAATCTTTCAATAACAAGTACACACACATGGAATAAACATGGTTTTCTATGTGTCAATGTTCTGTCCGTTACTCGTGGAATGCCTGATATGTCACTATAAAATTATTTAACATTTACACATCCTAATTTTTAAGAAGCTATTTTTTAACTTCCAAAATATCTACTCATCTTTTCAAGTTTTATTTTTGAGTTTTCCTCTTTGAAAAAAGAAAAACCAGTACATAATCCTTTCCTATCATTTTTTATTTCATCAAAAATAAACATTTTGTAATAGAGTGAAAAAAGTTTCTTATTACCTTTTAGACCATCTCAACAACACATATAATGAAATGTTTCATACAAATTTCTATTAAGGGTAAGGGGTATTAAAAAATCGTTAAGATTTAAAATAAAAATCTAAATGAAATTTTAATTTATCAAATTTTACTGTTAATATTGTCATTTGGGATTCACCCCAGAAGGCTTTATTTTCATCAGTGGCTGTGATAGAAGAGCAATTCTTTTTAAATACATGTACTTGAGTTGACAGATTATTTGGGTTCGAGATTCGGAAGATTCGATTCGGGTTCGGTATTCAGCACATGTTTTATTTAAGATTCGGTATTCGGATTCCATTTGGTAAAATTGGGGTTCGACCCATCCCTAGTAGATATAGATGTAGAAATTCAGTTTTCTGACTCTTCATTTTTGCACCATTTCAAGATACCTACAAGTCCTAAAGACTTCATTTTGTGCTAACATTAAAGCCAATAAAATTTATTACAACTTTAATTCTCAAGAGCTCTCCCACAGAATGAGACATTACGCCAAAATTCAGTTCTAAACAAGAGCAAAACTTTTAATAGATGTTTATTTTGTTGAAAATGGTCCATATTTGATGTTCCATATATTGAAAACTACAGGACTTTTAGAGCTGTGTTTGGCCTTAAATTGTAACATATTTAATGTACTTTTTTCCTCTTTGGTCATGGAAAAATTTCATTCTTTTTTTAAAAGACTCGTCTTCTATAATTAGTAACAAACATAAATATATGGTAGAGAGTTCTATAAAAATAAATGCAGAGTATAATTGCCAATATGCAGAATTTTGTTTTGTCTCTTACATGTTGTAAAATCACTGTGAAACTTGCTGTTAGCAACTGTGATAGGAACAAAAATGAATGCTTTAACGTGACCCAAATGTAAACTAAAGCATCAATTTTACTTTAAGTTTCATAACCGAAGGTAATGGAAACTTGATTGCAAGCTGTAAGTTCAGTATCTTAGTATACAGAAATGAGGTTTTATCAGCTATAGCTCTTTGTAACTATTCAAAAAGTAAGATATTTAAATTACTTATTAAAAATAGCAGGAAAAGTACAGATAAAATGGGTGTTTTTTCTCACAATCATAAATGTCTGAGAATGATTTAGGTTTGCAATTAAATATTATATGCAACAACTTTACCAATGTAATAATTTAAATGGGGGCAATTTTCTATTTTTGATGGATTGGTCTCAATTTTAAGTCATTAAAACATAAAATAAATAGAAATCACAAAGCATGAAGAATGATAAATAAGTCATGGGTCCACTGGAGTATCAGTTCAAGAGGTTTGGGGTAAAAATATCTCAACCACTTATCAGACTTAATTCAAAATCTTTACTTAAAACATTAGTGGCAAACCAAAGGTATTCCCACAGATATGCTATAATGATAAAATTGAGAAAATGGGATGACACTTGTTGATGTGGGGAAATTGATGAGTAACAATGATTTTACAGTCTCTTTCATGCAGGTAAAACCTTTAGAATGCATAAGACTAAGTCACATTATTTACATTCTAGTTACATTATTCTGTGCAAACTAATACAACATATGTACAAAACCAGGGCACAAAAGATGAAGAAACAAGATGATATGTAATTAAATAAGTGAATTAAAGATGGCTAGTACAACATTTCATTACTTACACCTGCAAAACATGTTGTGATGCGCTTTTTCAAAGCTTCATAACTATCATTTTGTGCAATTAATATATGCATAACATAAATTTTAGACAATCAGAAAATTATGAATTTCTTCATTAAAAATTTACAATGAAAACAATTTGTACATACAAATAAGAACATTACACTATGCCATTAAACAAGTGGGCTGCCAGACAGATACTAGCATTTGGTAGAGCTTATGGTCAAGGTAAAAGTTTATTTAGGGGTGGGGGTGATGGCGATGACACTTCACACACGATAAATCTTTTTAACAGAACTGTTTGATTACTTTGTCATAGAGGTATGACAGTCTATCTTCTAGTGTCAGTGCACAATCCTCTGTTAACACACATACAAAACTGCAATCCACTTTCATTTCTGATTTTAGGATGAAATGTTGAGATCATAAGTCTTGCAAAGAGATTTCACAACCTTTTCAAAGTTCTCTTCTTATCTTTCAGCAGCTTCTTTTTTTCAGCCACTTTTTTGTCTCCCGCATGCTTCTTTGCCATTGGTCCATCGCCAGAAGACGCACCAACTTCCAAACCAGGTTTGGGCATTTTCGATGACTGAAAATATATTTATTTCTTATGTTATTAATTCTTAATACAAAATTAAAAAACTTATCCTAAATACCATTTTAATTGTGAATATGAATTCAAAGTTGGATCTTAAATTAACAATTATCACAGAAACATTGCAATATATGAATGTGGCCATATGTCAAACACCTTGATTTCTTCACTCAAGACCAAAATATGGAAAATAACTAGTTCAAATGAAAGACAAAGAAGTGAAATACATGAATGTAACACACAACGTTACATAAATATCAGGAAGGAAATTGTCAAGCTCAGAGTCACAAATTCACAGTCAGTCTCTCTCTCTCTCTCTCTCTCTCTCTCTCTCTCTTTCTGGTTTTCAAAGTTCAGTTACTTTTTCCAAGTCTCTTTTTTAATATAGTATATAAATGATATTGACTTCCCATCTAGTTATTACTGTAATGTGTTAGTAAACATTGAAATTTTTTAAAATATATTATCTGTCTGTCAATATCGTATGTCAACTTTTACTATGTTGCCTGTATCTGCGTATATACAAAATAATGGCACTTATGCATGGAAATTTGTCAGATGTGCACAATCCAATTCTTGTGGGTTCCAGCCCTGTCACATCATCAGGGTGAAGTATATTTTGTCAGCTTTCCAAGTAATGTTACCACAAAATGAGAAACAAAAACATAAAAGATTTTATTTGTTTTTAGCTATTGAAAAGAAAATATCTGTTTTAAGAAGAAAATATAACAACTTTCTTACCATAGTAAAAATGTTTCTGGTTTTGCAGTAAAACTATTTATCATCCTCACTGACACTTGCACTTCTGAATCAATGATTGGGAGGGGGGGGGGGCACCTCAAACAGAACCACCAAACATTTAAAAGATTTATTTTCTCTGTGAACATAGTTTCTGTGTTAACACACAGAATTGCTTTCAAAAATTTGGCTTCTCCAGCAAGTTACCAGTCTTGTTGGCAGAGAAACTCACAGCCATGATCAAAATCCCACATTCAGTCATCCTGACATCACCCAAATAGGAAAATTGGGTGCGAGTTGTCACTTTGCCAGGGTTACATGGATTCAGCATATGTTATTGTCATTCTGGAACTCTGATGGTGATCACCTTCTTAGCATACATATAGGCTTCATAACTCAAAAGGAACCCGTATTCTTGGCCTTCATCCCTAACTGTGCTTCAGTCTTGTTCTTCCATTGTCAACAGATCACAAATTTTGTTCTTTGAGTCTTTCTTCCAAAATATGTTAAAGCTAGCGCACCTCAAACCGCCCCCCCCCCTTGCACCTGGATAATTTGTAATTTGGCATCTTGTGTTCATTGCATCTATTTTCAAATTAATAATTTCTTTTTCTAATAATTTTATGATACAGAGATTTACCGGTTTGTGCATCTCGAGTACCAAAAGTTCAACTGATGTTTTCACAATACTTCTTTAACATATCAAAATCATTGGACACTGACCTGATGGTACCATCTTTTACCATGAAATAGGGTTATCAAAACCAAGCTTTACAATAATTTTAATTTTCATCTTCTCATTCTGGCCATTGGCTATGGGGAATCCTGTCATTATTAAAATATGTTTATTACATACATACTATGCAATGCACCACGAGGTATGTGGCAAATGGTACCTCTTACCAGTACTAGTCATTTCCTTTCTGTTCCACTTCCAAATAGAACAAGGGAACAACTAATGCATGTGTATATACATGTGGCATCTATTCCGAAAGAACTGATCCTGCAGTTGTTATTGTTTTCATATTCACAGAATATATGATTTCAAATGCAAATGGGCAAAGCTGAAAATGTGTACCCAACCGGGTGTCTGAAGGGAGGTGTGCTTAGGTGGTCCTTGCAGGTGCGGTGATCACTGTGTCTCCAGTGGTGTAGGGGTCAGCGCAACTGCCTAGAAAGCAGGAGACCTGGGTTCGAATCTTGCTGGGTACACATTTTCAGCTCTGTACATTCACATTTGAAGTAATATATTCTGTGAATATAATGCATATGTGCCTGTATATGAGCCCTAATATCTCTTATCTTTCTGGCCTTTTATGCACTCAGCCTCAAATGAACATCGGCTTCCCCTCCAGCAATTCTCATTTGAGTTCCCGAAGCACCTATTTAACACTCGCTCATTGATACAGATTGTTGTTGTATTCTTTGTTGGTTTATTGAAGCAGTCTAATATGGACCATGTGGTAAGTATTTAATGTCTCATTTTGTTTGAATAATGTATTAAGAAACCATTTTCCATTTGCTTAACTGCACAATGTCCTTACCCATGTACAAGCTTGATGATTGCACATTGCACAGTGGATGAAATCCCTGAAGACTCTTCTCTCATGGAACTTGGCTCTTGATTGATGCTAACTCATCATCTAACATTTGAAAGCTTCCCTGATTGTACTTATTAAACTACCTCTGAAACCTAATAGTACATATATGCAACAACTTACAGCATCCATATGTTTCATCCTAGAACCAGATCTATGTTTGATGGTGCAAGAATACTCATTCAAGATTAATGCCCATCTTGCTATTCTTGGCATCATGTCCTTATTTACAATCTTTGGGAATGCAGCACAATCTTCTACAAATATGTTTTAAAATATAATAAACAAATTTATTTCAGGCATTAATAAAAGCAGCAACTTTAAGCTCATGACTACTGAATTTTTCCTCTTGGGATGGTATTTTTCCATTTGCATCTGAAGGCCTTTGTAATAACACTGCTTATGACTGTACAACTGTTCAGCATTTTGGATTGTACATTTTAAAATAGATCCAATGAAAGGATATCTTGGCTATTGTTGGTGTTGGCTCATTAACTAACATTGGTGGCCTTGAATGTTTCAATGGTAAATGATGTAATTACTTATTGTGTATCCAATATTTTTTAAGTTTATTATAAAGAGTTGATAATGTAATATGCCTTTTCTTGTAAGAAGTCGTAATAGACATAACGTTGATGAGTATGAAAATACTCCAAGTTTTGAATGCTCACCTCTGCTCTCATTAAACTTATGTTCTTGACTATTTTTCGGTAAATCACTCACACGTTCAGCAACTATAAGATAGTGGTACTGACATACTGAGGATGTAGTATAGTTCAAACGAGATAGAATGGCTGGCCAATACTTGCTATCGGCGGTACAGCACAAAGGTAAGTACTGGCCAGCCATTCTATCTTATTTGAACAATATTTATCATCTCCGAGGAGAATTTTCATCATTAATTGAGGATATAGTATGTGTGCCTCAATTTTGGAGGACATTCCTGACATTGCTACATGCAAAAACATGAGGTAATTGGTCACTAAGCTATAGTCCAGTCAATGAAGGAATAATGGGGGGAGATCATGTAGTTACAAAATTTTTTGTAGTGGTAGGAAAGGCCATCATGAATGAAATAGTAAAAGTCCTGACCTCTTAAAGAGTGGCACTTATAATTTTTTTTTAAGTTGAATATGTGTGTATATCTTTTCCTGTGAGACTTATGAATAAAACCATGCTTTTTGTTCAGAAAATTTTGAGCTTTCCCATCTTTTCTTAAATTACTTGCATGAACCAATCCACTAAATTCTTCCTCCCAATATTACGAGTGTCACGACAACACCACATTCACAAACCAAACACTTTTCAGCCATTGTTTACAGATGCCTTAAACAAGGAAAGTCACTAGCTGGAAACAAGTACTTGTGTGATAAACTCAATACACTCAGTATAAATGTCACAAGGGCACAATGTATTCCTAAGACTGCACAAGGCTATTAGGTGTCATACAGACATTTTCATTCAATTGTAAACTATTTCAGTCAATGTAAATTTTAATTTCATAGCATAAAGATTCTATTTTCAAGAATTTGTTAATTTTTCTTGCCTCACAAAATATTGATCTTAGAGAAATTATGAAGACAAGCTTTTTTGTGGTAAATTTTATGCAGTTTCATTCTGTTCTGTTTTTGTTTTCCACTAGAGGTCACAGTTTTCAAGTTTTTCTTAAAAACACAAAAGTGTACCTTTAAATGCCCAACCTCACTCAAGCTCTCATTCCAAAGGTCGGGACTTTTAGTATGTACCCTACCACTGTACAAAAATTTGTGACTATTCACTATTTTTTTTTTTTTTTGCCTTTGTTGACTGGACTGTTATTTCAGAGTAATAATGGCTAAATGGGTCACAGTATCACAATCAAACATCAGTTTAATCCTGGGCACCATCAACCAGAACCACCTTGCTATAGGACACTTGCTCATGGCACAGTCCTATCTGATCCTGTACTTTACGAGACAATCAACTCCCCTGCTGGTCCTGGATTCTACCAAAATTGATCTGAGGAACACTAAGCACATATGAGAGTCCTATCAAAGTCGGTCAGAACACATTATCTAAATCCTACTGAACATTACAACGACAACAAGCAAGATGTGACTGCCTCTCATCTATATATGACTGATCACTGTGAGAGTTAAGTGGTCAACTAGTTGGCTAGTTACAACACTTTTTGGCATCTTGTTAAGTTCTTTGTGCAATTTACTTCTCAGAAAGCTGTAGTGAAACAGAAATTCTAAGTTTCACCAAGAATTTGTCTATAATTCAATTATTCAAGAGTGTAATTGCACATAAAAGAAAATGAAGATGTAATAACACTTTCAGAGTAATACTGAAGAAATCCCCAAAGATGACTATCACAGCACATTACTTTGAGAAACACATGATATAAAACTTCTTAACAGTGGCTCTTCTGTATTTTATTACACATCTTAACACATCATTCATCACATTCTTTTGGCAACAAATCTGTGGGAAGATCAGTCAATTCATTTTCATGACATTCTTTTTTTTTCAAATGTAGGTCTCAAACAAACTTGTAAAAACATCCCATTTTAAACCATGTCTGCCATTTTATTTAGCTTTTACATGCTATTTGGACCTCCACAAAATGCCATTAGTATTTTTTCATATAAACCTTTCTTATTCCCTTAGAGAAGAGGACCTTCAATGGCTACGTAGTTTTCAATGAGATTTACATGAGCTACAAAAAAACTAAATTTTCTTTTGATTATTCTCAAAAATATCCAATTCATTAGCTCCGACAGATTTTGATGTCTATATTCTTTGTAGTATTGGATCCAAACATATTTTTTGTTTGTAAACCATAATAAGGAGTAAAGCCTTTAAGAATACCAGCAGCATTGTGTTTAGCAGGTGAATGAGTCAAAACTCTTTTGATAAGGACTTTACAATTAAATAAGTTAAGTTTTGTTGGTAACAGTCCTAAAAACTCACTTCGTCAATCCATTTTTCTATGGTATACTTCTGATACAGTCTCTAAGAAAACTCAAATGTGAGAAGTAGATATCAGTGTGATAATGGAGAAAGAGATATCTTAAGGAACTGTACTGTAGTGTTGTATATTGTGATGACGTCAAAGAAACTACACTACTATTGAGAGGGACTCAGGAACACACACAGCTGGCAATACCACTTCCTCCTTCCCATCAGAGACTGTACATAGTGAACTGTACTGCTAGTGTCAAACCTGTGTGGCAGAATCACAGTTAAATATTTGGCACATACAGCCTGCAAGACAGTGTGCTTCAATCCAGCAGTGTGCATTGATTCAGCAGATTGTGTAGTACAATTCAGAACAGAGTGCTATGTTACACAAACATAGTCCACTCATTTCATACAGTGCTTCTTAGCACCTGAAGATTTGTTTTCATATTGTGAATTAGAAATCATTGGTGACTGTCAAATGTCTTGACTTTATTAGTTTGAGTGTATTCTCCTACACCCAAATGTTGAATATTCATTAGCATGTAACAAATTTCACATGTTACTTAGGATCTTTCTGTAAAGTGTACATATGTCACCTTACAAGTAACACCCCCACAACAGACACTACTCCGTTCTTTTGAAAATATTCAAATTTCTGATTTTCCCTAATATATATACAAAATTGATGTCTGTGTGTTCATATTTTATGTGCAGCCGTACTGTTCAAGCAATTGTGATGAAACTTTGTCAACATATTGCTTGCACATTCGCGATGGTCATAGGCACCATTAAATGACTACGACAAATAGTTCAGGAGATATGACGTAATAAGCAATTAAATGTGCAGAAAAGTGCTGATTTCCAACCAAATCTGGTAACATATTCCTTTCGTGAGGTAACAATTGACATAAGGGTAAGAACTGCTTACAACATATAGTTCAGGAGGTAAGACATCATAAACAATTATATGGTTCAAAACGTGTGGCATCATGTGACATGTGAATACGGACACTTCATTCATCCTAAAATCTTCATGACATTTTGGACACTTGACCTTCAAAACAAGAGGAAGCTCAATGCCACATAAAATTTTGGATGGTGCATGACAGAGGATACTTTACATATGGACTTTGTCAGATTCTACAGTTGTATTCCGATCCTTATGAAATTTTTAAATATGATTCAACAATTCAGTTTATCTGTGCAGTATTAATATATTTAGATTATCTACAATCATTTCAATTAATCGATGTGACTAAATAGTTAATTTTCAGATTTCTACAAAGTTTCGAATGAAAGAAAATTTCTGAAAATTCTAGCAGTTCTCTCTGGAAGTTAAGTTACATTTTTCAGGGTGACAATCATCAAAGAAACATTTAAAACATAAATGATGTTCACACCATGTAAATTTTATGTAAGAAATATTTAAAAAAAAAAAAAAAAAGCTTCAGTGGAAAGCATAATTCCATTCAGATTTTTAAATGATGGTTTTTTAGTTGTCAGCTTTGATGCATACCAAGTGTACCGAATCATTGGAGAGAGAATCACCAGCAGAAGGAATTTGTTGTTACGAACATATGGTTTTAATGCAAATTTGAAAAGAAATACATAAATCTAATATATAAAAATGAATGTTTGTGTGTTCATATTTTATCCGCTGCCGTATAGTTCATCGGATTGAAATGGAACTTTATCAACATATTTATTGCACTTTCGAGAAGGCATATAGGCATAATTACACCACTGTATGACACACAGTTCAGTAGATATGACGTCATGAACACTGAGATGCGTGAAGAACTGCCACATTAAGAATGACATGTACATTTATTACATCTTTGCTGCTAAATGTATTCGCAATGTATTTTGAGAACAGAATTAATTTATGCCAATGAGTATATCTACAAAATTATTTCATTATGCGACTGATAGTATAGGAGATGTGCCATGATAGAGACATGTGAGAAACTACGGTAACATGTTTGTTCTTATTTTATGCACTGCTACACTCTTCATCCTATTGCGAACAAACTGTGCACACTTGATCTTCAAAACAAGAGGAAAGTTACTGTCTGCTTTACATTTTGTACGGTGCATAGTTTAGGGTAGCTTACCTACGAATTTTTTATTCTTCTTCTTCTTCTTCTTCTTCTTCTTCTTTTTTTTTTTTTTTTTTTTTTTTTTTAAATTCCAAACTTTGAGATATTGTGTACTTAACCTTGAAAACAATAGGAACATTGCTTTCTATCTAAGATTTCATAAGGCGCACAGTGGAAGGTACCTAGTGATAAACTTAAGCATCACTTCACTGATCACTATAAAACTTAACAGAGTAAGATAAGTTTTTCACAGATGGAACAGACACTGGACTGAAGAGGTGGAGTAAGAGTTCGACAGAGAAGAGGCGGTGACAAGCAGAGGAAGGAGAAAATGGGCAGAGAGAGAGAGAGAGAGAGAGAGAGAGAGAGAGGAAAGGGAGAAGGGGGGGGGGGGGAGGACAAACAGAACGAAAGAGAAGGTGGCCAGGATGGGACAAGATAACGAGCCATGGACTAATGTAACACTGGAATAAATAAGTACACAGGTAATGCCGGGTTTTCAGCTAGTTAATTATAAACTGTACAAGTTTCTGTGTGGTGATGTATCTTTTTCTTGGAATAAAGATAAATAATAGGCGCTGACCTGCAGTTTCAAGTGACTATATAGAATGGGGAGGTATGCTGGTCCTGGTTCAAATCAGTCTGGCAGGTTAACAATGAGGGGTTCGAGTGTCAGCCAGTGTGGATGCTTTTTTTTAGGGAATTTTTCACATCCCAATAGGTGAATACCAGGCAGATAGTCAATTTTTGTCTCAGTTACACAATCTGCATACACCAGAAAAATTACTTTCACATGTTCAACAATACATGCCGACTGCAGTGATAAACATATTTCCATAGCGCACCTGCATACCCAGAACAAAAGCATAGGGTAAAGAAAAGAAATGGAAGTAATAGGATGAACAACTTCTTTTTCTTCTTTTTTATGTTTACCTTCCATAGATGCAGCACACAAACTTGTGTGTTTTCCTACCAACAATGTTAATGCCTTCTACATATTCAGAAAAGTTAATATCTTGAACATCAACAAACAGTTTAAGTGTAAAGTCATAAACATGCATATAATAAACAAGACTGGGGTTTTTAGCTTATGGATGAATCATTTTTCAGAGTTATGGAGTACAGACGCATAAACAAATATGGCTGCCCTTTGTCCCAGTTGATTATCATGACTTAGCCCAACAAGCTGCAGTGCTGGATCATTGTAGGCAGTGAGCAGAAAGTAACAGTAACGGTGCATATGAACTGTTATTACTCTGAAAGATGATTTGTCAGAAGTTTAACAATGTTCTCAAATTTGTTACCTGCCCATAATGACTCATTGTGCTTAAATTATCTTGAGAATTAAAGTATTTACTGAATGTGTGTATGTCCCCCCCCCCCTCCCCCCTCTAGATACACTCTTGTAAACTAAGACTACAACAATTAAGATGTGATGCACACAGAGATAATGAACTAACACGTCACTTCTGTTTTCAATTTAACCCGACTCTTAGGAGCCATGGAAAATAACATATGTATATTTCATGATAAAATGAGCCTTACCAAAGCATGAATTTCAGTCATCATTTTTGCTCTCTGGGAGTAACATTCATACTGTTCAAGTAGCAATTTCCCTGCTTCTTCATTAAGTGCAGATTCTGCATTTGGCACAATCAGCAAGCATTTCACCGTCTGTAAGACATTAACAGTACATTAGCATAACAAAACGGGACAAAATTATATCACAAACATCACAATGTATTGTAACTTTCAATAATAATAAATATTTTCGAAACAGTAATAGTTACCAATAATATGTGTTTTATTCCGAGGTCTGGCTTCCAGTCCTTTTTCAAAGTATTTACACATATTTCTCCATTTTTTGCAACATTTGGATGAAATATCTTAGTGAGAAAAAATGCCTTTGGTGGTGCTTGGGGGAAGTCCTTGCCAAGAGCGAGCTTCACACGGAATACACCACCAGCGTACGGTGTACCAGCTGCAAGATAAAAAAATCAATTACTACTGTTGTTTGGGCCATATTCTTATATTGTCTAGCAGCAGATTTGAAATGAAACTGAATTGATCTTCACTGGTGCAAGAAGTGTAATTGATGTATGTTTTTTCAGTACTTTAATGCCCTTTCTATAGTCCGATTCACAAACACACTACTGGAAAATAAAATTAGTTTAACTGGAAAGACAATGTTCACTTTGACCTGATGAAGGCAGATGCCACCTGTATTGTGTGTATGTGCAATACACTAATAATGGTTTTAATGTCATCTGCCAACAAATAGCATAGTGACACATCTACCAGAGTGCCAACTGCATGTACACTTTGATAGGGAATTGTTTACAGCCACAAGGCTCACCGAGGTATCAATGTGCGAAACAAACAGCTGCCATTCTAAGAAGCACTAATGCTTCCAATAACCAACCGAGCAAATTTGAAAGGCGTCAAACTGTGACCTTCTGAGCGGGGCAGTCCTTTTGCAGGATTGTCACAGATGTTGGGCGTGCTGTGTCATATGTCCAATGATGCAACGAAGATGGTTGAATTGAGCATGTGAACAATCTCTCACCCACAAAGGTGGTTCTGAACCTCCAAATGGTACGGACTTCTGCCAAGATTTTCATAGTGTAGGGGCAGCTACCACCATACAGATAAGAGGGTTTTGGGTCCCTAGAAGTGTCAACATGAACTGAAGCCAACTGATCATTAGCAGTGGGACCATGGGCACCCAGACCTCTAGCCATCTTCCATCATGCTAAAGCAGCAACATGCACGGATCGATTGGTGTCGTCAGAGAATTATTTGGAAGATGGAATGGCAAGCCGTGGTCTTCAGCAGTGACAGATGATCTGCCTGCACACAAGTGACAATTGTTTGTGTGTACTACATGGAGCTGGCGAGAGTTGTCTCAGAGTGTATTCGTCCAAGGCACATTGGTTCCCCCTTCCTCCTCCAGGCCTTTGTTCTGGGATGTGATAAGATACAACTCTTGTTTACCTGTAGTGTTTGTGGTAGGAATGATGACCAGTGCTCAATACATGCAGAATTTTTTTAAAACCCCATTGCCATTATTGCAATAGGAACGTGATAGATTGTTCCAACAGGATAATGCTTGCCCACACAGTTGCAGTTATATTTCGATTTATATTCAGTATGGCTATTATTTTGACCGCCACTGTATATATTATGAGCATGTGTAAAGAAACAAACAATTACAATTACAATTTCAGAAAAAATGGACAATTTATTCAAAAAGAAGGAATTTAACAAATTGATCAATGAAGTATTGATCCACCTCTGGCCCTTATGCAGGCAGTTGTTCAATTTGGCATTGATTGACAGAGTTGTTGGATGCCCTCTTTAAGGATATTGTGCTAAAATCTGTCCAATTGGCACATTAGATAATCAAAATACCTTGCTGGTCATAGGGCCCTGGTCCATAAACATCCAAATGTCCTCAAATAGAGAGAAATATGGTAAAATTGCTGATCAAAGTTAGGTTTGGCAAGCACAAAGACAAGCCTTGTATGGATGCCCATTATCTTGCTGAAATGTATGGGCATAGAATATTGTTGACAGACCACAACCAAAGGGGGTCCCTGCAATGAATTGAAACAACATCCCAGATCATCACTCCTGTCGGGCCTTATGGCGGGTGACAGACAGGTTGGTAACACGACTGACACACAGGGGTCATCAGGGCTCAACTCAAAGTGAAACTCATCAGGAAATACAATACTACTCAACAATATTCCAGGCCTAAAGTGCTTTACACCTCTGCAAACAAGCTTGTTGGTATAAAGAGGTTTTGATATTCAGCACAATGGACACAGCCTCTATTCTGTGAACCAATTTATCAATAGTCCTTAAGGTAACTGAAGCACTAGTCGCACATTCAATCAATGATAATGAAGAAACAGCTCCTTTTATTCACTCTTTAACAATTACTCTGTTCTCGCATTATGTTATCTCTCTAGCTCGAACCCTTTCTTCTTGACACACTGTTTGGAAACATTTCATTTAGGAATGGGTCGAATCCCAATTTTACCGAATCTGAATACTTAAATAACACGTGCCGAAATCCGAATCAAGTCTTCCGAATCTCAAACCCAAATTATCTGTAAACTCAAGTAGCCTACATGTATTTAAAAAGAATTACTACTCTATCACAGTCAGTGGTGAAGATAAAGCCTTCTGGGCTGGATCCCAAACGATAGTATTAATAGCATAATTTAAGAAATTAAAATTTAATTTAGATTTTTATTTTAAACCTTAAGGATTTTTTTAATACCCCATACCCCTAAAAAAAATTACTATGAAATATTTTGCGATATATGTTGTTTAGATGCTCTAAAACATAATAAGAAACTTTCTTTACTCTATTATAAACTGTTTCATTTTGATGAAATAAAAAAAATTGCATTATGAAGTCCTAGAAAGGAAAGAATTACTTTTTCTTCTCTCTCTCTTTATTCAAAGCAGAAGAATCAAAAATAAAACCTGAAAAGATGAGTAGATATTTTTGAAGTTGGAAAAATAGATTCTTAAAAACAGGACGTGTAAATGTTAAATAATTTTATAGTGACATATCGGACATTCCATAAATGACAGACAGGACATTCATACACAGTTAAATCCATGTTTATTCGACGTGTGTGTACTTGTTATTGCCATGGTTCCGGAGGTAAAGCAAGGGTATTTTGTGGCTTTATTTTTTCAATAATTTAAGGTCATGTGTCTGCACAGAATTTATATTCGTAGAAGATTTAAAAATCAGTACTAGAAGTCAGTTGCCGTGTTTCATTTCTAACTATTCCCATTCAGCATAAGACTAATAAGAATGTAAACATTAATGTGATATGTATATTCTCCCGCATTTGCCGTTGTCTTTCGGGTTTGTTAGGCAGACAGAATTTAGGCCTAAACATGGTAACAGCTAACAAGAAAGATAACATGGCATAATGTTTACATTTGTGTTATTCTTATGGTGAAGAGTGTGGAATTTACGAATCAACATTCATAGGAACAATCCCTTGCCTCTAAGAGAAAAACACGTAAGTTGTACAGGTCACACATTTTTTCAGGGCCCTTCTGTGATCGGCGGAAGTCGGCCGAGTTCATGTGTCTACGGAATGTTTATGCTATCTACCAAACTTATCTCGTAACAGCATTATACACTGTAGACATTGTCAATGTATTGTTGAGTTTTGCTTGGTATTGGTTATTGTTTGCCACTTTATTATTTGCCAAAATAAATCCACATACCTTTACGACATCTTTTAGAAAAAAGAAGGCTGTCCTTGAAAGTCATATGAAGAATGTTAATTCTGATTGTTATTCAGTTACGACAATAAAAGAGGCAGAAACCATTGCTAAGCCTCTTTAAAATACTAATATTTCGTAGGTATACGTTCCAGTTTTCTATTACTTAAACATTAAAGTAATAATTTTGTGTTGCATCTGTGACGCTTTAACCCCTTACATGCTTCTTTAAAATATGTAAGCTATAGACCATATGCTGGCGCCACTGGGAGAAAGAGGTGGGGCTTGTTCTAACAGCCAATGCGCTACAAGCTGAATGCAAGCTTCAGCTCCCAACATTCTTAGCTCAGGGGCCATGTTTAAGTGCGTGATCTGTAGCACGAAAGCAGTGGTTGGTAGCATGTACCTTGAGGCAACACAGGCTTGCCAGTCGACTTTACGTAGTAGCTTTTAGATGAGACTTCAAATATATAGGGCAAACTGAATGCGGAAACATGAAACAAATTTATTACACTTATAATACAAAATTTACGAAATGTTTACAATAGCAATTAGATACAGGTACAGTAATTCTGAATCACCACCACTTGAATCGGTATTCAGTTCCTTTGTACTGCAGAGCATCAACCCTTGTACAATCTAGTGTATTCGATATCTAACATTTTTAAACGCCTGTTACACAATCTGATATGGAACCCACATCCACGTATCATCATTCCATTGGCACACTTGCACGTTTTACACGGCCCGTTGGTGTCAGTTGTCTGTCACTTTTCCAAAGGCAGTATGTGTACATGTGTCTAAGCCTGACCTTAAATGATTTATTGAAACAGAAGTCAAGTGGTTGATGAATTTACATCATCCCTCATGGATGGGGCACAATTAGAACTTTTTTGCCCTACTTAATAAATAACTTTCTTCTTGAAATCCTAGTGCTTCATTACAGTTCAGACACCCCAGCACTTCACAAAATTCGAAGAAACACTACGTGAAATCTGACTGAGGCAACTCGTGGAAGAATCCTAAAGCCTTAAGTATTGTTGGTATTTACGTAAAGAAATTTATGTTTGTTGCTAATAATATTTCACAGGCTGCTGCATTTCATATTTGTGCCTGCAAAGCAAGCCCGTGTAGCACGGCTTATATAAGTTCAAGATTATAGTAGAGCAGCGCAAGAGAGAGGCGCAGAGCTGTATGTTGGACAGCAGGTGCAGCGTTGCATTGCGATGAAAAATAGTGGGGCGAGGTAGCAGAACGGAGTGCGCATCTGAACAGTACTGAAGTAGCCCGAAGCGCGAAAATAATCGCCCTGCTCACTGCACAGTTGACTCCAGATACAGCAGAATGCTGCCGGTGCTGCACGAGTGCAGCTGCTCGCCACTCTGAGAAACAGACATGTTTGTTTCACGGCGCGCCTCTGGGCCGCTTTGAGCCGCACCGCCTGCAGTGGCACTATAATCGCGTGCACGTGCAACACTGGTTTGTTTCCTGGGCGCTGCTCACCTCCCCTCGCTCCGCCGCACTGGTCGCCCGGCGCAGCTCCACTATAACCGCAGCCTAAGATGGGAAAAGTTACTTGTGGCGGCTCCTAGCACCATTTTTCAGAACTTCGTTCACTTTGTACTCTGTTTAAATCACAGCCAGTTTTTGGGCCCCAAAAACCGGAAAAAAATAGGGCTGAGATTCGGTTAAATACGCTACATTGTTTTTACAATAGCCACGCAACTGCGTAAATTTCGTAGTGGTTTCACGTGAATAAATTCAAAGTAAGATCGTTATTTTTTATAATGTCTTTCAGTGGGTCCATGGAAAATAAACTAAATAACGCAGACTAAAGCGCACTGTTATCCAAAGTAAAGTACAACATTTGTACCGAAGGTTTCCATATAACACTTTGGATTCGGAATTCGGTAGTATTCGGCCATTATGCATTGAATCTGGAATTCGAAGCCAGTGTGCTGGATTCGGCGAATAATGGATTCGGCTGAGCCATTCAGACACAATCCTAACTTCATCCACTACAAACAACAGGGTCTAATAGTGGGATCATTCCTATTCCTGGGGACACACTAGTGCCCCTGCCAAGTCGAGTGTATGGCCAAAGCATTAGACAGCACTTTCGACCCCCCTGTATCTCAGTTGTGGATAAAGCTAGAAGCCTGAATTTTCGGTTACCAAAAGTATCTACTATAATAGCTATATTTTCAAATTATACTATTCTACACCTTATAGTTTACGAAATATTAGCAGTCGAAAATCGTTAATTCTGTCACTCACTGACTCGCCGATCATCAAGATTTTAAGGTACTTCTAGAAGACTTGCAAACGCCAAATTTTTATTGAGATTGTGTTTAGCCAGTAATGGAAGGAAAAATTCAAACTTGTGTAATAATTAATTATGTTCCATAAAACATTTTCACTTGATAGAATAGTATCTGCAAACTTGCCATAATGAGCATTGTGTTGTTGGTGGTCGTGAGGCAGCGCATTAGATTCAGTTACGGAAGATTGTGAGTTTGATTTCTGGTGCTGCAACATTATTTTTCTTTTTTTTCATTTTAATGTAGCAGTCACCTTGTTACTAAGTAAAGAGTCGTCAGAGTCAGACAGATTAGAGAATGAAGAGTAACTGGTAAGATGTAGTTTAAATTGCTGCAGATGGAAACAGTACCAATGGTACCTACATTCTAGCTTGATTTCAGCTATAAATGAGAAAACTGTTGCTTGTAATGTAGAAAATTCAGTCACATGACGTGGGACAAAAATTTCGGACCGAGAGCAAAAATGTTAAATTATTGTTTTAAATTACACTATGTCATAGACAGGAAGATGCCTTTGATCTGGGAGACACACAGTCTATGTTATCTGTGGTCTGTGCCATAGAGTGGAAACTCCCTGGAGTGAGTATTGCATCCTGTATTCTCTAAGGTTGCTAGATTGTCACGTGATATTAGTATATAAATATGTGAACTTGAAAATTTAAGTGCCGATTTTCAACGATAATTTTATCAGGAGACCAATGAAACTTATATAATTCAAAAGATGGTTTGTTGTAGATGTGCACAATACAATAATCATTAGTGTACATAACCGATGAGAGTGATAAAACAGAGTAGATGTTTTTAAAGCTATACCTCAGATCACAATTTAAAATCTCCAACTCTAATAAAAAGCGAACGCCAGAATTGAAGTGCTACCAACAATTGCTATAGGGATGATCGATATTAGAAAAGCATTGATGGTTACATCAATGTTCAATTCAAAGAAATCGATGTACGATGACCATCAAAAGGAAAACGTCTGGGAATATCAGTGTTTTGGGTGCTGAAAAAAAAAAAAAAAAAAAAAAAAAAAAACCACTCCTCAGCAGAACCACTGACCCACATTACTAGGTTGGCACTACTGAATACAGTATTATTGGTCTTCCTGTCACTTTAATCAATGTATCAACAATTATTTGTGTACAGATATAACAGTCATAATAAATAGGGATAAACTGATAACATTTCGCCACATTTAGAGTTTTGATGTAAAGGCTAAATTTTACTTACGGCGGTGGTGTAGTGTGCAGATGTTCGCAATGAAATGTTCGCTTTCTGAGGAATACGTACAAAAACCTATCAATTACAGAGCAGGAGCAGAATTAATTATTTACTTCATGGTCAACTTGAAAGATTATGCCCGTAATTCTACATGAGTGGTATCTCATTCGTCAGTCATTGCTAACTTCAGCACACTATGCCACCACTGACATAAGTAAAATTCCATCATGTACTGGACAATTTGATGATAGTTATGTAATACTAATTCACTAATCCCCAAATTCTGTGTATTATTAAGTTCACAAATGTTTGTATATTGATCCACCAAAGGTGGCAATACTATACATGATGAAATGATTGTTGTTCAATGTAATGAACTTTCTGGGCTTTCCAATTACTGTTACATCAAACCAGACAAAACCAATTTCCTACTGGGATAAACAAATATAAAAAAAAATACCTAAAGGACCAGCTCATCGATAGACACAAATAAAATCACACACAAACACACATACAAGCTTTCGCAACCGTTGGTTGCTTCTTCAGGATAAGAGGAAAAAAGGGGAGGAGAAAGGAAAGGATATGGGTTTTAAGGAAGTGGAAAAGGAGTCATTCCAATCCCAGGAGTGGAAGGGGGAAAAAAGGAAGGTAAACAAACAAACACACACACACACACACACACACACACACACACACACACACACACACAAACATTACCAAGCCCCCACAGAACGAATCTCTGCCTACATAGACGAACACCTTCAACCCATCATGTGCAGTCTCCCATCCTTCATCAAAGACACCAACCACTTCCTCGATCGCCTCCTTACCCAGCCTGTTACCTCCTGAAACAATCCTTGTAACCATTGATGCCACTTCCTTACACACAAATAACCCACATGCCCAGGGCCTCGCTGCGATGGAGTATTTCCTTTCACGCTGACCACCCACTTCCCTACCTAAAACCTCTTTCCTTAATAACCTAGCCAGCTTCATCCTAACCCACAACTTTTTCACCTTTGAGGGCCAGACATACCAACAACTAAAGGGAACAACCATGGGAACCAGGATGGCCCCCTCGTACGCAAACTTTATGGGACGCTTAGAGAAAGCCTTCCTGGATACCCAAGCCTGTCCACCCAAAGTTTGGTACAGATTCATTGATGACATCTTCATGATGAAGAAGAACTCCAGAATTTCCTATCCAACATCAACTCCTTTGGTCCCATCAAATTCATCTGGTCCTATTCCAAATCCCATGCCACGTTCCTCGATGTCGAGCTCCATCTGTCCAACGGCCAACTTCACACATCTGTCCACATCAATGACAGCTGCCATCCATTCCACATCAAACATTCCCTTCCCTACAACTTAGGTCTTCATGGCAAAAGAGTCTGCTCCAGTCCCGAATCCCTGAACCAGTACACCAATAACCTAATAAGAGCTTTCACATCCTGCAGCTATCCTCCTGATCTGGTTCAGAAGCAAATTACCAGAGCCACCACCTCATCCCCCCCAAATCCAGAACCTTCCACCGAAGAACCCCAGAAGTTCCCCTTTTGTCACAGGATACTTTCTGGGACTGGAGAGGGTCTGAACCCTGCAAACAGCAAAGAGTCACAAACCCACTCACCCCGACCAAGCGAGTCCTAGAGCTGAGAATAAAACCTACATTCACAGAGGAAGGCAAGGACACGATCAATCATCCGTGGGTCATCCACCGAAACTAGGGGCAACAAAGGCGATAGGCCATAGTCACCACGAAGTGTCAAATGGAGAGGACATTCAACCAGAATATGTGCCACGGATTGTACGGCTCCACAATAATCACAATGCGGTGGATTGTCATTGCGTAAAAGAAATCCATGGGTCAGACTGCAATGTCCAATACAGAGGCGACAGAGGACAGTCGATTCTCTCCGAGAAGGGTGTAAAGATAACCTTCAAGCTGCAGTTGTACCTTTGATGGTGCGGAGTTTATTGGAAGGGGCAGTAGCTTTCCAGCTGCTATCCCATGAGGAGTGAAGCAAAGATCTGATCTGCACCCTGAGATCGTGGATGGAAATAACCAAAGGATGGGAGGGGAAACATCAATCAATGGCCTGCAGACTGCTCTTGGAGTCAACACAGATTAAACCACATTCCACGGCAGTCAGTTTAATAAAAAAGAGGGCTCTATAAATCGCCATCAGCTCTGCCATGAACACACTGCATGCCTCTGGCAGAGAATGGCATTCCGCCCCAATGGGAGAGGTAAACGCATATCCGGAGTGGCCCACAGTTTTTGAGCAATCAGTATAGAAAATAGAGGCTCCCTGAAACTCTTCTAGTACTAGGCACAACAAATGCCAAAAGACCATGGTGGAAATTAAAGCTTTTGGGCCCTGGAAGAGATCCACCCGAATTAGTGGTAGCGGTACCATCCACTGGAGTGTGCTTGCAGTGAAACGGGGGGCACAATCCAGGAAAGGGAAATGGAAATCTCGACAAAAAGAGGGAAGCTGCAGTCCGACGGGCAATCCCGCCGGCAGCCAGGTATCAGTGGGTCGAAGCCCTTCATATGCAAAAAGAACCTGGTAAGTGGGACGACCAGGATATTACCAGATGACGATGGCATAAGACGCCAGAAACTGATGCCACCTGACCTGAAGAGGGCAGATTCCCACCTCCACAAGGAGATTGTCAACCGGGCTAGTCCGGAACGCACCTGTAGCCAAGCGTACACCATAATGGTGTACCGGATACCGGATCTAATAATTTCAGGGCAGAAGGAGCTGCTGAGCCATAAACTTGACACCCATAGTCCAATCGGGACAAGATTAGAGCCCGATAGATACGAAGGATAGTTGTTCGGTCTGCACCCCAAGATGAATGAGCAAGGAAACATAGGGCATTACGTTTCCTCATACAACCAATCTTCAGGTGACGAATATGGGGCACCCAAGTCAATTTTTTGTCGAAGAGAAGACCCAGAAAACGACGTTGTGCTACAACTTCCAGCCACTGAGTAACCAAGAACAGTTCTGGATCAGGGTGAACTGTAGTGCGACAACAGAAATACATCACCCTCATTTTTGACGAGGAAAACTGGAAAGCATGGGATGTAGCCCATGTTGAAGCCTGCCGAATGGCGCTCTGGAGCTGACGTTCAGTAGAGGCTACTGAGCAGGAGCTGTACCATATGCAAAAGTCGTCGACATACAGTGCCGGGGTCACCAGCGACCCAACAGAGCTCACCAACCCATTGATGGTGATTACAAAGAGTGTAACACTCAACACTGAACCCTGGGGGACACCATTCTCCTGTATTCGAGGGGGAGTTGAATGAAGAGCCAACTCTGACATGGGACAGGCGGTGGAATAAAAACTGATGGATAAAAATTGGTAAGGAGCCTCTGAGGCCACAGTCATGAACAGAACGTAAAATATGATGAAGCCAAGCAGTGTCGTACGCCTTATGAAGATCAAAGAAGACTGCTACCAGATGATGTCTTTTAGAGAAGGCCTGTCTGATCGCAGTCTCCAGTCGAAGTAAATGGTCAATAGGGGATCATTCCTCCCGGAACCCACACCGGTAAGGTGAGAGAAGTCCCCGGGATTCAAGAACCCAGCACAATCTGCGCGCTACCATTCTTTCAAGTAATTTACAGGGGACATTTGTCAGGCTTATTGGCCGATAACTGTCCAGCGGCGACGGGTCCTTACCAGGCTTGAGGGCAAGGACCACAATACTCTCCCACCACTGGGAAGGGAAGCCCCCTTGAAGCCAAATACGGTTATAAACATGGAGGAGAAATTGCCGTTGTGAAGGGTTGAGGTGTTTCAGCAATTGATTATGGATATCGTTGGGGCCAGTGATAGTTCCCAGTCAGTAAAAGGTTCGTTATATGGTTCCACCTGGTGAGAGGTAAAACCTAATTTGAAGGTTTCGGCCAGGAGTTTCTTAAGGAGAAACGTTGCCACATATGAAGTTGTTGCTGATACATTGGCGAAGTGAGTTGCAAGATGTTCTGCAAGGTCAGATGGCTCTGTACAAACCCCATCAGGCAGGGTAAGGCCAGGAATGGAAGACTGTCACCAGCTACCTTGGATAGATCGGAGCATAGCCCACACTCTTGTCTGAGGGACAGAAGAGGCCAAGGAGGAGAGAAAATGCTCCCAGCATGCCTGCTTACTTTGTTTGATTAAGTAACGAGCTCTGGCATGCAAACATTTGAAATGTACGAGATCAGCAAGGTATGGGTGGCACTTAAGATATTGCAAGGCCTAACGGCACTCGCGAATGGCTGCGGCAACAGTTGCATTCCACCATGGGACCGGCCGGTGAGTAGGAGGACCTGGCTATTTTGAAGTCTAAATCTTTTCATATTTCATAGTGCTAGACGTTCGTCCTGGTGTCACCCATTCCAAAACAGGGGCTCTCTCTACGGGCGCCACCCAGCCTCAGCAAAGGCCACCTGGCACGATGCCAGGGAGTTCTGATACCCCCGAGGACAGGTATCAACTCCTTGGCTTGCATGGAGAGGTCGCAGCTCAGACACCAATAGTGTGATCCCTGTGGTGTCAGGTGGCTCAGCCAAAGGGTACATAACAGCCCCCACACATGGACTGGCTACACGTGCTGGGAACGTAGCAGGGGATGGGGTCTACAGCAAGGAAAGGAAAGGATGGAACCTGCGCCGTAGGGGCTACGTCAGGAGTTATCCCCAATTGGCTCACACATTATCTGAGGATTTTGCTATGGAAGGTCAAACCCCGAGGGGGACCAAAGTGGGCCGAAAACCGGTGGAAACAGCAGACAAAACCCAAAATTGCAGGACAATCGGTACCATGGGATAGACAAACCGTCATCTAGAGAAACGCCGAGAGACGAGGTTGAAGAGGGTGGGAGGGAGAGATTGGGATGGGAAGGAGGGGAGACTAGGAGGAGGTAATGCAGCCTGGGGAAAGCAGGGAAAAAAGGCTGCAATGGCCCGGGGACCTGTGCGCGCGCCACAAAAGAGCTGTGGGGCCCCCTGGGGGGCTACCAACATCTATGGTGCCTATATCAAAATTATACATCTTAATGTCTATAATCAATATAATAACTTGGCAATCGCAAGACAACGAAAAACTAATATTTAAATACTTTATGCAAATGTGATGTATTTCATTCCTACATATTTACGTTTGGATACATAGTGTAATATAAATTATTTTTGTATGTCAATGTGTAACTGCCCTATCATTAAATGTATTCTAATGTCATTATATAATGGTGCGATTGTGAAGTCATATGTATTATAGAAGTAACTGTACATAATACCAATATAGTCACTATAAATGTTGATAGAGTCCTAATTAGATAACAAATAAGTTATTCTATGAACACTAACTAAAATAATTGTCTTGGTTTTTCAAAGCACCATAAACTGATTTTTAAAAAACTCCATTCTCTTGTGAGTGTACTTCATTCTTATGCGATTCAGTTTTTTTTACATAATGGATAAATAATTATAATAACAATGTGCAAGTGCCGGATCATTATATTTATTCTTATCTCATTATGGTGCAATTGCCAATTTATTATATTTATTGTAGAAATAAAGATGTATAATTTTGATATAGGAGCTACAGATGTTGGTAGGTAGTCCCATGAACACTAACTAAAATAACCGACTGTTTCCCATAAGATCTCACAACTTCTTACAACGGAAGGAATTCGTCACGAGACTTGCACTTTTGTACATTTTATGTTTTTGATGGGATCATAAATTAGTTGCTTACTTGAGTCTAGCTAAATATCATCTCTCAAATGTTGAAATCTGTTTACATTGTTCATATGACTGTCTGTAAGGCAGAGAATGAAATTCTGCAGAGACTTTATGCCCTGGAATTGCCATGTCTTCTACTTACTATACTAGCCAACTGTGTGGTGGAACTGTTCTGCAGCATCATACTTTTGTCCTTTGCCGCCGAAGTTGTAAAATTTTACATTTTCCCCTTGATATCTCAATGAATATCAATTATTACCAATTAACTTCTATGTGGTACATTGTTTATCTTTTTCTTTCTTTCTTATAACCAGTTAATATTTAATCCTTCCATTGTTAGAAATTCAAGTGTTATTTTTTGTGTTTATTTCAAAATCCTACTACACAACACAGCATACTTCATCCTAAGAAGAACAAAACCATACAGCTTACTTCCATATATCCTTGTTCAACAAATTCTCTTTAGACTCCATATGGTCATATGGAAGCAAAAGCCTGTAGATGTGTGTGTGATTTAGTTCAATGCTTGTAAGGGCTAGCTGTTACTGATATCTTTTTTTTTTTTTTTTTCCTCTCTCCTGTAAATATTGCTATCTTATGTACCTACATGAAACTTACATCATTGTATGTATGTGTTTGTACCGTACCTGGGCCTTCAATGTATGCTTGGATGTCAGTCACATCTTCATCATTAATGTTAACTCTTATCCCTTCTGGAGGGTCATTAGCTAAATCATGGATCTCCTTGGCAACACGTCTTATTATTTGTGGTGATAAATTCTCCACATTTGACATCTGTAAAAGGAATTAACAATTATGATTGTAATTTTGTGTACAGATTAAAACTTGGGTGCAAATACTATAGTGACTAAAATTCCAAGATATAAAAGCACAAAATGCTACAATATACCAAAACACAAACCCTATTTGAAAAAGATTAATTACATACAAGAAATTACTGTCAAATTGGGTGATGTTGGCAGATTTTGTGTTAAATGTTTTTGAATATACATTTTTTTCCTTCTATCTTTGGAGGATGGTTACTGACCTGTAATAATAAATTTTCCTTTTCTGACAGGAAATTTGAAATATCTGGGAGTGAGTTTGAACAATCACCTATTATTTGATAAATGAGAATTCTATATTTACCAATTACACCCTAACAGATAATTACTTTGCCTTTGACGGAAAAGTGTACAATCAAATCCATGGCACAGCCACAGGCACCTGTATGGCACCCTCCTATGCCAAACTATTTAAGGAAACCTTTTTAGCCTCCCAAAACCCCCAACCACTGGTATGGTTCAGGGTCACTGATGATAGTTTCACGATTTGGGCTCAAGGCTAGGACACCTCACCCTTGTTCCTTCACAACCTCTAATCATTCTCCACTATCAATTTCACTTTGTTCTTCTCAAACCGGCAAGTCATATTCCTGAACATTAACCTACACCTCACTGATGGCCCCAGCCACACCTTCGTCCACACTAAATCTACTAATCACCAACTGTACCTGCAATCTGACAGCTGTAATCTACTCCACATCAAAAAGTCCTCCCATACAGCCTTGCCACATGTAGACGGCGAATTTCTAGTGATGGGAAGTCCCTAACCCAGTATTCCAAATGCCCCACAAAGGCCTTCACAAAAATACATTACCCTCCTAACTAATCCACAAACAGACTTCCTGTGCCATATCCCCCACACATCACCAATCCTCACTCCAACCCCAATAATCAGTCACGAAGGAGTGTCCTTGTCACCCAATACCACCTCAGAACAATTAAATCACATTATTTGTCACGACTTTGATTATCTCTCATTATGCCCTGAAATGAGAGAGATCCTACCCAAGATCCTTCCAACCCCTCCTAAAGTGGTGTTCTGACACCCACCTAACCTCCACAACATCCTAGTCCACCTGCCTAATCCACCCACTCAGCACTCCCTAATCGTTGCACAGTGTTTTTATGTATGTGTAACAATAAACCACTTGTCAATCAGGATGAATGGCTACCATCGAACTGTGGCAAAAAGCACGATGGAGCATCCAGTGGCATACCACGCAGCTGAACACAGCACTTTGGATTTCAATGGCTGCTATACTACCCAAGCCATCTGGATTCTTTACCTCCACCACTAGCTCTTCTGAACTATACAGATGGAAGTTGTCCGACATATTCTACAGCCCTGCAACCATTCTGGCCTCAATGTAAGATAACTCTATTCCTACACTCTGGTGGTGGTGGTGGTGGTGGTGGACATGAGGGACCAAACAGTCCATTCAACCTCAAATTGTATACGCCACGGAACCCTTTTTTTTTTTTTTTTTTTTTTGTGGTTTTAGGGCGCACAACTTCTATGGTCATTAGCGCCCAGCTAAGAACATTGATTCGCTATGATCTCAAAAAAATGGTGACTGTCAGAACATCAGCAAGAGGCTAAAAACGAAAGATAAAAGACAATTAAAAGGGTTAAATATCCTTGGATAGGTTGGCCAAGTTGATAAAACGCAAAACTCGAGCAGCTGCTCGTGTGTCATCAGCTAAAATTTCCTCCAGAGTAGACGGAAAGTGAAGGGCTACACGGAGATGATTAAAATTAACACAAGTCAGTAAAACATGTCGCACTGTCAGCAGTTCACCGCAGGAGCATAGCGGTGCAGGTTCGGCGGATAGCAAGTGACGGTGGCTGAAACGGCAATGACCGATCCGCAACCGAGCCAGGATGACCTCCTCCCGCCGAGAGGGGCGTGAGGATGTCCTCCAAGCGGTCGGGATCGGTTTGACAGTTCGCAATTTATTGTTGTGCAGTGAAAGCCACACACTGTGCCATTGCGACACGATACTCCGGCGAAGAGCCCGTTGAACATCGTCCGATGGGACGCAAAAGGTAGCCATGCGAGGCAAAAGAGCTGCTGCCTTGGCTGCTGTGTCGGCGGCCTCATTCCCGGGCACACCCACATGGCCAGGGACCCACAGGAAAGAAACGTGACAGCTGTCATCCGCCAGCAACTGGAGGGAGCGTTGGATCCGATACACGAGAGGATGGTTCGAGAAAGGGTCCTTAAGACTCTGCAGGGCACTAAGGGAGTCAGAACATATGGCATAGAAAGGGTTGCGGTGGCGGCAGGTATACAAAACGGCCTGGTGGAGGGCGAAAAGCTCAGCCGTGAAGTTTGAGCACCGGTCAGGGAGCTTGTATTGGAAACGGTTGTCCCCGACGACGAAGGCAGATCCGACACCGGCAGCGCTCTTGGAACCATCGGTGTAAATAAATACGGCATTATCGAACCGCGAACGGAGTTCGACAAGCCTCGAGCGGAATACCAAATCCGGAGTGCTCTCCTTGGGGAGCGAACTAAGTTCGAGGTGTGTGTGAACCTGGGCCTGATGCCACGGTGGCAATGGGCTTTCGCTCAACCGAAGGGTGGAAGGAAGGGTAAAATCGAGCCGTTGTAGCAGACGGCGAAACCGAACTCCCGGTGGAAGCAAGGCAATCGCAGACAACTGATATTGGCGATCGAGTGAGTCGTCAAAAAATAATCTGTAAGATGGATGGTTGGGCATCGACCGTAGGCGGCATGCGTACCGACACAAGAGTATGTCACGTCGATTGGTCAAGGAAAATACAGCAGCCTCGGCATACAGACTTTCAACAGGGCTGGTATAAAATGCACCGGTCGCCAGACGTAATCCACGATGGTGGATAGAGTTGAGACGGCGGAGAATCGACGGCCGTGCTGAAGAGTATACAAGGCTTCCATAGTCGAGCTTCGACTGAACAATGGCCTGGTAAAGGTGAAGCAGGACGGTACGATCCGCTCCCCATGACGTGCCACTGAGGACACGAAGAACGTTAAGGGATCGGGCACAACGGGCAGCCAGGTAGGACACGTGCGTGGACCAGCAAAGTTTCCGATCCAACATGAGTCCCAAGAATTTTGTAGTCTCCACGAAAGGGAGAGCAACCGGGCCGAGACGTAGAGAAGGTGGAAGAAATTCCTTGTATCTCCAGAAATTGATACACACAGTTTTCTCAGTGGAGAATCGGAAGCAGTTTGCGATGCTCCAGGAATACAGACGGTCAAGACAGCGTTGGAGAGAACGCTCCAAGAGACACGTCCGCTGGGCGCTACAATAAATTGCGAAATCGTCAACAAAAAGAGATCCGGAGACGTCGGCTGAAAGGCAGTCCACGATCGGATTGATTGCAATGGCAAAGAGCGCCACACTCAAGACGGAGCCCTGTGGTACCCCATTCTCCTGGCAAAAGGTATCTGACAAAACAGAGCCCACCCGCACCCGGAACTTGCGATCCGCCAAAAACGCTTGAATGAAAAGAGGAAGGCGGCCCCGAAGGCCCCATGTGTGCAATGTGCGGAGAATGCCCGCTCTCCAACAGGTATCGTATGCCTTCTCCAAGTCGAAGAACACGGCTACTGTTTGACGCTTCTTCAGAAAGTTGTTCATAATGAAGGTCGACAACGTAACGAGGTGGTCAGCAGCAGAGCGGTGTCGACGAAAACCGCATTGGATATTAGTCAGGAGGCGGCGAGATTCGAGGAGCCAGACCAACCGAGCGTTAACCATGCGTTCCATCACCTTACAGACGCAGCTCGTCAGAGAAATAGGACGATAACTGGAAGGAAGGTGTTTGTCCTTCCCTGGTTTGGGGATGGGGACAACAATGGCTTCACGCCAACTTGTGGGAACATGACCTTCAGTCCATATGCGATTGTAGGTACTAAGAAGAAAGCACTTGCCCGCTGGAGAGAGGTTCTTCAGCATTTCAATGTGAATGGAATCGGGCCCGGGAGCAGAAGACCGGGACAGGGCGAGAGCACGATCTAGCTCCTGCATGGTGAAGGCGACGTTATAATTTTCCCGATTAAAAGAGCGGAAAGAAGGCGGCCGTGCCTCCTCTACCTGTTTGCGAGGGAGAAAGGCAGGGTGGTAATGGGCAGAGCTCGAAACCTCCGCAAAGAAACGACCCAATGCGTTTGAAACATCAGCTGGGTCCACGAGGACCGCGTTCTCCACGGTCAGGCCAGGAATCGGGGAGTGGACCTTGATGCCGGACAAACGGCGTAGGCCACCCCAGACAACCGTGGAGGGAGTAAAACGGTTAAAAGAACTAGTAAAATCTGTCCAGCAAGCTTTCTTGCTGTCGTTTATGATACGACGGCACTGCGCTCTCATACTTTTGTAATTGATGCAATTCTCCAAAGTTGGGTGGCGGCGGAAGGTGCGTAAAGCACGGCGCCGGGCTCGAAGCGCGTCGCGGCAGGCTGCAGTCCACCAAGGGACCTGGACACGACGTGGAGTAGAGGATGTACGAGGTATGGAACGTTCAGCAGCAGTGAGGATAACCTCTGTGAGGTATTCGACCTGACTGTCACAGTTGGGAAAATTCTGATTGTGAAAAACAGCCATGGAAGAATAAAGCCCCCAGTTGGCTTTAGAAATGTTCCAACTGGTGGGACGTGGAGATGGGGAATGATGTAGGAAGTGGATGATACAAGGGAAATGGTCACTCGAGTACGTGTCAGAAAGTGCATACCACTCAAACCGACCGGCAAGCTGAGGAGTGCATATTGCAAGGTCTATATGGGAGTAAGTGTGTGTTGTGTCAGAAAGGAAGGTCGGTGCACCGGTGTTGAGGCAGACAAGATCGAGGTGGTGGAGAATGTCCACCAAAAGGGAGCCTCTCGGACAAGGTGCCGGAGAGCCCCATAGGGGGTGGTGGCTATTAAAGTCGCCTACCAACACGAAAGGTGAAGGGAGCTGGTCAACAAGGTTTAGCACATCTGCCCTAGTAAGGGCAGATGACGATGGCGAATATATATTACAGAGGGAGAAGGTAAATGTGGATAAGGTGATGCGGACGGCAACTGCCTGTAGGTGAGTGTGCAAGGAAATGGGATGGAAATAGACGTCGTCTCGAAGGAGCATCAGAACCCCTCCATGGGCTGGGACACCTTCCACGGGTGGCAGGTCGAACCGCACAGAGGTGTAGTGTGGAAAGTCTGCACGATCACGTGGACGCAACTTAGTTTCCTGGAGGCAGACTAGAAGCGGGCAGTGCAATCGAAGGAGTAGTTTTAACTCCTCCCGATTAGAACGAAAGCCGCGAATGTTCCATTGAAGGAGCGCCATGATAAAAATGAGAGGAGAAATAAGGATAAAAACCAAGTAGCGAGCGGGGTCACCTCGACGGCCGCTGAGGACCGGATTTCGAGGGAGCACTGCTATCGCTGTCTGGGGGCAAAGGGTCATGTTCCATTGGTTCGCCCGACGCGCCTGCCACCCCCCTGAGTTGATCAGGAGGGGCAGTTTCCACCGCCGGTAAAGGGCCGGGCGCCCGGCAAACGGAGCGTCCCGGTGAAACAGAAGACGGCCGAGGCCGGCAACTGTTGGACGGCGCGGCAGATGGGTCACGCCTCGGCGGGGAAGGAGAGGAACTCTTTTTCTTGTCAGCTCTTCTGGAAGAGTGACGGCGGGAAGAGGCAGTTGACGGTTGGGAAGCCTGAGAACGCAGAAAATCCTCACGGACGGGTTCCTTTTTCAAGGTCCGGGCATCTTGTTTAGGTGCCCGCGGTTTACTAGAGTTGGACGAAGACTGTACCCTAGAAGCAGCAGGAGGAAGCGGGGACGTGGAACGGGCAATCTTCGGGCTGGCAGATCGCACAACTGTGTCAGCGAAAGTCAAGTCACATGTCTGGGTACTGGAATCCTTGGTAGGTCGAGTTGAGGTGAGTACCTTACTGTATGTACCCGCTGGGAGGACAGTGGGCTTTCGACTCGCCAACAACTTTCGAGCGGCAGATGTTGATACCTTCTCCGTAACCCGAATTTGCTGGATTACCTTCTCATCCTTGTATACAGGGCAGTCGCGAGAGGAAGCCGCATGGTCACCGTTGCAGTTTAGGCAGTGAGGGGACGGAGGTGGGCAATCCCCCTCATGGGCGTCCCTACCACAAGTGACACACTTTGCTGCATTTGGGCAATGTTCACGGGTATGGTTGTACCTGTGGCACTGAAAACAGCGCGTTGGGTTAGGCACATAAGGTCGGACGGAGATGACTTCATACCCTGCTTTGACCTTCGACGGGAGGTCAACTCTGTCGAACGTCAAAAACACAGTACGAGTCGGTGTCAATTGGTTATCGACCTTTTTCATCACCCTGTGGACGGCTGTCACACCCTGATCGGACATATACGATTGGATGTCTTCATCAGACAACCCATCAAGGGATCTCGTGAAGACTACCCCCCGTGACGAGTTGAGTGTGCGGTGCGCTTCGACCTTAACTGGAAAAGTGTGCAACAACGTAGTACGTATCAGTTTTTGGGCTTGGAAGGCACTTTCCACTTCCAGCAACAATGTGCCATTGCGCTGACGTGAACAGGTTTTAACAGGGCCAGCAATTGCATCTACACCTTTCTGTATAACGAAAGGATTGACAGAATTGAAATCCTTTCCGTCGGTGCGAGAGACAACCAGATATTTAGGAACATTAGGCAGAGTCTTTTTAGGCTGAGGCGAGTCTAACTTACGTTTGTGGGTCAACGTCATGAAAGAAGATAAGGAGGAAGTCATCGCGGAAGTGTCCCCCGTGATTACCGGCGTCTCCGATGGCGCGCTCCTTCCTAGTGGGGGCCCTCTCCGAGGGCTTACCCGCCTTAGGTGATTGTTCACACCTCAGGTCACACCTCCCGAGAACTGACGGAGGGACCAATCGGCACGTTCGGAAGGTACCAGCTCGGGTAATCACCCCTCCCTGGGCCTGGCCTTTACCAGGGGGTACGTACGTGCCTTACATGTCTACCCGGGGCGGGGAATTACGCGTTACCCCGTCACCTGCTACGCACGATGATGCGTGGGTCGGCCTTCAGACACGCACAGGGAGGAAAGAAGAAGAGGATAGGAAAGGAAGAGAAAGAAGGAAAGAAAAGAAGTGTCTCAAACGCCGAGGCGGAGACTAATGAGGAGAAGAAGGCTAGGAGAGTTCGAGGAGAGAAAGACAGAAAACGAAGGGTAAGAAAGGAAGGAACGAAGGAAGAAAAACCACAACAAGAACCACCGTATCTCATGAAATATGCCCGTCTCCGGGCGAAGGCATAAACCGGGAGGGAAAGTGAAGCAGCCTGGGGCAGAAGAAAGGCTGCTCCGGCTCGGGGCCCCGTGCGCGCCACACACGTACCCACAAAAGAACTGTGGGCCCCCTGGGGGGGCCACGGAACCCAACGAAAAATAGGTGACAGCCAAAAGACCATTACACCAGGAAGTAAAATCGACTCGCCAACAAGACTAAGACCAACCCAGGGCACCAAATGCTACAGTGTCCGCTCCCACAGATCCGGAAGCGACCTCTACCCTAAACCACAAGTTACTAATGGCACAGTGGTCAACGTATCACAACTCTAGAGCAGGGAGAAATAAAACTACATTAAAATGTAAAACAGTGGGGGACTGGTGGGGATAAGGCTCTAAACCCCACAATCAGCCAAGAATCACAAACCCACTCACCCCGACCAAGCGAGTCCTAGAGCTGACAATAAAATCTACTTTCACGGAGGAAGGCAAGGACGCGATCAACCATCCGTGGGTCATCCGCCAAAACTAAAGGCAATGCAGGCGGTAGGCCATAGTCGCCACGAAGTGTCGAATGGAGAGGACATTCAGTCAGAATATGAGACACGGATTGTACGGCTCCACAATCACAATGTGGTGGATTGTCATTTCGTAAAAGAAATCCATGGGTCAGCCTGCAGTGTCCAAGATGGAGGCAACAGAGGACAATTGATTCTCTCCGGGAAGGGCGTAAAGATGAACTCCAAGCTGCAGTCGTATCTTTGATGGTGCGGAGTTTATTGGAAGGGGCAGTAGCTTTCCAACTGCTATCCCATGAGGAGTGAAGCAAAGATCTGATCTGCACCCGCAGATCTGCACCCGGAATTCGAAAGGGAGATGGGCAGCGAGTAGTTGCCGATCTAGCCAACCGGTCAGCCTCTTCATTCCCTGTAATACCAACATGGCTTGGCACCCAGAGAAAGGTAACGGAGCAGGCAGCACGATGAAGGTCAGCAAGGAGATCATGGATGGAAATAACTAAAGGATGGGAGGGGAAACAACGATCAATGGCCTGCAGACTGCTCATGGAGTCAGCACAGATTAAACCACGTTCCACTGCAGAATGTTTAATAAAACGGAGGGCTCTATAAATCGCCATCAGCTCTGCCGTAAACACACTGCATGCCTCTGGCAGAAAATGGCATTCCGCCCCAACAAGAGATGTAAAAGCATATCCGGAGTGGCCCGCTGTTTTCGAGCCATCAGTGTAGAAGATAGAGGCTCCCTGAAACTCTTCTAGTACTGGGCGCACCAAACGCCGAAAGACCATGGTGGAAATTAAAGCTTTTGGGCCCTGGAAGAGATCGGCCCGAATTAGTGGTCACGGCACCATCCACGGAGGTGTGCGTGCAGTAAAATGGGGGGCGGAATCTAGGAAAGGGAAATGGAAATCCCGGCGAAGAGAGGCAAGCCGCAGTCCGACAGGAAGGCCCGCCCGCGGCCGGGTATCAGGGGGTCGAAGCCCTTCATATGCAAAAAGAACCTGGTAAGCGGGATGATCAGAATATTGCCCGATGGCAATGGCATAAGACGCCAGAAGCTGATGCCGCCTGACCTGAAGAGGGCAGATTCCTGCCTCAACAAGGAGACTGTCGACTGGGCTAGTTGGGAATGTACCTGTAGCCAAGCTGACACCCTAATGGTGAACCGGGTCTAATAATTTCAGGGCAGAAGGAGCTGCCGAGCCATAAACTTGACACCCATAGTCCAATCGGGACAAGATTAGAGCCCGATAGATACGGAGGATAGTTGTTCGGTCTGCACCCCAAGATGAATGAGCAAGGAAACGTAGGGCATTAAGTATCCTCATACAACTAATCTTTAGGTGGCGATTATGGGGCACCCAAGTCAATTTTTTGTCAAAGAGAAGACCCAGGAAACGATGCTGTGCTACAACTTCCAGGCGCTGATTACCCAAGAACAGTTCTGGATCAGGGTGAACTGTAGTACGACGACAAAAGTGCACCACCCTCGTTTTTGACGAGGAAAACTGGAAACCATGGGACGTAGCCCACACTGATGCCCGCCGAATGGGGCTCTGGAGCTGACGTTCAGTAGAGGCTACTGAGCAGGAGCTGTACCATATGCAAAAGTCGTCGACATACAATGCCGGGGTCACCAGCGACCCAACAGAGCTCACCAACCCATTGATGGCGATTAGAAAAAGTGTAACACTCAACACTGAGCCCTGGGGGACACCGTTTTCCTGTATCCGAGGAGAGCTAAAGGAAGACCCAACTCTGACGGGAACAGGCGGTAGGATAAAAACTGACGGATAAAAATTGGTAAGGAGCCTCTGAAGCCCCAGTCATGAAGAGAACGTAAAATATGATGACGCTAAGCAGTGTCGTACACCTTATGAAGATCGAAGAAGACTGCTACCAGATGATGTCTTTTAGAGAAGGCCTGTCTGATCGCAGTCTCCAGTCAAAGTAAATGGTCAATAGGGGATCATTCCTCCCGGAACCCACACTGGTAAGGTGAGAGACGTCCCCGGGATTCAAGAACCCAGCATAATCTGCGGGCTACCATCCGTTCAAGTAGTTTACAGGGGACACTTGTCAGGCTTATTGGTCGATAACTGTCCAGCGACGACAGGTCCTTGGCAGGCTTGAGGGCAGGGACCACAATACTCTCCCACCACTGGGAGGGGAACACCCCTTGAAGCCAAATACAGTTAAAAACTTTTACGAGAAATTGTCGTTGTGAGGGGTTGAGGTGTTTCAGCAATTGATTATGGATATTGTCAGGGCCAGGTGCTGAATCACGAGAAGAGGAGAGGGCCAGCGATAGTTCCCAATCAGTAAAAGGTTCATTATATGGTTCCACCTGGTGAGAAGTAAAGCCTAATTTGAAGGTTTCGGCCTGGTGTTTCTTAAGAAGAAAGGTCGCCGGATATGAAGTTGTTGCTGATTCATTGGCGAAGTGAGCTGCAAGATGTTCGGCAACAACAGATGGCTCTGTTCAGACCCCATCAGGCAGGACAAGACCAGGGACGGAAGACGGCCGACAGCTACCTTGGATAGATTGGAGCATAGCCCACACTCTTGTCAAAGGGACAGAAGAGCCCAACGAGGAGACAAAATGCTCCCAGCATGTCCGCTTACTTTGTTTCATTAAGTAACGAGCTCTGGCACGCAGACGTTTGAAATTTATGAGACCAGCGAGGGATGGGTGGCGCTTAAGATGTTGCAAGGCCCTACGGCGCTCGCGTATGGCTGCGGCAATAGTTGCATTACACCAAGGGACCAGCCGGCGAGTAGGAGGGCCTGTCGACCGGGGAACACTGGCGTTGGCAGCTTGGGTAATCATGTTGGTCATTTGGCTTATTATATCATCTATACAGCCTGAGGGGGAAGATGGGAAAACAACCTGAGATGTATATAGCGGCCAATTAGCATGACGGAAAACCCAGCGGGGTACCCTGGCTCGTGGTAGGTGTGAGGGAAGTGAAAGGAACAACGGAAAGTGGTCGCTATCGCAGAGGTTGTCATACGCCGACCAGTGAAATAAAGGAAAGAGAGAAGAAGAAGTGAGAGAGAGGTCTATGGCAGAAAAGGTGCCGTGAGCGGCACTAAAATGAGTTGGGGAACCATCGTTGAGAAGGCTCAGATTGTGGTCAGCAAGAAACTTGTCTATGAGGCGGCCCCGGCTAGACGTATAAGCACTGCCCCACAAAGGATGGTGGGCATTGAAGTCCCCAAGGATGAGGTAAGGAGGGGGGAGTTGCTGAAGGAGGGCCACTTGGGACACGAGTGTAGGTGGCCTGTCAGGGGGAAGGTAGAGGTTGCAAATGGTTAATGGAGTGTCCAAGTGAACCCGGACAGCAACCGCTTCCAATGGAGTTTGGAGAGGAATCCAGGTACTGACAATATCTGTCCGGACCAAAGTACAAACCCCACCAGACACCTGGAGGGGACCAACCTGGTTCCGACAAAAAGCACGGAACCCACGGAGGGTTGGTGAATGCGCATCCATAAACCTTGATTCCTGCAGGATGACACAGGCCGCAGAAGAGAGAGAGATTAGCTGTTTAATCTCCAAGAGGTGACAGTAGTAGCCATTACAGTTCCATTGAATGATCACATCACGAGGATCTATGCGGGAAGCGAATGGCATAATGTCTGTCACGCCGCTTTGTCAGCGTCTGTCACCAAAGAAGAAGGGACAACATCCATAAATAGCTGATCAGCCTCAGGCTGGGATGAGCGAGTTGCGAAAGCACAGTCGGCACCTCCGGTGGTACCGGAGGGGCTGTATCTTGTAACTTTGGTTTCTTCTTCTTCTCCTCCACCTTCTCTTTCTCTCGTGTGGGACGGGCAGGACCCGCCCCAGAGAGAGGACTTTTGTCAGTTAGGTCTGGTACTGACGAAGATCGGGCGACCTTTGAACTCACTGACTGGGAGTCCGATGGCCGACTGGAGGTCGAAGATCTCCGATCTGGGGAACGCCAGGACGGAAGGCCCTGAGATAGGGCACTGTCACCGGCAGGCGACGGAGATGGGGTGCACTTCTCCGGCTGGGAAGGGGTGGGACACAAAGGGAGGGCTACAGGAGATGGAGATGTGAGGGACGGGTGGGAACGGGATGTAGGGGGGAGATGGGAGTGGGAAGGGGAGGGTGAAAGGCTAGAAGATAATGTCGTAGCGAAGGTCATCGCCATCTGCACGGGATGCAGACGTTCATATTTACTGCGGGCGTCAGGGTACGTCAAACGCTCCAGGGATTTGTACTCTTGTATCTTCTTTTCTTTCTTGAACATAGGGCAATCTGGCGACCGTGAAGAGTGGTGTTGATGACAGTTGACGCACACTGGCGGAGGAACACAGGGGCTCCCCTCATGTAGTGGGCGTCCACAATCACCGCATACTGGGACTGCTGCACAGCGAGAGGACATATGACCAAACCTCATACATCGAAAACACCGCATGGGAGGTGGAATGTAGGGCTTCACTTCACATCGATATATCATTATCTTGACCTTCTCTGGGAGTGTGTACCCCTCAAAGGCCAAGATAAAGGCCCCAGTATCGACGCAGTTATCTTTAGGTCCCCTCTGAACGCGGCGAACAAAATGTACACCACGCCGCTCGAGATAGGCCCTAAGCGCCTCATCAGTTTGAAGGAGGTGGTCCCGGTGGAATATCACACCCTGTACCATATTCAAGGATTTGTGCGGGAGTTTTGTTACTGGAATGTCGCCAAGGGTGGTGCAGGCGAGAAAAGCTTCAGACTGGGCTGCCGAGACTGTTTTAATGAGCAATGAGCCAGATCTAAGCTTACCCATAGATTCCACTTCACCAAACTTGTCCTCTATGGTCTCGACAAAGAACAGCGGTTTGGTGGTAGTAAAAGTTCCTCCATCAGTCCTTGAGCAAACCAGGTAGCGAGGAAAGGGTTTTGCTGCTAACCGGCGAGCCTGGCCTTCCTCCCAAGGGGTAGCAAGGGAGGGAAACATCCTCGTATCCGCAGTAGCAGCATTAAACGATCTCTTCCTGTCTTCAGAGATGACCGATGCACGACCATTTTGGAGTCTAACTCTTTTCATGGTGCTAGACGTCCCCCCTGGTATCACCCACTCCGAAACAGGGGCTCTCTCCATGGTCGCCACCCAGCCTCAGCAAAGGCCACCGGGCACGATGGCTGGGAGTTCTGATATCCCCGAGGACAGGCATTAACTCCTTGGCTTGCATGGAGAGGTCGCAGCTCAGACACCAGTAGTGTGATCCCTGTGGTGTCAGGGGGCTCAGCCAAAGGGTACATAACAGCCCCCTCACACGGACTGGCTACACGTGCTGGGGACCTAGCGGGGGGCGGGGGCTACAGCGAAGAAAGGAAGTGGAAAGGAAAGGACAGGACCCGCGCCGTAGGGGCTAGGTCGGGAGTTCTTCCCCAATTGGCTCACACATTATCGGACAATTTTGGTATGGAAGGTCAAACCCCGAGGGGGACCAAACTGGGCCAAAAACCAGTGTACACAGCAGACAAAACCAAAGTGCAGGATAATCGGTACCATGGGATAGCCAAGCCGTCATCTAGAGTAACACTGAGACAGGGTTGGAGAGGGTGGGAAGGAGGGGGAACTAGGAGGGGTAATGCAGCCTGGGGAAAGCAGGAAAAAAGGCTGCAATGGCTCGGGGACCTGTGCGCACCACACACGTAACCACAAAAGAGCTGTGGGCCCCCTGGGGGGATTCCTACACTCCCTGACTAACATTATTACCCCCTCCTTCCCCACCCATTATCATGTATCCCTCCAATTCATGTCCTCCTTGTAACTGTGTTTCACTCCTTACAATATCCACTTCATTAATTTACTTAATTACTTTATTTTTATTTTTTCCTTATTATTTTATATTTTTTATCATTTCAAACCCTCCCACTGCCTCCCCATACTCCTCTGGGTCATTACACATTGAGCCAAATATCACAAAAGTAAAGGTTTAGGCATGTGAATGCACTAATAAAATACAGAATTTAATGATTTGAAACTCATTTTTATTTTATTCAAGCTATTTAACTATGAATTGCCATCCCAAAGATTTTACTTGAACAAACTCTATGAAATGATTTCCAATCCATGGTGAACAGCAATCAGAATAAATACTCCTTCAAACCGTCTTGATTGCTATTTTTTTATTAGTTAATGACACGTTTCGCCCTTTAGCAGGACATCTTCAGATTATCTGCGTGACAGAATCTTCACAAAATTACAAAGTGGAAATACAAACGGTTATAATGGTACATGGACTTATTTTGTGTTAAGTAGACAGTATAAATGGTAAACAAAGCTTACAATGCGCTCTCTGTGGTGTGACACCGTAAGTTGTTATTGCAATGTTTATTTTTCTTGAATTTGTTTGGATTTCCTTGTCACCCTACAAATGATCGGGTAACAACGAATTACAGTTGGAGCATACTTGGCGAAGAATTAGAAAGGGAGGTGGGCAGCGAGTAATTGTCGATCTAGCCAACCGGTCAGCCTCTTCATTCCCTGTAATACCAACATGGCTTGGCACCCAGAGAAAGGTAACGGAGCAGGCAGCACGGTGAAAGTCAGCAAGGAGATCATGGATGGAAATAACTAAAGGATGGGATGGGAAACATCGATCAATGGCCTGCAGACTGTTCATGGAGTCAACACAGATTACATCACATTCCACGGCAGTCTGTTTAATAAAACAGAGGGCTCTATAAATCGCCATCAGCTCTGCCGTGAACACACTGCATGCCTCTGGCAGAGAATGGCATTCCGCCCCAACAGGTGGTGTAAACGCATATCCAGAGTGGTCCGCAGTTTACGAGCCATCAGTGTAGAAAATATAGGCTCCCTGAAACTCATCTATTACTGGGCACACCAAATGCCAAAAGACCATGGGGGAAATTAAAGCTTTTGGGCCCTGGAAGAGATCTGCCCGAATTAGTGGTCACGTTACCATCCACGGGTGTGTGTGTGTGTGTGTGTGTGTGTGTGTGTGTGTGTGTGTGTGTGTGTCCGCACAGTGAAACGGTGGGTGAAATCTATGGAAGGGAAGTAGAAATCTTGGCGAAGAGAGGCAAGCCGCAGTCCGCGCGGAATCCCGCCCACGGCCGGTATCAGAGGATCAAAGCCCTTCATATGCAAAAAGAACCTGGCAAGTGGGATGAACAGGATACTGCTGGATGGCGATGGCATCAGACACCGGAAGTGGATGCCACCTGACCTGAAGAGGGCAGATTCCTGCCTCAACAAGGAGATTGTCAACCGGGCTAGTCCGGAACGCACCTGTAGCCAAGCGTACACCATAATGGTGTACCGGATCTAATAATTTCAGGGCAGAAGGAGCTGCTGAGCCATAAACTTGACACCCATAGTCCAATCGGGACAAGATTAGAGCCCGATAGATATGAAGGATAGTTGTTCGGTCTGCACCCCAAGATGAATGAATGAGCAAGGAAACGTAGGGCATTAAGTTTCCTCATACAACCAATCTTTAGGTGGCGAATATGGGGCATCCAAGTCAATTTTTTGTCTAAGAGAAGACCCAGAAAATGATGCTGTGCTACAACTTCCAGCCACCGAGTACCGAAGAACAGTTCTAGATCAGGGTGAACTGTAGTACGACGGCACAAATGCACCACCCACGTTTTTGATGAGGAAAACTGGAAACCATGGGATGTAGCCCACATTGAAGCCCGCCGAATGGCGCTCTGGAGCTGACATTCAGCAGAGGCTACTGAGTAGGAGCTGTACGTTATGCAAAAGTCGTCAAGATACCAGCGACCCAACAGAGCTCACCAACCCATTGATGGCGATTAGGAAGAGTGTGATTCTTCAGTTTCTCCCGGCGTATTTGATGATCAAAATATCCACGGGGGTACTGCCGGTTGGACACTATAGACCGGCAAAAAGAGTGTAACACTCAACATTGAGCCCTGGGGGACGCCATTCTCCTGTATTTGAGGGGAGCTGAATGAAGAGCCAACTCTGACATGGAACAGGTGGTGGGATAAAAACTGACAGATAAAAATTGATAAGGAGCCTCTGAGGCCACAGTCATGAACAGAACGTAAAATATGACGACGCCAAGCAGTGTCGTACGCCTTAAGAAGATCGAAGAAGACTGCAACAAGATGTCATTTAGAGAAGGCCTGGCTGATCGCCGTCTCCTGTCGAAGTAAATGGTCAATAGGGGATCGTTCCTCCCAGAACCCACACTGGTAAGGTGAGAGAAGTCCCCGGGATTCAATAACGCAGCATAATCTACGGGCTACCATCCTTTCAAGTAATTTACAGGGGACATTTGTCAGGCTTATTGGCCGATAACTGTCCAGCAACGACGGGTCCTTGCCAGGCTTGAGGGCAGGGACCACAATACTTTCCCACCACTGGGAAGGGAAGACCCCTTGAAGCCAAATACGGTTATAAACTTGGAGGAGAAATTGCCGCTGTGAAGGGTTGAGGTGTTTCAGCAAATTGATTATGGATATCGTCGGGGCCAGGTGCTGAATCACAAGAAGAGGAGAGGGCCAGCGATAGTTCCCAGTCAGTAAAAGGTTCATTATATGGTTCCACCTGGTGAGAAGTAAAACCTAATATGAAGGTTTCGGCCTGGTGTTTCTTAAGGAGAAACGTCGCCAGATATGAAGTTGTCGCTGATGCCTTGGCGAAGTGAGTTGCAAGATGTTCTGCAAGGACAGATGGCGCTATACAGACCCCATCAGGCAGGGCAAGGCTAGGGATGGAAGATGGCCACCAGGTACCTTGGATAGAACTGAGCATAGCCCACACTTGTCAGAGGGACAGAGGAGCCAAACAAGGAGACAAAAGACTTCCAGCATGTCCGCTTACCTTGTTTGATTAAGTAATGAGCTCTGGCACGCAGACGTTTGAAATTTATGACACCAGCGAGGGATGGGTGGCACTCAAGATGTTGCAAAGCCCTACGGCGCTCGCAAATGGCTGCGGCAACAGTTGCATTCCAACAAGGGATCGGCCGGCAAGTAGGAGGGCCTTCCGACCGGGGAACAGCGGCATTGGTAGCTTGAGTAATCATGTTGGTCATTTGGCTTATAATATCATCTATACAGCCTGAGGGGGAAGATGGAAAAACAACCTGGGATGTATATAGCAGCCAATTAGCATGACGGAAAACCCAATGTGATACCCTGGCTCGTGGTAGGTATGAGGGAAGTGAAAGGATCAACGGAAAGTGGTCGCTATCACAGTGGTCATCAGGGAGGAGAGGACAAGTGAGAAAGAGGTCTATAGCAGAAAAGGTGCCGTGAGCGGCACTAAAATAGGTTGGGGAACCATCGTTGAGAAGGCTCAGGTCATGGTCAGCAAGAAACTTGTCTATGAGGCATCCACAGCTGGACGTATAAGCACTGCCCCACAAAGGATGGTAGGCATTGAAGTCCCCAAGGATGAGGTAAGGAGGGGGGAGTTGCTGAAGGAGGGCAACTAGGGCAGCAAGTGTAGGTGGCGTGTCAGGGGGAAGGTAGAGGTTGCAAATGGTTAATGGAGTGTCCAAGTGAACCCGGACAGCAACCGCTTCCAATGGAGTTTGGAGAGCAATCCAGGTACTGACAATATCTGTCCAGACCAATGTACAAACCACACCAGACAACTGGAGGGGACCAACCCGGTTCCGACAAAAAGCATGGAACCCATGGAGGGTTGGTGAATGTGCATTCATAAACTTCGATTCCTGCAGGATGACACAGGCTGCAGAAGAAAGAGAGATTAGCTGTTTAATCTCCAAGAGGTAACAGTAGTAGCCATTACAAGTCCATTGGATGATCACATCATGAGGATCTAGGCGGGAAGTGAATGGGGTAACGTCTGTCATGCTGCTTTGTCAGCGTCCGTCACCTAAGAAGAAGGGACGTCATCCATAAATAGCTCATAAGCCTCAGGCTCAATGGGATGAGCGAGTTGCGAAAGCACAGTCGGCACCTCCGGTGGTACTGGAGGGGCTTTATCTTGCAACTTTGGTTTCTCCTCCTCCTCCTCCTCTTTCTCTCTTGTGGGACGGGGAGTATGTGCCACAAAGAGAGAACTTTTGTCAGTGAGGTCTGGTACTGACAAAGATCGGGCGACCTTTGAACTCACCAACTGGGAGTCCGATGGCCGACTGGAGGTCGAAGATCTTCAATCTGGGGAACGCTGGGACGGAAGGCCCTGAGATGGGGCACTGTCACCGGCAGGTGCCGGAGGTGCACTTCTCCGGCTGGGAATGGGTGGGACACAGAGGGAACAGGATGTAGGGGGGAGATGGGAGTGGGAAGGGGAGGGTGAAAGTTTAGAAGATAATGTCGTAGCGAAGGTCATCGCCATCTGCAAAGGATGCAGATGTTCGTAGTTACTGTGGGCCTCAGGGTATGTCAAACGCTCCAGGGTTTTGTACTCTTGTATTTTCTTTTCTTTTTTGAACATAGGGCAATCTGGCGACCGTGAAGAGTGTTGTTGATGACAGTTGACACACACTGGCGGAGGAACACAGGGGCTCCCCTCATGTAGTGGGCGTCCACAATCACCGCATACGGGGACTGCTGTACAGCGAGAGGACATATGACCAAACTGCATGCATCGAAAACATCACATGGGAGGTGGAATGTAGGGCTTCACATCACATCGATATATCATTATCTTGATTTTCTCTGGGAGTGTACCGCCCTCGAAGGCCAAGATAAAGGCCCCAGTATCGTCGCGGTTGTCTTTAGGTCCCCTCTGAGCGCGGTGAACAAAATGTACACTACACCACTCGAGGTTGGCCCTAAGCTCCTCATCAGTTTGAAGGAGGAGGTCCCAGTGGAATATTACACCCTGTACCATATTCAAGGATTTGTGCGGGAGTATTTTACTGGGATGTCGCCAAGAGTGGTGCAGGCGAGCAAAGCCTCAGACTGGGCTGCCGAGACTGTTTTAATGAGCAATGAGCCATATCTAAGTTTACTCATAGATTCCACTTCACAAAACTCTGAAGCTTACTACAGAGGCTTTAGCACCAATGAAATACAACATGTATCATATGTGGAAATATCTGACTGCCTTCAGCATGATACAGTGTGTGTTTATTCTACCCAGAAAAATGAAATCAATTTTTAAAGTGTCAGTTTTCAAACGCAAAGCACATTTATTACTTTTCAGATTGATGTGCTGGCCAATAAAAGAACAGAAAGAACTTTAGAATCTGTCATACCACTGGGATATTAATGTTACAGCAGAATGGCATTTTTTTTTACTACATCAAATGGTAAATAACCTTGTGATGGAGTAGCAGGGGCTGTAAAGAGATTATCAAGACTTGCCAGCCTCAAAGGACATAATGAAAAATCATATTCTGACGTCAAGACAGTTGTTTGAGTGATGCAAGGAAAATATTCTTTCATGTATCTTCCATTACATATCGGTTTCCGATCCTAATGAAGATTCAGCCAAGCTGAAACAACGTTTCAAAATTACAAGGACAACTTCAGGTACCCATAAGCTTCATCGCATAATACGTGTTAACAAAGATTTAGTAAGGATGAAGACATATTCTGCGTCTTCACTGAGTCGAGAGTGTCAGTGATTTCTATGGCGAATGAAATGCTGTTAACAGATATAGATGGACTTGTTGCCTGTATGTATGACAATCATTGTTGGGTTGCCTATGTCTTACACACTTGTGAAGAAACAGATGAAGGGTTATTCCACTGTCCCCCAATTGTAAATTTACTGTAAATTATTTTTATAGTATGTTTGAATCACCAATGTAACATGTTTATTCCTCATTAAAATCCCTGTATTTTTAAATATTATCAGTTGATTTGGAGTTTTACTAAAGGGAGAAAAAAATAAAACTTAACTTTCACTCACATTACACGAAAAAGACTATGAAATTGATCATGTACAGCAGTGAAGATTCCTGCTCCTGTAAATGTACAGGAGACCCAAATTTTGGTTGGTTGGTTGATGGGTGGATGGGACCAAACACCTAGGTCATCAGTCCCATGACTTCTGTATGGAGTGCAAGCCAGGATGTGGTCAGCTAACACCGTAACGAGAAGAAAATAGAGGAACTAAAAGGGGGTTAAAATCAAGCAGAACAGGACTAAAACCAATAGAAAAAGCGGGATTCTGCAAGGAACATCACAACAGATCTAGAATCCCCGTTAATTAATGACAAGCAGATACAGGAGAATAGTGTAGCTCCTAAATGGGAAGCCTAAAAATGTAAAAAGGGGAAACAAAGTGAATTAAAACCAAGTTAAAAAGAAAAATAGAAGTTGTCGGGGGGGGGGGGGGTGGGAGGGGAGAGAGCTAAACCCTTCTGCTCACAGGGAGGGCCACAAACTGACCCACCCTGTCCAAGCGCCAGAGATAAAATCTTATAGCCGAGAGTAAAAACCGCTTTCACAGATAAATGCAAGAACTCTGTCAGCTATCCATGAATGATTCACCAAAACCGAGGGCAATGAGTGCAGGATTCCGTAATTTGTCACGGAGTGCCAAGAGGAGTGGACATTTCACTAAGATATGAGCCACAGATTGTAGGGCCCCACTACCACAATGTGGGGGAGGCTCATCACGCAAAAGAAAACCATAAGTCAGCCTGGAGTGACCGATGCAGAGACAGCAAAGGACAGCGGATTCCCTTCGAGAAGGTCATAAAGAAGAACTCCAAGCTGCAGTGGTCGACTTGATTGAGTGTAGTTTATTAGACGGAGCAGTAGCCTACCAGTTGGTGTTCCAGTCCTGTATGAGTAGCAATCTCATCTGCACCCACAAATCTGTGGCAAGGATAACCCGGAGGAAGGGGCAGGGACTTACAGCTACTCTAGCCAACTAGTCAGCCTGTTCATTTCCTAGCACACCCACTTGACTGCGGACCTAGAGAAAAGCAACGGAGCAAGTTCGTGTGACGAAGATCAGCGAGGAGATCGTGGATATCAATGACCGAAGGATGTGAGCAGTAGCATTAGTCTATGGCCTGCAGGCCACTCATTGAGTCAGAACAAATTAAAACACGGCCCAGGACTACCTGTTTGATAAAATGAAGTGCCCTACTAATAGCAGTTAGTTCTGCCATAAACACACTGTACGATTCTGGCAGAGAACGGCATTCCACACCAATGGGAGACGTACTTGCATATCCCGTATGACCAGCAAATTTAGAGCCATCAGTGTAGAAAATTGTGGCACCCTGAAATTCTTCAAGGACAGTGTACAACAAATGCCAGAAGATTATGGGGGAGACTGAAGCTTTTGGTGCGTGGTAGAGATCCAATCTGTTTTGCGGCCGAGGCACCAACCAAGAAGGGGTGCGCGGTATAACATGACGCATACAGTCAAGGGAAGGGAGTTTAAAAGTCCCTACAAAGGGAAGCAAACCACAATCCAACAGGCAAACCCACCCGAGGGCGAGTATCAGGAGTTCTAAGACCGTCGCCCTCAAAGAGTACATGATATGTAGGATGACCAGGGAATTTACGAATGGCAATGGCATAAGACACCAAAAGCTGACGGCGCCTAGTCTGAAGAGGGGGGATTCCAGCATCAGCAAGGAGACTGTTTACAGGGCGGGTCCGGAAGGCACTCTTAGTCAAGCAGATGCCACAATGATGAAGGAGGTCCAACAGTTTCAGGGCAGAAGGAGCTGCCGAGCCATAAACCTGGTACCCACCATCTAATCGGGACTGAATCAGAACCCGGTAGATATGAATTAGTGTTGTTCGATCTGCACCCCAGATGGAGTGAGCTAGGAAATGGAGGGCATTAAGTTTCTGCATGCAGCTTATCATCAGCTGCCGAATTTGCGGCAGCCAAGTCAGGTTCTTTTTTTTTTTATCAAAAAGAAGGCCCAAGAAACGGTGCTGTGCCCCAACTTCTAGGTGTTGAGTACTCAAGACGAGTTCTAGGCCAGGGTGGACTGTAGAACAATGGCAGAAATGCATTAATCAAGTTTTAGAAGAGGAAAACTGACTCGAGTACCCAACATAGTCTACGGGCAACCATCCGATCGAACATTTTACGTGGCACATTTGTCAGGCTAATGGGCTGGTAACTGTCCAGGGATGACGGATCCTTACCAGGCTCAATAATAGGAACCACTACACTGTCCCTCCACTGCGAGGGGAAAACCCCTTGGAACCACATGCGGTTAAATACCTGGAGTAGATATTGCCGTTGTCGGGACTGAGATGTTTGATAAGTTGATTATGGATGGAATCAGGCCCAGGTGCAGAATCACAAGAAGAAAGGGCTCGACGTAGTTCCCATTCTGTGAAGAGTTTGTTATAAGGTTCATCCCGGTGAGTGGTGAAATATTAATTTGAGACTTCAGCCTATTGTTTCTTGAGACGAAAAGCCACTCGGTAAGAAGCCATCGTCGATGCCTTCCCAAAGTGAGCCGCAAGGTGCTCTGCGAGATGGATCAGTATAGACCCCATTTGGTAAGACAAGGCCAGGGATTGAAGACAGCTGCTGGCAACCTTGGATGGTGCGGACCAAAGCCCACACCCATGACAGGAGTACAGAAGATCCCAAGGAGGGGAGAAAATGCTCCCAGCACACCAGCTTACTCTATTTGATTATATAACAAGTCTTGGCAAGAAGGCATTTAAAGTTGACAAGGGTAGTAAGGGGCGGGTGGCACTTAAGATGTTGCAAGGCTCGACGGCACTCACAAATCACCGAAGCAATGGTTGCATTCCACCATGGAACTGGGCGGTGCCGAGGAGGACCTGTCGACTGGGGGACAGCAATGCTAGCAGCTCATGTAATCACATTAGACACATCACTGATCACCTCACCTATAGAGTCAGAAGGGGATGGTATGAAAACCACCTGTGATGTATACAAAGGCCAATCAGCGTAACAGAAAACCCAACGAGGTATCCTGTCCCTCGTCCAATGTGAGGGGAGTGCAAGAATCAATGGAAAGTGGTCAAAGGTTAGCGTGCGGTGACCAGTGAAAGAAAGGGAAAAAGGAGGGGGGGGGAGAAGCAAATGAAAGTTCTGTGGAGGAGAAGTTGCCGTGAGCGGCACTAAAATGGGTTGGGGAGCCATCATTGAGGAGGCACAGGTCATGATCGGCAATGAATTGGTCGAAGAGGCGGCCCCCGACTAGTTGTATAAGCACTGCCCCATGAAAGATGATGGATTGAAGTCCCCAAGAATGAGGAAAGGGAGGAGGGAGCTGCTGAAGGAGTGCTGTAAGGATAGCAGACGTAGGTGGCCTGTCGGGAGGGAGATACAGATTACAAATTGTCAATGGAGTATGTAAGTAGACCGTAACAGCATTCCAGTGTGGTACAGAGAGGGATCCATGAACAAACAACATCCGTACGAACTAGGGTGCAGACTCCACCAGATGCTTGTAGGTGGTGAACACGGTTCCGACAGAAAGCACGGAACCCATAGTGTTGGTGAATGGCTATCAGTGAAATGCAATACCTACAAAACTACACAAGCTGCTGAGTGAGAGGCAATAAGATGTTTCAACTCCAGGAGGAGACGGTAGTAGCCATTACAGGTCCATTGGATGAGAACAAATCAAGGATCCATATGGAAGGCGAACGGACTGATGTATGTCACAAAGCTAGGCCAACGTCCATCACTGATGAGGGAGGAATGACATCCATAAACAGTGGATCAGACAAGTTCAGTGGGGTTATTTGGCTGAGAGGACAAAAGTGGTGCCTCCAGCACAACCAGAAGGGCCTTGTCCTGTGACTTTTGCTTCTTTTTCCACTTCTCCTTCTCTTCCTTTTTCTCTCTTGCAGGACAGGAAGGGCAGGTTCCAAAGAGAGAACTGTAGTCAGTAAGGTCTGGCACCAATGAGGACCAGGCGACCTTGGTAGTATCAGACTGGATGTCTGGCTGCCGGCTTGAGGACCTCCTATCTGGCAGACGCCGAGAAGAGGAACCCTGGGAGGAGGCACCTTCACCTGCAAGTGCCAGAGAAGGGGAGCACTTCTCAGGCTGGGAGGAGAAAGGGAGATGCTAAGGGGGGGGGGGGGGGCAAGGGAGGTACAGGAGGGGAAGAATAGAGTGGGAATGGGATGAGGAAGGGAGAGGTGTTAAGGACATAACCGAGACATAACTAGTAGATAGTTCCACAGGGTGTAGACGCTCAAATTTTCGGCAGGTCTCCTGGTATGCAAGGCGGTCAAGGTACTTGTACTCTTGAATCTTCTTTTCCTTTTTACATACAGTGCAATCTGGAGAGCAAGAAAAGTGGTGCTCGTGACAATTAACGCACACAGGAGGTGGAACACAGGGGTTCCCCCTCATGAAGTGGACGTCCAAATTCACTGCATGCAGGGACCGCTGTGTAACGGGAAGACATGCCCGACCCGCATACATCGGAAACATCGCATGGGAGGTGGAATGTACAGCTTCACGTCACAACGATAGATCATTACCTTGACCATATCTGGGAGAGTATCCCCCTCAAAAGCCAAAATAAATGCGCCGGTATTCACGCGGTGATCGTTAGGTCGAAGAAAATGAGCACCTCACCATTCGAGGTTGGCCCACAGTTCCTGATCAGTTGGGAGGAGGAGGCCGTGGTGGAAAATTACTCCCTGAATCACGTTCAGTGACTGATGAGGGGTTATCGACACTGGAACGTTGCCAATATGGTCGCAGGCACACAGAGCTGCAGATTGGGCAGCAGAGACTGTTTTAATGAGCAATGATCCGGTACGCATCTTGCTCATTGCTTCAACTTCCCCAAACTTATCCTCAATATGTTCAATGAAGAACAATGGTTTGGTGGTGGTGAACGTCCCTCCATCTGTTCTAATGCAGACCGAGTAATGTGGAAAAGGTTCCACCCCAAGGCGATGTGCCTGGCCCTCCTCCCAGGGGGACGGGACAGAGAGGGGAAGGTCCTCTTATTGTAGCATTATACTTCTTCCTGCCTTCTGAGACGACCATATCATGACCATTATCTAATTTCACGGTGTTTCATTGTGCAAAACATCCGCCCTGGTACCACCCACTCCGATCCGGGGCTTTCCCAATGGGCGCCACCCAGCCACAACGAAGACTACCTGGCACGATGGCCATTGCCAGGAGCCCCGATACCCCACGAGGATGGGTATAGACTCCTTGGCCTGCATGGGGAGGTTGCAGCTCTGGTACCAGCAGTGTGATTCCTGTGTTGTCAGGGGGGGGGGGGTCAGCCATAAGGGTACACAACAGCCCCCCTCCCACACGAACTGGTTACATGTGCTAAGGACCTAGCGGGAGAGGGGGCTACAGCAAGGAAGGAAATGGGAAAGTAAAGGATTGGGATCCACACCATAGGGGCTAGGTCGGGATTTCTTCCCCGAATGGCTTACACTGGTAACTACAAATTGTTGTCGAGGTCAATCCCCAAGGGGGACTGAACTGTGCCGAAAACAGAGGAAAACGATGAAGATCAAAATTGCTACAACCATCATCGGAACCATAGGAATAGCCATGCCGTTTTAAAGGAAACCACCGAGAGAGGGGCGGGGGGGGGGAGAGATGAGAGGGGCGGTGAGGAATTAGGATGGGGAGTAGGATAGGAATTGGGGGAGGTAATGCAGCCCAGGAAAGTAAGAAGAGAGGCTGCAATGGCTCGGGGATCCGTGCACGTCACTCACGTACCGATACAAGAGCCGTGGGCCCCCTGGGGGAGACCCAAATTTTCTACTGTACGTTAAAAAGATACACAGATAACCCAAACAAAATGTTTTAATTCACTAGAATAAATGTGAAGTGTACAAAATAAATTTTTATCTATCAGTGACATTACAGTTTTTTTGTCACTCACATAATCAACAACATGACAATGACTAGTCATTACAATTGCTTTTCCAATTACTCATGATGAAATATGTATAAAACACAATTATGCACATAATGTCCGCATATTTGAAACAATCCATAATAGCAGACAACTAAATTTAATCAACATTTTTGCCCATTTCAAATTTACAGTAAACTTTGTCACCTCTGCACTCCAAGTCAGGATCTGGAAGAATGATCTTTATTTGTTCTTTCCTGACAAATGTTATATCTTCCTCATAGACAGTAAATTGTCATTTATTATCCCCCCACCTTTTTCAAAAATGCAACCTTCCCTTCATCTTTAGCATCAATTTAAGACCGACAAAATGCAGCATAATGCAAAATTTTGCATTTTCGTTGAAGCTCAACTCCTTGCCTATTCACAAAGTCACTAGTGCCATCTACAGGACCTTTGCCAAGTGAAGTGGCAAAAATAGTTTCATTTTATGTCTTGCAGATCATGCCTTTTTCAAAGTGCTTTCAGACTAGCTGAAATATATCAATTCCAAAATTGTGAACTTGGTCTGTCTGACCAAATTATTACTTTGTTTATTTTTCTCTGAACTACTTCTAGTATCTTGTCCATATATGCAACTACTGTCTGCTTTGAATGATCCAAATTATCAAAGAATGACCATGGGATGATGCTCTCCAGAATACCATGCTGATATAGTAAACAGACTTATTTGAAGTTGCACCCAATGAAAACTTTGTACTTCATATAGTGCAGAGCATGTAAAATTTTCAGAGAAGTCCATTTGGATGGCAGGTACATTAGGATTGAAGTTGGATGACATAGCCAATAACCTTTATTCATTGTAAAGTTTTGCCTGTTCTCTTTTTCACAAAACAATGCTTTAAGAAATAATGTATTCTGCCAGATCTGGTGCAGTACCCTCCTCCTGTACCCTGGTTAAACATACTTCTTTCCACACATACCACGAACAATTTATTGTGGCTACTCCTTTGATAAAGACAGTTTCCTGCATAATATTGTACAGTTTGTCCTTACAACCAGTGCATTTCATCATCCAGCAGTCTTCTGTTCCTGATTGGCATACAATGTCGTTCAGGTATGAAGACTAGTAAGCGGGACATGCAGGAACTACTTTGTGCAAAGAATTCACAACTGAAATGAAATTCTCATCAATATTTACACATACAAACATTATGAGGTAATTGGCAATTAAGCAGAACATGTTTTGGTCTAAGTTCTGCAAATTTCCTATTGCCAATTATTTTGCCAGGTTCTGAGATGAAGAGGGCATGTGTCTCCTTTAATGATGAATATAAATGACGAATCTGCATTCTCTCCTTTGAACCATCTGCTTTACGAATGGTTCTCACGTCTTTCAGTCTAGGTGCTTGTCAGCTTACATAATCTCTAATCTAAAGAACCTTGACAGCATCGAGAGTATTCAAATCCAGTGCTTTTGATCTTTAACACTTTTGATCACTGCTCAAGTTTATATTACCTCCATAAGTTACATACAATTTTCTTACAACAAATGTTTTCTTGTGGGGTGAATTTGGCAGGGCTCTCTGAGCACAAGCTGTAGCCTGCCCAAGAGAGCTTGCACTTTTGTAGGCACTGAACTTTTGGTCATGTTCAGAGGGCTTTGACTCTGCACTCACTCTCTTTCTTTCTTTCTTTTCAGAAACCTAAATGTAGCAACATGTTCTATTTTTTCTTGCTTCCTCTTCTTGAATTGATTTTCATACTTCCTTCTTGCAGTTCATCAATTTCTCCTCCTTTTCTCTATATTTACTAACATATTGCATGTTTTTGTTCATATTTGTCAATTTCCTTCCCCCGTGAGCTTCTGCCTCACTTTTCTCATTCTCTCTGCAGAGGTTGAGAGCAGTTTTGCAAAAACTGGATTTTATACAAATAGCTCATTATAACTTCTAGCTACTGCTTTTAAAGCATCACTCACATAACATCAAGTCAATTTTGTATTTCACATGAAATAAACTTCACAGGAAGTCAAAAATTTCACCAAATACCCCTATTTACATATGCCACATTTTTAACGAAACTGGATTGCATTTATTGTGTTTTTATTTAAAAAGTTACGAAATTTGTGCCTCACATTACCAGTTAACATGCAAATGGAAATTTTCATATTACTTTCTCCATTCACCATCTATGTTTTTTGTTTCATTTTATGCTTAAAGTTTAAGAAAGGAAATTATAGAGCCCTAATATATTTTGTCACTGTTGAATAGGGCAGGACTGACTATGTTGTTACTGAAAACAGTGTAGTATAAACATACAGGAAATCTTGCTGTAGTTTTGGACCCAAAATAACAAAGAAAATGATTTACCAAAACAATGCTACTGTGTAACAGCAAGTCTGAAGTGTAGGCAATGAAATAAAGGTCAACTTCTTGAATCAATGTGGACCGTCTCCAAATTTATTTCCTTCCAAACCAGACAAGTGTCATCAGAAAATGTGACATTATCACAAGAGACTCTCCAGTGACACCATTTGGAAGGACATACAGTCTCCCTGCATCAGATATGGCGAACATTAACAATTTAGTTGGAGTATTGTGAGGAGAGATCTCATCACTTTTCATTAAAATTGTAATGTAAATGGTTCACAACACCATTATAATAATGCAAACCATATTTTTGTAGAACATTACCTATGGATCTTATGTTATCATAATTTTGTTTCATATATGTAAGTTACCTACTTCATTTCAATAGTGTATTGATGATGACCTTTAGAATAAAAATATTCAGAAACATGTCATGTGGCATATCAGTGTAAAGATCTATTTATTAGCTTTCCAATGGTACAATTTTCATTGCTGTAACTCAATTAGAACCAGAATTACAGGCTTTAATGTTGAGATGGATGTATGTAAATTTCACACAAATTCCAAACCATCAAGAACCTGTAACTTTCTTTGCAGTTGTAATACAGCCCTGGAAATTGGTATTTTTCCCCATATCTTATCTGGGTCATTGAATGCAGCAAATGTGAAAGAAATATGGTCATGTCGAAAATGTTACTTTACTGCGTTTAATTGACTTGGATGACCCTACTGCATGTTTAAGTCTTTGTAGGCAAAATAGGTTCCTTCATTTGCAGTAGTGAATTACAATGTAGCAGACTTCTGGTGTCTCCAGGTATTAAAAAAAAATTACATCAATTAACCAAATGAAACAAAAGGAAAGAAGGAAACACAATGAGCCTACAAATTAAGAAGAAAATGTAGATAGTAATTTTGGCCTTTGAAAGCAGTCAGAAAATTTTCAGTTGACATTAGTATTGTCACAGACAGCTGTGAGAATTAAACATTTTTACATCTGAAAATTTACTTGTTTGTGAGGGTTTTTTGTGATTAAAAATAGAAAAAAATATGAAAATTGGGAGTCAATTGAAGTCTGTGATATGCCCCGTCAGCTTTGACCAATGATATCATATCTAGGTTAAAGGCGATAATTCATTTACAAGCAGAAAATAGATTATAGATTACGATTTTGTGTTTAAAAAGTGATCTGTATCTTCTCTCTTATGGTTAGGTATAGGTAATCTGTAATATATGAGGGTAATAACATTATTTTCTACAAAACAACTATTATGATAGTATCCCATATGTTTATATTTGTTGCTAGTGTTTGTTTCTTTAGTTGGTATATCTACTTAGCGTATCTTGTGACACTCAGGTGTGACATCAACTGTCAAAGCTGATGGGTTGTATAGCATTCTTCATTTATGCTGAATATTGAGTTCCAAGTAGCTCATACTAAACTAAATAGTTTTTTTGAACAAAATAGTGCCACAAGCCCTCAATGTGATTACAGTTTGCACTGACTAATTGTAAAGTGTTAGATAAAGTTAACATCGGCACATTTCTCTTGTTCATGGTATTCATATGTTGGCAAATGGACTATAATAAGTGGTATTGCACTGGCATTTAGACATACAGCCACCTACCTACCCCATGATTTAAATGAAAAACATCAAACATTTGAAATAGTTATCATTTGCATTGTCTATACATTTCAAGGTAACAAAATACACAGCCCTATTGTAAACTTTTAGCATAATGTTCAATGTTCTATTATTATTAATTGCCCTTTTGTGACAGAGCTGACAGACAGTGATATATTCACCTTAATTTTCTACTTCAGATTGAAAAGGTATTTTTGCTTTGCAAGACTGAGATGGTCATATCCTATAATGAAATAGTCTTCAATAAAAATAGGGTAGTACAGCTATGTACTGTAAAATGTGACAAATTTTCCTAGTCTGTCAAATACCATCTACGAAAAAATATTCCTAAAACGTTGGGGGTTAAGGGTGGAGAAATGGTGGATTCCTATAAGAATGGGGTGAGCGCTAGGAGAGAATGGTCCGCGACCCTATTAATGGAAAAATATAGCCTAATGAAGACTATCTCCACTCTGTTTTCCCCAAATGTCTTCACTATGTAATGTCCCAATTTGTCGTTCTCATTAAGTGCTCACTAGTAGACCTTGATGAATACCTAGGTATCATTAGACTGTCCATATGACAGTTTAACTTTTAACGGCACGTTAATTCCGCGTAACTAGTGGAGATCCCCAGACTGGGGGGAGATTCGGTACTGAACTATCAGCACCCGGGAAAACTGCAAGCAGACGAACTATGCATGTCTATGTTCCACTCATAAAATATGAATTATAACGCACGCTTGACTGTACGCATTACCTAAATTTTGAGGGCACAAAAAACAGCGATATTTTAACTGACATGCACTTATACAAAACGTAAGAAAAAAAACCAAAGGATTCCTAGCTTCTGCCCCACATTACAACTGTTAAAAACAGGGCTTAAACATACAGAAAATAAAAGAGTAGATTTACAATATTTGGTTCTGTTATAACAGACTGCATAACCCTCCCAACGACTTGGTTCTTACAATGTATACGTCTCAGAAAACAACCTTAAGACGTTAATTCATTGAATTAAACTTACTGAACTCATTGCGGCCATCATTGGAAGATTTGCAACTGTTATCCACAATTAACAACGAATAAAGTGTTTTTACAGTCAACACACTAACACCATCAACAACTTTAACGTCAAAGCTTTGGCGATACTGTTTGCGATACAGAAAACATTTCAAATTTTCGACCAATCACGAAGCTATGATCTTTTTATCCCTTCCACAAAACAAGAGAAGTGCCATTCAAAGATTATTTAAATGTTTATATGTTTTCCATAATTTTTGAGACACACTTGTGTACATCACACATTTACTCAAAGTTAAAGACAATACAATCAATCTGTTTAATCTAGTTCCTGAAAGTTGATATGTCATATGACATTTGACTACATCACTACATTTATTATGATTTAGTATCTTTGGTTGCAGAAGTATTTGTGACGGATGAGAGTGTGGTCTGTGAGACAAATTTAAACGCAGAATAAAGTAGAGATTCATCTTATAGTTGGTTATTTTATGAGATAGATATAAAATATACAGGAAATGGCAGACGCGGCGTCACTTAGTGATCAGGTAATAATGAAGTAGGTTGTATCCTGTCCTGATCAGTCTATGTTTGCATTGTGAAGCATAAGTTTATTGTAACTACGTAAACGTTATGGAGTCATAATTTATAGCCACAAAAATGTTTTATTTATGCTCATACATTCGCCAGTTTATATTCCGGACAGTACAGTTTCCTTGTTTGCTAGTTTTGTAAATATTTTAACAAAATGCGACATATCGTTTATCCACAGCTCGGTGAACTGATAATATATATTGAATGACTGAAATGACAGTTATATCAACGTGTACTCCATAATGTACCTTGAATTTAAGCTGGAGCCTCCGTTACTGCTGGTCTAAATGAAATAAAAGTCACTAATTAGTTTTATTATTGCTAGACTTCATCATTCTTTCTCAAATTACCTTTGTTGTTCCATGTTTTCTATATGCTCTGGATATTTTTGTGGGTGCTGTCTTAATGAGCATTAACACAGTACCCTACAGTGTAATTAATTGGCATGACAGAAGTTGTCATTAAGATTGTGATAACTTGTATATCTTCATCAATAGTTCAGAAGAGTTGTTTTCATTTGTCATATCGCCATCACCGCATGTAATTGCACAAAAGACTGAAGCTAGTGATGAAAACATTGACATTAATGAAATTAAAGTTTATCTAAAGGTCTGGTACAACTAAAGATTTTGAATATTTATATATTGATCAGCATAAGATCATGCAGGTCCTATTCTTAACTATAGGGCCTATCTTCATTTCCTGTAAAATTAGCTATAAGGTAAACGTGAATACGCTACCACTGTAGTTTTACCATGGATGTTATATTAGGAGAATGTAAGCTCTTGTATTCTTCAGACCTGACTAGTAATGGGTGATACAAGTTTAACATGAACTGAGCCACTGTGCACTTTCCTGGGTGTTTTTCCATATACTTAGTATTCATTACCAAGAATGATGACCTCAATGACACAATTTTAATTAAACTGCTGTGTTATCTTGTGCAGTTTATATTTAGTTTGGTTGTGATTGTGCATTTAATGAAAACCATGAAGTCCTTAGTCTCTGAAAAGTCAAATTGTTGGTGGAAATTTTATAAGCTTCCTTTATCGTGCATTAATTCTCTAACTCAGCATGATTGGTGGGGACAATTGAGATTCAATGAAACTTGTAATTCACATTCCGACGGACTGGTGTGAAATTGTAATAGGTGTTAAGCTCTGTTTCGTATAGTATTGATATAGGCTATAATTTATTGCAATGTGGCAGGCCTAGGTTAAATTGTACGACGCTTTTCACTGGGCTCCATTGATTAATGGCACCAACTCATATGACTAATAAATGTTTTGTCTTAACAACTTCAATTAAAACAAAAATTATTTTGGTAAAGGTTTCATACGTGTAGGCATAATTTCTCCATACTTAATTACACTGTAGCTGTTTACATCTACAGTGAGAATGTTCTTAATTCATGGGGTAATAGATTACAAGCAGCAGGTATTTTCAGTGATTTTTTTTCCAGTCATTTGTGTGAACCACCACATGCTTTTAAGTAAATTAGAATTATACAGTGTCACGGGCATTGCTGTAAATGGTTCAAATTGTACATCATTAACAAAAAAGAGAGAGAGAGAGAGAGAGACGTATCAGTGCAAGGGACTAATGAATTAAGCCATCAGTCATAATTGGATTGGGAAGAAATTAAATTTGTTGTCCCACAAGGATCCATCTTAGGGCCATTGCTTTTTCTTGTGTATGTCAATGACCTCTCATCAGTTACACTGCCAAAACCAGAGTTTGTTTTGTGTATAGATCATACAAATATTGCAATAAATAGCATGTCAGGCATAGTTGTAGAAAGGTCTACTAATGATATTTCCATGAACATTAATAAATGGTTTAAAGCCAACTCGCTGACAAAAAAGTTTAAAAGACTCACTACATGCAGTTCATAACATGTAAGAGATTTCCATCCAGCTTATGCATCCAAGTATGAAGCAGAGCTTACAGAAGAGGTTGACAGTATTAAATTCTTGGGATTACAATTTAATGATTAATTCAGTTGGGAAGAGCACATCAGAGAACTCCAGAAACACCTTAACAAATCTTTATTTGCAATTCAAGTGCTATAAGATGTAGGAGACATAAAAAATAAGTGGTTGTATACTTTGCTTACTTTCATTCCATAATGTCACATCGTATAATATTTTGGGGTAAGTTGAGCAAAAGTTTTCAGAGTCCAAAACTTATATTATTATTTGTGGAGTAAATTCATGGGCATATTGCAGAAGCCTTTTTAGTGAACTGGGTATACTAACTACTGCCTGTCAGTATATTTATTCCTTAATGAAATTGTCACAAATAATATAACCCTTTTTCCAACAAACAGATCAGTTCATTCATACAATACTCAGAGCAAAAACTACCTACATGATGATGTAAAAGACTTTAGTTCAAAAGAGAGGTCCACTACTCAGGAATACACATTTTCAATAATTAACCAGCAACCATAAAAAATTTAGCTACAAATAAAGATCGGTTTAAAAGGAACCTGAAAGACTTACTATTGGCTAACTCCCACTCCATTGATGAATTTTTGAATAGAACCATATCTAAGCATTGTTTGTTCCTTAATTGTTGAATTTCTTCGAAAGATGACATTGCTCAGTAATTGATGGATGAAATCAACAACAATCCAGAACTTGAGAAGAACTGAGAGTATATAGGTACGATGATATAACCAAGGTATCATCGCCCCGCTAAAAACTGCTTGAATAGCCAAGACAGGAAAATATCTAAAAGTTTGATCACATGTGTAGTTTCTGCTCACTGTGTCATTTGATTACAATGTGATAGTACACTTGCTACCAATATTTTTCCTTAGTTGTCTATCCACCATTTTTACCGGGTTCATTTACATCATTTTTACATTGTCCCCTTTCATCAATTAAATTCAATATTTCCTCTGATACCCAAGGATTATTTGTAAGTACTGTATGATCTTTCTACCTACTTGAACCTCTACTGTCTTTACTATTTCAGACCTCAGATCTATCCGTTCATATTATAGACCAACTGTGTTACTTCCCGCCCTCCTTTCTGTCAGTTGTTACCTAAACCTCCTTCTGAAACTTCAAAGAGCTTTGTATTCCTTCAATATATCCAGGTCCCATCTCCTTATTTTCCTACCTTTCTGCAGTTTATTCAGTTTCGACCTACAGTTCATAACTAATAAAATAATGTCAAGGTCTATCTGCCCCAGAAATGTCTTATAGTTTAAAACCTGGTTCTGAAATAAATGTCTTTACCATTGCAAAATCTATCTGGTACATTCTGGTGTCTTCTGATCTCTTCTGAGTAATTCCTTGTCAAATCAACACACTTTAAATTAAGAATTTTCCTTAACGTTTCAAAGTTATGAAATTTGGTACACTTAAAGTAGAGGTTGACAGCAGGAAAAATACCAAATTTCATTTTTTTATCTCAGACGATTATGAAAAATACGGGTATGTAAAGTTTTCAAAAAATGATCAAATTCACACTATGGCAAAAGATTACAACAGTCGTTACTCCTATTTACATTAGAAACATGGGAAAGGTGTCATTTTGTAGCATTTTTACTGGCCTTTCCAATGATATAACACATTATAGGCTATGATAAAAATTTTCTTTAAAATCGAAATTAAATTTTGAAATTTTAATATTTTTAAAAACTTATTGTTAAAGATTAAAAAAAAAAAAAGTATAACATAGGTCGTATTATCACTAATTTGTATACCAACTTTGGTTATGGGATTGCAATGGGTTCATAGTCAAAATAATTTAAAACTGAACAGTGGTTTTGGAGTAAATTGCTATTTTTGTATATATGTATCAAACAGATTGTTGTATTTTGATGAAATACTGTATAACAAAGATAAAACTAGTAATAATGTATTCTGAACAGAAGTGACTGTTTTGTGGAGTATATTTTTGTTGGTAGTTTCAACAATGGAGTTCTCCTTTTGCATTGTCATTCCATCTCTTGTGCCAGCTTTGTTCAGTCTGCAATTGTAGTCCGCACAGTGCCCATGTACATTAGAATACTTTTTCTGTTTAGAGTTTGTATTAAAACTTAATAGTTTTTAATAAAAAGTTTATTAATGAAGTGTGAATAATTGGTGTAATATATATTAATTCTTAATTAGTCTGCATTTTTTGTAAGTGTGGAAAAAATGGCATACAACTGCAAATTTTCGAATGATAAATGTTGCAATCCTTTAAAACAAAATAATGACTATGTCAGGGACAAAAGAAAATTAAGAACTGTCACAGATTGGATGTGTAGTTTGTATCCAGAAATTTTGATACATGTAGGAAAACAATTGCTTTCTACAAGGTCCAACGAACAGAAGACAATTTACTTGATTTTAATGTTCAGGGAGAATCAAATGAACTAAGGAACAATGACTGCCCTTTTGATTCAGATGAAGAGGAGGAATCTACACTTCTCTGAAAGAACTAGGAGAGTCACCTATTGATAATAAAAAATTAAATCAAAAATCTATAAACTGAGAAGGTTAAAAAGATAGATTCTGCTATTCCAAAAAAATTGTCAGTAAAAGATTCAGTCGGGTGATGACTACAAGGAAGATTTAAGTCATTGTGTTTAACAAAATCTCAATACCAAATTTCTAATGCAACTAGTAGAAAGACAAAGTTGATGATTTTAACTTGTGTGCCAAAAACTTGGGGCATCAGAAAAATTATGTGCGAGTTTAATGCACCCAACTACATGGTGCGTCTATCTAAAATAATACTTGCAGAAAAATGAATTTTAGAAAGCCCAACTATAAACCTGGTAAGTTTGCCAACTGAAACTATTGAAAATGTCCGTGACTTATGAAAATGATGACCTTAGTATAGCTATGCCAGGAATCAAGGACTATGTCACGACAGTAGTTGACCAAAGTGGAAACAAAACCATAGTTTCAAAACGATTTATTTTATGCAATTTGAAAGAGGCGTATGCTTTATTTAAAATTGAATTTCCTTCTACCAAGATAGGTTTCTCTAAATTTGCTGAGCTGCAACTCAAGCACTGTGTCTTAGCTGGATGAAATGGCACCCGTGCAGTGTGTGTATGTACAACACGTCAAAATGTCAAATTAATGAAATTGAAAATGCAAAATGAATTACAAACCAACAATGAATTGCAAATGTACCAGAATTGCATGGCAAAACTGTTATGTAATCCACCATCAGTAGACTGCTTAATGAATCAGTGTTCGTCATGCCCAGGAGTGCAAGAAATTAGAAAAATCATTTGAAGAAAACATAATTGAAAAAGTGACATTCAGGCAATGGATTTCAGTTGATCGATGTTCTTTAAAAACTTTACAGAAACCATCAGGTGAATTCATTGATATGTTTTGCAGCAAGTTGGAAGTTTTAATTAGACATTGTTGCAAAACAACAAACTTCAATTCTGAATAAAGTAAAGGAAAACTTAAGTGCATCTGAATTCACCATAATACTAGATTTTTGCAGAAAACTAAATCATGGTTGTGCAAAATGAAGTCCAAAGTTATCACTGGGCTAGTGACCAGGCTACAGTTCATCCCTTTGTATATTACAAAGAAGGGGCAAAACTCCAACATCTAAACTACGTAATAATTTCATAATGTCTTGAACATAACACAGTAGCCATATATAGTTTTCAAAAGAAGCTTGTTCATTTTTTTGACCATGAAAGTTCCACAAAAGATCATATGTTTTTCTGATGGGTCTGCAGCGCAGTATAAGAACAAGGAAAAATTTCATAAACCTTTGTCACCATAATGAAGACTTTGGCATCCAGGTTGAATGGCATTTTTTTTGCTACTGCCCACGGTAAAGGACCAAGTGACGGAATTGGTGGTATGGTTAAAAGATTAGCTGCAAAAGCTAGTTTGCAACGACCCTTTGAAAATCAAATCTTGACTGCACGTGCAGTTGAAGATATTCATGAGATTAGTTTCGATTATGGAATGCAAGAATATTGTGTGTCAGCAGAAATGTTTCTGAAAGATCGGTTTAGTCAAGCACTCTCAATAAAAGGGATTCAACAATACCATACCTTTATCCCTGTTACCTCAAGCTTATTTAAGTTATCTGTGAAAATCTTTTCAGAATCGACAACTTCTTCTCAAGCATCAGTATTAAGGTTAACAGATAAAATGTTCTTTGCTGACTGTAATGGTTACACAACAATTGTTTACGACTCTAACTGGTAAGTAAGATGAAGTAAAAGTTACCATCCTTCATCCCAAAGAACCTTCTCCATCGTTTAGGTACCCAAAACAGACCAGATATATTATGGCTACCATTCACAGATGTATTATGTGTAATGAAACCAACAGCTCCAATCGGAAGGTTTTATGCACTATCCAAAGATGATATTTTTAGAAGCAATGCAATGTTATCACAGTACTTCCAACACATGTAGACCTTAGTGGTAAGTTAAAAGTTTCACTGTACAATTTTTGCCATTATTTCAAGTTTAGAAATATAACATAGATAATATAGTGAGGACAGTTACAACTCACCGCAAAGACGTGGCGACGAGATGCGACAGGCACATACAAAAGACACACACATACAACACATTCAGCTATCGGCCATGGCCTTCTTCAGAAATAGAGCACTCACGCAATCACACAGGCACACAACACAGTCATACAACCATCACCTCCGACTGCCACACTTCGAATCACGCTCTGCAGCGAATCGGGGACGGGAGAGGAGGGGAGGGGGAGGGGATAGAAAGGTTACGTCACGGTGGTGGGGATGGGTTAGATGGGAATAAAGAGATGCAGCTTAGGAATGGAGTGGGGAGGCGGGTGAGGGGAGAAAATAAAATAAAATAAAGTAAAATAATATGTATATATATATATATATATATATATATATATATATATATATATATATATATGAGAGAGAGAGAGAATGTGTTGTATGTGTGTGTCTTTTGTATGTGCCTGTCGCATCTCGTCGCCACGTCTTTGCGGTGAGTTGTAACTGTCCTCACTATATTATCTATTCCAACCTGGACTTTCAATTATTAGAAATATAACAAATTGATAATATTTAACTGTTTTGCTTAGTTTCTACTCGCTTAAAATCTTTTCAGTACAGTATCATTTATTTTAAAATATCAAAATTGAACAAATTATAACAAATACTTGTTTTTTTCTTTTTGCAATCACACTTAGTCATTCAGATAATTAAATTACAATGTGTTTGAGATGTTATGGTCACTGTTGGGTTTCATTTCATACAATTAAGTATAAAAAAGCTTTTATTTACAAAAATACCAATTTAGTCCAAAACCACCCTTCGGTTTTAAATTATTTTGACTATGAACCCATTGCAACCCCATAGCCAAACTTGGTATACAAATTAGTGATTATATGACCTATGATATATATTTTTTGAATTTAAAAAAATATATAAAATTTCAAAATTTGATTAAAATTTTAAAAATAATACTGTTGTCATTATCTACAATGTGTTATCTATCACTGGAAAGGCCATTAAAAATTCTAAAAAATGACTCCCATGCTTCTAACGTAAATAACAGAGGAGTTACGACCATTATTATGTTTATTAGTTTCTCCATCACTTGATGGTCGCTGTTGCCGCAACTGTGGTTCAAATTTAATGAGAGCCCAGCTCCAGTTGCAATTAGTTGTGCTTTATTTAAGCCCATACTACTGGTTTCGGCCTCTGTGTTAGGCCATTTTCAAGTGTGACAGACGTTATGCCATAGAGAAAGCAACGTCAAGTGACGTTGCTTTCTCTGTGGCATAACGTCTGTCACACTTGAAAATGGCCTAACATAGAGGCCGAAACCGGTAGTGTGCGCTTAAATAAAGCACAACTAATTGCAACTGGAGCTGGACTTTCATTAAATTATTATGTTTTGCCGCAGCGTGGTTTTGACCATTTTTTGAAAACTTTACACAGCCGTATTTTCAAAACTGTTTGAGATAAAATTTTGATATTTTTCCTACTGTTAACCCCTACATCCGGTGTACCAAATTTTATTAATATCTGAAAGGGTGTGATAAAATAGGTGTGTTGATTTGACATGGAATTACCTTTCCACATACTTTATTTCATGCATAAGCTCCCCCCTCGCATATTCCCCTCCCCTACGATTTTTAATAATTAAAAAATTATTTTATTAATATCGCGCATAATTCCCTCTCTGGTTCGTTCTAACGGGAGTGGCCTTCAAATAACTTGACAATGAACAGCAATGGACGCAGCGGTACTGCCACGAACGAATATTTCCATTGTCACAACATACCGTAAATTTGAAACGTCAAGCCGCAGACATATTTCTAGGTCAGTTTGCTACAAGTCGTCGTCATGGCGAAATATTCAAACTACATGGCAAAATTTAAACTAAATGTGTTATCTTACGCCAATAGAAACGGAGTAAAAGCTGCAGGAAGGCATTTCTCCATCGATCCTAATTCAATACGGTATTGGCGGAGACAAAAAGATAAACTCATGGCTGCAAAGGCAAGGTCCAAATCTTTCCATGGGCCTAAAACAGGGAAATTTCCCGAAATTGATAATGGTGTAATTGCTTATGTCAATGAACTTCGGAATGATGGTTGTGCTGTCTCTTATGAAATGATTCAGAACAAAGCTCGCGAGATAGCTGCCATCCTAAACATTGACAGAAAGGACTTTAAAGGAAGCATTGGTTGGGTGATTCTTTATGAGACGGCAGAATCTCAGTCTACGAAGGAGAACATCTTTGTGCCAGCGATTACCTCGAGACTACACAGATAAGGTAATCGAATTCCGTCATTATGTAATACTAGTGCGACAGCAATATGACTATTTGCTCTCCCAGATTGGTAACGCTGACCAAATGCCAGTGTTTTTTGATATGCCACGGAACGCAACCATTGCTGCAACTGGCTCAAAAAGTGTCTTTGTGAAGACGACTGGAGCAGAGAAACTAAGATGCACAGTGATGTTGTGCGTTACAGCAGACGGCAATAAACTTCCTCTGTGTGTCATCTTTAAGAGGAAGACATTACCAAAGGAGACTATCCCACATGGAATTCACTTAAGAGTTCCAGAAAAGGGCTGGATGACAGCAGAATTGATGGTGGATTGGCTGGACAGTTTCTGGGGTCACCTTGTGGCTGTAAAGGAGAAAATGAAACGGATGGCGGTGGGATCTCATCAGCTGCTCCAGGAGGCAAGATAAGGAAGCTATTAGTACCGACGATGTGCGAGTGGCTAATCGGTGCATGGGAGAAAATATTGGTGTCAATATTGTGAAGAAGAGTTTTAAAAAAACTGGAATTTCTTGTGCCATTGACTGATCCGAGGACGACATGTTGTGGAATACCAATAGTGAAATTAAGATGATGACTTGTTATCCGATCCTGAAAATAGTGATGATCGTGACAAAAGTGAGGTCACAGAATAGAGAGAGAGAGAGAGAGAGAGAGAGAGAGAGAGAGAGAGAGAGAGAGAGAGAGAGAATACGGTAAACAAGGAAACAATGCATTGCTGCTCTTGATTGTAGGCATAATGAAGTCTTGGCATTACTGGTAATCCAGTTTTTTTGTGTTACGGTAATTGAAAATAAATTGTTTTAAGAAAATAAATACCGGTACATTAAGTTTAACATTAGTTGCAACTTCTGACGTTTGGCTTGTCGGGGTGGAGGAGACGCCGTTGCCCAGGCAACAGCAATAGTGAACAGGCTTTTCCACTCCCGCCGCCACCGGCTCGGCTTGTGACGCACCGCTGTCGCCAAAGCGTGTGTGAACAGTAGCACGTGGTGTCGCACGGTGGCCCTTTGCATTCTCTATCCTACATTGTTGTGTCCTACTGACAGAGAATGTTTCCAGGCGCCAGCGTGGCGTTAGATGTTGCCGGCGCGCTCAGCATACGCTGGAAACTATGCGGACCCTCCACTCGCTTCACACCGACATGTCAAAAGTCGCAACTAATTTTAAATGCACTGTAGGTACCATTTTTTCACAAATTGCTGTATACCGGTATCTTTTACCTGTCTAATACATAGTTTTTCTTCCTTTCTGAATAACTACTCGCATAATTCCCTCCCTAGTGTTTTCAAGAAAATGTTTAAAGAGAAAAAAGGGCGGGGGGAATTACTTGATAAAATACGGTATGTAACCATCTTTCATGGTTCTTAAACCAAGTGTTTGTTATGATTAAATTATGTTCCATGCAAAATTCTACCAGGTGGCTTCCCCTTTCATTCATTTTCCACAGTCCATATTCATCTACTATTTATCCTTCCTTTCCATTTCCTACTACTGTATTCCAGTCCCCCATCACAATTAAATTTTCCACTACCTTAACAGTCTGAATAATATCCTTTGCCACCTCACACATTTCTTCAATAAAATTAGCATCAGAGTTAATTGGTATGTATAAACTTTTACTAGTCTGGTCGGTGGCTTCATATCTATTTTGACTATGATAATGGGATCACTGAACTGCTCATAGTAGTTTACCTAATTCCTATTTTCCTATTCATTATTAGACCTACAAGAGTAGATATACCCCAACTAATTTTGTATTTATAACCCTAAACTCATCTTACAGAACTCCTGTTGATCTTTCCACCGAACTTCACTAATACCCACTCTATCTAACTTCAACCTATCCATTTACCTTTTTAAATTTTTGGACCTCCCTACTTGATTAAGGAATCTAATAGCGACACTGACTTAAAATCAGTGTTTCATAATTCCTTTTTGCATTATGCCCATCTCGTGCATGACAAGGTTCAAAGGCTGGGCGAGTCGATGAATGTACAGAATTCATGACTCCTTTACCTGATTTTTTTTCTTACAACTTAAAGAAGCACCACTGACATTTGTCACACCATCGTAGCAATAACTTCGCATGACATAATATTTACAGAAAAACTAGAGAGAATATTCATTAAAACATTTAGCAGTAGTTCAGGTGTAGTAGATACTATAGAAGCAACAACTAAATAATAATATAATAATAATAATAATAATTCATTAATCTGAAAATTATCCACTACTGGTATGTTCAGGAATTTTTAAGGAAGTCAGACGACTGAAGAATGTTAAAATTCATTACTCATTTGCCTCTCAGACAAACTTAACTCTTCCATAAACAACCTGATTTCATTGTGCATATCTAGTATTATATCCTATTAGGCCTACAATGATAAATATTTAAATTCCATAGTTTCGTCAGTTAGCAACACTAGGTGTGGTACCCAGTTTTACTCTTCTCAACCAAGATTTAAAATGTCAGACTAATAAAAAGTGAATTTCAAAAATTTAAGTGCTACCAACTACTGCCATCGGAATGATCGATAGTAGAAAAACATTGATCCTAACATCCATTTTAATATCAATTCAAAGAAATGGATGTATTATGAATATCGAAATGAAGACATTGACATCCTAGAATAACAGTGTTTTGGGTACCGAAACAAACAATTCTCAGCAGAACCACTGTGTCACATTACTAGACTGGCAATACTGAATACAGTATTATTGCTCACTCTGTCACTTTAAACAATGTATCAATGATTACTTGTATACAGATATAACATTCGTAAGAAATAGGGATAAAATAATTTTGCCGCATTAAAGTTTGACATGAAGGCTAAATTTTACTTACGGCAAAGGCGTAGTGTGCAAATGTTGGCAACAAAATGTTCGCTTTACGAGGGATGCATACAAGAACCTGTCAACTACAGAGCAAACACAGAATTAATTATTTACTTCATGGTCAACACGAAACACTATGCCCCTCATTCTAGTTGACTAGTTTTTCAAAGTGTGTCATTCGTTGGTCACTGCCAATTTCACCACACAACGCCACCACTGCCGTCAGTAAAATACTGTCGTGTACTAGATGAAGATATAATATACAAAACGGAAAGTACATTTATATTCGCCTATCTCGTTTGTGACTGATGTACAAAAAATATTAGAGGAAAGGACTACCTACAAAAAGAAATGATATCCCGTCAAAAACATAAAATATAGAAAAATGCAAGTCTCGCGACGAATTCCTTCCACTGTGAAAAGTCATGAGATCTTATGGGAAACAAAGTTGGTTATTTTAGTTAGTACTCATAGAACCACATATTTGTTATCTACCACTTATTTGTTACCTACCAACATTTATAGCAACTATATTACTATAAAACATATTTAGTTCTTTAATACATATAATAACTTCACGATCTCATCATAATATAATGACATCAGAACACATATAATGATTGCGCAAAATTTTACACATCAACACACAAAAATAATTTATATTCCACTACGTATCCAAACGTAATTACGTAGCAATGAAAAAACTCGAATGTGTGTAATGTATTTTAAATATTAATTTACACCTTTATAGAAATAAAGGTGTGTAATTTTGATATAGTCGTTACAGATGTTGGTATTAACTAATTAGATAAAAAAATATGACAAGGTGTTGAATAGGTGTTCCCCATTAACACTAACTAAAATAACTGACTTGGTTTCCCATGAGATCTTGTGACTTTTTATGGTGGAAGGAATTCTTCGTGAGACTTGCATTTTTGTACATTTTATGTTTTTGATGGGATAGATGAATATACAAGACTCTTGACTGACTGCTATATCAAGAGGCCAGGAAGAAAAAATTATCTACACCCTACACCTGTGTGATGAATTCAATCTCTCTTGATTTTGACTGACTCCTTCTGCTGTTCCCTCATACGTTTGAGAATGTTGCATCCCAACCCCCCCCCCTCTCCCCCCTCTCTCAACTGGCAGGGTCCTCTATCCTCGAGCCCTAGCTGGAGAAGAAGAAGAAGCCTCTTCTGACATCTCTCGCCAGAAAGGAGTCCATTTTCAGGTATCTGCTTGTCTACCAACGGATACCGATCAGTGTCTGAAGGGGCTACATCCTGCTAGTCATTGGGTTTTGCATTCCTCCTCTGCCTGTGAAGCTGCAACAAATAAGCCTTAGCAGTCATTCAGAGTATCCTAGGATGAAGTGGACAATAAGGTATCCTCCAAAAAGAAATAAATTCCAGGGGTCCCCATGCCTCTGACACTCACATGTTCTGCTTCTGAACCAGATGTTGACTTTCTGGTAGCCACTGTGGCATCAAATCTTCCTAAACATGTTTTAGAACCAATGTGTGCTGCTACCATATCCTTGTGAACTTTGGTAGTTTATGCCCCTGCTTCCTCCATCTTTTTAAATCCCAACAGGACATTGATAGCAATCTTATCTAATGCAGTTATAGTGGTATTTTCCATCATCAGAGAACTCTGCCTTTTGTGGCTACTGGGATTATTTTAAGAATTGCACTGTGATAAGAGCTTGGTGCGAATTTGCATATATACATTCCAATCTGTATTTATAGCAAATATGTGCCTCTCAGTATGACATTGGAGACTGGCTATTCGTTTAAGGGCATCTGTGGATATTTCCCTCTGCTATGTGTATCTCCATCCTGAAGGTGAAATGTTTCAAAATGTGTTGTCTGCTCTGATTTATCAGCAGCTCCCAGCTTTCCTAATTATTTTGTAACTTTAAAGCCAATAATCCTTTGTGATGTTGAACCATGATCCATGGCTGTGGTAAAGATAGCAAAAACTTGCCCATATAGAGCTTGGCCTTTGTCTATCGAATACTGGCTCTACTCACTCCATTATAGCATATGGATCGTACCTAACTGATCCTAGATAATCCTGGTTCTTTTTTTTCCCCCTCCATCCATTGCAACAGTGAACACTTTCAGATATTCTTGTCACCCCCAGCATCACTACACCGAGAGTCCACTTAGATGGACCCTCTACATTGCTAACTGGGATACTTGCACTCGTAACACCTGCCACATTGAGGCATCGGTGCACTTATTATTATTATTTTATTTTTTAATTGCACGAAACTTTGTTTCGTAAATCTTTCTGCCACGACAAAGACCTCCACGACGTAAATTTCACCAGGGAATATAGCAGACGTGCTGCATAGCACGGCTATAGTGAGGCTTCGACCTCCAATCTATATATGTATATCGAATCGATACATTTTTAAACAATATTTATGGAATAAGGGAATGTTTCTGAACTGGAGATTAGAGTGCTACAAACCCTCACGTACTGAAAAAAAAAAAAAATCTTGTTTGTCCTATACCTGACCTAACTTTAACTTTTAAAAAAGTTACCTGTAGTGTAGCCTTGAGAAGGCTGGGTTTAGGTTAAACAAGAAGTTTTTTTTTTTAAAGTTCGTGAGGGCGCGTAGCGGGTCTGAATCTACAGTTCAGAAACACTACATTGATTTACAGTTGTATGTTCAATATATATCATTTCAGGCTGAGCTACTTAGAGTGTAAACTTTCTTGTAAATAACCCAGAAAGCTGTGCAATACACTTTAGGTTCCTGCCTAACCACATCCTTTAAAATCACAACATATTCATAAAAATAATAACATTCGCTTGTTCTATATGTATCGTTTCGATACTTCACCACTTTGATATATATCACTTTGGAGGTCAAAGCTACACTAAGCAACACATATGCGAAATTACCGCTTCAGACTAAATTTCAATCTAATTTTTTTGTACCGTCGTATAAGATGACCTCGGATTTTGGGGCCTTTTCTTATGATTCAGCCATCGTCTCATCTGCGGAAATATACGGTAGATAAAAAGTGGGTACTATAGCCAAGTAAATACAGTATTACAATGTACTCACATATACCAGTCATCGTATAACATGAGTTTATTGGAAAGACACAGCATTCCTGGTCCGACCCCTAGATAGAAACTATCTGCAAAAATGGTAAATTAGCACAGTTGTAGCCTAATATTGTTGCACACTTTCCCCTACAACTAAAGATAAAAGAAAAATTGTATACAATTTTCTTTTTCCAGATTAGAGCATTGAGGAGAAATGTTCTTACTGTTTGGTACATTTCGTGTTATTTTGTATTCCAGTTTGAGCACACACCATCTTAGTAAGAAAGCTATTCATAGCACAGTTAAGCCCTCAGGTCATTCATCACGGTAGAATATAATTCAATAGGAATCCTCTGCCAGGTATGTTATAGATATTGACACACCACTATATTATGGCAAAAAAGGTTTCAACACTAGTATTATAACTCAAAAACTAGGTAACATTGGATGGCCATTGTTAATCCAAGCACTTCAGTGAATGATATTTGCAACCTATACTGTCAAACATGAAGAAGAAGAAGAAGAAGAAGGAAAAAACTCTCTCTTTCGTATTCTGGAAGGGAAAAAGAAAGAAATCGTACTATTTTTATTTTATGCATTGATATACAGGAGATTCTGTGACAATATTAGCCAAAACTGTGATATTTTACTGCTTTTGACATTATTTCTTTTGAAAGGTGCAGATCACAAATGCTGGGTCTTCCCAGTACATCCATGTGACATGATGTCTTCATTCATTTGAGTACAGTTTAGTATTAAGTTTTCATCTTATGTCAGGAGTATGGGATGATTTTACATTTTTCTCTCATATCTTGCTATTCTCTCTATTATGAAAGAATTGGAATCTTTGTTGATTTGTACAGAGAAGCATACAACATGTCCCAAAATTCTATGACAAGTAGATGTAGCAGATACTGGCCTACTTTTTCATATGTATATTGCACCTGAAGATGCAGCTTAAAGTGTGTGAAACCAGTCATACCAAGTCAATAGAAGAATTTAGCAGGTAAGGCAGTAGTTATCTCTTATGGGATGACTGTGATAGGTTAGCTATGCCGGAAATTGTCTGTACCAACTACAGCCATTTCACTTATACCAAAACAGCAACTCTCAACAGTCGCTGCACCATGGATCTTTAGGCAGTGAACAGACCGTCTTCTGTTGTTTTACTTCAAATCGTTTTTTATACATACTTACAGACATTTTGTGAAAGTAATGCTTCCAGTGATGATTCTGGAATTCTGCAGCCATACTATAAAGGCCTATGTATTTCCAATACATTACATTTGTTTATGTTGATAACCAGTTGCCGCTCCTTGCAGAGTGTCGCTAAGCTGTAGATCCTCCTCCATTTTACTGAAATTTTCCAGCATTGTTATTTCTTGTTAACTACAGCATCACCTGCTAAAAGCCTGTTTGAAATTAATATATTATCTGCTAGGTCAATTGTGTAGACAGTATTATGAAATTTAATGTATTCCTTGGAGCACACCACATCTTTAAGACTTCTTGAAAATGCCGTGCTGTATTCTGTTTACTAGAAACATTTACGTCTAAACACACAATTGGTCTGATATTCCGTACACTCGTATTTTGTTCCTTTAGTGACAGTCTGGAACCATATTGAAAACCTTCTGGAAGACAAGAAATACTGTATTTACCTGGGAGGCTGTATGTACTACTTGCTGGGTCTCGTGGACAAACTGTGCAAGCTGACTTTCACATGATTGTTGCTATTGGAAATTGGAATCTTTGTTGATTTGTACAGAAAAGCTTACCTCACGTCCCAAAATTCTATGAGAGACAGATGTAGGAGATACAGGCCTATTTTTGCGTATTTGGTCATGACTCTTCATGGATGTGTTTTTCTTTATCCCAATTGAATTGCTTCAGTTCTAGAGACCTTTAGTGTATTCCTTCTGAAAGGGGATAGTTCCTTTGTATACTCGGTTTAGAATTGGATTGGTATTCTGTGAGCTCCAGTGGCCTTTCTTCTGTTGAGGAATTTAAGTTCATTTTCTGTTCATTGGTCTTTTATTTCAGTGTATGTCATTATGTCATTTGTTCAATTATTTGTAGGAGATCTTCAGTGTAATCTTCCTCTGTGAAACAGCTTTGGAGAAAGATGTTTAACATTTTGGCCTTCTGTGTGTTATTTTCTGTTTCAGATCCATTATAGTCACAAAGTGTCTGAGCATATGGCTTTAATTTGTTTAATGGTTTAAGATGGAACTAAACCACATGCACATAGAACTTTAACTTTGAATTCAATGAATGCATGGCCCTTTCTATGATTTTTTCACAATTTAATCTTTACTTATCAGTGAGCCTTTTACTTCCTTTAAATATGTAGTGAAGTACTATCTACTTTGATAGCTATGATCTAATTCTGTTGTTGAACCATGGACGTTTCTCACCTCTCAAGATTTTACTGGTCACGCATTAGTGTCAAGTATATTGTACTATGTTCTTGAACTTTTCAGTGGATGCTCAACATACTCAGTGCTGGAGATGAAATTTTCTTGTATAACCACAGCCATTCTGTGGGAGGGAGAATTTCAGTGCTCGCTTAGGCAGTGATTTAGATTGGTTTTTGAAATGAAACTTTCAACTCGCCATATATATTAGGCTGTTAATCTTGTATTAAGTTTGTCTGTACACAACTTCATTAGTTACCAAAAGTACCAGCCTGAAATAAATTTGCGAAGTTGATTTTGAGTGATTTTTCACTGTATTCATTCTCTGTGTTAATAGACACATGCGAGAATAAGATCCCCAATAGTTATAAAGGGATTAAAAAGGTAAAGCAGTCAACAATCAGAAGATTGGTTTGAACACCACAGTGGTTTACTAGGCATGGTCCTGTTTGGAGGTGGTATGCCGTTGCCTTCCTCCGACTTTTGAACTGACTGACCCAGCCAGTTATAGGGGGTTCTACAGTTTAACGTGGGTTCTGAACCATGGTGCTACTCGGTATTTTTCACATGAGCAATACTGGCAGAGGTGAAAGAAGTGGGAAGTGACAGATAAAAATCCTAGGACCTGGTGGGGATCAAACCCGTGACCTTTGGATTTATAGTCTAGCACTCTACCACTGTGCAACCATAAAGGGATTTACGGTTGTTATTGTGCATATGTCATGACTAGTAAGATATGCTATTTTGTTTACATTTCTGTGGCAGTGTCTTAGTCTTTGGCTGTTATGAAAAATGAGGAAAACATTTGTGCTGTCAGTTATCTTCTTTTATAATACAGAGAATACCAGGATATAAGAGAATATGGAGAACTGTTATCAGGTTGTAGGATAGTTTGGCAAATTCTCTTAAATATTCAAATGTTTGTAAACCTTTTGGACCAAACTGATATGGTCATCAGTCCCTAGGCTTACAAACTACTTAAACTAACTTACACTAAGAACAACTCATACACCAATGTTTGAGAGAGCACTTGAACCTCCGGCGAGGGCGGCTGTCCAGTCCGTAGCATGATGCCTTAGACAATGTGGTTATTCCCTTGCAGCACTCATAAATAAATTTGAATAATTTGCTCATACCAGTGCCTTGTAAAGCTCTGTAACTAGATGATGAAAGAGAGAACATACCAGCTTTTTGTTTATAGGAGAAGCGTGTCAAGAAGATAAAGAGGGATCTCGAAGGATGGCGAGAAGTTTTGATACCCCTCAATTCTATTCTCCTTTGGGAGAAAAACTGGTATCCTGGCATGTTGTTTGGAATTACAACAACTCTCTTTTTGTAAGTAGCCCGTGCATACAGTAAGTAGCCTACTGTTTAGTATTCATTGTTTTGAAATGCTTAATCCGTATACTTTCATAGAATTTTTTGACCACTCTATAATGTTAAAAAAAAATCATCAATCACTGTGATAAACATGCTAGAAAAATTAGGTGCACCATACTTACAAATATTATAAATGTGAAAGTAACTTCAATACACTTTCACTACTAAGCTGCTAAACTGATTATGATCCAATTTGGTTTGTAGATAGCTTGAATGGTGATGACAGATATAGGCTACTTTAGAAAGTAATCCTTAAATTTTTATTTAGATGACTTGAGACACGTGCAAGATAGTTTAGGAAATGCTTTTTTTTTTTTGAACCATCAGCTGTTTATCATACTTATAACTTTGACTAGTTTTGATTCTAAACCATCATCACTGACTGTAAGTTAAAGTAACTGATTAGGTGGATATGATAGTAGATGTTGCATCCACTTAACCAGTTACTTTAACTTATAGTCAGTGATGACGTTTTAGAACTGAAACCAGTCGAAGGTATAACAAACTGCTGTTGGTTCATAATTCCTAAAATACTTTAGAAAGGGTTTCATTCAACATATTTATTGATTTTTAAGCATAACTCAAAATATGAAACAGTAATTACTCTTTTGAAAAGGTATTTACTGTTTGACTTAATAACTTGATCATAGTCATTCATTTTTAATGGTACAGTATATTCTACATAATACAATTCAGGGTAATGATTGCAATGCTTAAACAATCCTCAAAGTGTTCAGCCATACTTCCATACTAATACTAGTCTAGTCACAAACTCATCTCATTTTACCCACTGACTGTCGCCCATCTTTTATAGCTTGTAAGGTGCTTAGACATGAAATAATCATTTAAATACTGCACAGCTCACAGTAGCTCTAAGTGAGGCAAGCAAACATTACTGTACTTAAAAATACTAGAAAATTAGCTTTCTTCAATATTTAAATATTTTAAAAGTTGTACAGTTTACATTAATACCATAACTAGATTAGTTACTTATGCTAGAGCTTGTGGTGGTGTGTGTCTTCCTGATTTTCGAACAAACGATCAGAGGTTAAAACCCCAGTGGAGATTTTATATATACCTCCATTATGACAGCTGCCATCCAGTTCACATCAAAAATTCCCTTCCCTACAGCATAGGTCTTAGTGGCAAACAAGTCTGCTGCAGTCCCGAATCCCTGAACCAGTACACCAGTAACCTAATAACTGCTTTCACATCCTGCAACTATCCTCCTGAGCTGGTACAGAAGGAAATTGCCAGGGCCAGATCCTCATCCCCCCCAAACCCAGAACCCTCCACAGAAGAATCCCAAAAGTGCCCCTCCTGTCACGGATACTTTCCAATACTGGTTCAGACTCTGTACGAGCCTCCCAGGGGGCCCACAGCTCTTTTGTGGGTACGTGTGTTGTGGCACGCACGGGGCCCTGAGCCGAAGCAACCTTTTTTCCCGCCCCAGGCTGCTTCCTTTTCCCTCCCGGTTCATGCCTTAGCCCGGAGACGGGTGTCCATTGTGAGTCAAGGTGGTTTCCTGTCCTAGTTTCTCTCTTTCCTTGGTTTCTTCCTTTCTTAACCTTTGCTTCTGTCTTTCTCTCCTTGCTGTACTTTCCTAGCCTTCCTCTCCTTCTCATTTAGTCTCCACTTCGGCGTTTGAGACACTTCTTTCTCTTCACTTCCTCTATTCTTCTTCTTTCCTCCCTGTGTGTGTCTGTAGGCCGACCCACGCATTATCATGCGTAGCAGGTGACGGGGTAATGCGTAATTCCCCGCCCCAGGTAGAAAAGTAGGGCACATACGTACCCCCTGGTACAGGCCAGGCCCAGGGAGGGGTGATTACCCGAGCTGGAACCTTCCGAACATGCCGATTGATCCCTCCGTCCGTTCTTGGGAGGTGTGACCTGATGTGTGAACAATCACCTAAGGTGGGTAAGCCCTCAGAGGGCCCCCACTAGGAAGGAGCGCTCCATCGGAGACGCCGGTAATCACGGGGGACACTTCCGCAATGACTTCCTTCTCTTCTACTGTGACTTTGACCTAAAAAAAGATAGATAGATTACCTCAGCATAAGAAAACTTTGCCTAATCTTCCGAAATTTCTGGTAGTTTCCCGAACTGACGGTCAAGATTTCACTTCTGTAAATCCATTCGTCATTCAGAAAGGTGTTGATGAGATTGCTGGCCCTGTTAGGACCAGTTCGCAGCAGTGCAATGGAACATTGTTGCTGGAAGCGGACAGTGCTTTCCAGGTGCAAAAACTAAAACGAACTACGTTGGTACATTGCTACACATGTATCCTGTCCAGGTAGAAGCGCATCGCATACTCAACTCATCACGGGGGGGGGGGGGGGGGGTAGTTTTCATGAGATAACTTGTTGGGTTGCCAGGCGAAGAAATACGAAACTACAAGTCTGATCAGGGTGTAACAGCCATGCATAGGGTGTTGAAAAAGGTCGATAACCAGCTGACAGCAACTGATACTGTGTTTTGATGTTCGACAAGAGTTGAACTCCCGTCCAAGGTCAAAGCAGGGTATGAAGTTATCTCCGTTTGCTCTTATGTACCAAACCCAACGCGCTGTTTCCAATGTCATAGATACAACCACACCCCTCAATCTTGCCCTAATACAGCAAAATGTTCCATGAGGGCGATTGCCTGCCTCCATCCCCTCACTGCCTTAATTGCAATGATGACCATCCAGCTTCCTCTAGGGACTGCCCTGTTTATAAGGATGAAAAGGTCATTCAGCAAATTCGCGTTAAGGAAAAGGTCTCAACATCTGCTGCTCGAAAGTTGTTGGCGAGTCGGAAGCCCACTGTCCTTCCAGCGAGCACATACAGTAAGGTCCTCACCTCCACTCGACCTACTAAGGATGCTGGTATGCAGACCTGTGATTTCACTTTCGCTAACACAGTTGTGTGATTGGCCAGCCCGAAGATTGCCCGTTCCACGTCCCTGCTTCCTCCTGCTGCTTCTAAAGTTCAGTCTTTGTCAAACTCTAATAAACCCCGGGCACCTAAACAAGATGCCCGGACTTCGAAAAAGGAACCTGTCCATGAAGATTTTCTGCTTTCTCAGGCTTCTCAACCGTCAACTGCCTTTTCTCACCGTCACCCTTCCAAAAGAGTAAAAAAAAAAAAAAAGAGAGAGAATTCCTCTACTTCCCCACCGAGGCGTGACTCATCCGTCACGGCGCCCAACAGTAGTCACGTCCCATCATCTTCTGTCTCGCCGGGACACAATACTGTTAGCCGGGCAACTGGCATTTTACCAGCGGCAGAAGCTGCCCCTCCTGATCAACTCGGGAAGGTGGCAGATGCGTCAGTTGAACCCATGGAACACGATTCTCTGCCTCTAGATAGCAATAGTAGTGCTCCCTCGAAGTCCAGTCCTCAGCAGCTGTCGAGGTGACCCCGCGTGCTTGTTCCTTTTTATCTTCTTTTCATCTCTCATTTTTTATCATGGTCCTCCTTCAGTGGAATATTCGCGGCATTCATTACAATCGGGAGGAATTAAAACTACTCCTTCGAATGCACTACCCACTTCTAGTTTGTCTCCGAAAAACTGTTACGTCCATGTGATCATGCAGACTTCCCCCACTACACCTCTGTGGGGGTCGACCTGCCACCTGTGGGAGGTACCCCAGCCCATTGAGGGGTTCTGATGCTCATTTGGGACGACGTCCATTACCGACCCATTTCACTGCATACTCACCTACAGGCAGTTGCCGTCCGCATCACTCTATCAACCTTTCCCTTTTCCCTTTGTAATATCTATTCGCCATCGTTATCTGCCCTTACTAGGGCAGATGTGCTACACCTCGTTGACCAGCTCCCTTCACCTTTCGTGTTGGTAGGCAACTTCAATGCCGTCCACCCCCTATGGGGCTCTCCAGCACCTTGTCCGAGAGGCTCCCTTTTGGTGGACCTTTTCCAACACCTCAATCTAGTCTGCCTCAACACCGGTGCACTGACCTTTCTTTCCGACACAACACATACTATATTCCCATATAGACCTCGCAATATGCACTACTCAGCTGCCGTTCGGTTTGAGTGGTATGCACTTTCTGACACGTACTCGAGTGACCATTTCCCTTGTGTCATCCACTTCCTGCATCATTCCCCATCTCCTTGTCCCACCAGTTGGAACATCTCTAAAGCCGACTGGGGGCTTTATTCTTCCATGGCTGTTTTTCACGATCAGAATTTTTCCAGCTGTGACAGTCAGGTCACATAACTCACAGAGGTTATTCTCACCGCTGCCGAACATTCCATACCTCATACATCCTCTTCTCCACGTCGCGTCCCGGTCCTTTGGTGGACTGCAGCCTGCCGCAACGCACTTAGAGCCCGGCGCCGTGCTGTAGGCACCATCCGCCGCCACCCAACTTTGGCGAATAGTATCAATTATAAGCGACTGCAAGCGCAATGTCGTTGTCTTATAAACGACAGCAAAAAAGCTTGCTGGACTGCTTTTACCAGTTCCTTTAACCGATTTACTCCCTCCTCGGCTGTTTGGGGTGGCCTACGTCGCTTATCCGGCATTAAGGTCCGCTCCCCGATTTCTGGCCTGACCGTCGAGAACGCAGTCCTTGTCGACCCCACTAATGTTTCCAACGCTTTGGGCTGCTTTTTTGTGGAGGTTTTGAGCTCTGCCCATTACCACCCTGCCTTTCTCCCTCGCAAACAGGTAGAGGAGGCACGGCCGCCTTCTTTCCGCTCTTTTAATCGTGAAAATTATTACGTCTCCTTCACCATGCAGGAGCTGAACCGTGCTCTCGCCCTGTCCCGATCTTCTGCTCCTGGGCCCGATTCCATCCATATTGAGATGCTGAAGAACCTTTCTCCTGCGGGCAAGTGTTTCCTACTTAGCACCTATAATCGCATATGGACTAGAGGTCAGGTTCCCACAAGTTAGCGTGAAGCCATTGTTGTCCCCATCCCCAAACCAGGGAAGGACAAACATCTTCCATCCAGTTATCGCCCCATTTCTCTGACGAGCTGCATCTGTAAGGTGATGGAACGCATGGTTAACGCTCGGTTGGTCTGGCTCCTCGAATCGACGCCTCCTGACTAATATTCAATGTGGTTTTCGTATACACCGCTCTGCTGGTGATCACCTCGTCACCTTGTCGACCTTCGGTATGAATAACTTTCTAAGGAAGCGTCAAACAGTAGCAGTGCTCTTCGACTTGGAAAAGGCTTACTATATCTGTTGGAGAGCGGGCATTCTCCACACATTGTACACATGGGACCATCGTGGCCGCCTCCCTCTCTTTATACAAGCGTTTTTGGCAGATCGCAAGCTCTGGGTCCCCTCAGGGGACTCACCGCTCTGTGGTGAGTACGTGCGTGGCGAGCACGGGGCCCCAGCCTTTGTAGCACTCTTTCCTTTCCGTGCTACATGACGCTTCTTCTACTGTCCTTTTCCCCTCTCTTGGGGACCGAGTCTGTGCATCCTTCGGGGAACCGAAGTTCTGACCCTTTTGGCTTTACAGTCTTCTTTCACCTCTTTCTTTGCCTCCGCGTCTGCGTTTGAGGCTTCTCCTCCTACTATTTCTCTCTTCCTCCTCCCTGTACGCACTTGAAGGCCACCCATATGGGTGACTGGGTAATGCGTAAGTCCCAGCCCCGGGCTGGCATGTAGGGTGCGTGCGTACCCCCTGGTTAAGGCCAGGCCAGGGGAGGGGTGATTGCCTGCGCTGATACCTTCCCGATTCGCCGATTGGTCCCTCCGTCTGTAGATCGGGAGGTGTGACCTGGGGTGTGAACAATCACCCAAGGCGGGTGTGCTTCCATTGGGGGCCCCCAGCAGGAAGGAGCGTGCCATCGGAGACACTGGCAATCGTGGGGGATACAACCGCGATGGTTCTAAAAAAAAGAAAATGTAAAGAGTCTTTAGAAATTGATGTACTAGACAATAGTGTGTCTGAACAGAAAAATTTACAGACATCGAAGTTCCTTGTGGTGACCCGTACCGAGGAAGGACAATCCTTTTCGTCGGTGAACCCATTTATTATTCAAAAAGGGGTTGATGCCATTGCCGGCCCAGTTAAGACCTGCAACCGCCTACGTAATGGAACACTACTGTTAGAAACAGAAAGTGGCTCCCAGGCACAGTGGCTGCTTAAGGCTACTCTGCTCCACAGCTACCCGGTTCGTGTTGAGCTCCATCCGACCCTCAATTATTCCCGAGGGGTAGTCTTCTCGGCCAGTTTGGACGGTCTGACTGAGGATGAACTGAAAGAATATCTGGCAGCTCAAGGCGTCGTCGCAGTACACAGGGTGACAAAAAAAGAGAACAATGTTGTAGTGCCCACTCGCACAGTGTTTCTGACCTTCGACCGAGTGGCTCTGCCGCCGAAGATCAAGGCAGGGTATGAGGTCATCACAGTACGACCTTATATCCCTAACCCTACTCGGTGTTATCAGTGCCATCGATTTAACCACACAAGCCAGTCTTGCAAGAACCCAGTCATATGTGTCACCTGTGGTAAAGAGGCCCATGAGGGGATTTGTCCACCACCGTCCCCTCATTGCATCAATTGTAACGGGAATCATGCTGCTTCCTCCCGGGAATGTCCCGTGTTTGCCGATGAACGAGCCATCCAGGAAATCCGTGTAAAGGAAAAGGTTCCCATACCAGTTGCACGTAAGATGTACGCCAGTCGTAAGCCTAAGACCCCGCCGCGTGGTAACTACAGTACTGTAGTTGCAACGCCTCCAACAACACGGGATATGGCCACACAGACTTGTGACCTACAGTTTACGACAGTAGTTGTCAAACAGTCTACATCGACAACGGCGTCACGTTCAACGAAAAGTGTGAGTACCTCTTCCAAGTCTTCATCTTCATCTTCAGCTGTGAAACCACAGATAGAGACGCGAAAGTCTAAGAAAGAGCATTCGCGCGAGGATTTCCTCCGCACCCCTACCAAAACGTCTGAGCCAACCAAGGAGCTTCACCAGGGCTCCAAGAAATCAAATAGGGGGAAAACTCTCCCCCCTCCTACCCCACAATGTGACGATGGCATCCCCTGGAAGCCTATAGTCTCTCCAGGTGCATCAGCCAAAGATGGGGCTGCCGACCACACTCACGCAGCTGCTGTGGTAACCTCTGAGAATATGGAGCAAGACCCTCCTGTCTCAGACACCACCAGTTGCGAACATTCGCACTGTGGCCCGCCGCCTTCGTCGGGCTGATGTCCACCTTCATCTCATTTTATCCCATTATGGATATTCTTCAATGGAACATTCGTGGTATCCGGTCGAATTGGACAGAACTGCAGCTTTTAACGCGAACATATCATCCAATCATCTTCTCTCTACAGGAGACAAAATTGCTCCCTGGTACTCGAATTACTTTCCCACGCTACACTACCGTTCGCTTTGACCTTCCTCCAGTGGCAGGAATTCCAGCCCACGGGGGCGTAATGTTGCTTATTCGGGATGACGTACACAGTACACCGGTCCCTTTGTGTACTCCAATACAAGCTGTTGCTGTCCGGATATACCTTCCTGGATTTGTCTTCACACTGTGCAATATTTACGCTCCTTCCTCTTTTCCCGTCACTAGATCAGATCTCCTAGATCTTATTGACCAGCTTCCGCGTCCGTTTTTGTTGGAGGGAGATTTCAATGCCCACCACCCCCTTTGGGGCTCCCCACGACCATGTCCACGGGGCTCCCTCCTGGCAGATATACTGAACCACCTTCAGCTCATCTGCCTTAACACTGGTGAACCAACTTATCTTTCAGACACCACAAATACTTTCAGCCATATAGATCTAGCTATCTGCACTGCTCAGCTGGCACGGCGTCTTGAATGGTCTGCTCTCTCAGACACACATTCGAGCGATCATTTTCCGTGTGTAATTCACCTAATGATGCCTGACACCCTTGAGCATCCACGCCGCTGGCAGTTAACGAAAGCGGACTGGGAGCTCTACACGTCACTGGCGGATTTTGGTACTTACCATTATCCTAGTATAGACGACCAAGTGGAACACATTACCACAGTTATTCTGACAGCCGCAGAATGTTCCATCCCCTGCAAGACTTCCCACGCACGTCGTCCCCTTGTCCCGTGGTGGACCGCGGAATGCCGTGACGCTCTGCGAGCACGGCGACGTGCCCTTAGAATCTTCAAACAACGGCCCACGCTCGACAACTGCATCCGATACAAACGGCTGCGGGCCTATTGTCGTCGCCTCTTTCGCGACTGTAAACGCGCCAGTTGGCGCTCATTCACGAGCTCTTTTAATAGGTCTACCCCTTCCTCCATCATTTGGGGTAACCTTCGAAAAATTTCGGGCACTATGGCTCATTCCCCAATTCCCGGTCTGTGTGTCGCAACTGACACCGTCGTCGATCCTCCACAAATAGCCAACGCACTGGGTCGACATTTTGCAGAGGTCTCTAGCTCTTCACATTACACTGACGCTTTCCTAGCTAGGAAACGGACGGTGGAGGCGACTCCATTGCCCTTTACCTCTCAGAACCGTGAATGCTACAATACCGAGTTTACTGTACGAGAGCTTCACCACGCACTCTCGTCTTCGCGGTCCTCCGCTCCAGGACCAGATGGCATTCACGTGGCGATGCTGCAACACCTTTCACCAACGAGCTTGCACTTCCTACTGGCCACCTACAATCGCATATGGATAGAAGGCACCTTTCCGCGACGCTGGCGTGAAGCCATAGTCATTCCCATACCAAAGCCTGGGAAGGACAAATGTCTTCCTTCCAGCTACCGCCCCATTTCCCTCACCAGTAGCATATGCAAGGTGATGGAACGCATGATTCACGGGCGCCTGGTATGGTGGCTTGAAACGCGACAACTCCTGTCTAATGTCCAATGTGGGTTTCGCAAGCACCGTTCTGCGGTGGATCATCTTGTTGCCCTATCTACCTCAGTAATGAATAACTTTTTACGGAAGCGCCAGACAGTAGCGGTGTTCTTTGATCTGGAAAAGGCATACGACACCTGCTGGAGGATGGGCATCCTCCGCACTCTGCATACATGGGGTTTTCGGGGTCGCCTGCCAATTTTTATCCGCGAATTTTTAACAGACCGTGTTTTTAAAGTGCGTGTTGGTTCGGTTTTATCGAGCACTTTTAATCAGGAGAACGGAGTCCCCCAGGGCTCGGTCCTGAGCGTTGTTTTATTTGCAGTGGCAATCAATTCTATAGCCGATCACCTTCCACTGGGAGTGTCGGCGTCCCTATTTGTTGACGACTTCGCGATCTACAGCAGCTCTGAGCAAACGGGTCTCCTGGAGCGGCGCCTCCAGCGGTGCCTAGACAATCTCCACGCGTGGAGTATGGACACTGGCTTTCGATTCTCAGCCGACAAGACAGTCTGCATGAACTTCTGGCGGCGGAAGGAGTTCCTTCCCCCATCCCTTCGACTGGGCCCCATAGTACTTCCATTTGTGGATACCACGACGTTCTTGGGACTTGTTCTCGACAGGAAGTTAAGTTGGTCTCCCCACATATCCCGTTTGGCAGCTCGCTGTACCCGCTCTCTCAATGTGCTGCGGGTGTTAAGTGGCACCTCGTGGGGAGCTGACAGGTCTACTCTCCTCCATCTGTATCGCACCATAGTTCGGTCCAAACTGGACTATGGTAGCATCGTTTATTCTTCGGCTCGACCGTCCATACTGCGCTGCCTTAATACAATCCACCACCACGGTCTCCGTCTGGCGACAGGAGCGTTTTATACTAGCCCCGTTGAGAGCCTCTATGCCGAGGCCGCCGAACTACCCCTTTCTTACCGTCGGGAACTCCTGCTTAGCCGTTACGCTAGTCGTTTGTCGTCCATGCGAGGACACCCGACGTACGCAGTTTTTTTTAACGACTCACTTGACAGTCTCTTCACTCTGCGCCCGTCTGCTCTGCTACCACCGGGAGTACGCTTGCGTTCGCTACTCGGCCAGCTTGGCGTTACAATGCCTGCTATCTTCTCGACTGGAGAGAGCACCTCTCCACCGTGGCGAAGCCCCGAAGTCCGTGTTAACTTTGATCTTCATTCTCTTCCAAAGGACTCCACACCTCGTTTCGTCTACCAGAGAGAATTTCACGCACTCCGGTTTAAATTTGATGACAATTTGTTCATTTACACTGATGGCTCAAAGACAGACCAGGGTGTTGGGTGTGCTTTTGTACTTGGCAACGTCTCTTTTAAATATCGTCTTCCTGAGTGGAGTTCCATTTTTACAGCTGAGCTGTATGCATTATACCAAGCCACACAATACGTCCGGCGCCACTCGCTCAGTAAGACTGTCATTTGCTCGGACTCAATGAGTGCTTTGTTGAGCCTTCGCATCCTATATCCGGCCCATCCCCTGGTACAAAGCATCCGCAATTGCCTTACTTCTCTTTCAACGAGCGGAACTACGGTGACGTTTCTGTGGGTCCCTGGCCATGTGGGAGTGTTGGGGAATGAGGCTGCGGATATGGCTGCCAAGGAAGCAGTTCTCCTTCCTCGGCTATCTACCTTTTCCACCAGCTCTGATGACCTTCGCGCTGGTATCTCCCAGCGTATTATCTCGCGTTGGTATCTACATTGGTCATCCCTGTCAGGGAACAAATTGCGAGCCATTAAACCTGTGCCTGATATCTGGTCAACGTCATCTCGACCCTCCCGCCGAGAGGAGATTGTTCTAGCCCGGCTTCGTATTGGCCACTGCCGTTTTAGCCACCAGCATTTATTACGTGGTGGTCCTGCTCCCTTATGTGAGCACTGTGATGCACCTTTTACTGTGAACCATCTTTTAGTGCAATGTCCATTTTTTAACCGTCTCCGTCATGATCTGTGTTTCCCATTTGAATTGTCTGCCATTTTAGCTGATGACCCGCAATCGGTTAACAGAGTTTTACTTTTTATACATCGTGCAAATATGGCGAAAGCCATTTAATTTCTAACCCCGGTTCTTTTTTACTTTGGGCAGTGTTGGGCGCTAATGACCACAGCAGTTGTGCGCCCTAAAACCACAAAAAAAAAAAAAAGCTCTGGGTACGGGTGGGCTCTGTTTTGTCAGATACTTTTTGCCAGGAGAATGGGGTGCCACAGGGCTCTGTCTTGAGCGTGGCTCTTTTTGCCATTGCAATCAATCCAATCGTAGATTGCCTTTCGGCCGACGTTTCCGGATCCCTTTTTGTAGACGATTTTGCAATTTATTGCAGCGCCCAGTGGACGTGTCTCTTGGAGCGTTGTCTTCAACACTGTCTTGACCGCCTATATTCCTGGAGCATTGCGAACGGCTTCCGCTTCTCCACTGAGAAAACAGTGTGTATAAACTTCTGGAGATACAAGGAATTTCTTCCACCATCTCTACGTCTCGGCCCCGTTGCTCTCTCATTCATGGAGACAACAAAATTCTTGGGGCTAATGTTGGATCGGAAATTTTGCTGGTCCCCACACATGTCCTACCTGGCTGCCCGTTGTGCCCGATCCCTTAATGTTCTTCGTGTCCTCAGTGGCACATCATGGGGAGCGGATCATACCATCCTGCTTCACCTTTACCAGGCCATTGTTCAGTCGAAGCTCGACTACGGAAGCTTTGTATACTCTTCTGCACGGCCGTCGCTTCTTCGCCGTCCAACACTATTCACCATCAGGTATAACGCCTGGCGACTGATGTATTTTATACCAGCCCTGTTGAAAGTCTTTATGCCGAAGCTGCTGTATTACCCTTGACCTCTCGGCGTGACATACTCTTGTGTCAGTATGCATGCCGACTGCGGTCGATGCTCAACCATCCATCTTACCAATTATTCTTTGATGACTCACTCGATCACCAATATCGGTTGTCTGCGATAGTCTTGCTTCCACCGGGAGTTCGGTTTTGCTGCCTGCTTCAACGGCTCGATTTTACCCTTCCTTCCACCTTTAGGTTGAGCGAGAGCCCATTGCCACCGTTGCATCAGGCCCAGGTTCACACCCACATTGAACTTAGTTCGCTCCCCAAGGACAGCACTCCTGATTTGGGCTTGTCGAACTCCGTTCTCGGTTTGATAATGCCATATTTATCTACACTGATGGTTCCAAGAGCACTGACGGTGTCGGATCTGCCTTCTTCGTCGGGGTCAATCTGTTCCAATAAAAGCTCCCTGACTGGTGCTCAAATTTCATGGCTGAGCTTTTTGCCCTCCACCAGGCTGTTTTATACATCCGCCGTCGCCGCCATCCCTTTTATGGCATCTGTTCTGACTCTCTTAGTGCCCTACATAGTCTTAAGGACCCTTTCTCGACCCATCATGTCGTTTATCGAATCCAACGCTCCCTTCAGTTGCTAGCAGACAATGGCTGTCACATTTGTTTTCTGTGGGTCCCTGGCCACGTGGGTGTGCCCGGGAATGAGACCGCCGACATTGCAGCCAAGGCAGCAGCTCTTTTGCCTCGCATGGCTACTTTTCGCGTCCCATCAGACGATGTTCAACAGGCTATTCGCCAATGTGTTGTGTTGTTGTTCTGGCACAGTTCATGGTTCTCACTCCATGACAATAAATTGAGAACCGTAAAACCAATCCCGACCGCTTGGAAGACCACCTCACGCCCCTCTCGACGAGATGAGGTCATCCTAACCCAGTTGCGGAACGGTCACTGCCGATTCGGCCACCGTCATTCGCTAACCGCCGACCTTGCACCACTGTGCTCCTGTGGTGAATCGCTGACAGTGCGACATGTTTTACTGTCTTGTCCTAACTTTAATCATCTCCGTGTAGCCCTTAACTTGCCGTCTACTCAGGAGGAACTTTTAGCTGATGACACATGAGCAGCTGGAGTTTTGTCTCTCGTTTTTAGCTTTCTCTCGATACTCTCCTATCTGTCGGTTCTAAATCTTTTTCGAGATCTAGTGAATCTCTGTTCCGATCTGAGTGCTAATGACCTGAGAAGTTGTGCACCCAAAAACAAAAACAAAAAAAATCTTTAAGGCTCTCCAGCAAGGATACGACTTTAAATCTTGCCCTGAAATGAGATCCATCCTTAATGACGTTCTTCCCACTCCACCATGAGTGTCTTTCTGCCACCCACCTAACCTTCATAACCTCCCAGTCCCTCTATGAAATCCGCAAACCACCTTCCCTATTCTCTGGCTCCTACCCATGTTACCGCCCCTGTTGTAAAACTTGCCCTATGCACCCTTTCACCACCACTTACTCCAGTCCCGTAACCCAGAAGGTGTAAACGATAAAGGGCAGTGCTACTTGCAATAGCACCCACATGATTAACCAACTGACATGCCTGCACTGTGAAATGTTCTATGTGGGAATGACAATCAACAAATAGGTCCATTCGCATGAACGGTCACAGACAGACAGTGTTTGTTGGTAATGAGGATCACCTTGTGGCTAAACACATCTTAGGGCACAGCCAGCATATCTTGGCACAGTGTTACACTGCCCAGGTTATCTGGATACTTCCCATAGACACGAATCTTTCAGAACTCTGGAGGTGGGAACTTGCCCTTCTGCATATTCTCTCTTCCCGTTGCTCACTTCCTGCCCACCATTCTATAACATGTTTGCCTCTGTTCTCTGGACAGAGCGTCTGCCTCAACTGGTATTTCTGTCCAAACTTCTTTGCTTTCTACAAATGTCTGCCTTTGTGTGTGTGTGTGTGTGTGTGTGTGTGTGTGTGTGTGTGTGTGTGTGTGTTTGTGTTTGTGTTTGTTTGTTTGTTTACCTCTCCTTTTTTCCCCTAAGGTAAGTCCTTCCACTCCCTTAAAACCATCATCCTTCCCTTTTTCCCCCTCCTTCCTCCTTCTTTTCCTGATGAAGCGGCCAACGGTTTTTGTGTTTGTGTGTGTTTCTAGCTGCGTTTTTGTATCTAACAACGAGCCTGTGATGTGGGTAAGTTAAATGTTCTCTGTATAATTACTGCATCATCATCAATATGCAAGTTGCAAATGTGAGTGTCAATTTTGACTTAAGCCAATCAGCTGAACATTCCAAATGGCGTCTCTGATCAAAAAAGTCATACCACATTTCATTATTTCCCTTTGTTGCAAGTTTTTGAAAAGTGTTAAAGATTGCACCATTTCAAATTGAGAATTTAATTAATTTTGACAGAAGTGGAGTGGTATTTTGTACTGTATACCAAGCATATTTATTCATATGCTGATTTAATCAATGACCTGCTTCTACTGGATGCAATATTGTAACAAGAGTAGATTACATAAATACTTGTTTCATAGATCATGCATACGACATTTAGCAATGATGTGGAACATGTCAGTTTAGTAAATTGTGTTGATACATGACACTCTGTATTTTAAGGATTTTTATTTTTTAATTCAAACTTAATCTTACCCAAAATTAGTTATTATGGTGAAATCGTAGTCGTTTTGAAACTAGTAGGAATATGTTAAAATTATGGCCTTCATATACTGTTTATAACAGAATGATACTAATTTGGATATTACTGCTGTGAATCGGATCTCCATTTGTCCATAACATACAGCATGCATATACAGTGTAAACAATCCTCGGCACAACTGCCTCTGCGGCGTGCGACTTGCTGGCTTAGCGAGCCGAGCAAACTCTGCATTAAATTCAATACGGGTTAGTGCGCAAGTTATTTCTGACATTCATAACACAAACACTTAGAAAGAAAAGTTTATTACTCACCTGTATCTTACGGGGTCCACTCCCAATTTTTATCAAGAATTTCCTCTCGCTGCGCACTTTTAGGGTTAGAGTTGGTACCTCCTTCAGCTCACGCCGAGTCCTAGAGAACGGCGTCCCACAGGGCTCCGTTCTCAGCATACCGCTCTTTTTAGTTGCAATAAACGGTCTTGCTGCAGCAGTGGGGTCATCGGTTTGTTGTTCCTTATTCGCCGATGACTTTTGTTTATTCTACAGCTCTCCTAGCATTGGTGTCGCAGAAAGGCGTCTTCAGGAAGCCATCCGAAGGGCACAGTCATGGGCCACGACACATGGCTTTACGTTCTCAGCATCTAAAACCCGGGTGATGCACTTTTGTCGTCGTCAGGCAGTTCACCCTGACCCAGAACTGTACCTCGCTGCTGACCAGCTTCATGTTGCAGAAAGCCATAGGTTCCTCGGCTTGCTGTTTGACAACCGACTGACTTGGGGGCCACACCTTCGTCAGCTGAAGCAGAAGTGCTGGCGGCACCTAAATATATTGCGATGTCTCAGCCACACCGCTGAGCTGACCGTCGAACCCTCATGCGCCTCTTTACGGCGCTCATCCAATCACGCCTGGATTATGGGAGCCAGGTGTATGACTCTGCATCACCTTCAGCACTGAGCATCTTGGATCCTATTCTTAATGGTGGTGTCCGCTTAGCAACAGAAGCATTCCGTACCAGCCCTGTGCCTAGCCTCCTTGCCGAAGCTGGCATCCCTCCCTTGAGGTACCTCCGGCAACAGTTGCTGGCCTCCTACATTGTCCATGTCCACGCCACGCCTCACCATCCAAATCGCAGGTTATTGTTTGCAAATACCGACCTTCCCTCTCCGCAACGTCGACCCAGATCGGGTCATCCAGTCGCGGTCCGGGTACGTTCTCTTCTTTCTTCACTTGAGTCTTTTCCTCTCCGTCCTGCATTCTCTTGCCTATCTAATATCCCTCCTTGGACCATCCCTCGCCTCCAGCTTCACCTGCAACTATCCTGTGATTCGAAATCGTCGATTCCACCACACTTACTCAGACACCAGTTTCTGGACATACTTAGCACATTCCGTGATGCAGACGTCATATACCCTGATGGCTCCCAGGTAGACGGCAGAGTGGGTTACGCCTATGTTCATGGCGACCACACTGAACAGCGCTCCCTGCCCCCTGACTGTACTGTCTTTACGGCAGAGCTAATCGCAATAAACCGTGCACTCGACCATCTCAGAGCATGCCCCAGGAAGTCATATCTTATCTGTAGTGACTCCCTGAGTGCCTTGCACGCTCTCGACCACTGCTTCCCCAAACACCACTTGGTGCCATCCATCCAAGTCACGGTGTTCAGTCTTGGCAAGTCAGGCCGTTCTGTGGCATTCATCTGGACCCCTGGCCACATTGGGATTCCAGGGAACGAACGCGCTGATCAGCTGGCCAAGCAGGCCATCACATGCCAGCGCCTGGATATCGGTACCCCAGAAGGCGATATCCGCTTGGGTCTCCACCGAAAGATCTTAGAGGCCGGGAATTCGGAATGGGCAACAATGAGTATGCCCAATAAGCTCCGCGGAATCAAGCCCACGACAGCATTTTGGAAGACTTCCCTAAGGCCTTTTCGAAGGGACTCAGTCGTTCTCTGTCGCCTGCGTATAGGCCATACGTGGCTAACGCACGGCCACCTCTTACGCCGAGAGGAACCTCCACAATGCCATTGTGGTGCTGTGTTGACTGTAGTCCACATCTTGTTGGACTGTCCACTTTTAGCTGCATTGCGGCAATCTTTTAACCTGCCTCCTGCACTCTCTTTGATTTTAGCTGACGACGCCTCTATGGCTGACTGTGTTTTAGGTTTTATTCGCGCTGCGGGCTTTTATCACAAGCTTTAACGGTGGGTTCGTATGCCTGATCTTCAGGCATACACCGCTTATAGTTTTAATCCGTTGTCGCTTTTGTCTTGTCAGTCCCTTTTCTGACTGGCAGTTGTATAGTATGTGCAGAATGGCTGGCTCATCCATTATTATCCTAGTGATCAGCCAACAACATCTGCTGTGATTTTTAATTGATTATTAGTCCCACCACTACAGTGGTTCCCTTTCATTTTTTATGTTGCAAATATGACCAACACTGTCTTCCTGTACGTCTTCTGTACTAGTTGCAGGGTGCTTATTTTAATCATCCATGAAATCCTGTGATTTCTTAGCTGGGAACAGGTGACTGATGACCACGCAGTTTAGTCCCCTTTAAACACCCAACAACCAACCAACCAACTCACCTGTATTACGCAAGGAGGTACCCACTTGGTTAGCCGTGTGGTCTACGCACCGCTTTCTGAGACGGGAAGGCGTACCGGCCCCGGTTCAAATCCGCCCAGCAAATTAACGAGAGGGGTCAGAGTGCCGGCCAACCTGGATGTGGTTTTCAGGTGGTTTTCCACATCCCTCTAGGTGAATACCGGTCTGGTTCCCAAGTCTCGTCTCAGTTACACGATTCGCAAACATTTCATAACACTTTACACTTTCACACATATAACACTACACAGACATTTGGAGGTCCATATGTCCTCCCAGGAAGCGGAGTGGTGGCAGGAAGGAAATCCAGCCACCACATCAATATTAACATGCCAAATCCCCATAACCAAGCCAACCCTGCAAGTGCGGGAAAAGGGCTGGAGAGAAAGAAAGAAAATTAAGCAAGGAGATTCTGGAACTGCCTCTCTTCGTTGCTCGAGCATTTCTGACACCTGCTGAAGAAGTTGCTCATTACACACATTATACTCATTGATTCTGAAAAAGGTGCACGATGGAGAAATTGACCCTAACTTAACTTTCTTTTCGAATGAATCATGGTTCCACTTAAGTGGGTATGTGAATTTACAAAATAAACATTACTGGAGCTAGGAAAAGCTTAACTTAATTCGCGAAGAGCCCCTGCACAATCAAAAATAGGAATTTGGTGCACTGTTAGCGGTGAAGCCCTATATTTTTTCAGGAAACAATTAATAGTGACAGGTATTTTGAAAACGTATTGCAGCCTTTATTTGCCCAATTAACTAAAAGAACATGCCTTCGCAACATTTCGTCAAGACTCTGCGACGGCACATACAATCAACTTACCATTACGGGAAATTGGTAGGCCTAAGTGTTCGGTGAAAGATTTATCACTAAGAACATTTGGCCCCCTCGTTCTCCCAATTTAATCCCGTGCGATTTTTATCTGTGGGTATCATAAAAGGAAAAGTGTACAAATGAAATCCCCGCAGCACTTTAGATGAACTAGAAACAAACATTCATCAAATCACTGTAATTTCTCTGGGCAAACTTCATACTGTATTGAGCAACTTCCTCAGCAGGTGTCAGAAATGCTTGAACAATGAAGGGAGGCAGTTCCAGCACCTCCTTGCGTAATACAGGCGAGTAATAAAATTTCCTTTCCAAGCGTTTTGTATGTCACAAAGTAACTTGCGCACCAACCCATATTAAATTTAGTGCGGAGGTCGCGCAGCCCGCTACGCAGGTGATGCAGCTGCCTTCGCCGACAAGTTGCATGCTGCAAAGGCGGTTGCACTGGTGATTGATCACCCTGTACAAAGGAACCAAGATTGCTTCAAAGTTTCTGGAAAGCATTCTGTGCAATTCCGCACGATGGTAAAGTGAACAAAAGTAAACATACTGTCAAACAAAGTTTATAAACTTCTTAGCAAATGGAACTGAACAAATTACAAATTCTTTATGAGATAAAATTAGCCAATGGAAAGATAATTTTGGTTATATGCCAAAGGAGTGTTTCCTGTACAATGGGGGACAAAAAGATTACACAACCTGAGTAATTTAAAGCCCAAGAACAGAGCATTGTGCATGCCCAAGCTCAGAAGATAGTGTTTCAGTTCCAGCGGTCTGTGCAGCTTCAGCTTGTTTACATTGTCAAATAGAAGCAATACAATAGTTCATATATAGTATATGTCAAGATCCATTGCATGTTAATTCACTTATCATTTATTTTGGAAAACATTACTTTAGCACGCCTTATCCAACGGAAGCCCGTACGAATCCCATTGGAGTCAATTTATTATTTAGACATCTTGCAGGTAATATTTCAAATATTAATTCGCTAAAACTTGTGCAGTTGTAGCCTTTTTTTATAGGTTTTTAGAAGATTCTAATTTATAATAATCTAATCTTTAATCAGACAGACACGTGTTTGTAGTTATAATATTGAAAATGGGTGTATTTTTTTGTAATTTCTTTGACAGCCACATGTTGTGTCTGTAGTTTTCGGCTAAGAGAAATGTATCAGCTGATTAGTATACATCATAGGTCTACTTCAAAATGCTGATGTGAATATTCGCAAACACATAATTGCTGTCTTTGAAAGCGGTGTTAGTGCTTCTGAGGCAGGACGTTGTTATGCTTTGATGCTTCCACAGCACAGAGATGGTTCTGATGATTCAGGGATAATGGTGAAATAAGCATTCATCCAATATCTGGAAGGCCGCAAGTCTCTACTCAAAAATATGATTATGAATTGGTCAGAGCGGCCCAGATTGCCCCTTTCTCAAACGTCTGGGAACTAGGGGGAGCTTTACATTTCCCGGGCTTGTCGAAAAATGCTCTGACGATTAAGACTATGGAATCAGGTCCCTTGTTCTCGCATTATGGAACCATTATCTGATGATTGAGCTGTGTACAGACTAGCAGTTAGGAGTTCCTGGAAAAATGTTGATTGGAGGAAAGTCATTTTCACTGATGAGTGCACAATTGAGTCCACAAGCAGATGTCCTGTTTTTGTCTACCACACAGGTAGGCAATAATATGATGCCAGCTTTGTGGCTACATACGCTAGAAGCGAGCACATAGGTGTGAAATGTTTGGGCTGGATGATTCACATGGTTGCAGTAACCTTTTAACGAATCCAATACAAGTTGAATTCAACATGCTATGAACATTTTCTTGAAAATGTAGTCATTTCTGGAGCTCGACTTTGGTACGTCGAAGAACATCTCATTTACCAACTTATGATCGTCCATCGCACACGAGCTTTAGGATTCAGAGCTGTTTCCAAAGGATAGAGAATATGATTCAGTGCCTACAAAGGTCTCTAAAATCACCTGGTCTCAATCACATAGAGAACATCTGGGCCAAACTCGGAAAGACTGTGTATGATAATTGGTCAGATCCTCCTCAAACTGCTGGTACCTTGTGGGATTTGGTTTATTGTTCATGGAAGAGAATTGCCATGGGTGGGGGGCCTTTTTCTGCAGACTTAGATGCTATGCCTCAAAGGATTCGGGCTGTTGTTGATGCCAATGGCATGTGCACAAAATACTGTAGATACACCAGGTGATCAAAAAGTCAGTATAAATTTGAAAACTTAATAAATCATGTAATAATGTAGATAGAGAAGTAAAAATTGACACACACATTTGGAATGACATGGGGTTTTATTAGAACCAAAAAAGAAAAAAAGAGAAGTTCAACAAATGTCAGACAGATGGCGCTGGACAGCAAAATGTCCGTGACTGCACATGAAAATCGTATGCAAAAGGAGCTGTAATGAGAGAGAGAGAGATAATCAGTTGCACCAGCACTCGCACTATGTTGACGTTACCTGAAAACGCTCTTTTATTGAAGCTGTATTATCAGAATGGTGAATGTGCTAGTTCAGTGTTAAGATCCTATTGCCATAGGAAGGGGATTCAAACAGGTAAAGGTCCGTTGACAAATGAAGCTGTGACGAGAATGAGTTCGAAGCCACGGGTTGTTTAGGCGATAGGCCCCGTAGTGGCACACCAAGCACAAGGCATAATGCTGCTGAGACAGTTCTGGAAGAAATGGAGACTGTAGTAGGTTTGACTATGCACGGGGAAGTCGGCGCTTGTGCAGTTGCACGTCGCACCGGCATTCCATACACTACTGTTTGGTTGGCACTTAGGCGTACCCTCTGATGCTATCCTTACAAAATCCATCAGCATCGGGATTTAGTGAAGCGGAGGGCATTTGTGGTGTGGGCGTTTGAAAAGATGGCGGAAGAAGACAATTGGTTGAATAATGCGTTGTGGACAGATGAAGTTCATTTCACGCTCCAAGGGTCTGTCAACGCCCACAACTCTAGAATTTGGGCTACCGAAAATCCTAGAACTGTCGTGAAAACTCCATTGCATGAAGAGAAGTCATGGTATGGGTTGGATTTACCACCGCTACCGTTATTGGGCCTTTTTTCTTCGAGGAACTGTGCGATTCTGGTTTTGTAACTGCTACCGTGACGGGTGAGAGGTATGCCGATATGATATGGTACAGAATCACATCATCCCCAGCCTGGCTGATAAACACCTGCTGGAATGTACGATTTTTATGCAGGATGGCACTCCACCCATATTGCTAGAAGCGTGAAAGGTCTCTTGTGCGCGTCATTTGGTTCTAATAAACCCCCATGTCATTCCAAGCATGTGTGTCAATTTTTACCTCTCTATCTACATTATTCGGTGATTTATTAAGTTTTAAAATTTATACTGACTTTTTGATCACCCGGTACTTAGCCTACATTATATTATTTTTATTTTAATGGGAAGTCAACCAAATCTTCTTACAAGGAAGATTATTTTTATGAGAGGTCAGATGAATAACAGTAATTAGTTATTAACTAAAGAGAATACGTATAAAAGTAAAAACAATATAATTTAATAAGAAAAAGTAACTAAAGCAAGAAACATTTGCACCATTATAAAAACAAGAAATAAAATAAAAAAGTAAATGCATCTGATCCGATGCACACCATTTAACCAGGAAGGCCGACACTTTATCAATGAGTTACTTGCCCTTACTCATTAGCGTAACGGTCAAATAGTCCTACCAGATTTGAAGGATGAACATTAAATTGGAAACAACAGATAATGGAAGGCACATCCATTTGCTCGTGCAAACTAAGCATAAGCATCACTTTCTATCTGCTGATACATTTATCTTAGCTTAACACTGTAGATTCACCATGTGGCAGTCAAAGTAATTACAAATACATACATCCAATTTCAACTTCTATACTAATAATAAATCTGTAAATGTAGGCCTGTTGCTGTTAACTTCAATCTTCAAAACTACTGGACGAATCTTCATGCGGTTCTCACATGAAACATGAGAAAAGTTTGGGTCAACATATAGGCATAACTTTATCAAAATCGGATCACGGAATAAAAAGATATAATAATTTTACGTGTTTTCAGTAACTGTCATCTGTTTGTTGAACTATTAAAACTACATCACAAATTTGCATGGTGTTTTCGTCACATACACATTTTGCATGTATATAATCTGTACTGTAGCCATCAAAATTTGTTTTGCTACACAAATAATAAAAATCTACTACTTTTATTGTCCCACTACCTAATCTTATTCCTTCAGCATCACCGTATGACTTTACTAGGGTTGTAATCAAGAGTGGCATGCATGGTGGAAAGAAGTTGATGTTAACTTTAGGCTGCTACCATTCCATGCTTTTGCGTTTGTCCTCTTGTTCGAAGTGGTGAATCCATGTTTCATCTCCATTGATGAGTTATTTCAGAAATGTTTCCCCTTTGTTAGTATGACAGTCCATTAGGTATTGACAGATTCTCACACATTTGCACTTGCGTTCTTCATTGAGTTGTTTTTGAACCCGTGTCGCATAGACAAGTAAGTAGAAAAGTAAGTCTGTTAAGTATGTTGTCATATGCAGAACCATGGTTTACCACTACCAATAGTCACTCTGATCAGTATTGGCATAACCAGCAGCTGAGCACTAGATTCTTTTCTCATACTCCTCCAACCCCCCCCCCCCCATGGGGTACAAGTATGGCAAGCACAATGTCACAGGGTTCTTGTGGAGCTAGGGGAAAGCAATAGAGTAAACCTATTGTGGGTCCATGGCCACTCGGGGATCAGTGTCAACGAACATGCCGACAGATTAGCCAGGATGGGGAGCAGAGACTCCATTTATTGGACCGGAACCTGTCCTGACAATCACCAAGGCAATCATCAAATTGAAGCTACATAACTGGCTCAGAAGACAGCACATAGAATATTGGACCAAATTCCATCAACAAAAACATGGCAAGGTAATGATGCCAAAGCCATGTTTTATCCTGGGTCTGAACAGGAGAGAGATTAGACTCATGGTTGGATTGCTGACAGGCCATGGGAATTTCAAAAAACACCTACGTACAATGGGTATAACAGAAGAGCACCCTAAATGTAGGATTTGTGATGACGGTGATGAAACTGCATGACATTTAATCTTCGAATGCATTGCATTGGAGAGTAAAAGGCACAGAATATTTGGGACAACCAGACCCGAAGAAATTGTGTCTAATAAAGAACTGGTAAAGGGACTCCTTGCACTGTTCAAGGGCATTGGTTGGCTTTACTAGATATACAGGGAGCGATACCGCACAATAAACTTAGTTTCGGTGCGGGCAGTGGCAGGTTGGACCAAGACTGTTTTGGCTTCCCTGGAAAAATCAATCCATCAATCAATCAATGGCAAGCACAGTTCCATATTTATTGCAGTCTTTCTTCCCTCCCTGACTGCATTTCCTTTCCCAGTTTCCTTCCCTTCTTCCCAACCCAAACCTCCCCCTCCCCTTGACATTTTCTTTTAAGATGATTCTGCTATTCCCTTGGTTCTGATAGTCTCTTGTCGTCTACTTTGCATTTTCAAATCCCCTGTATTTTAGTTTTGTTGTTATTGTTTTTATCATTATACATTTACAGCACAGTTTGGTCCCTTACTGGATTGTTCTCCCTTTCTAAATTGCTGTTACTGTGTGAGTTGTTTCAGGAAGAACTCCCTATCTAGCTGCTATGGTGTGGGTTCTTGCTCCCCCCCCCCCCCCCCCCCCCAACACACACACACACACACACACACACACACACACACACACACACCAGCCCACCTCCTTCGTGTAACCCCCTGCTAGGACACCAACTTGTGTAGCCATTCTGTATGGTGGGGCTGTTATGTATCCATTTTTTTGGTTGTGGCCTGAGACAACACAGGGATCACACCATTGGTACCTGAGCTGCCCCTGTCCTTTGTGTACTGAGGCATGGTTGCTCTATCTTAATGGGGCATTGGAAATCCTGGTAACAACCATTCTACAACTTCGTCTTTGTTGTGGCTAGATACAATGATCTGAACTCTGGTCCTTCTCCTCCAAAGCCTGTCAGCCTGGGACAAAACCTTTTCCCTGGTACTCTGTCTGTTCCGGAAAAGAAGGGGAGACTTTTGCTGCCACTAATCCACTCTTCTTTGTTAAGAACATCGAGGATAAGTTCAGTGGAGTCTGTCTTGAAAACCAGGATGAATGCATTTGCCTACACAGTTGTCTTTAGAACTTTAAAAAATGCATATTGTCAACCATCAGCTGTTATATTTACAACTTCACCATTTTTGCACCAATTACTTTTCTGAAGATGATTCAGAACCGAAACCAGTGAAGTTGTAAATATAATAAACAGCTGAGGGTTGGTGATATGCAATTTTTTTTTTTTTTTTTTTTTTTTTTTTTTTTTTTTTTTTTTTTTTTTTTTTTTTTTTTTTTAAGTTCTAAAGACAACTATGTAGACAAAAGTGCATTCATCCTAGTTTTCAAGACATATAACCTCCCAGAAAAAGTAAAAGTAATGCTCCATAGATGTGATGTAAAGCATTATGATCCACATCCTATGTGCTGTTTCACTGCCTTCATTTTGACCGCAGGTCTTGCTATGAGGCAAACCCTATTTACAGTGACTGTTCATGATGGGAGCCCCTACATGCCACCACCCAAGTGTTTGAACTGCTCTGGCCACATGCTCCTCGCTCGCCAGACTACCCAGTGTATTAAAAGGGTGGGGAGGGGGAGGGGGGAGAAACATATCCAAGAAATTAAATCACTAGTTGTCTATCTTACTCAGAGGTCCAATAAGAATTTGACCATCTCCACTCTAAGCCTCCACATTTGTTTATGTTGCATACTCTTCACCCCCCTCCCCTCCCCTCCCCTACATCTTCCTTAACCTTACCCTGCCCCCTTTCCCTTTCTCCTTCCTGACAGTTATTGTTCTCTTCATTCATGGTGATGCTGCTCCTCCACCCTGTCTCCCTCTTATCACCACTTCCACCCTCCCCCTAGCACCCCTCTTTTCCCTGGCTGCCTCTCTGGCCTCCTTCCATGCATTCTCAGGACAAGAAGCCTGACACATAAAGTCGGTCACAGGACTCGCATACTGTGGGCCTCACTGCTTCTTCCTTTCTTTCAGTGACATCGCTGTCACCTGCTCTCTTCATGACACCACAGACCACAGGAGAAGTAGTGTAAGTCACAAGATGAAGCTCCCTTTAAATTCCAGAGGGTTTTGCTCTCTTCTGCTCAGTTGGTCCAATTGTGAACTTAGGACTTCATTCTTACCAGTGGCAACCACTGTTTCCGCCAAATTACTTCTTTTCTCATCACGCACTAGAGTGCTCTCCCAGATGGGACATTACTAATGCAATTTGGAACACCTTTTCCTCATCCTTCTGCCACACAGAAGTATGGAGAAATCCATACGGAATTTAATGTATACCATTCTCACGGCCACTGTATCGGAGATTTCCTCTTCCACTGGTCCCTTTGTGAACTCGAAATTGATAGCTGCAACTATCAAAGAATGCCACTGACACTATAAATGGGACCCCTCTCCTGACCTTCTGGTTGCCTTTAAACATTTACATGCCCTGGTCTGTTGTCTTGTTAAACACAAAAAAACTTGTTTGCTGGGAATGCCATGTAGCTACCATAGTGCCTTGCTCTCTTCCTTCATTAGTATGAGCAAAGATTAGGGATCCCAGATGTCCCACTTTCAGAGAGACAGTACCAATTTTGAAACCTGTTTCTTATCCTGCCCATATGTCTCACGGGATCTACATGTGTACCGCTTTTTAATGTTACTTTGCTATTAAATTCTTGTTTAGCTTTATGCCTTCATTACCTGAGTGCAATTTCCTAGTGGGAATTTGATAGATTGGTGCCTTGAATTGTGATATGGGCAGTAAAAATTTAAGACGCAAAAATAGTCACCATCACAGTAATAGTCACAATCTTGTTGGACAGTGTTAACAGATGCAAGACATTGTGACAATTATGTGTCGGCAGTCAACTGTAACACATCACATCAGTCTGACAAAACTATACTATGAACAATTTAGCAATATTCAAGAAAGGGAAGTCTATACATGTTGTGAGTCATAGTATTGGGAACGGGTTCATTGTTTGTGATAGTGAGATGCGACACCAGGGGGGGGGGGGGGGAGAGTTTTTGGACATTTTTAAGACTCCAGTTTCCTCTCATCAATGTTGAATTGACATGGCTACAATGTTTTGTGTTATATGCAAATCTACATTCTAAATCAACCATGGCCGTAGAAATGATATTCTAAAACATAACAAAGGGGGGGGGGGGGGAGGGGGGGCACACAGAAGCAGATTTGCAAAAGTGTCTAGCAAAAAAATTAAAAAATTGATTTGAATTTTCCCAACAAGTTACAGGTGACAGTGAAATGTTGCTCACGCTCAATCAATGTTCTTTGCAAATTATTTGAAGAAATAGTCACAGGTTGCACTTGATCTTTGAATGTCGAGCTCTCATGCCTCTAACATGAATCTTTTTCACAGACACCACTCTATGACAAACAAATTAGTCTAACTGGAGTCTGCTAATGAAATGGCTTTTGCCCAATGCTAACATCTTTTCCATACCATCTATACCAGATGGTGCCATGACATCCTTGTCACCATACACAAATGGGGCCGCTGTGGCCTGCTCCTAATTTTCATCCAGAACTTCCTTTCATGTCATATTTTTTAGGTACAGGTCGGCACTTCATGTAGTGCCTGCCATTATAGGTGAATGGAGTTCCTCAGGATTCTGTACTCTCTCTCTCTCTCTCTCTCTCTCTCTCTCTCTCTCGTGACTATTTCTTGTGGCAGCTGTGTGGCCTATGGTTGTCCCCCTCTAGGTATGATGATGAGTTTTCTCTTTATTTAGTTCACCCATGATAGCCATAGCTATACACCAATAACATGACATTTTGCGAGCCATGGATGAAGGGCAACAGGCAGGTTGTGTTTTTCTCGACTTCAAAAAGGCAATTGATGGGGTGCCACACTGCAGACTGCTAACAAAGATACGAGCTTATGGAATAGGTTCACAGATTTGTAACTGGCTGGAAGACTTCCTAAGTAATAGAACACAGTACGTTGTTCTCAACAGCAAGTGTTCATCAGAGACGAGTGTATCGTCAGGCGTGCCCCAGGGGAGTGTGATAGGACCGCTATTATTTTCTATCTATATAAATGATCTGATGGACAGAGTAAGTTGTAATTTGCGGCTGTTTGCTGATGATGCTGTGGTATATGGGAGGGTGTCGTCTTTAACTGACTGTAATAGCATACAGGATGGCTAAGTCAAAATTTCTAGTTGGTGCGAAGAATGGCAGCTAGCTCTGAATGTAGAAAAATGTAAGGTGATGTGCACGAGTAGGAAAATCAATCCCATAATGTTCGAATACAGCATTATCGCGTCATTCAAATATCTAGGAGTAACATTGCAGAGCGATATGAAATGGAGCTAACATGTAAGGACAGTTGTGAATAAGGCGGACAGCCGACTTCGGTTTATTGGGAGAATTTTGGGAAGATGTACTTCACCTGTCAAGGAGACTGCGTATAAAATGCTTGTACGACCACGTCTTGAATATTGCTAAAGTGTTTGGGACCCGCAGCAGATCAGTTTAAAGGAAGACATAGAAGCAGTTCAGAGGCAAGCAGCTAGGCTTGTTACTGGTAGGTTTGACCAATGCACAAGTGTCATGGAAATGCTCCGGCAACTCGATTGGGGATCGCTGGAGGAAAAACGAAGTTCTTTTCGTGAATTTCTGTTGAGGAAATTTAGAGGGCCAGAATTTGAAGCTGAGTGTAATACGATCTTGCTTCCGCCTGCTTACATTTCGCATAGTGATCACTAAGACAAGATAAGAGAAATTAGGGCTCGTACGGAGGCATATAGGCATTCTTTTTTTCCTTGTTCTATTTGGGAGTGGAATAGGAAAGGAAATGCCTAGTTGTGGTACAGTGTACCCTCCGCCACGCACCTTACAGTGGATTGCAGAGTATGTATGTAGACGTAGAATAGACTGAATGCAATCTTGGTCTGTCACTCATGAATTCCAGTTTTCAGCTGCCAAGACCAGCACAACACATTTGTCACCTCACTCAGTCCGTATTCAAGTGGAACTGTAGTGTGATGGTCAGTCCCAAAGTGGTATATTTTCTTCTTTTTCTGGGATGGTCTTTGACACCCAGTTGACATGGCTTCCCCATCTTTGTCAACTTAAGTGAACATGCTCTTTGATGCCTCAGCAACACCAGTTCAGTTGTTACCAACTTTATTCTGATCCAGCTGTAGAAACTAATGGTTCAGTCCCTTCTAGACTAAGAGAGTTTTGTATATGACTCAGTGTCTTCTTCGATACTACAAATATTAGACCCATTCCTCCATAGTGGATTACGACTGGTAACTGGAGCATTTTGGATAGTCCCATAACCAACCTTCTTACAGATATTGTGACAACAGCAGTTGATAGCACATGCACTACGTATTTGCTGCTCCATGGAACACTAGAACTAGCATCTCCTCTTTCCAGGCACTGAGATCCACCTCCCACATCAGCATGCCACCTTCTGGACTTCTCTGCCATTATCTTTGACCAATCGTTTTTATCTCACATTACCACTGATTTTCTTTCTCAGTCTGCTGTCTCTCTCTTCAGTCATCATTGTCCCCTCTATAAATCTGTACTTACGGATGATTTGGTTACACTTGAAGCCCCTAGACCGAGATACTTTAAGATGGGATATGGAGGATTGGGAGAAAAGGATAAAATTTTTCTTCTTTACGTTCAATGTTCTGGAGGATCTAGTGCCCCCCCCCCCCCCCCCCCAAAGAGAGAGAGAGAGAGAGACCCTACGCTTAAGTATCTAATGATAACTTTCATAGTGACCAGAATGCTGTCTCTCAGCACAAATGGCAGTTTTGGTGCACAAACATCATGGTTTTATTAGTTATATTTTAAGCAAATTTTTGATATTTTCTTTGAACTTCATGCACTTTTATGCATGAGCTAAAAATCAGAATTATGAAAAGTTCATGCAATATATTTTTACCTCAGCAAAAACAAAAAAAAAGTGTATGTACAATCCTACACCTTTGTCACTTGTGAAAACCATTAAAAGCATTTAATATTAGTCTTATCCTAATTAAAGCAATTCAGGGCCTTTACAAAAAGTGTATAGCAAGAATAAAAAGACAAAATTATCTTTTACCTGGATTTAAAGTTACAAAAAGATTACCGGTACATCAGTAATGCAGTCTCATCAACACTTCATAAAATATTTATAGAACAAGCATTTGAAAAGTGAAAGAGAAGAAAGAGAGGAAAAAGAAAAGAAAAAAAAAGGTGATCCCAGTAAATGCTATTTCTGTTTATTCGTTACAATTTGCTGAAGACCAACTAATTTCGGCACAAGATTAAGGAGATGTAGAGTATATTACTAGGAAATTAATAGATGAGTAAACGAAATGGGGACTTCAAGACAAAATATATGGAAATAGGTGACAAAATTCACTATTTGACACTAGAAGAAGCAATGGAACTATTAAACACATTGAGCAGTAGGAATATCTAAGAATCAATATCACACAAGATGGCAAACAAGACAAGAAAATTAATTTAAGAATCAATGCTGGGAAGTTAACTGTTGCAACAGTAATAGGTATATTTGGTACCAATAGGTTAGAAAGGAAACAAAAGGGAAAAAATAAGAAAAATCTTCAAAATAATCATTAGAAGCATTATGACATAAGAATTATAAGTATGGGCAGCTACATCAGAAGATTTGGAGGGGCGCGGGGGGGGGGGGGGAGTCAACTGGGATGAGATTTTGAAGGGGAACTGCTGGAATATTTAGGTGAGCAAGAATCAGAAATGAAGTCATCAAGAAGAAATCCAATTAAAGATTTTATAGAAGGATAAACAATTCTTGGGGTATTGACAAACAAAAAAGATGTCAAGAGGGAGATCACCACAGAGATTTTAGGCATGGAAACCACCAAGAAGATCCTTGACAACATGGATTCCGGGAATTCATAAATCTACCAGAAGCAGAAAATTTATGGACAGATTGACAAAAAATGGAGAATGAAAATAAAATTTGATGTCTAACCTTGGGGCTATGGAAAATGTAAACTGGATTACATTGTGTAACCAGATAATAATAAAAATAGATAAACAAAGGGATCATAATATGTTGCAATACTTGATTTGATGCTGCACAGTAACTCTGTGGAATAACAGAAATAAAATCATTCATTGAGGAAGGTTTAGCTAGCAACTCATCTGGGGGAGACAAAGGATAAGTGTCAGTAATAGGTTGAGCATTAATGGTGACCTCAAAATTTCTTCTGAGCTACAGTTTACCAGTTGGTTCTCGTAGAGTCACTAGAGAAGTAGACCTTTCATCTAATGTAATAGATTTGATTAGTCCTAGTGATGTAAGTTCCCCAGTTCTAGTTTCACTGGGTTATGTAAAGCCAGGGGAGTAGGATGCGGTAGGAGGAGGAAAAGAAGGGCACAGGGGTTGTTGCCTTCTAACAATATGGGCTCAAAATAAGTAGCTCAGCCTAACCTTTCTGAAATCATTGATGAAAATTTCTATTGCAGAGCATCTATCTGCTGTTATTTAAACCTGATCTGAGATGAGATGTGCTTCATCTAACTCAAGCAAGTTTCTGGTTTTTACTTTATCTACCCAAAAAGTAAAAAAAGAACTAACAGTTTGTACACTGTGGGAGCCTCGAACTGTCCTAAAACTGGATATGCTCTTGTTAACTCACCAGTACATTACAGACAATGCAAGAGAACCCAAGTTCACATAGGTCTGTAGTTCACTACACCACATATCCTCTTGGAACTTGAACTCTTTGTCCAATAAATGCCCCTCAGTGCAAAATTAATTTTATTGTGTTTGCACTGGTAACACTCAGTTGATATCCTTATCAATATCCTTGCCTCTGGAAGGAAGTCACATACAACAAACAGGGAGCAATATGTTCCTTCTTGTGAAATTAGTTACAGATTGACCAGCACTTAGGGCAAGCGGTCCTGCATGTATCCCAAAACAATAGGGACAGGATGGCAATATCCACACTGCTGTTGTTGTGAATTCAGTGACTGAGTGGTTGTTGTTCTTAAAAATCACCTGTGTCTTCTTTCAATGTGATGGCTGTGTTTTTTACCTCTGTGTCATCACCTTCTCACCACTGATAAATTGGTGCTCTACAATTGACAAAAAGTGCTACTGCATCAATGTCACACTAAGTTTCAATTTGATCAACCACAGCATGAGAAGCCCCAAAAGACCGAGCAATCTGTCAGTGAAGGATTTTCCCATTGAAGTGCACTATTGAGACACTTGTCTGGAACCAGCAAATAATGGTGTCACAGACAACATAAGCTACACAAGAATCATGATGAGTGAACGCACATTTGCAGCTAAGGACCTGTGATTGGCTGCCCAAGCTCTAAGACGGTGTTTTTTTTTTTTTCTGATTATGATAAAATGCAAGAAATTCCAATGTCATGTATGTTGTTGGTGATAAATCTATCCAAACATTTCATTGGGAAAAAAGTGATGCTGTTTCCTGAAGCAGAGCTAGCTGGTACAATCGTTGATGGATTGTAAGAGAAATCCTGAAAAGGAACAGACTTACACATTTCCAATCATTATGCCAAAAACAAGAAAATGTTGCTGAAGCTGCTTCTCATAAGCCTCCTAGTCTTTGGCTGTATCATCATAAGGCAAAAAAGATTGTGGATATGATGATGGTGTGAAACCCTGCTGAAGCAACAAGTTTTATTTCAATTATAGCTGCAGTGGGGGCCTGCTGTTTCATTGATAAGATCTTTGATACTTCCCTCTATAATAAGAAGAAATGATTAATCAAGAAGAGTAAAACAAGCACATTAAAGTGAACACAACATTCTTCACCAATTGTGTCGTAGTGTATGACACAAACACCAATAATTTATTATTGTTACACATGTACTGAATATTAATACAAGTCATAAGTCTGTATATTGAGACATAGCAGAGAGCGGGGGCACGCTATACCATGTTTATAAGATCATAAGCCCCACTATTTGGTGTACTGAAGGCCTTATAATGTGCAAAACTTATGGCAGTTGTGATGGGTCCTGCACACTGACAGCTTCAAATGAGGTGTAACAGTGCACATCATCATGGTGTGCAGTGCAGTGTTCCCGGTGAGGCAAGTTACGATGACCATGCTGTTACATTCCGACACTTCTCCTGAGACACAGCACCCAAATTATTGCGTGGTTTAGTTCATATATACACACCACATCTCGCCAAAATTACTTGTTCATACTTTCTCCTTTAATAGGCGCAGATTTCTTGTTGGGTAGCTGCCACATAAGATAGTTGCGTAGGACAAGGTTATGAGATGATTGTTTTGCTACAATCATATCATTATCAACATAATTGTGTTTTTGTTATTTATTAAAGGATGAGAAATGTATTATTTTTTACAAATTGTGGAAATCTCTTTCAAATTGAGACTGACTTTGTGGGAAGACAGGAGAAATGTCACAAACACTAAATCATAGTATCTCTTGTGTTACTCCTATTTTTTAATTATAATACTATTGTTTTTTACAGCCTTTTCTGGTACCTTGACCCATCTGTACTAACTACAATATCAGTTGTGGGCCTATTAACAACTTTAGTGGATTATCTGGTGCCCACATTGACAGCCAGTATTTGTCATCCAGACAGTTGGACTGGAGCCAAGGAACGGCAGTTGGAAGATATTTGTCGTAGCTTGGCATCTGTGCAAAGCCAAATTTCACATTGGATTTGCATGTTATCAGAAACACGCCAGTCTAGACCTAGGCTGGTAAGTGAAACTCACCTTTATCTATTATGTCTCTGTATTCTACATGAATCGGTTTTTAAGGAGTGTAACTCATAATTTGACTGATTTTTGCTTTTTTGTTATTTCGGGAACTATTTAGATAGGCCTATCTACTGGCTCCTTACTTTGAGAGACAATCACAGGTCGACAATTACAGTTTGTTTTGTATGGACATATCTCACATACATACACCTCTTTAAATAAAAAAAAAGAAATAAAAATAAAAAATAAAAATGTTGGCAGTGCTGTAAACAGTATTTGCAGTTCTCCACTTTTTTAATAACTTCTTAATTACCATCTTTGTTTGTTGTTGAGTTGACAACTAGTTCACATTAATTAATGTATATAGAGTCTGCAATGATGGTTACGCAGAGAAATTATATAAAAGGATTAAAAAAGCTTACCCAGAAATGAAAGAATTACACTTTTGATCAGTACCCTGTATCACTTTACATATTCCCATGAAAATAAGGGTAACACCCAAGGATATTCAACAATAAAGTGTCCAGTTTGCCATACTTTTTTCACCTGTAATACCAATCTGTTGGCTTCATACCTTTCTGGGAATATCCCCATTAAAAGTGCAAAGATTGAAGACCTGACGAAAATTTAATCCTGCATACCCCGAGGACATTATGATTTCTACAGAGATATAAACCCTTGGCCAACTGAAAATGGCGTGAATTGAGAAAATATCTAATGTTGTTGATATCAGTACAGCATTACTGTTAAAATATCTATTAATTATTATGTTTTGAAGTTCTTCATTAAAATTAGTACACTAAGGGACATCAATAAATGTAATTTAAAAAATGCAAAAATAAATGCAGGTACTTCTGACATTATTTGTTTGATTTAGGTCAATTTTTTTAAAGGGCGTAAGTCGATGAAGTTATTGAACCATTAACAATTAGGAAAATTACTTAAGACAGTTAAGCATTTGATATAATCTCAAATGACAGCTTACAAATCACATAAAACCAGTTTTGAGTGCTTTTTGAAAAATCTTCTCAACAAGACATACAAAAAGTCAATTAACATATTTTTCTTCATAATAACTGTAAGATTTTATTGATTCATGTAATTATTTGCCATAGACCTAAGAGTTAAACTGAAACTGAGCAGTCCTTTGCTATCTGCAACTAATTGTTATGTATGCAGCACAGTTGAAACTAGGAAAGAGAAAAAGATAAAAAGAACTATACAGTAAATATAAAAAATAGACGAAGATTACTCACCAGGCGAAGGAGCACAGGTGTAACAGCATCACAAATAAATAAATGAATACACACACACACACACACACACACACACACACACACACACACAAACTTTACAGTAATTTACTTTCTCTTGTGTATAATGCACAAAACGTTTTAACTGTCATCATGAGATCAAAATAACTATAAAAAGTGATTCAAAGCAGTTCATATGCATATTGTCATATGGTACATGCTCATACAAAGTTAAAGTAGGTACTTAAACTTTGTTCAAACACGTGTTATTCTACTATAACAATTACATTTCATACAGCCCATGTATCTGTTGTGATGAGCACTTCCCTTCCAAATATGCCAAAGGTGTCATTGAGGTAATCAGTCTGAAATAACCCTCCTAACCTTGTCCCTAAACAGATCTACCATGTCTTGTCCCCTCCAGTCACTTCCCATATTCCCACTATTTGTCTACAGAGAAGTGCTATGTCCTAGAACTTGAGCAACTGAACAATAGTCTCCACCAAGGTTTCAACTACTTTTGTCCTAATCTGGAATAAAGAATGTCCTGTCCAACCCTCACACTGTTGTGTTCCACTGCCCACCAAACTTGTGCAATATTCTTGTCTGTACCTACTCCCACACTGTACCTAATTCCTTGCCTTGTGGCTCATATCCCAAGAACTATCCTACAACCTGACACCACATTTCTGCAACTATACCATCTTCACCTGGAGCCTTGTTGTTCTTAAGGCTTTGGTTATCTTCTCTATTTCTTTCTTGTTGGGTGGTACAGAGACCTGGTCCCTGATAGTGGGCTCGGCAAAAGCATGTGTCTCTTTAGGTTGTTCTGCATTGAGGAATTTCCTAAAGTATTCTGCAAAGGTGTTTGTGCAGTCACTGTTAATTATTTGGAGCTTTCCATCTGGCCCTCGGAGATGTAGGGTTGGGACTGTTTATGAAGTAGTTTGTTTCTTGAGTCCTTATAGAGACCTCTTGAATTGTTTTTCTTGAATTCTTCTTCTGGCTGTAGTATTTAAGAACTGTTATAGTTCCTCTTGATTTTACAAATGTTTTACAGATGATATCTGCTGCTGTTTTTCTTTGTGCCATAAATGCCTGATGGTTGGTCTCATCTTTGTGCTGATTCCACTTGATCCAGGCTCTGCACCTTTCCTCTATAACTTGATCACATTCTGTGATCCACCAGGCCTTTGTTTGATGAAGCTGATTTGGTTTCTTGAGAGCCTTTTGAAGATTAGACCATCCTTGTTTCTCTGTGTTCTTCTTGATGATGGTTTGGAAGTTGCAATCCTTATCACTCAGCTATTGGGTGTTAAACCTTGGTATTCTCGAGATGTTTGGAGTATTGTGTGCTCTTCTCAAAGGTTGTAGATTGGTCTTAACTGGGGTGAGATAGTGGTCAGAGTCAATGCTTACTCCCCTTATTACCTTGACATTTTGTATTTCCTTGTGGTATCTCTTGCAATATCCACATGGTCTAATTGAAATTCACCCAGCATGTGGTTTGGATTCTTCCAGGATGCTTGGAACGCAGTTGATTTCAGCATCAGGTTGAAGTCTTATGAGGCACTTGGCATTTCTATTAGTCCTTCTGTGGACTGGGTAACCGCCTACTATACTGCAGTACTTCTTTCCCTTGACAATGTGTGCATTGAAGTCACCCATCAGTATGCTGGTGTGGTGGTCTGGGATCTTGTCTAGGGTCTCTTGTAACGTGTTCTAGTAGTATTCCACTGATTCCAGATCTTTCCTATTGGTGTCATTTGTAGGTGCATGGAAGTATGCTTTTTTGCAGGACCTCAAGGATAATGAGGAGGTTCTGCCATTGGGGGATGTGAATTCTAAAACATGGTCGAACATTCTATGATGTACAGAAAGCCAGTACCTCGGAGTGGAACTGTCTTCATCACTCTTTCACCTGGTTTTCCTTTATAGATTCGGTATCCTTGGGTTTCCATTGCATTCTCATCTGGAAATCTAGTCCCTTGTAATGCCGCTGCCTTGATGTTTATACTTCTCTAACACATAAAGGATTTGTTTGAGTTTGCCAACCTTTAACAGGGAGTTTATGTTCACTGTAGCTTGGTAAGTAATGTTCTTTTTCTGTTCTTGTTTATGTGAGGCCAGTAGTAGTGGGGGTACATGAAGGTGCAGGCTCTCCAGAATCCGATGGCCTGCTTGCTCCATCTTGGTTACCACCTGGGGTATTATTTCCATTGATCTCTTCATGTTGAGTCCAACTAGTGTATATATGGGGTCACCCTAGTGGGTGATAAAATTAACTCTCAAGGTTGTTAGCCCTGAAGTATATTTTATCAGCCGCCACTAACATGTGGAACAGACGCTGTTGGGGTACCGCAGCTGACGTGTGGAACTGCCTTGTCCTTGGTACTAGTTTTGGTCCACCCTGGGTAATTTATTTCTTCGGTACCCACTATATATGGTGAACATCCCCGTCTGCCACCTGGGGAGGCTCTCGGTAGGAGACTAGCAACTCCTCCGAGAATATTATTGCTATTGCTCCTTAGAGAGTGAAATGAAGTAATAATAGTATTATTGTTGTTATTATTCATTCGTTTCACCCTTTTTGGAGCATATGGCACCATTAATTAACACTGATATTCTTTACTTTCTTGTTATTATTTTCTTCCCAAAAGAATTTCCTGGTCATTCTAGAGACGCCCATTCTTGCTAAATGTCCATAGAATTTAAATTGTCTTATCTATGCAACTGGTGAGAAACTTAGTCATTGAGTACAGTTCCAGAGTGGTTTTGCGCATCCTGATATGGATCTTGAATCTTGGGTCCAAATATTTTCCTGGTTAATGATGATGTTTCAGTTACATAGAGCTCTTCAAGAAGAATGACTCTGTGATAATGGTGAAGTTTCGCTTGGTTGGAGAGCAATTTCGTATTGTATGTGTTCCAGATCATTGTATAATCTTTATGTAATTTTTCTACTTGGGTTTTGTGATGTGTATTATTTATAGTTTATTGTAAGTAATATATTTTACTAACACCAACACTTCACAACAGGAATCCAATTGTATAATCCTGTTTTGGGATTCAGTGTTTTCATAGCAAACAGAAGTTCTGAAAAATTGCACTAGGAGCCATCACAACTAACTATTGCTGTCTAAAATAAGCAGTGCTAGGCACACTAGGCCTACTGGTGCCAAAATTCTGCACTAATAAAAATATAGTAAAAGATGAGTATACTTGTTCAGAGTTTCGGCCGCTGAATCAGTGCAGCACAAGATCAATGCAACAAAGGAAAGATTAAGTCAGTATTGGTGATCTTCAAATGTAGAAGCTTTTCAAATAAATGTAGCAAGAAAATATAAATTTATTTAAATCTGTATCAACAATACAACAATGCTTTAGGATTTTTGTTTGAATTGGTAGTTGCGAATATGCCATGATTTTTGAATAGGCTATGTGCTTATGCAGGAAAGTAATTGCACAGCTTTAAAATACACAGTTCTGCAACTCCCGAAATATTTTCATGCCCCCCCCCCCCCCAAATTTTTCACATATCCAGTGAGGGGTGAGAAAAGATGGAGTGAATTTATAGTTGAAATTAAAGCATTTGTTTGATCTGGGGTTTTGACATTGCATATTGATTGTTGTAATTCCTTGTGATTATGGTGACATTACAAACTACTCCACTGGCAGTCTATCTGACACCATGATTTCATTACAAAACACTAATCATTAAAAACTCACTCATTATACATTAAGATTGTTTGGCGAAGCATTGTGCTGAAACTACATTTTCTTGTTGCATAATCAAAACCTCCTGCCTCATTCCAAGCATAAGACAGCTACACATTCACACACTTGCTTGCCAAAAATATATTGGTGTGTTTCTATGAATATTTCATGATTTTAGAGTTTGTGGCTAGGTTGAACATGTAGCACAGCCAAAGTAAGATGGAAACATAGATATCTTTACATTCCAAAAGACTCAGTGGCTGTCTGCAATGCCACACAATTGGCTGCACGTACTTCCCATGATTGATTCATCATGCCATTACCAACAACATTGCCAGTAGATAAAAAGTTTATTCACCAAAGGCTTGACTTATAAGCTTAAAGTTCGAACCCAACTATTGTAGCTGTATCATCATCCATTCTACCTAATTTGATCTCATGTTAGAATGAAACACCATTGCTTCAGTTTCGAAATGCGGCCTATAACTCCCTCCCCCCTCCCCTCCCATCCCACCTCATCAATTTTGAGTTTTATTTTTAAGGTTTGGCTTAGAGTAAATACAGTGAAGGTTTTAATCACTCCTTTGAGCTTAACAAGAACTAGCACAGTAATCTTTTACCAGATGTCAATTTTTTTCTCTAAAATTCTCTCATTAATGCATGTATAACAAAAGAGAAAAGGAGTCAGTAGCCAGTACTTCCCTTAGTAATGCCGATCGTAATAAAGAAAATGACGTAAATAAACACGGTTTCAAGAGGGGTCTTTTGGGGGGGGGGGGGGGGGAATTCAATAGGGAGAAGGCAGGGGATATAAGGGAAACTGGATCAGGGTTACTCACATCCTTGGCCATGAGGTAAAGATCATTCACAGGATTGAAGTGTAGCTATCAATTTGAAGCTTAGGAGCCAAGTGTAATGTGTAATCCAGAGACTCAGATGAGTCTATGGTGATCTTGGATGTGACCTCTGCTATTGGTTTGAGAAATATAGGGCTCACACTGCACACTGGTAGTTGCTACAAGGGTAGTGTAATGTGTGTGGTGTCCACATGAAGGGCCCCCCAGGGGGCCCACAGTTCTTTTGTGGGCACGTGTGTGGCGCGCACGGGGCCCCGAGCCGGAGCAGCCTTTCTTCTGCCCCAGGCTGCTTCACTTTCCCTCCCGGTTTATGCCTTCGCCCGGAGACGGGCATATTTCGTGAGCTACAGTGGTTCTTGTTGTGGTTTTTCTTCCTTCGTTCCTTCCTTTCTTACCCTTTGTTTTCTGTCTTTCTCTCCTTGTACTCTCCTAGCCTTCTCCTCCTCATTAGTCTCCGCCTCGGTGTTTGAGACATTTCTTTCTTTCTCTTCACTTCCTCTATTCTTCTTCTTTCCTCCCTGTGCGTGTCTGAAGGCCGACCCACGCATTATCGTGCGTAGCAGGTGACGGGGGTAACGCGTAATTCCCCGCCCCGGGTAGACAAGTAGGGCACGTACGTACCCCCTGGTAAAGGCCAGGCCCAGGGAGGGGTGATTACCCGAGCTGGTACCTTCCGAACGTGCCGATTGGTCCCTCCGTCAGTTCTCGGGAGGTGTGACCTGAGGTGTGAACAATCACCTAAGGCGGGTAAGCCCTCGGAGAGGGCCCCCACTAGGAAGGAGCGCGCCATCGGAGACACCGGTAATCACGGGGGACACTTCCGCGATGACTTCCTTATCTTCTTTCGTGACGTTGACCCAGAAACATAAGTTAGACTCGCCTCAGCCTAAAAAGACTCTGCCTAATGTAGCTAAATTCCTGGTTGTCTCTCGCACCGACGGAAACGATTTCAATTCTGTCAACCCTTTCGTTATACAGAAAGGTGTAGATGCAATTGCTGGCCCTGTTAAAACCTGTTCACGTCAGCGCAATGGCACATTGTTGCTGGAAGTGGAAAGTGCCTTCCAAGCCCAAAAACTGATACGTACTACGTTGTTGCACACGTTTCCAGTTAAGGTGGAAGCGCACCGCACACTCAACTCGTCACGGGGGGTAGTTTTTACGAGACCCCTTGACGGGTTGTCTGATGAAGACATCCAATCGTATATGTCCGACCAGGGTGTGACAGCCGTCCACAGGGTGATGAAAAAGGTCGATAACCAATTGACACCGACTCGTACTGTGTTTTTGACGTTCGACAGAGTTGACCTCCCGTCGAAGGTCAAAGCAGGGTATGAAGTCATCTCTGTCCGCCCTTATGTGCCTAACCCAACGCGCTGTTTTCAATGCCACAGGTACAACCATACCCGTGAACATTGCCCAAATGCAGCAAAGTGTGTCACTTGTGGTAGGGACGCCCATGAGGGGGATTGCCCACCTCCGTCCTCTCACTGCCTAAACTGCAACGGTGACCATGCGGCTTCCTCTCGCGACTGCCCTGTATACAAGGATGAGAAGGTAATCCAGCAAATTCGGGTTACGGAGAAGGTGTCAACATCTGCCGCTCGTAAGTTGTTGGCGAGTCGAAAGCCCACTGTCCTCCCAGCGGGTACATACAGTAAGGTACTCACCTCAACTCGACCTACCAAGGATTCCAGTACCCAGACATGTGACTTCACTTTCGCTGACACAGTTGTGCGATCCGCCAGCCCGAAGATTGCCCGTTCCACGTCCCCGCTTCCTCCTGCTGCTTCTAGGGTACAGTCTTCGTAGAACTCTAGTAAACCGCGAGCACCTAAACAAGATGCCCGGACCTTGAAAAAGGAACCCGTCCGTGAGGATTTTCTGCGTTCTCAGGCTTCCCAACCGTCAACTGCCTCTTCCCGCCGTCACTCTTCCAGAAGAGCTGACAAGAAAACGAGTTCCTCTCCTTCCCCGCCGAGGCGTGACCCATCCGTCACGCCGTCCAACAGTTGCCGGCCTCGGCCGTCTTCTGTTTCACCGGGTCGCTCCGTCTGCCGGGCACCCGGCCCTCTACCGGCGGCGGAAACTGCCCCTCCTGATCAACTCAGGGAGGTGGCAGGCGCGTTGGTCGAACCTATGGACCACGACCCTTTGCCCCTGGACAGCGATAGCAGTGCTCCCTCGAAATTGGGTCCTCAGCGGCCATCGTGGTGACCCCACTTGCTAGTTGGTTTTTATCCTTATTTCTTCTCTCATTTTTATCATGGCGCTCCTTCAATGGAATATTCGCGGCATTCGTTCTAATTGGGAGGAGTTAAAACTACTCCTTCGATTGCACTGCCCGCTTCTAGTCTGCCTCCAGGAAACTAAGTTGCGTCCCCGTGATCGTGCAGACTTTCCACACTACGCCTCTGTGCGGTTCGACTTGCCACCCATGGAAGGTATCCCAGCCCATGGAGGGGTTCTGATGCTCCTTCGAGACGATTTCTATTACCATCCCATTTCACTGCATACTCACCTACAGGCAGTTGCCGTCCGCATCACCCTATCCACATTTACCTTTTCCCTCTGTAATATTTATTCGCCATCGTCATCTGCCCTTACTAGGGCAGATGTGCTACACCTTGTTGATCAGCTCCCTTCACCCTTCGTGTTGATAGGCGACTTCAATGCCCACCACCCCCTATGGGGCTCTCCGGCACCTTGTCAGAGAGGCTCCCTTTTGGTGGACCTTCTCCAACACCTCGATCTTGTCTGCATCAACACCGGTGCACCAACCTTCCTTTCTGACATAACACACACTTATTCCCATATAGACCTCGCAATATGCACTCCTCAGCTTGCCGGTCGGTTTGAGTGGTATGCACTTTCTGACACGTACTCGAGTGACCATTTCCCCTGTATCATCCACTTTCTGCATCATTCCCCATCTCCTCGTCCCACCAGTTGGAACATTTCTAAAGCCGACTGGGGGCTTTATTCTACCATGGCTGTTTTTCACGATCGGGATTTTCCCACCTGTGACAGTCAGGTCGACTACCTCACAGAGGTTATTCTCACAGCTGCCGAACGTGCCATACCTCGTACTTCCTCTGCTCCACGTCGTTTCCAGGTCCCTTGGTGGACTGCAGCCTGCCGCGACGCGCTTAGAGCCCGGCGCCGTGCTTTATGCACCTTCCGCCGCCACCCGACTTTGGAGAATTGCATACATTATAAACGTATGAGAGCGCAATGTCGTCGTATCATGAACGACAGCAAGAAAGCTTGCTGGACTGCTTTTACTAGTTCTTTTAACCGTTTTACTCCCTCCACGTTTGTTTGGCGTGGCCTACGTCGTCTATCCGGCATCAAGGTCCACTTCCCGATTCCTGGCCTGACCGTGGAGAACGCAGTCCTTGTGGACCCCTCTGACGTTTCCAACGCATTGGGCCGTTTCCTTGCGGAGGTTTCGAGCTCTGCCCATTACCACCCTGCCTTTCTTCCTCGCAAACAGGTAGAGGAGGCCCGGCCGCCTTCTTTCCACTCTTCAAATCGTGAAAATTATAACGTCGCCTTCACCATGCAGGAGCTAGACCGTGCTCTCGCCCTGTCCGATCTTCTGCTCCCGGGCCCGATTCCATTCACATTGACATGCTGAAGAACCTCTCTCCTGCGGGCAAGTACTTTCTTCTCAGTACCTACAATCGCATATGGACTGAAGGTCATGTTCCCACAAGTTGGCGTGAAGCCACTGTTGTCCCCATCCCCAAACCAGGGAAGGACAAACATCTTCCTTCCAGCTATCGTCCTATTTCTCTGACGAGCTGTGTCTGTAAGGTGATGGAACGCATGGTTAACGCTCTGTTGGTCTGGCTCCTCGAATCTCGCCGCCTCCTGACTAATATCCAATGCGGTTTTCGTCGACACCGCTCTTCTGCTGATCACCTCGTTACCTTGTCGACCTTCATTATGAACAACTTTCTAAGGAAGCGTCAAACAGTAGCAGTGTTCTTCGACTTGGAGAAGGCATACGATACCTGTTGGAGAGCGGGCATTCTCCGCACATTGCACACATGGGGCCTTCGGGGCCGCCTTCCTCTTTTCATTCAAGAGTTTTTGGCGGATCGCAAGTTCCGGGTACGGGTGGGTTCTGTTTTGTCAGATACCTATTGCCAGGAGAATGGGGTACCACAGGGCTCCGTCTTGAGTGTGGCGCTCTTTGCCATTGCAGTCAATCCGATCGTGGATTGTCTTTCAGCCGACGTCTCCGGATCTCTTTTTGTTGACGATTTCGCAATTTATTGTAGCGCCCAGCGGACGTGCCTCTTGGAGCGTTCTCTCCAACGCTGTCTTGACCGTCTATATTCCTGGAGCATCGCAAACGGCTTCCGATTCTCCACTGAGAAAACTGTGTGTATAAACTTCTGGAGATACAAGGAGTTTCTTCCACCCTCTCTACATCTCGGCCCTGTTGCTCTCCCTTTCGTGGAGACTACGAAATTCTTGGGACTCATGTTGGATCGTAAACTTTGCTGGTCCACGCACGTGTCCTACCTGGCTGCCCGTTGTGCCCGATCCCTTAACGTCCTTCGTGTCCTCAGTGGCACGTCATGGGGGAGCGGACCGTACCGTCCTGCTTCACCTTTACCAGGCCACTGTTCAGTCGAAGCTCGACTACGGAAGCCTTGTATACTCTTCTGCACGGCCGTCGATTCTCCGTCGTCTCAACTCTATCCACCATCGGGGATTACATCTGGCGACCGGTGCATTTTATACTAGCCCTGTTGAAAGTCTGTATGCCGAGGCTGCTGTATTACCCTTGACCACACGACATGACATACTCTTGTGTCGGTATGCATGCCGCCTGCGGTCGATGCCCAACCATCCATCTTACCGATTATTTTTTGACGACTCACTCGATCGCCAATATCAGTTGTCTGCAATTGCCTTGCTTCCACCTGGAGTTCGGTTTCGCCGCCTACTACAGCGGCTAGATTTTACCCTTCCTTCCACCCTTCAGTTGAGCGAAAGCCCATTGCCACCTTGGCATAAGGCCCCGGTTCACACTCACCTCGAACTTAGTTCGCTCCCCAAGGAGAGCACTCCGGATTTGGTATACCGCTCGAGGCTTGTCGAACTCCGTTCGTGGTTCGATAACGCCATATTTATTTACACTGATGGTTCCAAGAGCACTGCCGGTGTCGGATCTGCCTTCGTCGTCGAGGACAACCGTTTCCAATAAAAGCTCCCTGACTGGTGCTCTAACTTCACGGCTGAGCTTTTTGCCCTCCACCAGGCTGTTTTGTACACCTGCCGCCACCGCCAACCTTTCTATGCCATCTGTTCGGACTCCCTTAGTGCCCTGCAGAGTCTTAAGGACCCTTTGTCGCACCATCCTCTCGTGTATCGGATCCAACGCTCCCTCCAGTTGCTAGCAGATGACAGCTGTCACGTTTCTTTCCTGTGGGTCCCTGGCTACGTAGGTGTGCCCGGGAATGAGACGGCCGACATAGCGGCCAAGGCCGCAGCTCTTTTACCTCGCGTGGCTACCTTTTGCGTCCCACCTGACGATGTTCAACGGGCTCTCCGCCGGAGTATCGTGTCGCAATGGCACAGTGCGTGGTTTTCAATGTCCAACAACAAATTGCGAACTGTAAAACCGATCCCGACCGCTTGGAGGACCTCCTCATGCCCCTCTCGGCGGGAGGAGGTCATCCTGGCCCGGTTGCGGATCGGTCACTGCCGTTTCAGCCACCGTCACTTGCTGTCCGCCGACCCTGCACCGTTGTGCTCCTGCGGTGAACTGCTGACCGTGCGACATGTTTTACTGTCTTGCGTACTTATTAATCATCTCCGTGTAGCCGTTCACTTTCCGTCTACTCTGGAGGAAATTTTAGCTGATGACACACGAGCAGCGGCTCGAGTTTTGCGTTTTATCAACTTGGCCAACTTATCCAAGGATATTTAACCCTTCTGATTGTCTTTTATCTTTCGTTTTTAGCCTCTTCTGGATGTTCTGACAGTCACCATTTTTTTTGAGGCCATAGCGAATCTGTTTTTGACTGGGTGCTAATGACCATAGAAGTTGTGCGCCTTAAAACCACCAAAAAAAAAAAAAAAAAAAAAAAAAAAATCCACATGAAGGGGACCAATATTAAAATGTGTCCCCACTCGACCATCTCCAAATCTAACGAAATTTGGTGTGAAGGATCTATTTGGTCTTTGATAGTTATATACCAAATTTCAGTTTAGTATCTACAATAGTTGAATTTTTAGAAATTTATAAAGAAATGCTAGTCATCTTCGTGTTGTGTATGAAGGTGCAAAAGTGCCGAGTTTGCTAGGCATTTTTGAAAGTTCTAGCAAACAATTGGGCATTTGCTGTAATATACATAGACAACTCCATTCACTGATTCACACCTTGGCAAAAATTAGAAGTTTAGCCTCACCTAAATACAGATACAAGCCTCGAAAGTGGCTAAAAAATTAATTGCGCTGTTCTGAGAGCCAAGGTTTGAGAGGCCACTGCTGCTTTTTATATGAACCAATCACACCAGAACTTGAGATGGTGATTCCCACCTATGATGTCTACATGTGGGGAGGCCTTCAATCGAGAAAATGCGTGACAAGGCTGCAACCGTGGCCGTGGCTGAGGTTGAAAGGCAACGGACCACGTACGGGAACTTAGAGAAGGCATCAATAACCAGCAAACAATAGGCATTAAGGAAGGGGCCCGCAAATAAACATGCAGACTATCCCAGGCCTGCGAAGGTTGAGGCCACGGGGCAAATGTTGCCCGCGGGGCACACAGACCGAGCACGAGGTAACCATATGAGACACGTCGTTGGCCAGAACCGGCCAAAACACATGACGGCGGGCCAATGCCTTAGTACGAGATACCCTCGGCATGTAGCAGCTTGAGGACCTCTGAGCGGAAGGACCAAACGGATCACCTTGCGGAGGATCGGGTCTGCGGCACTAGCCAGAGCCACCTTGGCACCTGTGATTGGAAAACCGTCCACTGCTTGCTGAGTGGCTAAGCCAACATGAAAGCACAGTAATTCTTCCTGATCAATGTCTGGGTCTGGTCCAGCCAGAAGCCGCAACTGCATTTGCATGTTTGGATGTAGGACAGGAGTGTATTGCATAGTTATATCAAGATAGGAACAGCACTCAATGCTGAAGACGGTGAGCGGCCTTGTCGGGAAGTGATGCCGAAGGGTGAAAGAGAGAAACCAGCGGTTTGTGATCAGTTATGGGATGAAATTTTATGCCATACAGAAAGACATGAAACTTCTTCAGAGCGTAGACAATAGCAAGGGCCTCCTTCTCAATTTGCGAAATCTGGTTTGGGCCGGAGTGAGCGTCTTAGAGGCGAAAGTGATAGGTCGCTCGGATCTTCCGGATATTTATGAGCGAGCACTGCCCCAATCCCATGTTGGGAGGCGTCCATTGCTAAGACAAGGGGGAGGGCAGGTGGATAGGTGACGAGGCAGGGGGCTGATTGTAGCAGCTCCTTTAATGTGCAAAGTGCTTTTTCACAGGCCGATGACCAATGGAAGGAAGTCCCTTTGCGCAGCAGGTCATGCAGAGGTTTTGCAATAGATGAAGCCCCTGGCAAGAATTTATGATGATAAGCGATCTTTCCTAAAAACACTTGCAGGTCCTTGACTGATGTCGGCCGAGGGAGGGCCAACACAGGGGACACATTCTGACGGAGGGGCTTGCTGCCCTCACTTGAAACCTCAAACCCCAAAAAAGTGATAGAAGGTTGAAAATAGTGGCATTTGTCCAGATTGCATGTCAATCCTGCCTCCTGTAGTACCCCGAACAGTGCACGTAAATTGCGTAAATGTGAGTCGGCTGAGGGCCCGGACACTACTATATCGTTGAGATAATTGACACAACCGGGCATCGACAGTGTGAGTTGTTTGAGGAAATGCTGAAAAATTGCTGGAGCACTGGCCACCCCGAAGGGCAACCTCTAGTATTGGTACAAACCAAATGACGTGTTCAGGACCAAGAGACATTGAGAGTCAGCATCGAGAGGAACTTGCAAATATGCATCGGAGAGATCTATCTTGGAGAAGTACTGTCCACCTGCCAATTTCGCAAGATGCTCGTCAGGGTGCGGCAATGGATAAGTGTCGATGATAGATTGGGTGTTCACAGAACGTTTGAAATTGCCACAAAGGTGCAACCATCCTGATGGTTTTTTTACAATGACCATGGGAGTCGCCCATTCACTAGATGGAATGTGTTTTACCACCCCAGCTTCCTCCAGGCGGTCCAGCTCAGCTTTGACATGGTCACGGAGTGCAATCGGAACCGGCCGAGCACTGAAACAGTGGCGCCTGCCGGAGGGCTTCAAGGTGATGTGGGCTTGGAAATTATTAGTACAGCCCAATCCCGCCGAAAATTTGGCACATAAAGAGTCTAGTTGCGGAAAAGGCATCAAGATGAAGCAAGTTGTTCGTGTGAGGGTTGTTTACAACAAGAAAAGTGAGCCTACAAGTGACAGATTTTTATGTAACAGGGGCCGAGAACTGTCCCAAGATCGGAATATTTTGTTTGTTGTAACTGACCTGACACCGGTAAGAGAGAGGAAGAACCCAGATCCAAATACGTCTTTGAGTTTAATAAGGTGACGGCCGCGCCTATGTCCACTTGCATACGCAACTGTTTGTGGAGAACCGTGACATCAATAAAGAGCTTGTTGGGTGCAACTGAAATCGCTGAGACGGAATTTACGTCCATCTCGGCTTCGGAATCTTGGATTTTGGAGGCCCAAACAGAAGCAATGTGACCTTTCTTGTGTCACTGATGACACGTGGTCTACCGCTTGTGGCAGTCAGGTCTATCATGATCGACAAAACAGGAGGGACACCAGGGAAGCATTTTCCGGTCGCGTGACTGCACGCCACCTGGCCCGAGTTTCCGATGCCGCGCAAAGGGCCGATCGCCCCGGCGCCGAGGCTGTGTGCGGACTGCCGCAACCACATCATCCCTTTGCGACCCTGCTTGTAACGGGGAAGAAGGGAGTTGGATTTCCGCCACCTCACACCAAGCCTCGTTTAGTTGCCCGCCGCCCGCAAAACCTCGAAAGACTGTGCAATGTTAAGGTCTCAGAAAGAGAAGGATTTTCACACAAAAGAGCACGTTCGCGATCAGGGGCGAGCCGAATAATAGCGTCTGGACCATATGATCGGCATATGATTCTTTATGCACATCCGTAACAAAATGACAACGACGGCTTAAACCATGGAGGTCCACGGCCCTCGCCCGACAAGACTGTTGTGTCTGCTTTCTGCAGCGGTAAAACTCAACACGGGCCGCTATCACATGAGTCCGTTTGCAGTAATATTGTGAAAAAAGCCCGCACATTTGATCGAAAGGATCCTGCAAAGGGGCAAGTTGGCAAAGGAGCTGATACAGACGAGGCGACAGCCACGACAGGAATAACGCACAACATAAGGTGCCATCAGACCAGCCAAAAGTCTGAAAATGTTGTCTTAACCATTTTTCATAAGCGTCCCACTCTTCGACAGACTCATCGTACGCCGGAAAGGGTGGCGGATAAGACAGAGGGGGCGCGGGGGGGCGAAACAACCTGTGGGGTGGACGGGTTTTGGGACCCACTAGACAAGGCTGTAGCAAGAGATTGTAATACCTGGTTTTGAGTGTGAATCGCTGTTGCAAAAACCTCTTGTTGTTTGATGAGGCGACGCAGAATCTCATCGGAACAACCAATAGACATTGTGTAAGACGAACAACCACTTCAGACGGAAAACGCGCAGAGAAAAAAATACCACACTCGTCGCCAAATGTTGTATTCACGGACATTAACACTCTCACAACTACTACATAGCACATGGGCGTGCACTGGCTGTACGAATACTCGCGAAGTGAGCTCATACCTGGTAAACAACACATCTTGAAGAAACTGAAGAAGCAATAGACAAACAATGTTTCACATTGACAGGGACACATTGGAGACATGTCAGAGAACTTGTGCAGATTTTATGACCACATTGATTAAAAAGATTATCAGTTTAAGAAGCAATCACTTTGTGTCAAAACATCAAATTTAATTAAAAGGAAATCTTGTAGAAAATGACTTAATCATATGGATGGATTCTGAAGAGAACTATTAATTTGTGGTTAAAGACTGTGTGCAAGGGTTTCATTGGGACAACAGTCAAGCCACATTACATTCATTTGTTGTCTTGTGGTGGCAAAGAGTGTCAGTCTTAGCATTTGTATGATCAGCGATTGCCTCCGCCATGATATCACTGCTGTCCATGCCTTTCAGTGAAAGCTAATAGCATCTTTATAGCAAAGATTGAAAAGATTAAGAACATTTATGGTATTATTTTAGTGATGGTTCAGCTGCCCAATAAAAGAATTACAAAAATTTCATCAATTTATGTCTTCATGAAAAGGATTTTGGCATCACTGCTGAATTGATTTTTTTTTTTTTTTTTTTTTTTTTTTTTTTTTTTTTTTTTTTTTTTTTTGGCCAAGCTATGGTAAATCATCTTGTGATGGGATTGGGAGAACAGCAAAAAGACTAGCAGCTTGTTTTAATCTACAAGAGGCCCTCAGATAACCAAATATTGACTCCACATGATTTTTTTCTTCTTCCCCCCCCCCCCCCCCCCAGAAGGGAAGGAGAGGGCAAAGGAAATGATGAGGCTTTTAAGGAAGGGGGTTAAGGAGCCATTCCAATTCCGGGAGAGGAAAGACTTACCTTGGGGGAAGAAAAGGAAGGTAAACAAATACACACACACCCATACATTTACACAGATGCAAACACACCTAGGCAGACATACTATAGAAACCAAAGAAGTTAAGAAGTTAGACAGAGGTTCCAGTAGAGGCAGAGGCTCTGTCCAAAGAACCGAGGCAAAGATGTTGAGATGTTAAAGATGGCGGGCGGGAATTCAAATTTAGCGGAGGTTAAGACCAGGTGGGCAACGGGAAGAGAGAATATGCTGAAGGGCTAGTTCCCATCTCCAGAGTTCTGAAGGATTGGTGTCGGTGCGAAGTATCCAGATAACTCGGACGGTGTAGCACCGTGCCAAGATGTGTTGGTCTTGCACCAAGACGTGTTTAGCCACAGGGTGATCTTCGTTACCAACAAACACTGTCTGCCTATGTCCATTCATGCGAATGGACAGTTTGTTGCTGGTCATTCTCACATAGAACGCTTCACAGTGCAGGCGTGTCAGTTGGTAGATCAGGTGGGTACTATAGCAAGTGGCTCTGCCTTTGATCGTGTACACTTTCCGGGTTACGGGACTAGAGTAAGTGGTGGTGGAAGGGTGCATAGGGCAGGTTTTACAACAGGGGCGGTTACAAGGGTAGGAGCCAGAAGGTAGGGAAGGTGGTTTGGGGATTTCATAGGGATGGACTCGGAGGTTAGGTGGGCGGCAGAAAGACACTCTTGGTCGTATCCTTGCTGGAGAGCCACATTCAAAGTCCACTATATATGAAACGAAAATTATAGAAGGAAACTTTCCTGGTGGGATAAACAAATAAAAAAAATAGAAAACGGATGACTTACCCAAAGGACCGGCTTGTCGATAGACACAAATAAAATCACACACACAAGCTTTCGCAGCCGTTGGTCGCTTCTTCATGAAAAGAGGAAGAAAGGAGAGGAGAAAGGGAAGGATATGGGTTTTAAGGAAGTGGAAAAGGAGTCATTCCAATCCCAGGAGTGGAAGGACTTACCTTAGAGGAAAAAAAGGAAGGTAAAAAAAATACACACACACACACACACATCCAAACGCAAACACACCTAGACAGACTTGTCTGCCTAGGGGTGTGTGTGTGTGTGTGTGTGTGTGTGTGTGTGTGTGTGTGTGTGTGTGTCTTTGTTGGTCAAACCAAGAAGTAGGCTGGGTTGCTAAAACCCTGAAATAGGATTAGAAGTATCCATCATTTGGATGTTGAAAGAATCTCTATCCATTACATTGTCAGGTATATATGTGTTATGCCAGTGATTAAATGTATTTTTATTGCACATAATGTTTATTTTTGTCTGATGGACAAGCGTTAAGATTTAATGACTCCGCAGCCATGTGACATACCAGCGTACTCTCTTCACCATGGTGATAAAATGTTTTTCATTTAATTGCCCAATTGGCTATAAGTATAACCCCCCCCCTCCCGAGTCTCTCTCTCTCTCTCTCTCTCTCTCTCTCTCTCTCTCTCTCTCTCTCAACCAGAATGCCGATCTTAAAATGTGTCAGTAATCTCTGTTTTGAACTAATGATATGGCATAAAATTAAGTGTTTTGAAACATTTACTTTATATCACAGCATGTTTTGGAGGTTTCTCATATTTGCAAAGGATACATGATACAGTGGTGCCTAACATTAAAGTAACAACCTTTTATTTCAATGGCCTGTTTTGAATTCCTAATATAATAATAGAAAGCAAATGTCTGTCATTTGTGTTCTGCACATTACATTTTAGTCAGCTTATAACAATGTCAATAAAGTCAGGTCACTTATCAAACAGGCCAGTCTTTGTTGGGTATTCCCACATCAACAATCTATGTTGGATACATTCACAACAGTGTAGTATGGCACAGGGAGAAGATGCCTATCAGACACTCTGCAGAGGCGGGCCAAAGGAAAAATGGAAGCAGAACAGTTTCAAAACGATGTGGCCTAGTGCTTTAATGTGAATTGGTCCATTGTTTATTGGATCTGGTGACAGTTTATAGTGACTGAAAGTGTATTCTGAAGATCTAGGCAGGGTCAGGGATGTGGCATCAGAAAGAGTGGAATTTTATTTGCCTTTAAGAGCTTGTCAGCACCACCATAGTACTGCAGGACTTGTATTTTGGCAAACAATGTACAATCGGCTTCGGCAGGATGGGCTTTATTGTCAGAGACCTTGAAATGTCTTCTCAGAAGGGAACTTCTCAAGTGCAGTTGTCGTGATACTACTTGGTCAGTCAGTAGGCCAGTGTTCTTTTCACAGATAAGATCCAAGTTGAACTGGAGATTGATTCTTGACAGACTCATGTGGACGGAATGTGGAAGATGATTTTAGAACCTAAGTATTGTGGAAAGAGATAGACATCAAAGAGAATCCCTAAAGGTGTGGACAGGTATTATGTTGACCAATCCAACACCTCTTCATGATACTGTACAGTGAATTGTTTAGGTTTGGCAGGTATGGTAATGAAATATTGTGGCCTGATATGCAGTTTTTGCTAGGGCTGTTAGCCCAGACATTTTTTGATGGACAGTAATGTCAACTTCATAAAGCATGGGTGGATGATTTTTCTTGGAAACAGTAGTCACCACCAGTGTGGCCTACTCACTCTCTGTTTGAATCCCATCGAGGATGTCTGAGATGCACCGAAGAGACTGTGTGCATCCACCAAGCTCTCTCAAAGACTTGTAAGAAGCTCTGCAGAAAGAATGGGCATTATTTGCTTCAACTTGAGATTGATGACATCATTTTGCAGCATGCCCCATCATTTTAAGAGCTGTTTACCTGCCAGAGGTGGTCACACCTGTACCGAGCACATTAACCAGCTGTCGGAATGAAAAAGAAGATATTGTTTAGGTTAAACTGCAGTTTATGCGGCTCGCACTCGCTAGCTTAAGGAACGGCAGATTAGCCAATCAGAAGTCGAGTTATGCTGGCCAATAAGATTGCATGTTTCATGACGAGTAAATGTGGCGTCAATTTCGAAGTTTGAGGATTTCAGTGCGGCGTTTCTGTGGTTGTAATTGATTTTCCATTCATAAGAGATTTTTAGATAATTGTATTACGGAATAAGTGACCTATTGTTAATACACCACTGCAGTCAACCATAGAGCAGGTATAACATGTTTCATTTATTTTTTTATCTCTACGAAACAGTGATCATTTTAAGTGAAAGTGAGGTTAGGTATAGGTTAAACAAGATGATTTTTTTTTTTTTTAGTGTGTGAGGGCTCATAGCACCTGAATCTCCGGTTCAGAAACACACAACCGTCAAAAACTTTTGCATACACCGCTATGATTTGTTAACATAGCACAATTGTAACAATATTTCTTATTGGCCGCAACATCGCGACTCCTGATTGGCTGCTCTGCCGTTCCTTAACCCAGCGAGCCCGAGCCACATAAACTGTAGTTTTACCGATTGTTTATACTATTTTGTAGCAAAATAAATGCAGTTTTGCAATGTTTTAGTTTGTTACTTTGACACCAGTGTATATTGCTTATAACAAAGAAAGTCTTGTGCATAAGTATGGGTGTATCACTATTACAGATACTAATTCTACATTATTTTGATTTCAGTATTACACATCTGTTGTGATTGTGCTGACCTTTCTTGCTTGGCTGGGGAATGTAATGAATAATTTGCTTCTGACTTATCTCCTGGGTAAGTTCTATATATTGATAAGGCTTTGAATACAAAAACTAATACAGACTTGCATTAATTGCTGATATTTTGGTTATTTTCAGTAACGACTGTTGTTATGATTCCTGGAATGAGATGTCATCCTTTGTTCCGGAAATATTTTCAGCACATTTCTGCCCTTGTACCATCGTCAGACCCAAAAGTGAAACAGAAGAAGAATTAAATTTCATAAACAAGACATTCATTTTGTGTATGTGGTTTATGCTTATATAAAATTACCCAGTATGAGAACTGGGAATTATCTAATGTGATGTTTGTTTGTAGGTTTTGTTATTAAAACTGAGTGTTTGCAACACTGTGAAGAGAATGATCCCTGTCTCTCTATTGGCAGGTGATGTTTCAGTGTGCTTATTGCAAGCATAATTGAGACACAGTTTTGGTAATAAATGTTTTGAGACTTGATATTGCCTGCTTTTAAGATAGTTTTTTTAGTAATATTTATTTTGTATTTATCTTGTTAAGTTGTTGACTATTTATGTGGAACTTTTAGAAGTAAGAGCAGAGGGTTCTCAGTTGTGCCAGGTAGTTGTGTAAAAAATTGGAAAGCAAATATCAGTATGTTACTGGTAACTTTTCACATGTTTGTTTTCCAATCTCGTCACAGCATATAATCTATTATATGGAAGAGGGTTTATGTATACTCTGCATTACCATCACCAGTAATTGTATATATATCTCATTGCTACTGTTTAGTGTTGAATTACACCATAAATGCTTAAGTTTAGTGCCAATAGATTAGTGTGTTTGTATGTGTTTTGCACATAAATCTCAAATGCAACCTAGTCATAGTGTAAATTCGTGATTTCACATGGAAATTCTTTTAAACAAAATTATTTTTGTACAAATTGCATTAGTTCACTGTTGTATCACCTTGTTTGACTGCGCACAAACACTTCAGTGATTTCTTTTTATATGTCAAAAGACTGAGTGTTTCTTGTAAAAAAAAAAAATTGTGTGTAATATTTACTGAATAGATTTTTTCATTGACTTAATATGTGAGAACAATTGATCTTTTGCCATCTTGATTAGATGATCCATAGATAATGTGTCATGTAATTTAAATCTGTTTTCATTTCTTTGTCAAAACTAGATAACTTAAAAGTGACCGCAGTAATTAAGTTCAAAACTTAGAATCTTTTCATTGCCTTTGTGCTTAGTTCCATATATTGTCATCGTAATTTTGCACAACAATTGTGGAAACTGCTTGGTGGGCACAAAGGGCTATACCATTGAAACTCTTTGTTACAACAAAATTGCATGTAAATTACCACAAGTATATGCCATACAAAACATTAGCTGTTCAAGACGATAATTTATGTTAGATATTCTGGTTTTATCTCTCTTCTAATATTTGTTACCAAGATGTTTTTCTCCTTTTCTGCTGTTATGTTAAAAGTGACTGTGCCTTTTGGGATGTACTAAAATTTAATTCCTCGTTGGACCTGAATTGCCTTAGAATTCTTGGCATTACAATGTTAAATTTAAATTTTGATGATGACCACCATTGCCCATTATAAACTAGTCTTTGTTAAAATGTGAACATCACCATTCCTAGAAGTGATTACACACACACACACACACACACACACACACACACACACACACACACAAAAGAAATTTAGGGGTTAATGTTCATAAAAACAACATGCCTACTACATCAGACAAGAATTGATCTTGCAGATGTACAACTTGTTAACTTGCTTTTATGATTTAACCCCATTTAATCTGTGGAAAATAGAGTAATCTATTCCTGTGTTGCCTTTTTCCATAAATATTTATACCATTAAAAATAGAGTAAACTGTTAAATTTGTGGCTTTCCATTATTTGCTGTTTTCTTCTGAGGTAAGTGTCATCCTGAATTTAATTTATGCAGCTAGACTTCATAATTTACTTTAGAGCTGTAACTGTGTGTTTTTTTCAGTGCTACAATTGTTTAAACTGATAACCTGAAAACATTTAGGTAACAGAAACATTTTCATTACTCAGAGCAAAAGATGAGATTTGACAAAAAATGTATCAGTGTTGAAGATAAATCTTGAAATTGTGTGAAGACAGTGTTGCATCCTTTTCAGAAAGGAATAATGCTGTCTGCTGAACAAGTTATTCAGTACTTGGTTCTTGACGAATGGCATAAACAAGACACTTCGTCAGTCAACTGAGAAGAATATGTATGAAGTCATGTACACAATGCTAAAGTGCCATTTGAAAATTTTCCATTTTGGTGTTACTGTATTTGATCATAAAATTGTGTTAAGTGCATACCTTATTTGTAATATCTTTCTCCAGAAATTATGGGGGTATAACAATATGTATGTAATGTTCAGTAGACACAATATTGATTTGTAGTTTTTTCATTATGCTTGAAAGGATTTAAAACCTCTTTTCTCCTTTGTGCCTACATATGGGGGAAAAAAGAAAAAAAAAAAAACTAGTTGAAATTGGCGAAGTGAAGCTTTGATTGGTCATCAGTTTCTCTATTGTGTATGCAAATAGCTTTGTAATTGCAACATGCTTACTCCTAGCACTGATATAATTATTGGCAGGTGCACACAGTAGTTTCTTAAGGGTAGCATTTTCTATTTTGTATGATATGCCTTTCATAAAGAATAGAATAGTGAAACTGTTGATTATCCTCATCTTGCCCAAGACCTGAGCTTCCGCTTATGTCAGAATCGTATTAGCATGCTGACACATATTACAGTCTTTTATATACTGTATCAGAAACACTGTGAGCCATATTGACTCTTGATTGTCCATGTCAATAATATATCTATATATTTATGGTCACTTCTGTATACAGTTGACTACAAATTGAAAGATGTATAGGCAATATACTTTCTTTTAAGATTACTAGCTCCAGGCATGCAGGAAAGAGAATGTGATGTTTAGCGAGTAGGAAAAGGTACTGATAGAATTGAAGCTGTGGAAGTGTATCAAGAGTATTGTTTAGATATCTCATTCAATAAAAGGCATGGATTCAGGTTTGAGTCCCAATCTGACACAGTTTTATTGTCTGTAAGTTTCACCACAGTTACAGAGACTGTTAATTTAGGTATTAGTGAATGTACAGGCCCACTATTCGTAAAGTTCCTTTCTACATTAGATAGCTTTAGGACATAAATTTTGTACTATTTGTCAAACCTGCTAATCAGCTGTAGTTGAATATTTTCCCATAAGTAAACAATGTCATTTTTGTTCTTTTAATAGTGAGAAACTGCTTTAATTATGTGAAATAAATAAAATTTTATACACACTCATTTTCAGAGTTGGTTTGGTTAATTTCCTGTTACTTTTCCTTGGTACCTCTGTAAATGCTTTACTGCTATGAATTGAAAAATGATTATGTACTTTCAGTGTATATATTGGTCAAATTTAAGTTAAACATCTGAAGTTTTGTTGTTCATCCTGCCACACCAAAACTGGTTAGAATAAATGAACCTGTATTTCGGATATGTCTGTTACAATTTTGTTTTGCTTGCGTGTGAGCTGTGAGCCCATGCACCTGATATTCATAAATTTGTGTAATGATAAGCTGAAATGGAATTTGTGTAAAATATTGGTTGATTTATGCCATACGTTTTAATACATATAGGATATAAAATTTTTAGACTTGATCTGTTATGGCAGAAATTTTTGTATACATCAGGCATGCTAGAAATACACATGGATGTCTGGTACTTTTGTAGATTGTATGAATTTTCAAAATGTTACTTGATCTACAAATACGGCGTAATGAGAAATGTGTAAAATGTTGTCGAAAAGAGATCCAAATGAAATAGCGATCACTTCATGTACTTATTTCTGTGATGATCATTTTCATGTAAGTAAACATTCCATCTGATGATGATTGCTGGTGTTCTGAAAGTAGTTGATAATTCAAGGTGCCATACACAAGATTAAAATTCCTGCTACACACACACACACACACACAAAAGTTCAATCATGGAAGAAAATTCTTCCAGTTACAAAAGTAAACGATTTTCAAGTTTTTGGTGTTGAAGAAAAGACTGAATAAATAATTTATGAGTAGCCGAATATTGTTGCATGTATACCTGGCTTACGATACATGAGTGACACTAAAGTTGTGGCTGCTGCTTCACAACAAAACACACCACCGAATGTGAAGTCATGATGAAGGCAGTGACTGTTAATCATTATAGGGTTTTGATATCCTCCTAGACTATTTGGTAACGTCTGTCCTAACGACACGTCCAAGAGGTTATTCTACTTTTTAGTAGTCTTATTTATGTCATCTCCTTTTATGAGTCAATCCAGTTCAGTATTTATTCTAAATTGTGAGGAACCATTGTTATTATGAACTGCCCCATAGATATTGTGCAGAACTCTACATTGAAATACCGTGGGCTGATACTGATCAATATTTGTTAGTGTCCATGTTTCATTGGTTACAACTGGCTTTTTAACCATTAATATATATTTGCAGTTATAGCTGCCTGTTTATTATCCTGGAGGCCAACACTTTCTTAAACACATGGAAGCATTTATGGCCAGTTTTATTTCAGTAGTTGTGTAATTTGTTCTATAAATATTGAAACTCAAATAGTCAAAATTGAAACTTTCTGCTGATATCCTATGTAAGTTATTATCTTTCATGATGAAATTAGTGTACTTAGTCATTATTTCATTAATAGCAAGGCACATAGGTTGTATGGATTTTCTTTCAGCACACATATTGTCCTATATAGTGATTCTCCTCTACTAATAGTTGCTAAATCATCAGCCTATGCACCTATGAGATGACTTTGTGTCTATGTAACCAGGTATTTGAAATTTCAGATTAATAAGCATTCTAAAGGGTGTCCCCCTTGTCAGACTGCTTTACTAATGCTAAACGATTTGCTCAGTTCTCCATCCACTTGCTCTGCAGCATTGGAACCAGCCAATAAGTGAGATATACTTCAATGGCATACCAAGCAGCTGCAAATCATTTAGCATTTGTATTCATCCTATCCTTGATGGATTACACAAAGTTTATGATTGTCAATGTTGCACTTATATGCCTTTTCATGTGTGTACCTCAGCACAAGTATCTGATCTGTTGTTGATGTATTAGGGCGAAAGCCGCACTGATGGTCCTTTCAAATCTCTTCTGCATATGTTACTAACATGTCACAGATAGGGAAAGACTGTCATAAGTTACCTTCAGCAAGGCAATTCCACAATAATATGAACAGCAAGTCTTGTTTCCTTTCTTATGTATTTAATTACCCCTAGGGTGCATTTTCTGGGACTGTTTGCTAATCCCCTCTAAGTTTGTGGATGTACTGTGAAGATAAATTCCCTCATTTTTTAACAGTTCTGCAGGTATTTATAAGTTCCTGAAATTGTAATTTAAATTTGGTTCCTTTATTTCTGGATCTACAGTGTAATAGTGGCTGCTCATTCCTTGTAGTCTTGTCCATCAGAATATTTTCTTTTTTGTCAGAAAATTTCCTCCTTTTTTTCCTTACATGCTGTTACTTTTGCGCTATATTTTTCAGTTCCTTCTTTAAAACATTATTGCTACAAGGAAAATTCAAAATGTCTACTACTTTGAGAAGCCGGCCAATATCGCTTACTATTTTAAGAAATAAACTGGCATACATTTCTTAGACACAGAACTTGGATAAACTTTCAAACAGTAAACATATAATAGTAAAACGGATAGAAACTCTTACAGAATGTGCTTAGGAAGTTGGCCTGCAGATGTCATTTAAAAAGACAGTGTTCACAACAACAAATCTTGAAATTTTCAAGTTGCAAATCAAATATATATAAAGAAATTAGGAGTATTACACTTTAAATATGTAGGAGAAATTATCTCTGTAAAGAAAGAATGCAAAAAGCTTGTAAAGGTTTAGGATTAGTACAAAACCTCTGTAATAAAAAATGCATATCTTTAAATGCCAAAATTAGACACTACAAAACATTAATTAAACCAATGTCATATGCTAGCGAAACCTTGGCTCCAAACAGGAAAACTGACACAGAAAATCTAAAGAAAGAAAAATAATTAGGAAAATTTTGAGACCAAGATGGACTGAAAATGGTTATAGACTACAAAAACATGAAAAATTGAAGAATATTCTAACTTAGAGACAGACATGAGGGAAAAACACCACAAACCCTATGGCAACATAATAAGGCTTGCCTAACACAGACTAAAAACAAGAATAGTAAAATATGTAGGTTCCCTTGCTAATGGTGGAGAATGGATCAAAATTACTTGGAATTAGCCAAAATCACCAAAGAAGAAATAAACACAAAGAACAATTTTAGAATGAAAGTAGAAAAATGGGAAGTTAAACCGGAGATGAAAATCTAAAGAACTGGAACAAAATTGAGCCAAGAAAGGAGCTAAATTCTCATAAACAATGAAAAACTGGTGGTAAAATAAAAAGAACCAGAAGAACTGAAAATAAACAATCTTTACTTGGCATATTCCACTCTGGTAACTTTGCGACATAATAATAATAAATGGGAAAATGTGGTCCAGGTTAAAGTAATTAGAGTTGCCTGATAAAACTGTGCACAGAGAATAATTCAATTTTGGTAACACTTTGAAGTATGTTGATAGAATATACAGGGTGCCCATAATTAAAGTCCCACTTTCAAAATGCTGTAAAAGAACTATGTGGTAGAATGACTGCAAATTTGAACTGAACAGACGTGAAAAAGGGGGAAACACACTGGCATACATAAAAAATACAGAAAAAAAGAAGTTCCTTACCGTATCAATAGATGGTGCTGTAGTGGCATAAGGAAAGTGGATGCCAACAAATAATGTCCATGCCAAGCACAAACATTGGTACTGTTAGTGGAAAGCCCATCTACCACAGCAAGGTCAAACCACATAGAATGGGGAAAATATTGTTTTAATTGTCTTTTGACCACAGCTACATAAAAGCACATCACTGGACTTGAGCAAGTTATGTTTGATACGCTACCAACATTTTCCGCTATAAATTGAAGCCGATGTACTTCGTGTTCTACAACAGACCACAGTATGAATATGTTGCGTAATACATGCCTTCAGTTCAACCAAATTTTATATATAGCCACTGAAAACAACACTTTTCAAATAACCTCACACCAGAAGTCACATGAACTGGTGTACTGCGATATTGACAGTCAGACTATAGGAAAATTATAGCTGATAATTCTGTCATTTGGGGAATGTCTCTTGAGAATTGCTTCACTGGATTTGTAACATGCGGTGGAGGACCATCATGCATGAAAACAATACTATGCAGACATCCACATTGTTGAAGGGTTGGAATGGTTTGGTTGCATAGAAGATATTTATACTGGTTACAGGTAACGGGACATGCAGGGGTCATCTCCTTGAGGAAAAATGGTCATATTAGAAAGGATGCTGTAAGCCCGCACTAAACAGTTACTTTTGCAGAATGAAGTGGCACTGCTTCGTATGTGACTGCTATCATATGGATAGCAATACAGAATATTGCATGGAATTTTATGTACTGTACTCTGATTCATTACTATGTGTACTGCAGTCTAGCACATCATACTCGTCCCTTCATCTAGTGCTATGGCCACATCATCTACAGAGGTCGAAGGGACTGATTTCCTTCCTCTGCTACATTGCACATGAAATGATCCTGTTTCATCACAACTTCACCATATTCTTCAGAGCCTTTAGTCATCGGACCACAACCTTTTCTCGTGTTCTTTAATGAACGGAATTTCCTTAAACCTGTAACCACAGAGTCAACAATCTTGTGTGTGTGTGGGGGGGGGGGGGGGGGGGGGAATTTCACAAGCAGAACTCTCTTCTGTGTTGCAAGAGACACAACAATATGCAATACCAGGTGAGCGACACACATCCCGCTTGTTTACGTCAGATACATCTATTGATAAAGTTATGAACTTTTTTGTATTTTTTATGTATGGCATTGTGTTCCCCCCTTCATCATATGTGTTCAATTCAATTATGCAGTCATTCCACTTGTGGTTCTTTTTGTACAGCATTTCGAAAATGGGATTTAAATTATGGATACCCTGTACATAAGAGGTGAGAGACAGTGGAAGGTTTCAGATTGTTTATATAATGGGAAGACAAATTTTAGAACCAGATTTTACACTATAAATTATTCCCAGGAGAAGATGAGGAGTCTAACCACAATTTATTTGTTATGAAGTGTAGATTATAACTGAAGACACAGTTTTTAATAAACACATTCCTGGATACATTGAGAGGACATTTGGTGGTTGCGAGTTTCAGAGGGAGCATTAGACGATTGTCAGGAATGAGCAGCGCAATGGTGGAATGTTGTATATTTCAGAGCCCAGGGATCTTGGCTTAATCGCCTGGGTCACAAGGATGGTAGAAACCTCTATAAGAAGAAGAAGAAAAAAAAAAAAAAAACACCTATCTCGTGGTGTGCTTCATGCCGAGGAGATGCATGGCTGTTGAGGTTCAACAGTCATCAGCAAGCAACCTCTGAGGAACCTGCTGCACCTCGGTTGTATTAGGCTTACGCAGACAAGTGCGTCTCTGCCTGGGTGGACTTTTAGATCCCTAGCTGCTCGTAGGAACACCATGAAATGAACACTAAATGTTGGCGGACATATAACCGCTGTCTCTAACAGAGGTAGAGATGAATATAATTCCACAGAAGGTGATCACCCAAATGTTCCCTTCCCTGGCCACACCATGGGAGGTGCGTCGGGCCCGATATCAGGCTGAGGCTTATGTTCCTAAATATCTGGTATGTAGCTTCACGAATGGAAATCTTTTAAGACAATGAAGCCCTTATTTTTTGTTGAAAACTAGGAGGACAATTTTGGTGAGGTGGAAGGGATTTCTAAGATGCGATCTGGGTCAATCTCAATGACAATGTCCAACCCAGTCATAGGCATTGCTTGCCTGTGACAAGCTGGGTTATATGTTTCCGTTACCATAATGTTGCACAAGTCCTTAAGTATGGTACAGGAAATAACATTCCATAAAAACCTGTTGCTGCAGTCAGATGACGAATTGCGTGCCAACATAGAACGGCGGGGAGTACATTTCATCTTGGCTTTTGAGGGCGATTCATTGCTTGAGAAAGTCAAGGCGATGATCGACCGGTGAAAGGTAAAGCCCTACATTTCTCCCCTTATGCGTTGTTTTAAGTGCTGGAGGTTTGGGCATATGATCTCCCGATGTGATGCCAACCCTGAATGTCGGGATTGCGGACGTGCTATTCATCTAAATGTCCCTTGCACCCTTCCTCTAGTATGTGTCAACTGCAGACAGACACTCCCCTTGCTCCCCTACGTGCATGGTTCTGCAGCAAGAATGCATAATTATGGAATATAAGACCCAGGAGCGACTGACCTACTCAGAAAATTTCTGAAGCTCCACCCTGTGAACATGGCTACCTCCTATGCCACAGCAGCCTAACCGTTGTCATCTACAATTGCTACATCACAATCTGCACAAGTAACGCCAGTGGGCTCCCAGGCCCGATTGACTACTCCTGGCCTCTTGGCAATTGGGGGCACCTCTTCAGTTGCTCCCACTCTTTTCACCTTGGGAGCAATGAACCCCAAACACTGGAGATATCAGTCCCCAGCCGGAGAACCAACAGCCTTCCCCAGCTCCTCTTGCTCAGAAGGGGTCCCTCGGGACACTTCCTTCCGAGGCTTCTCAGTGTGGTAATCAGGATTGCAGCAGAAAAGTGCTGCAGGACCTCCAAGATGTTGGTCGAAGGGCCTTCTGCTCTTTGTCAGCTCCCTTAGTCATCTCTGAGAAGCCCTTGAAACCTAAGGACCATTGAGGGGCTAAAAAGATAAAGACCGAAGAAGGAGGACACTACGGTGGCTGCAAAGCCACAAACACCCACATCCTCTGCTTCAGAGTATGAAGTCGAGATCCTCGCATCCCCTGAGGATCACATGCTAACTGATTCACCAGACCGTATGGTCTCTGACTCCATGGATTCTGAGCAGATGACAGCAGACGTTCTGACGGAATTATCTGCTTCTTCTATTCATTATGGCAGTACAGCATGGAGAAAACGTAATACTCCAGTGAAATTGTGGCAGCTTTTGCCCCACCTAGCTGAGCTGTGACAACTTCTAAGCTTAACACCTGCTCTCTGCGTTGCCCATCAGGAAACCTGGTATCTGGCAATTCAACTCCCTGAGCAGCCTGCCAACCCAGAGCCAATACAACCCAAGGTCTCCCTTGGTGCTGGCCATAAAGGAGACCCTATTTGCTCTTGACCGACCCGGTCGATCAGTGGTGTTCATCTGGTCTCTGGGGCATGTTGGCATCCCTGGCAACGAGCATGCTGACAGACTGGCGAAACAGGCTTTCCATAGGTCTGCTCTGGATATTGGTATCCCAGCTTCTGATCTTTGGGCGGTGTTGCATCGTCAAGTTAATGAGGTTTGGGACATTGCGTGGTGTATCCTGACTGTGCCCAACAAACTTCGGGCTCTAAAGGAGATCACTTCTGAGTGGCGTTCCTCCATACGAGCCTCTTGCCAAGAATCTGTAGTCCTGAGCTGGCTCTGCATTGGCCACACTTGGCTGCCGCATGGCCATCTCCTCCGTGGTGAGGACCCACCCGAGTGTCGTTGTGGCTCCCGCCTAACAGTAGCCCACATCTTGGTGGAATGCCCAATTTTAGCCACCCTGTGGCAGAGTTACAATTTTCCTGCACTTTCATCAGAGGTTTTACATGACAACACCCAAATGGCTAATTCAGTTTTAGGTTTTACCTGGGACAGTGGTTTTTACCGCTCAGTTTACAGCTTTGTTTCAGTACACTGTCTGTATTCCTCCTGTTTAGTATCTTCTGATTGGAGGTTTCCCTGTATTGCCATGTGGTTGCCTTTTCCTCTTTTTAGTCACATGGTTGGTTAACTCACACACCTCGGCTTTTTCGTTCTGTTTCTTGTCGTAGTTCAGTGTGTGTGTGATTGTCCCATTTTACGTTGTCTCTTGTCGACTTTGTTGTCCTTATACTGACTCGGGGGGGGGGGGGGGGAATTCCTCCCCTTTGCTACTTTAAACTCTGGGCTCTTTTCCACATTTCTGCTTTTTCTTGTGACGCCCACTGATGGAATCGAGGATGATGACCTTGCAGTTTTGTCTCCCTAAAACATCCGAACAACAACCACATCAGGAATGAGAAGGGAATACATCAGAAATAAAATTGGTACTCACCACTACTTAATAGCTTTTGGGCGTTAACGGCCTTTGTCAGTCAGAGAAACACACAAACGCGACCACCATCTCCGGGCCAGTCTGTGGTGGGGGTGAGGAAGCCATATTGCCGTATTGAGAGGGAAGCAGAAAGGGAGGGGTGGTATGCACCGCGGAGGTGTGGGATTACGCCAGTGCTGTCAGAGAGGAAGGGGAGGGACTGGAGAGTGTGGTGGAATGGGAGACATAGGTAAGGCTAGAGTGTGGGCAGGGAAGGGAAGGGAAGTGGAAGGTAGGGTTGTGGGCGCAGGACTGGCGAAGGTTTAGGCCTGGGGGATTGCGGGAGCATAGGACATATTGTAGGGAGAGTTTCCACATGCGCAATTCAGAAAAGATAGTGTTTGTCGGGAGGATCTATATGGCACCGCTGTGTAGTAGTCGTATAAGTGAGCTGCATCATGGAGGTCTGCATGAACTGGAACAGGATGATCCAGCTGTCTCCTAGCCACAGTCTGACAGTCATTCATCCAGTAAGGTAGCTTGTTGCTGGTCATGCCCATGTAGAAAGCTGCAGAGTGGTTGCAGCTCAGTTTGTGTATAACATAACTGTCCTGCCCTTTGTGGGATAGGAAATGCATGTTGTCCTGCCCTTTGTGGGATAGGAAATGCATGTGACAGGACTGTATTAGGTGGTGGACAGAACAGGTTTTGCATCTAAATCTATTACAGGGATATGAACCATGGGGCAAAGGATTTGGGAGCAGGGTTGAACAAGGACATTATGTAAGTTTGGTAGGTAATGGATTACCATTTCTTATTTCGGGGCAGGATGAAAGGTAGTCAAAACCCTGGCAGAGAATATGGTTTAACTGCTCCAGTTCTGGGTGGTACTGGTCACAAGAGGAGTGCTCTCATGTGGGCAGATGGTGGGTGTTGGAGACGTGGTGGGTGACTGGACAGATAGGGCAAGAGAGGACTGTTTCTGGACTAGCTTTGGAGGATAATTGCAGTCAATGAAGGCCTCAGTGAAGTGTTTGGCATATTTACAAAGGGACCTCATCAGTACAGATTTGGCGACTACGGGTGGCTAGGCTGTATGGAAAGGACTTATTAGTGTGGAATGGTTGGTAGCTGTCAAAATAATGTGGGCAGAGGTACAGATAAGGCCCTCTTTGAGATGTTTGTCAACGTCAGGAAGGTGGCTCATTGGGCTAAGTAGGACCACGTGAAGTGAATGGAGGAGATGTACAGGTTTTGAAGGAATGTGGATAGTGTGTTCTCACCTTCAGTCCAAATTATGAAGATACTGTATCATCAATGAATCTGAATCAGATGAGCGATGGAACATCCGTCTGAGAGGGGAGGGGGGGCTTGGGAGGATCTTAGGTAGGATGTCTCTTATTTCAGGGCACGTTGACAGATAATCAAAGCCCTGACGTAGCATATGGTTCAGTTGTTCCAGTCCAGGATGGTATTGGGTGACAAGGGGGACACCGCTTTGTGGCTGATTAGTAGGCTTGGAGGGAGAACTGTTGGTGTGTGAAGATATTGTACGGGAAATCTGTTTATGGACTAGGTCTGGTGGTTAATTCCTGTCTGTGAAGGCCTTTGTGAGGTTTTCAGCATACTGGTTAAGATTTTATGATGTAGAAAGGATGGCAGCTGTTGAAATGAAGGTACTGTTGAGAGTTGGTGGGTTTGTAGTGGACAGAGGTGTGGATGGAGCTGACAGAGAGATGCATATTAACATCCAGGAAGGTGACATATCGGGTTGAGAAGGACCAAGTGAAATGGATGGGTGAGAAAGAGTTGAGGTTATTGAGGAATGAGGATAGGGTGTCTTGGCCTTGAATCCATGTCATGAAAATGTCATCAATGAACCGGTACCGGACCAGGGGTTGGTGGATTTGGTAGGCTAGGCAGGTTTCCTCTAGATGGCCCATGAACAGGTTAGCATAGGAAGGTGTCATACGGGGCGCCAATTATAGTTCTGCAGAGCTTTTTGTATACTTTTCCCTCAAAGGAAAAGTAGTTGTTGGTTAGCATGTAGTTGGCAAGGGCTATGAGGAATGAGGTATTGGGCTTGGAGTCTGAAGAATGTTGGGAACGGTAGTGCTCGAGTGTGGCAAGACCTTGGGTGTGAGGGATATATGTTTAAGGGGGGTGGCGTCAACAGTGATGAGTAAGGATCCAGGAGGTAGAGGAGTGGGGAAGCTGGAGAGTCAATGAAGGAAGTGGTTGGTATCTTAAATGTGGGAAGGTAGATTCCGGACAATAGGTTGGAGGTGTTGATCAATGAGGGCAGAGATTCTTTCAGTCAACAGTCCTCCCACCAACCGTACTAACCAGCCACAAAGGGATGCCCCCCTTGTCACCCAATACCATCCTGGACTGGAGCAACTGAACCACATCCTATGTCAGGGCTTTTTCTGTCATCATGCCTTGTAATGAGAGACATCCTACCTAAGATCCTCCCAAACCCCCTAGAGTCGTGTTCCATTGCCCACCTGACCTCCACAACATCCAAGTCAATCCCTATGCAACTCCTAATCCCAATCCCTTACCACAGGGATCGTATCCCTGTGGTAGACCTAGATGCAGAACTTGCCCAATCCACCCACCCAGCACTTCCTATTCCAGTCCCGTCACAGGCTTGTCCTACTCCATCAGAGGCTGGGCCACCTGTGAAAGAAGCCACATAATTACCAACTCCGCTGCAATCACTGCTCTGCATTCTACATTGTAATGACAACTATCTGGCTGTCCATCAGGATGAATGGCCACCATCAAACTGTGGCCAAGAGCAATGTGGACTATCCTGTAGCACTGCATGCAGCGCAGCACAACACCTTGGACTTTAACAGCTGCTTCACCACTTGAGCCATCTGGATCCTCCCCTCCTCCACCAGCTTTTCTGAACTGCGGAGATGGGAGTTATCCCTACAGCATATCCTATGGTCCCGCAACTATCCTGGCCTCAACCTCAGATAACCTAACATTCTACATTCCAAGCCCCACAGTATCCCCCGCCCCCCCACATACTACATTTCCTTCCGATTCATGCCCCTTTCCCTAATGTGTGCTTCCTGATATATATTATATATATAGAGGAAAAATTCCTAGCAGGAAAAATATATATAAAAAGTAGATGAAGATTACTTACCAGGTGAGGAGCACAGATAGTGATAGTAACATAAATATAAGACACACACACATATAAACGCTAGCTTTCACAGCCTATACTAAATTCAGTATGTCTGCCTCGGTGTGTTTGCATTTGTATATATGTGTGGGTGTGTATGTATTTGTTTACCCTCCTTATTTTCCCCCGAGGTAAGTCTTTCCTCTCCCTGGATTGGAATGGCTCCTTACCCACTCCCTTAGAATCCTCATCATTTCCTTTTCCCTCTCCTTCCCTTCTGCCTGAAGACACAACTGAGTTGTGAAAGCTTGCGTTTGTGTGTGTGTTATTTATTTGTGCTACTATCACAGCCTGTGCTCCTTCGCCTGGTGAGTAGTCTTCATCTATTTTTTTATATATATTTTTCCTGCTAGGAATTTTTCGTCTCTAATACTCTCTCTCTCTCTCTCTCTCTCTCCCCCCCCCCCCTTCCACTTGCTGTTGGGCGGCCAGAGATGGCTGACATGTGGGTGAGTTTGCCTGAGTGATTGTGTGGTTGAGTGTTCTCTGTCTTTGGAAGGCTGCGACTGAAAATTTAGAATTTTATGTGTGTGTGTGTGTGTGTGTGTGTGTGGTGTGTGTGTGTGTGTGTGTGTGTGTTATTTGTGTCTGTTTGCGGCTCAATGTTTATCTTTACGGTGAGTTGTTCCCTATATATTATTATTATTATTAGAAATGAACAGCACATCTTTTAGATTCTCCTTCTGCACAAAGTTCAGTACTTAGATAAATTACATATAAACAGCCTGTCAAATATTGTTGAGGAGATATTGTTTAATCCCTTTCTGTACTCGTGCCATCCACACATGTGTGCAAACATTTTCTGTTGGCAGTTTAGAGTGTGGATCGCCAATCATAACTGTAGAATTATAGGTTGTAGTCTAACATGGTTAACTATATTCCTTCAGTTTGCTCCAAGAGAATCATATTGTTTATTTGTGGGGATATTAAATAAGTTAAGGCCAGAAACTGCCCAGGGGCTCTGTGCAGGTTCCGGGCAGACATACAATGGTAAAGCTCAACAGAGAAATCATGGGACAGCCATGAAGCAAAGAAGAGCTGAGAGCTGTGTAATAAATATTCAGTGTCTCAAAACTCTGTTAGTTATGAGCATTGTTCTTTTGATGTAAAATGTATTTGCTTCTTGAAGGTAGTACATGTCAGACAGTCACGCTGAATTTAGTAGATCGTAAGCTTCTGCAATAAATGTATAAAACACATATGATGACTTACAAAATCATTCAGTAGTGATCGTTGAAGTCATTCTCTAAGCTCTTTGAACTGCAATCTTCTAGATATTTTGGAGTCTGAACATTCAACAAGGAACTATCCCTGTTTGGAAACAGACTATCTGGTTCCAAATGAAGGGAAAAACCACTGATTAACCTTACCAAGTACATGAAGAAAATAACATTATGTAGTGTTTTAATGGAAATACATGGTCCAGGAACACCACAGGGTGTTCATCTGTCAACTGTACTAGGTAATTTGATCTGGTGTTTTAGGATTAACCAGGTTCTTCTGGTACTTGTGCATTCTTACATGTTATTACTGCTTTTTTAAATGATGTTTCCTTTGTATTCAGTTTTTCCCTCAATTCATTTGATGCATACATCTGTGACAGGTGCTCCTAAGCTGATGCTGTAACGTCTTGTTAAACATGTTACAAAAAACCATAATTTCATGACACTTGTACAATCTGCACTGCTTATGGTTCCTGGAAGATATATTCTTGGCAAGGATTTTCCTCTGTAGTAGTGACTTCCACATCACTCAAAACATTCAATATTTTTTTTTACATGCTGTCTTCTTACATCTTTTACTTATTTATTTTAATTTTTTACCTGTCTTCAGCATCACCTATTTTCTCTTTAGCAATTAAAATATTGATAAATGCTATAAGCATACTGTTACTTGAAAATATGAAATAGAAACACTCTTCTTATTGCTACCCAAATGACAATGCTACACTGGACACAGGCAAAGGAATAAACAATGGTACCCTTGTGATGATGTAAATTTTGGATATTTCTCTCCCTTTCTTTATTCTTGTCTATTAGACAATTTGGTACACATATTTTGCAGTTGATTATAAACTCAGTTTGATGAGCTAGACTCCGGAAACTTTGTGTATGGCTCAAAACTGGACAGAGACATATTAACTTTGTCTTAGATAGTGTTTACCAGCGAGCAACATTACAAACTTTCAGCATAGCTCAGTGTAATATTAACACACTTTGTTGTCTGGTGTATGGTGAAGGGCACTTTGTGTAACACTATATTTTCACCTATTCTGGTTACAGTCACAAATGGTTTGTGGAAAGAATGGTTGCTGGTAAACTTTCATGAATCTCTAATGTTTACCTTGACACCCTTTTGCGAGATATACGTAGGTTGACTCAGGTGAAGAGAAACTTATATAAACCTTGAATTTACAACATATCTTTGCCAAAATCTCATCGAAATGTTTGAAATCGATTGAATGATCCACACATGCAAGACTAAAAAACAGAAAATATTTATTTAAAAAAGTAATCTCTTAGCAGAACATTTCTATAGTTGACTGAAAATATACCCTTATCCCATACAGGATCCTAGCACAATACACACAATGCTCAAAATCTGTAGTTGTGAATTTTTAATAGCCATACAAATAATTATAATACTTTTAAAAGAAAAAGTGTAGTGCATGGAATAGAAAATAATTAGGAGATAAACTATGCACCCCACATTTTTCATTAATCCTATGACTATTTTTAAGACTATTAAAAAAATTCACAATTAGGTCAATCCATTTCAATTCACCCAGACAATATGGCTCAAAATGTTTTATTTTCCTAATTTTTTAAAACATGAGTACTCTATTAGATGACAATAAGCTGATAAGTGGTGGTTGGGCAGATTTTAATGGGAAACATGGTTTGTGAAAAGTATAATGGTTAATTTGTTTTAAAACATGGAATTATTAAAAAAAACCAGTGTGTTTAGCATGTAATGAACTTCACGCATACATTTTTTAAATTTTTTTACCATACAAGAGTCAAACTCCTTCTGTAGTGTTAGAAAAAGTTTAAAATCATTGCCTCTTAAGACCACAAATTCTTATGAAAGGAGAGAGATTCAATACTATGTACGTATTCAACATAGAAATAAAATAACTACCTGTTCTGGAATTGCACTTCTGTTTTTTTCTAGAGTGTTTCAAAGATCGTAAAACTGTTTTAACATCAATTTTTGCATGAAATTATCAGAAAAAGGGACTGAATGAAAACAAGTGAAATTTTTATAGATTCTTCATTATACTCAAAGGAATAAATCTCAAAAAATCATTACTGAGACTCCACCATGATGAGAGTAACACAATAGTGCATTTCCAAAACCACACAATTCTATACACTCCTGCAGTGCCAAGTTAGCAAATGAGTGCTTGTAATTATTACAATGGATATTGGTTGACTGTTGTTTAAATCATTATTGTCAAACATTTCTTCTTTCAAATAAAAATGGGCAGTTATAACTAATTAATACATTCGTTGTGCTACAGTTTCATACAATATACACATAATAGTCTCTGTTTTTTAGGTTTAACACTTTATTTGTAATTACTTGCCATGTAATTTTCATTAGAGAGCTAAACAAACAATATTTCTTTGTGTGTTCTACCAGACACTGATGAGTCATAAGGGAGTCACCTTTCATTCTTTCTCTCTCTCTCTCCCCCTCCCCCCCCCCCCCTTTTTTTTTTTTTTTTTTGAAATAAAGGCTCTACTTCAAAATAAGGCAAGAAGAGGTATTTGAAATATGACAACATCAAATACATTGGAAAAAAAGAAAATATTGAACAAAAATTGCCATGGTGGAGGTTGTACTGTTACCGAGTGTTTTCTTCAATATTTCAACAGTACAATATCCTTCAGCATGATTAGTCCTTAAGTATTAATACACAGAAGTTAAGCTGTTCCTCTCACAAGGACCAGCTAGTCTGTGTCCTGTGTTAAAGGAAATAATATTTGAAGATCCGACTCATCTCAAGTTGTCTTCATGAAATTATTAGAACATCTGGAAATTGACTTCTTAGTTTACTGATTAAAGATGACCATGTCTTTAAGATCATACAGAACTTTATTACATTTAGAACTAAGCTACTACATATAAAACAAATTATAATTAATCACAGTGATTGTAGAGATTCTTTCTTCCTTGGCACTTTGCAGTTTTTTTACTCCATACAAGTGAGTCCATATTCACAGCCAAAACCTAAAGAAATAAATTCTGTCTGGTAGTATTTGCTCACTCAGTGCAAAACCCCTTATAAAATAAACTATTTGAATATCTTGAGTCGAGTTAGGAACCAGTAGTGTACAACTTTACATTACAAGGTTTGAACCTGGATCCATGGTTTGACAGCCCAAACGCTGGACCGCTCGGCCAGTGATGGTGCTTGGGAAGTTGATTATGTCTAAGAGTACCAAGCTACAGCATGAAAACACAAAAACATTAATTACTTCAATGTCATTAACTTTTAATCCCCTATATATTAGTAAAAAATGCTCATCTTTAGATGATCTTTCGATCTATAGCATTGAAAATGTGATTTCCCATCATCAACTTTGAGCTTGATAATTTTTTTTTTTTTTTATTTAACTGCTGAGTGTCTAGCAAGAACCCAAAGCATGTGTCTCTTCACAGAATGTCCATGCAAAATTCAATTGAAATCGGTGAACTACATGTCAGGCCCTCTCTTTGAAAATGAAGAACAATGTTTGCTAAAAGTAAAAAATTCAAAAGAAATTACTAATTTTTGCCATTTTCACAAAGTTAAATATTTAAATATATTGATCTTATTTTGTGAAAAGTATGATCCATTCGGTAAGCACAAGAAACCAATTAAAAATGATTTGAGTAAAATACTAGTTGAACACCTTTCCAAGAATAAAAATTGAGGCAGAACTGAAGTTTGTGTTGTTGCTTTAGGACAGTCCATGCATTTGCATTATCCATAAGGCCACAGTGGCCAAGCGGATAAAGCATCTGCACAGTAATCAGGAGGTCCTAGGTTCCAATCTTGGCTGTGGCAGAAATTTTAATTCAACGTTCTTCTTCTATTCAATATCTTTGATATATTAAGACAACTTACATCTCATGAAATTAAATTACTGTTTGATATAGACAATTTAGAAGGGACCAAAAGGCTGCATTGCAAATGAGGATAAATGATTTGAGAGCCTACTTTCAGCTTGCAGTGATGAACAAACAATCATATCTTTATATAGCTTTGGGCAAGCCACCTCTCGGCCGCCACCAACAATTGTATTCAGTCTGTGTTATGCTTTTGTATTGTCGGTTTAACAAAGTATTGATATGCAGACAAATGTGTTTTCTGGGGCTCACACCCCATGAAAAACCCTCATTGGTGACCCCGTTCTGAGTTTCTTGTGCTACAGTGCATGTTTCAGTGCATTTTGCCCGCCTGCATCGGGTTAATTCACAAAATACGGCGGTACGTGATCTGACAGTTACAACCACAATGAATATGGCGGTCCAATTTCCACCAGGCTTCACCGTGGTTTCTCAAGCATCGTTCAACTCACCACTGCCTCGCAATTCATCGAATGTATTTGTTTTGACGCCTCAGCATACAGCTCAGCAATTTTCTCTCAACTTGTTCAATTCGACCCGGAACAATAATGCACAGTGTCACACAATGAAATTTGGCTTTGTAAATCCGAACTTGCATGTCGGTGCTCAAATGACGATCAATACTCATATTTCGCAGGACCATTTTGTGTGCACACATTCTCAACCAGTGCCAGCTGCAGATAGTTCAGTGTACTGTGCTTCAAATTTGTATTCGCGGCCCGCCACAGCTCCGCCATGTGCATCAGTGTATCCATCCATGACCTATGTGCCTGGACATAGTTTAAACAGTGGTGTGCTGTCATAGACTTATATTTCGCTGCCTGTGTCTAACGAACCGGCTAGCGGACTCATTCCTGACTCTTCTTCGAGTTGCGCTTCATTCAAGACTCAAGCTCCTTCTGCATTTTTTCCCACGTGTGCAGCTTCAGTTGTGGACAGTGCAGTGCATTCGTCTTTTGGACAACCATCTGTGCAGTGTTTACTTAGTGACTGTGTTTTTAACCCTCATACTGTACTGAGTGATTTCACACATGTGAACTTGTCAGGACAGGAGAGTGTGTTCCATGTGCAGCCACATTCAGCGCCCACTTTGATCTACCACATCTGCTCGTGTGACTTGCATATTGTGTGACTCCCTTACGCTGTCTGACGTTCAACCGCCTGTTTCATCAGCACAATTCGTTGCCTCTGCTCTGTCGGCCTTATGCATTGCACCTCCTCAACAACTGCAACATCAGCCTGATGCTGCGGTGCCAGATGCGGGACTTCAGGCACCATCTTCTCCTCCTCCTCCACAGCCTGGACGTCTGCCCAAGCTGCCTCCATTTTCATTCGAGGCTCTGACTACATCATTTGCTTTAGTAGAACAAATCTCCTGCACACTGGCCAACCTCGCTGACCCACTCAACATTTCGCGTCGCCCCACAACTGAGACACCACAGCCGGCTTCTGCCGCAGAATCTGAAAATAGACCTCCACCACCCACTTGCTTCCCACTGGAACAGCCACCTCATTACCCGTACTGTTTCTTCCGCAGTCGCTTTGGTGCAGCTGCCAAGAAGTGGCATCTGCTGTGCGCATATCCAAATGCAACTTGCGGGGGGATGTTGCCGCCGCCCCTCGCTTGGAAGATAACGGGCACCTACTGATGCACTCAGGGCAGTCACCTGTACTTGCACAACTGTGTTTCCAGCACCAGAGTCTCATCAATACCGGCGTGGATGTTTCCCTGCTACCCACCACTATGACAACTGGCCCGCATCGCCCATTGCTGTGAGCTGTCAACGCCACACAACTTCGGTGAGCGGGTTCAACCTCTTACTCTGTGCATCTCTCTCCTGATTGTATTCTATAGTGGAACATTTTAGTGGCAGACATTCCAGAACCTATTGTGGGAACAGATTTTTAACTCATCACAAACATTCACCCTACATTGTGCGCCACTCTGTTTTCCCTATCCCTCAAACAAACATTTTTTGTATGATTTGTTGAGCTCTGGCTCTGCTTCCCCGAGTGCTGCTACTGTTAGTGAGCATACCAAATTGTCTGATGACTTCGACTCACCGCTTAAGTGGTCTGACTAATGTAAACAAGTGCTTGACCTCAAGAGTGAACAGCAAAGCATCATAAGCTGTCTTGCCCATGCTGAATCGCAGCTGACTGCAGCTTACCGTCTTTCTGCTCTGTGGGGAGATTGCAAGGTTAGTACCAGTGTTTCCTCTGCTATTAATGTTTCCGCGCCCATGTGTAGGCATGACTGCGCTTCAGACAACCTGCCTAACAACCTTGCTTCTCTCTCCTATGCTGATGTGTGCAAACAAAATGCGGTTGCCACGCCAACTGCCACTGCTGTCAAAACTGTACATGCACTCTGCCCTCTGGTGTGTGCTCCACATGCTATTCACAACTCTCAGTCTACTGAACTAATAACTGAAACTTTAACTTCCCCTGTCTCTAAACAACCTGTCAGTCGCCAGCCCATCGGCAAACATGAATCCAAGTTTATCTCTGCTGGCAACAATTGTGCTTCTGTTCAAGTCAAAGACTCAATTGCTAGTGTATGCCCACAGTCGCGCAGTGTTTCAATTGTTCATGCACCTGCTTCCACACCTGCCGCAGCTCAGTCTTCTGCTTCTATGACGGTGGTGCGCTCCCGTGCTTCGGTGGCCACCGACGTAACATCCATCTCAACTTACCTCCTGGCTGCCATCTGGCACTGTGCCACAGGTGGCGCCCCCACCTGTCATGGTGGTCACCACATCAACTACTCTGCCGGCCAATCATCACACCACTGCAGCTCGGCTGCCATCTTGCTTACACACCCAGGTGGCGGCCTCGTCAACTACTCCGCCTGCCGACCTGCACGCCTCTGCAGCCTGACGACCATCTTGTGCCATGATACTTGTGGCACCTCCAGCGGCACCAGTGGATGTCACAGCCATCTGGGACAGTCAGCTGTCGCCTCCCATCCTCGTACCAGCTGTCACAACTCCGAATCCGACACACTGGATGTCATACCACCCTCAGCAGTGCATTTCTGTAGTAACTAACAGCACGGTTCACAGACTCAGACTCACTGATGATATGCCTGTGTGTATCAAACCACGCCACCTTTGTGCTGAAAAATTTGCAGACGTAGAAGCACAGATTGCAGAGCTACTAGAGGCAGCCATAATTGAACCTTCTTCTAGCAGTTGGTCCTCCCCCATTCAGTTAGTAGAAAAAAAAAAAATAGATAGTTGTTGGAGAATATGTGGGGACTAGTGGAGGCTCAATGCAAAGATGATCATGGACAGGTATCCTATCGCTAATGTAGCCAATTTCACTAATGCTCTCACTGGTGCCAAGATTTTTTTCTGTAGTTGACTGCAAACGTGCATACTATCAGATACCCATGGCTCCGGAGGATGTTGAGAAGACTGCCATCACGTCTCTGATAGGTTTATACCACTACTGCTTCATGCCATTTGGACTTAAAAATGCCACACAAATCTGGCAACGCTTCATCACTGTGATTCTCCTTCCCCTAAAGTTTCGTTTTGTTTACTTAGATGACATTTTACTATTCAGTACCTCTGTTGAGGATAGCAAACGTCATTTACAAATTCTCTCTGACACTTTGGCTAAGGCAGGCATTGAAGTGAATCACAGCAAGGACCAACTGCACCTACCTTCCGTTAAGTTTCTGGGGTACACCGTTTCGGCTGATGGCAATTCCACCCCCTCTGAAAAGATCAATGCCATCAAGGAATTATCACACCCTTCCACATTCAAAGAGTTGAGGTGGTTCTTAGGCACTATTAATTATTATTGTCGGCACTTACCCGGTGCTGCTGACATTCAAGCTCCCTTCATTGATGTGCTGGCAGGCAAGAATACCTCAGGCACTTGCCCCGTCTTTGGACCCCTGCAATGTCTGAGGCTTCCTCTTACCTTAAAGACCTTTTATCGAATGCTATTACTATCGCTCACCCTCACCCTGAGACAGACATTTCATCACGACCGATGCCAGTGACACTGCCATTGGTGCCTTTCTTAGCTAATCTCTGGATGGTAATATCTCTACTCTCCAGTTATTCCCAAAATAATTAAATCATGCTCAGAGGAAATATTTGGCCTTCGACCGAGGACTCCTTGCCATTTACAAGGCCATTAAGCACTTCCGCTTCGAGATCGAGGGCCGTCCTTTCCATGTCCTCACCGACCACAAATCTTTGGCTGCCGTAATACAACACCAGCCAATCCTCCTCCTAGATGCTTCTGATCCCAGTTCGAGGGTGCTGACATCATCGTAGCTGACTTCCTCTCCTGAGTCGATGCCATGACTTTCCTGATCAACCTCTCTAACCTTGCCATTCTCCAATTAGCTGATGACGAGCTCATGCACCTAGTTTCTGATTATTCCTCCTCTCTCCACCCCTCCGCACCTCTTTTCCTTGGGTGACGAGCAAAATTTGGTGTGATGATTCCACAGGCAAACTTCACCCCTTCATCCCTCATCCCTTACAGCATGAGGTTTTCCAAAAATTGCATGAACTTTCACACCCTGGCATCCGCACCTCAACCAGACTTGTCACTGTACTTTTGTCTGGCGAGATGTCAAGTGAGACTGTCAAGCTTGGGCTCGAACCTGCATTCCTTGCCAATGCAACAAAATCACCACCCACACGTCTGCTGGAAGAACTAGAATCAAAGAAATTTCTTCAGAAATACATAAAAGTGGCACATTTTACAAAAGATATTCTTTGTGTTTATTAACTTTACAAAAATACAATTTTTCATCACAGCCTTTACATCATTCAATGAGTATAGTTATATACGTAAGATTAATAAATGTTATTTAAGTTTTATTACTTTTCTTCTGGTATTTGGTTACGCAGAGGTTGAATGCCCACGAGACGTGATGGAATTAGATGAGCGATAGGGCTCCTCTTTTGTACATGCAGTAGCATTATACTGAGGCCAAGTGTGCCCACATCTTGCTATGCCCTGCCTTGCTATGAAACTTCCTGGTAGATTAAAATTGTGTGCTGGAACTGGGACTCAGACCTGGGACTTTTGCCTTTCGTGTGCCAGTACTCTACCAATGAGCTATCTCGACATGACTCATGGCCCGTCCCCACAACTGTACTGCTACTAGAACCTAGCCTCCTTAGAGCGCTTACCCGCAAAAGGCAAAGGTCCCAGGTTCCAGTCCTGGTTCCGGAACACAATTTTAATCTGCCAGGAAGTTTCAATTCAAGTCATGGATGACTTATTTCAATGACCATTGTTTTTGTCTTGGGTATCACCAGACATTTTTTTATGCTCCGTAAGTTGGTGCCATTGTGTGGTCAGAACTGTTATACTCTTCTTTCAGAAAATAGGCAATCTGTTGATTAATTATTATTCCCAAAGATACCTAGTGGTTACCTCCAGGCTTGAGTTCCTGCAATAGCACAAATAGTGAGGGCAGTGACAGCGTGATTGGTTCGACTTGCATCGTCTCTGCCGCAAATGTGTTTTCCCCTCCATCTGTCAATATTGCAAGGCTTCATATTTAAATTTTTTGATTCATAATGTTATGGTTCACCTTATGCTTGGTCAGTATGTCTGCACTGCAGTACTGAAATTGGGTAACTCATTGGGGGGCATTTTGTGTATAGCACATTAATTTGAAAAGCCTGTTGTCAGTCAAGGCACCCCTGTGCATTTCACCCATGCATTGTTGTAAGTGTAGGACAACCTTCAGATTACAGCATCACAGTGATTGTCATGGTCACACTTTTCTGTGGTATCCAAGCCTCCATTTGCCTCTTGTCACAGATGAAGGGGCTTCCTGTTGCCGTGCCTGCAGAACATTTCCACTCATTCCTGAGAAAACTGTTCAGTTTGCTGTGGGTTCTTCACACATTGTGATAAAGAGGGGCATCCTTGACTGATGTGTTGCAGCCACAGAGGTCAACACCCATCCTGCTCATTTCAAAAAGACAACATACATGTGCTGCAGTCAGTAGTCCCACTGGATTATCTGTTTGGAAGTTACTTCTCATGCTCCACATGTGTTACAAGGACATCAGATTTCAGGTGAAACAGGTCTCTTGGAACAACTTATACACCACTGGGCTCACCCGGTTATCTTCACCGTCATGTTGTTTAGTGGCAAATGGAGACAGTTCCATTCCCCTGTGTCAGCAATTCTCTCTCACGGCAGTCTACAAATACATTACATGGCCCATTAAGTTTTTTTTTTATTTTTTTTTATTTTTTTTTTTTTTTTTTTTTTTTTTTTTTTTTTTACCAACCATTGGTTACTAACATTTTGGGCCTGACTGCCTTTACACTGTTTGGGTTTTCTACCTCTCACAAAGTCAAGTTCATATTCACTGCAGTCTCCTTCCAGTAAAAATATAATTTTTGTTCAGTGTTCACATCTCTGTTTGAACCCAGTTTGGGGTATGTCTTGGATATTGAGGAACACATCACCCTTTTGGCAGTAACCAAGCTGCATTTCTACCATGCCAGACCCATCTCTGTCACATTATGTACTGCAGTAAAGCAGGAGGTGATTGTCTCCAGGATGCAGGAGTTATTGAATCAATAAGATCTTGTGCATGGGTCACACTGCATATCATAATTACGAAGCCCAGTTGTTCTCATGGATTATGAGAGATTTTGAAGACTGCCATCAGGGCTCAGTCTTGGGTTGGAGCTTATCCCATTCCCCAGAAGGAAGATATTACCAAACTTGCTGGGAGGACTACTTCACAAAGACTGACCTTGCAAATTATCACATTCAGCTACACAATCTCAAAACTTTGTTATTGTAAACACACCTTCAGTTTACATAAGTACAAGTGAATTGTATTCAGTGTGACCTTGGCCCTGTAATTTAACAAAGGCATCTGCAACAACTGACATGAAGCATTCCAGCTTGTCAGGAGCCTCCCACAGGAGAACTTGTGCAACCTCTGTATCATCTTTACAGCCCTGTGGGATGCAGACTTTTATCATCATATGGAAAAATGTAGATTTTTTCAACTGAAAGTGAAATATTTGGGACACTAGCTCATAAAAAGAAGAATCCAGGCACATCAACTGAAATGTTGCTGCAGTCAATCCCATTCCTTGCCCAAAGAACTTACCTGACTTATAGGTAACTTAAGTTCCTACCACAAGAGCAGCCCCTCAATCATTTGTGTGAAAAGGAGTGTCTGCAACTGATCTCCTGTCTGTAACCAGGCTCTCTCTTGTGGCAGCTGATGCACCCACCGATGACATTGGGATGGTTCTGGTGTACAGGAATGATAATGAATCCAAACAGCCTATTCCATTACTGTCCAAGCTGTTGACACTTACACAACATAATTACTCATGGTTTGAGGAGTTATTACCAGTTGTATCTGCTATTAAAGACTCCATGTTTAGCTTTTGGGAGCAAAATTCTCTTTAATTACCAATCACAAGCCCTGATCCAACTTCTTATGAATAGATGGAGAGGCTTGCTCAGGATAGAGTAGGAAGGAAGGAAGGAAGGAAGTTTAGCGTTTAACGTCCCGTTGACAGCTTGATCATTAGAGACCGAGCTCACACTCGGGTTTTTGTGTAAGGATGGGGAAGGAAATCGGCCATGACCTTTGAAAGGAACCGTCCCGGCATTTGCCTGGACTGATTTAGGGTAATCACGGAAAACCTAAATCAGGATGGCCGGAGGTGGATTCGAACCACCTTTCTTTTGAATACTAGTCCAGTGATCCAACTTCCCAGAATGAACAACTCAATGTCTTCAGCATTGGGCATTGTTCCCAGGTGCATCCAATTTAGACCATCCGACATAAAAATACATCACAACACTCTGACATGAACATTTTGTCATGTTAAGATACTAAATTTGACCAATGGATGGTCCTCTGCTTCCACATTGACACTCCACAACAACATGCACTTGATGGTTTCCCCATAACAGCTACATGTGTCGCCTCCACCACGCATCGAGATCCCACCCTGCAGCATGTCCTTTGCTTCATGATCCATGGCTGACCTGCCTCCCTCACCAGCTGGTAACTGAACTCAGCCCCTGGGAACACATTTATCAGAGACTGTCACTGGTTGATGACATAAGTTTCTTGAATACAGAGACTGTCACACTTCAGTTAATCATTCCATCCGAATTGCAACAGCAAATTCTGAGCTAGCTGCATTGAGAACGTTGAGGGATGTCTCACTAGAAGGGGTTGGCTTGCTGACACATATATTGACTGAGTATTGATAGCAACATTGAGAGGGTCCATGGCTTTACAGTGTACACTCAACACTAAGCAGCACCCCCACAGTTTACTAGAAGTACCCATATGTCATATTCATGGCTTCCATCATGACTGACACTGCCCTCTGGCCTTGGCCTAGGTTTTGGTTATCCAAGGATTAACTCACACTTTAGTTTCTGACAGTGGACCACTATTCACAGCATCAAACTTTAAATAGTTATGTGAGGCCAATAGCATAAAACACAGTCTTAGCCCTCGATTCCATCCCTCCTTTAATGATGAACCAGAATGTATCACTTGGATCTGCAAACAGCAGATTAAGAAAGCTGTTGTTTCTTCTGCCACTACATCAGCCCTCAAACTTTTTTTCTGTTTCTGAGTACTTATCACACCACATCAACTGATGGGCATAGCCCCATCAAACAATTTCTTGGGTGGCAACAGTAGATCCCGATTAATCTGCTGATACTGTCCCACTTGGCACCCTACAGCAGAACTGCCAAAAATTATGCACCTTGGCAGAAATGTGAGCTCAATCCTATGGGTATACGGTGGATTAGATGGCAGCAGTGATAGTATAAACACATGTACACCAAGTGATGACAGTCCAGACACACAAAGGGCTTGAGGAGCATCACAAGCAGCTCCAGCATTAACCACAAGTGTTGTTCCCACCACTGCTCCATCTCTTTCTCACCTAAGGTGACGATCAGGTCCCAAGGCCAGCTCCATAGTGATGGATGATTTTCCATGGACGCTCCATAATGTAATCGGCATCCGCAAGGATCAGTGGAATCCTCTGATATTCTCACCTGCAGCGAAGTTGCCATGGACACATCAAACACCTTCTGTACATACAACTGGCATTTGAATGGCATTTGACTTCACCTAAAACCTTTCTGACCATCAGGCTTCCAGATGCCTTACAGATAGCTTCCTCACATGTAATTTTAATAATGACAATGAATATTCAGACTCTTTGAACAGTGCTTTGAAATATGCCATCAGTGCAATTAGCACAAAACGGCAGAATTTGAACACTGGATCATCCACTTACTGTGCCACCATGCACGCCTTTGTATTAACCCTTCAAGCTGGTAGTTACCACACACCTGCCGACCCTGAACACTGCATTTCAGTGAGATTGCTCTAGTGTAGGAATTATTTGTTAAAAAGTAATGATGTTTTCAGGTATTGTTAAAACATACATTATCCTTTAATATGACTTTTTTGAGTGTGGTATACCTTGAAACAATCTTCCAAACATAGTCCTACATCACAGTCTCTGCACCAGAATGACTTTTCCTTCTGTTTCCCCGTCTTCTTGCAGCACACTGCACACCTTTTTGTAGGCTTGCTTTTCTTCTCTGTGGGTAGAACCTTTTCAATAAAATGTCTTGCTGTGAGACATTCGGGTATGGGAGTTTCTGAAGGCTGCCCACATTGAGATGAAGATACAGTCTTCCCGTGAGTTTCCAGCAGTTGTGTTATGAGTTTAAGCCTGAAATTTACATGTGTTTCTTGCATTGTTTTTTTTCGCTGGCTGTATAAACAATAAAACTATTGTGCACTGCCACATTCATTAGCCTTTTAAACATTTTCATGTACCACTTCACATCTTTTTTCCTTTCCATAAGAAAAGGTTGTAATTTTTGGTCTTTCAGATGTACACCACCCATAAAAGAACTGTATTCTTTAATGCACTCAGACTTTATTACTTCTTTGCCCCACTTGGTTGCTATAAAAACTGCATTGTTGTGAAATTTTGAGATAAAGGAGAGCTGTTTTTTGTCCATCCATTTCAGCACCATAATGCCCATATGCTACGAGTTCACCTTTCTTCAGTCGTGCACGTTTCAAGGCATCAGGTACATTCTTCCTATTCAGTCGAAGTGTGCCAGCAACATTCATACCTCTTTCCTTTAAAAAGTGAGAAATGGATGCTGTTATAATAATTGTCCATCCACAGTGTATGGCCTAAGTTGAGAAGAGGTTCAACAAGTTTTACTATGATCTAGCTAGTTTTCAGTGTATCAGCAGGAAAAAATCGTTTCTATTTCGTGGAAGTTCCTGTATAAATAATGAATTGCCATAAATAACCTGTGGATGCAGAATGAAACTTTCACTCTGCAGCGGAGTGTGTGCTGATATGAAACTTCCTGGCACACAATTTTAATCTGCCAGGAAGTTTCATATCAGCGCACACTCCGCTGCAGAGTGAAAGTTTCATTCTGGAAACATCTCTTAGGCTGTGGCTAAGCCATGTCTCCACCATATCCTTTCTTCCAGGAGTGCTAGTCTTGCAAGGTTCGCAGGAGAGCTTCTGTGAAGTTTGGAAAGTAAGAGGAGAGGTACTGGCGGAAGTGAAGTTGTGAGGCGGCATCGTGATTTGTGTTGGGATAGCTCAGTCGATAGAGCGCTTGCCCGCAAAAAGCAAAGGTCCCAGGTTCAAGTCCCGGTTCCGGCACACAATTTTAATCTGCCAGGAAGTTTCAACCTGTGTATGATTCATAGATAACATAAGATTTTATGCCAAACTTTGCTGCTTTTTGAGGTAGCCAGGTTTTTATTGCCAACCTTCCTTTCCATAACGTCAGAGATTCATCCAAAGAAATATTTTCTCCTTATTTTGTATGAATTTTTTAATGTGTCAATCAAGTGTTGAATCATTGAGCTCAACTTGAACAGTCTTTTATTGTCCTGGAACTTATGAAGATTGTCATTGTTTACAAAATGAAGGAATCTACTAAGTAGCTCAAAACTGTCTTGTTGCATAGATTGGTAGAAAATTGGAGTATTCAAAAGGAGACTTACTGAAATGAGATTTAATGGATGGCTTATGAATAATTCCCATCAAAATCTGCAGTGCAAAAAAACACGTAAAGCTCATCTACATCAGTTTCTACCCATTTATGAAGCCTGAAACATGTCTGCTTCTGAATAAAGTCTATATAATAATGGAAAATCCAGGTTGGAATAAATAATATAGTGAGGACAGTTTACAACTCACCGCAAAGACGTGGCGACGAGCTGCGACAGGCACATACAAAAGACACACACATACAACACATTCAGCTATCAGCCATGGCCTTCTTCAGAAAATAGAGCACTCACACAATCACACAGGCACACAACACAGTCATACAACCATCACCTCCGACTGCCACACTTCGAATCATGCTCTGCAGCGAATCGGGGACGGGAGGGGAGGGGAGGGGAGGGGGAGGGGATAGAAAGGTTACGTCACGGTGGTGGGGATGGGTTAGATGGGAATAACGAGATGCAGCTTAGGAATGGAGTGGGGAGGCGGGTGAGCGGAGAAAATAAAATAAAATAAAATAAAGTAAAATAACATATATATATATATATATATATATATATATATATATATATATATATATACGTAAAAAATAGATGAAGAACACTTACCAGGCGAAGGGGCACAGGCAGTAATAGCAACAAATAAACACACAGACACACACACACTCAAAAATGCTAGCTTTCGCAGCCTAGCTGCTTCATCAGGCAGAAGGGAAGGAGAGGGAAAAGGAAATGATGAGGGATTTAAGGAAGGGGGTAAGGAGCCATTCCAATCCCGGGACAGGAAAGACTTACCTTGGGGGAAAAAATGGAAGGTAAATAAATGCACATACACCCACACATTTACACAGACACAAGTACACTTAGGCAGACATACTGTAGAACTGTCAGTTCTACAGTATGTCTGCCTAAGTGTACTTGTGTCTGTGTAAATGTGTGGGTGTATGTGCATTTATTTACCTTCCATTTTTTCCCCCAAGGTAAGTCTTTCCTGTCCCGGGATTGGAATGGCTCCTTACCCCCTTCCTTAAATCCCTCATCATTTCCTTTTCCCTCTCCTTCCCTTCTGCCTGATGAAGCAGCTAGGCTGCGAAAGCTAGCATTTTTGAGTGTGTGTGTGTCTGTGTGTTTATTTGTTGCTATTACTGCCTGTGCCCCTTCGCCTGGTAAGTGTTCTTCATCTATTTTTTACGTATATTTTTTTTCCTGTTAGGAATTTATCCTCTATAATATATATATATATATATATATATATATATATATATATATATATATATAAAATGCATGCACACTGCAAGTACACAAGACCGCATACACACACACACACACACACACACACACACACACACACACACACACACACACATATATATATATATATATATATAGTATAAAATAAAGATTTTTGACTTACCTAAAGTACAGGCTGGTCGATAGGAACACTAAACACACACAAAAACACACAACCATTCGAGCTTTCGCCACCAGTGGTGGCTTCTTCGGGAAAAAGAGGGAGGAAGGAGAGGAGAAAGGGAAGGATACGGGTTTTAAGGAAGTGGAAAAGGAGCCATTCCAATCCCAGGAGTGGAAGGACTTACCTTAGGGGACAAAAAGGAAGGTAAACAAATACACACACACTCACACATATCCACATCCAAACACACTTAGGCAGACATTTGTCTTCTTTGGTTTCTACAAATGTCTGCCTAAGTGTGTTTGGATGTGGATATGTGTGAGTGTGTGTGTATTTGTTTACCTTCCTTTTTGTCCCCTAAGGTAAGTGTGTGTGTAAGTGTTGTGTGTTTTTGTGTGTTTTGTGTTTCGTGTTTCTATCGACAAGCCTGTACTTTAGGTAAGTCAAAAATCTTTATTTTATACCATTTTCCTACCTGGAAGGTCTCCTTCTATATATATATATATATATATATAATAATGGAAAGTCCAGGTTGGAATAAATAATATAGTGAGGACAGTTTACTACTCACCGCAAAGACGTGGCGACGAGCTGCGACAGGCACATACAAAAGACACACACATACAACACATTCAGCTATCGGCCATGGCCTTCTTCAGAAATAGAGCACTCACGCAATCACACAGGCACACAACACAGTCATACAACCATCACCTCCGACTGCCACACTTCGAATCACGCTCTGCAGCGAATCGGGGACGGGAGGGGAGGGGAGGGGGAGGGGATAGAAAGGTTACGTCACGGTGGTGGGGATGTGTTAGATGGGAATAACGAGATGCAGCTTAGGAATGGAGTGGGGAGGCGGGTGAGGGGAGAAAATAAAATAAAATAAAATAAAGTAAAGTAAAATAAAGTAAGATAATTCATGTACACTGCAAGTGCACAAGACCACATACACATGCACGGACACACACACACACACACACACACACACACACACACACACACACACACACACACACACGATCACACACCACTCAAATCAGGCGAGGTTTGGGATACAGAGGTAGGAACTGTAAGGTACGGAAAAAAAAAAAAAAATAAATAAATAAATAAAAAATAAATAAATAAATAAATACATACATAGGGAAGTTATCGTAGGTTGAGGCCTGGTTGATTTCGGGATCGGAGAATGTATTGTAGGGATAACTCCCATCTGTGCAGTTCAGAAAAGCTGGTGGTGGATGGGAGGATCCAGATGGCCCGGGTTGTGAAGCAGCCATTGAAATCAAGCATGTGCTCCGCTGCATGCTGTGCCACAGGGTGGTCCACCTTGTTTTTGGCCACGGTTTGGCGGTGGCCATTCATCCTAATGGACAGCTGGTTGGTGGTCATGCCAATATAGAAAGCTGTACAGTGCTTGCAGCACAGTTGGTAAATTACGTGGCTGCTTTCACAAGTGGCCCGGCCTCTGATAGGGTAGGATAAGCCTGTGACAGGACTGGAATAGGAAGTGCTGGGTGGGTGGATTGGACAGGTCTTGCAGCGGGGTCTTCCACAAGGATATGATCCCTGTGGCAGTGAGCTGGGTTTCGGGGTGGCATAAGGATGAACTAGGATGTTGTGAAGGTTGGGAGGGCGACGGAACACCACTTTAGGAGGGGTGGGAAGGATCTTGGGCAGGATGTCTCTCATTTCAGGGCATGAGGATAGAAAATCAAAACCTTGGCGAAGGATGGAATTTAGTTGTTCGAGACCAGGGTAGTACTGGGTGACAAGGGGAGCGCTCTTTTGTGGATGGTTACTAGTGTTAGGAAGAGGATTTGGGGTGTGTGAGGATATGGCACGGGAGATTTGTTTGCGGACTAGGTCTGTGGGGTAGTTTCTGTTTGTGAAGGCCTTTGTGAGACCTTCAGCATATTCAGAAAGGGAATTCTTGTCACTGCAGATATGCCGTCCACGGGTGGCCAGGCTGTAAGGGAGGGATTTTTTGACGTGGAAGGGATGGCAACTGTCAAAATGTAGGTACTGTTGGTGGTTGGTAGGTTTAATATGGACGGAAGTGTGGATGGAGCCATCAGTGAGGTAAAGGTTGACATCCAGGAATGTGGCATGGTTGGTTGAGGAAGACCAGGTGAAGTGGATGGGAGAGAAGGAATTGAGGTTCTGAAGAAATGAGGATAGGGTGTCCTGGCCGTGAGTCCAGATCATGAAAATATCATCAATGAACCGGAACCAGGCCAGAGGCTTGAGGTTTTGGGATGCTAGGAAGGATTCCTCCAGACGGCCCATGAACAGGTTGGCATAGGAGGGTGCCATGCGGGTGCCCATGGCTGTGCCTTGGATTTGATGGTAAACTTTCCCCTCAAAGGAAAAGTAGTTGTTAAGTAGGATGAAATTGGTAAGGGTTATGAGGAATGAGGTATCAGGCTCACCATCCTTTCCCAAGTCCCTTCCCAAGAACTCAAACCTTTCAGCAGAAGAAAGAAGAGCCATCCAAAACCTTAAAACTAATCCTGACATCATCATCCTCCCTGCTGATAAAGGTTCCACCACTGTAGTTATGGATCACAGTGACTACCTGGCAGAAGGGCTCCGCCAACTATCTGACTCCTCCACCTACAAGTTGTGCCAGATTGACCCCATCCCCAAAGTCCAACAAGATCTCCAATCCCTACTAAAATCCTATGGCCCCTCCCAGAAACTCTCCCCTGAATCCATCTCCCTCCTCACCCCAGCAGCACCCCGCACACCCACCTTTTACATGCTCCCCAAAATCCACAAACCTAATAATCCTGGACGCCCTATTGTGGCTGGTTACTGTGCGCCTACCGAACGAATTTCAGCCATAGTTGACCAACACCTCCAACCTATTGTCCAAAATCTACCTTCCCACATCAAGGATACCAACCACTTCCTTCACCGACTCTCCACCATTCCCACCCCTTTGCCTCCTGGATCTTTACTTGTCACAGTGGATGCCACCTCCCTATACACCAACATCCCACATGCCCATGGCCTTGCCGCTCTGGAACACTACCTCTCCCAACGTCCCTCTGAACGCAAGCCTGATACCTCATTCCTCATAACCCTTACCAATTTCATCCTACTTAACAACTACTTTTCCTTTGAGGGGAAAGTTTACCATCAAATCCAAGGCACAGCCATGGGCACCCGCATGGCACCCTCCTATGCCAACCTGTTCATGGGCCGTCTGGAGGAATCCTTCCTAGCATCCCAAAACCTCAAGCCTCTGGCCTGGTTCCGGTTCATTGATGATATTTTCATGATCTGGACTCACGGCCAGGACACCCTATCCTCATTTCTTCAGAACCTCAATTCCTTCTCTCCCATCCACTTCACCTGGTCTTCCTCAACCAACCATGCCACATTCCTGGATGTCAACCTTTACCTCACTGATGGCTCCATCCACACTTCCGTCCATATTAAACCTACCAACCACCAACAGTACCTACATTTTGACAGTTGCCATCCCTTCCACGTCAAAAAATCCCTCCCTTACAGCCTGGCCACCCGTGGACGGCATATCTGCAGTGACAAGAATTCCCTTTCTGAATATGCTGAAGGTCTCACAAAGGCCTTCACAAACAGAAACTACCCCACAGACCTAGTCCGCAAACAAATCTCCCGTGCCATATCCTCACACACCCCAAATCCTCTTCCTAACACTAGTAACCATCCACAAAAGAGCGCTCCCCTTGTCACCCAGTACTACCCTGGTCTCGAACAACTAAATTCCATCCTTCGCCAAGGTTTTGATTTTCTATCCTCATGCCCTGAAATGAGAGACATCCTGCCCAAGATCCTTCCCACCCCTCCTAAAGTGGTGTTCCGTCGCCCTCCCAACCTTCACAACATCCTAGTTCATCCTTATGCCACCCCGAAACCCAGCTCACTGCCACAGGGATCATATCCTTGTGGAAGACCCCGCTGCAAGACCTGTCCAATCCACCCACCCAGCACTTCCTATTCCAGTCCTGTCACAGGCTTATCCTACCCTATCAGAGGCCGGGCCACTTGTGAAAGCAGCCACGTAATTTACCAACTGTGCTGCAAGCACTGTACAGCTTTCTATATTGGCATGACCACCAACCAGCTGTCCATTAGGATGAATGGCCACCGCCAAACCGTGGCCAAAAACAAGGTGGACCACCCTGTGGCACAGCATGCAGCGGAGCACATGCTTGATTTCAATGGCTGCTTCACAACCCGGGCCATCTGGATCCTCCCATCCACCACCAGCTTTTCTGAACTGCACAGATGGGAGTTATCCCTACAATACATTCTCCGATCCCGAAATCAACCAGGCCTCAACCTACGATAACTTCCCTATGTATGTATTTATTTTTTTTTTTTTTTTTTTTTTTTCCGTACCTTACAGTTCCTACCTCTGTATCCCAAACCTCGCCTGATTTGAGTGGTGTGTGATCGTGTGTGTGTGTGTGTGTGTGTGTGTGTGTGTGTGTGTGTGTGTCCGTGCATGTGTATGTGGTCTTGTGCACTTGCAGTGTACATGAATTATCTTACTTTATTTTACTTTACTTTATTTTATTTTATTTTATTTTCTCCCCTCACCCGCCTCCCCACTCCATTCCTAAGCTGCATCTCGTTATTCCCATCTAACACATCCCCACCACCGTGACGTAACCTTTCTATCCCCTCCCCCTCCCCTCCCCTCCCGTCCCCGATTCGCTGCAGAGCGTGATTCGAAGTGTGGCAGTCGGAGGTGATGGTTGTATGACTGTGTTGTGTGCCTGTGTGATTGCGTGAGTGCTCTATTTCTGAAGAAGGCCATGGCCGATAGCTGAATGTGTTGTATGTGTGTGTCTTTTGTATGTGCCTGTCGCAGCTCGTCGCCACGTCTTTGCGGTGAGTAGTAAACTGTCCTCACTATATTATATATATATATATATATATATATATATATATATATATATATATATATATATATACACAAAAACACGATCACACATTCACACACCACTCAAAATAGGTGAGGTTTGGGATAGAGGTAGGAACTGTAAGGTATGGAAAAATATATATATAGGGAAGTTATCATAGGTTGAGGCCTGGTTGATTTCGGGATCGGAGAATGTATTGTAGGGATAACTCCCATCTGTGCAGTTCAGAAAAGCTGGTGGTGGATGGGAGGATCCAGATGGCCCGGGTTGTGAAGCAGCCATTGAAATCAAGCATGTGCTCCGCTGCATGCTGTGCCACAGGGTGGTCCACCTTGTTTTTGGCCACAGTTTGGCGGTGGCCATTCATCCTAATGGACAGCTGGTTGGTGGTCATGCCAATATAGAAAGCTGTACAGTGCTTGCAGCACAGTTGGTAAATTACGTGGCTGCTTTCACAAGTCTGCAGCATAACAGTTAGTTTCGCACACAATTGTTTCTACGATTATTTCACCAAAATGCAGCTTGAATGCTTCAGCTGCAGAATTTGCCTACTTCTCAGATCCATATTTACCAACAAATGGCTTTTTCAAAGGCAGATAAGAGCTGTCAACTTCTTCCCACTTCCAGTCTTCAAATCGCACGTGTTTCACTGGAAGAATACGTTCAATCTCGTCTCACTATATGCTGTTTCTTCACTTTTTTCCATTGTTTCTTCCAAAATGTCCAGGTCGTTCTTGTCAACAGTATCCAGATCACTCCTACTGCCATTTATACAATCTAAATTATCCATTGATTCACTCAGAATTTGCATCGTTTTGCACCGAGAGCATCTTCAGACTAAAGATATAACACGTGATTCCACCAGACTCTCTCACTTCCTGACAAAGATCTCCCTTACAGGATGACACAGATAAGTCTGCAGTTTGCTGATGAAGTAGTATTACCCAGCAACAACAGATGGCAGAGCAATACAGTTTTACCTGTGATTCTGCAAGTGGCAAGTATGGGGTCGGCATGCTGTCAGTCCAGACACTTACAGCATGCAAGTACATACTCGGGCTCCCAGCTGGATGGGTTAATGTGTGAACCAACAGAGCTCACTCTGTACACAAGGCAAGAAGGTGACTTAGTCAAGCTTACATAGCCAAGTGCACTCAAAAGTAAACCTCCTTGCACATCTGTTAAGCAGCAGTGGAACTAATAGTGGCATGACCAGCAATGACTACTTTTTGTGCATCTCCAGTACACCAGTGCAAATGTACATATTACACTTTTCAAGTGGTAACACAGCTTTGGTGGGACAGAGTGAAGTGCACAATTTAACAAACATACAGGGCACTCGCCCAGAACAAATAATTCATCGTAATGACTTTGGTTTTGTGCAACTATATCCATGGTCTGGGCCATGGCAGCCATCACACGACTACTTCAAACGCACTTGCCCACACACACATGGCATATTCCTACATGCGACCACTGCCAGTTCCATATGAACATTCCCTAGCATACACAGCACAAACAGGTGTGCAAACCATACCATCCAATTGTGACATGCAAAAATCACAACCCAAGATGCAATAGTTTGTGGACAAAACGACTCCATAAACCTCAAACATCATGCAACAGCCAAGCCAACATATCCACAAGCATCAGAATGAGCTCAGAACATATGGCCACCTTCACCAGGATGCCTACCACCATTCCCAGATTTCACATTTGACTCATCAGAAATGTAGTTTTGCCTGCAAGAGGCCATTTTCAACCATTAATCAGATGATTCAGCCAGATACCTCTGCCTAGTAACTAATCTGCTGGCTCTTGTTGAGCTTATCTGTGATCTAGTCATGACACCGCCAACCTATAACAAGTATGAATCGGCCAAAAGAGTGATTCTAGAGAGGGTTTCATGACCCTAAGAGAACATAAACCACATTTTGCACGAGGATGACCTTGGAAATAGCACCCTCTCACAACAATGGTGCCGTATTCAAATGCTCGTGAGTGAAAGACTAATGCCAGATGAGACACTTTAAGCTATTTGGTCATATGGGAAATGTAGTCAACAATTGTACATCGGTGATGCAGCCTGTCAGCTTCAGGATAAAGTTCGCGGACAGCACGTATGCTGTCATGCTGATACTACTACAGCACAGGTAATAACACGAACTGCTGTCACGCAGCACACTACACCCACCTGGGTCTGGCCAAGGCCTCATGAGGTACCCCACCTACAATCGAGCTGTCCCCAGCACCACTCCGAACCTGTCAGCTGGTGCATGCAACTACAATAAGAACAGCAGCAGCCCTGCCAGCGCCATGTCACGCATCATCCGAAGAAGAAGACTCAGATGGAGAACTGCTCTCACTAAGATGCTTCCCAAAAGCACAGGTGCCTCACTACCCATTGTGCTTCTATCACACACACTTCAGTGCAGCAGCCAAAAACTGCAGATCCTTGGGCAGTTTCTCAGAAGCCACCTGCAGGAGCCACTAGGCACAACTTCCTGTGAACGGACAGACAGGTGCCCACTGACACTTCACTGAGTTATTGATTTGTCATCAGCAGGCAACTGTCTCTATGTGGTAGACACATGTACCAAAATGAAATTATTGATTGACCTGGGTGCTGATGTGTCACTAATTCCACTGGCGATGCAGCTGGAGAATCTATGCCTACACTGCACACTACTATGAGCAGTCAATGCTACACAACTCACTTCAACGGGCTGAGCATCATTAACCATCCATCCATCCAGCCATCACACAACTACGAACTCAAGTGGACGTTCCTAATAGCTGATGTCCCAGAACCAATAATGGGAATCAATTTCCTCACACACCAAGGCCTGTCACCTAACATAGTGCACCATACAGTGTATCATCATCAGACTAAAACACATTTCCCCTATGCCCTGTCAAAAATCAACACTTCCAGCTCACCCACAAGCACCAAACTCATTCGTAAGTGTTCCGAGCTCAAAGTGAATCTCCATAACATTAGGTGCAGCAATGCTGAAGACGACGCTGAGCCATAAACGAGGCACCCAAAATCTAAGTGGTACTGCACCAAAGTTGTATACAGCCGCAAAAGGGTGGAGCGGTCAGCACCCCATGTAGTATGACCTAGACAGCGAAGAATGTTGAGATGGCACCAGCACTTCCATTTCAGCTGCTGAATATGAGGAAGCCAAGTCAGCTGGGCATCAAAAAGCAGTCCCAGGAACCGGTGAGTTTCCACTACAGGAAGTAGTTGGTTGTCAAGATGTATGAAATGTATCACACGGGTTTTGGTGGTGGAAAACTGGAAACCATGGTGCAGGGCCCATACCTGCACCTTACGAATAGCCGCCTGGAGTCTGCATTCTGCAACACTCATGATGGAGCAGAAGGAAATGCAGAAATTGGCGTATGTAGAAGGGGATATTGCCAACCACACAGCCGCCACCAAAAATAGGGGGACACTCAGGACACAGCCATGTGGGACCCCATTTCCTGGACATGGGGGGAACTAGGGCCAAATGATTTGGACCTGAAAGGAGCGGAGTTGGAGAAAGTTGTTAATGAATATGGGGAGCGACTCCCGAAGGCCCCACTCATACAGTGTGGCTAGGATGTGGTACCGCCACACGGTATCATAGGCCTTCTGAAGGTGAGAGAAGACGACAATGAGGTGCTGCCGATGAGAAAAAGCTGTGCAATCAGTGAGAGAACAGCCCTTATGAAATACACCCTGTGACGGTGCCAGAAGGCTCCATGACTCAAGCACTCAATTCAAGCGACACATGACCATACCTTCAAGCAATATGCACAGAACATTGGGCAGGCAGATGGGGCAATAACTGTTGACCTCCACTGAGTCCCTGCCAGGCTGCAGCACCAGCATGACAATGCCTTCCCGCCGCTGGGATGGAAACTCACCACCACCAAAAATGCGGTTGAAGATGGCAAGAACATGCCACAGAGTCCCTTGTGAGATGTTTCAGCATCTGTGCATGGATACTGTCAGGGTCTGGAGCTGTATCAGGGCAACGGGCCAAGGCACTAAGGAGCTTACTTTCAGTGACTGGGGCATTGTAAGACTCCTGATGGTGCGTTGCAAAGGAGAGGCATTGTTGCTCCACATGCTCCTTGTGGGAGCGAAATGCTGCACAGTAGTTTGTGGAAGCAGAGCACCGAGCAAAGTGATCACACTCAAGTATGTACAGACAGCCCCATTGAAAGAAAGACCAGGGACTCCAATCGAAAGCTGGTGGCCATAAAGACACCTGATTTTGGCCCACACCTGAGATGGAAAGACACAAGAACCTAAGGTACAAACGTATCTCTCCCAGCATTTCTGTTTACGCCTTTTTAAGTGCCGAGCCTTGGCACAGAGTCATTTGAAAGCGATGAGGTTAGCCACAGACGGGTGCCATTTTTGGCGCTGAAGAGCCTGCCTACGTTCCCTGATTGCATCAGCAATTTATGGTGACCACCAGGGCACAGTCCTCCACCAGGAGGAGCCCGAAGAAGAGGGCATTGCAGACTGAGCTGCAGTGACAATAACTTACGTAAAATTGTCTACCACCACTTCAATATTACCATCTGGCAGAGATTCAACAGTGGCAGCGGTCTGGAACATAACCTATTCGACTTTGTTAAAAGGCAAACGGCTAGAGCAATGACGGTGAGGCAGTGACAGAAAAATAGGGAAGTAGTCACTACCATGCAAGTCGTCATGCACTCTCCAGTGAAGAGAGGGTAGGTCAGGGCTGTGCTGTGTGCCACACTTAAATTTATTTAGAATACAAAGGTCAAGCTGGGAAACAAGCTATTCAATTTCTCTACCTAAATCAGTGGTCACGTTTCAACCCCACAATGTGTTATGGGCATTGAAATCACCCATCATTAGGAAAAGTGGGGGAAGCTGAGAAATCAGTGCAGCTAATACATGGCAGGGCACATCACCATCGGGAGGAAGATAGACACTGCATACAGTTATAGCCAGCGGTGTCCTCAACCAAACGGCCACAGCCTCCAAAGGTGTTCGAAGGGGCACAGCTTCACTACAGACAGAGTTGAGGACATGAATGGAAATGCCACCGGATGCCCTGTCACAAGCAAGATGATTCTTGTAAAATCCACAATAGCCCTTTCTGACCTGACTCACTCAATTGTGCAAGTTTGGTTTTAATAATGCTGCTGCTCAACAATGTAACTTTCGGGTTTAACTCTAGGTGGAAGTTCCTGGCTTGTGATTGTTAGCTGTTGCATTCGGTAGCATTCACATCAAAGAGAAGCATATCATTATAAACTTGCACAAGAAGATAGAACCATGCAATCACATTGTAAACGCGATGTAATTTCTTATATTTAATTATTTTACAACACTACTGCAGTATTTTAGACAGAATGTTTCATTATACATATTTAGAGAGCCTAAGCAAATTTACAAAGCATCATTTGCATGTTAGACACATTTTTATTTTGAGTAGCATGATCATGTGGGTCATTTTTTGAAAAAAGTATGATCCTGAAATTTTTTAAAATATTTTTACGTGAATCTAGACGTCTAAATGCATAGAAATTGCTACATTTTGGGTAGAGATTGATTTTTTTTTTCTCAGGCCAGAAACGGATAACCATGAAGGCCTGGGGTTTGCATTGCTGGAAGCCAGTTTCCCTGGAGGGCAACGTATAGTACATGTGATGCACGTAAAAGTTGTCTTAACTCTTCCAGCTGGTGAAAATAACCTCCACAATTCCACTGGAGGAAAGTGCTGCCTATCAACTGGGGAGGCATGAAAGTGACTAAGAGGCAAGATGTGCCTAGTGTCACCTGCCACCACTGGTAGAGGGTCTGTGGTGTCCATATCCAATGCATCCAGGTTGTCTGCGAGGGCAAGGTCCTCTGAAGATGCAAGGATTTCTACCTCATCTTCGTTACTTCCTTCTTTTTTGTTTGCTCCCGCTTGGTTCTGGGCTTCGACGCTGGAGTGGGCTTCCCAGAAGGTATGTCTGATGTTGACACAGACTGGGAGGCCCGGCTACCAGCAGGTACATGGGCCTTCAGCCACCAGCTGATGTCTAGCTGGGTCTACACTGGAGCCATGGAAAGGTTTGCCTCAAGAGCCTCTTTCCATGTGAGAGGAGATCAGATGATGTCCAGGTTGTCAGGGACAGTTGTTAATAGAGGAAGTAATGGGAAGTAAGAGCCAGAGAATGGAATGGAGACATTTCTCTGGCAGAGAGATGGGGTTCACTGACCCCGTTAAGAGGGGCGGGGGGAGGCAAAAGCTCCACAGAAGATGAGGTGCCCGCAGGCTTATGGGCCCACACAAGGGGTGAGAGTAGGTTGGGCAGCCACCCACAATGGAGGTGATGCCACTGTGGCTGCAGCATACATAGACACCATAGAAACAGGGTGAAGTTTCTCATATTTTCTATGAGCCTCAGAGTAAGTTAGGCAATCCAAGGTCTTGTACTCTATGATTTTCCTCTCTTTGTAGAAAATGGGATATTCTGGTGAACAAGGCGAATAGTGGCCACTGCACTTGGCATAGATAGGGGGCGGGGTACAAGGGGCGTCCGGATGTAAGGGATGGCCACAGTCCTGACAAGTTGGGGTCCCATCACAATGCGAAGACATGTGTCCAAACTGCCAGCACTTCAAACAGCACATGGGTGGAGTGATTTACAGTCGGACATCACATCTATATATCATCACCTTGATCTTCTTGGGCAAGGTATCGCCATCGAAGGCCAAGATGAATGCCCCAGTTGCCACCCTATTGTCTTTCAGATCCCAAAAGACACGACAGACAAAATGGACACCACGTCATTGCAAGTTCTCACACAACTCCTCATCTGACTGCAGCAAAAGGTCACAATGAAAAATAACTTCCTGGACCACGTTCAATGTCTTATGGACTATTATAGATACAGGCACATTGCCAAGCTTCTTGCATGCGAGCAGAGTCTATGACTGTGCAAGGGACTCTGCCTATATTAGAACTGATCCATTGCACATTTTTGAGTTACCCGTAACCTCATCAAACTTGTCCTCAATATGGTCAACAAAAAACATAGGCTTAGTTGTCTGCAAAGATGCCCCATCAATCCTAGAAGATACGAGAAATTTAGGAACATATGGTTCATTCTTTGTAGCCCGACGATCCCCCCTAGAGGTAATCAGGAGAAGGAATGACGAGGGATCATAAACAGAGACACCTGTTGTACCAGGATTTTGTGACCTGGATTTATTTCGCTACATTATGAATCATCCACCCCGATGCCACCCACTCAGAACAGGGGCTCTCCTCCTTGGCACCGCCCAGGCACAGCAAGGGTCACCTGGCGAGATGACCATTGCTGGGAGTCCTGATGCCCCGTAGTTACAAGTGTCTACTCCTTGGCCTTCAAGAATAGTTCACAGCTCTGGCATCAGTAGTGTGATCCCTGTTTAGTCAGGGGGCTACAACCAGAAGGGTACATGACATCCCCACCAGAACGGACTAGCTACCGTGCTGGATTTCTCATGCTAATATAACCAATATGTTGATGGTGCATGGGATAACAGTGCACAATGGGTGCAACTCTCACATCTTAGCTTGTCCACGCCCTTGATCCTGATCGGGGCTAAAGAGGCCACGCATTCCATAATGGGTGCCTGATTTTGTTTATTTATTTATTCTTTTCTTTTTTTTTTTTTTTTTTTTTTTTTTTTTTGTGGGTTTAGGGTGCTCAACTGTAGTGGTCATTAGCGCCCGATTCTGACCCTAGATTGACTTAAAACAAGGTTAAAAAAGGGGCCGAGAAGGATAATGTCAGAATGTCACTAAAACGAATAATAAATATCATTAGAAGGAATTAAATGTCCTTGGACAGATTTGTCATATGTATATCGCAAAACTCTAGCAGCTGCCCATGCGTCATCAGCTAAAATGTCCTCCCAAAGTGGAGGCAGATTTACTGCAACACGAACATGATTAAAATTGGGGCAGAACATTAAAACCTGGTGCACCGTCATCGGGAGACCGCAGGAACAGACTGGGGCGCCTGTTAATAAGAGTCAGTGGCTGAATCGGTAATGACCGATTCTCAGCCAGGCCAAGATTACCTTCTCTCATCAGGAGGAGCAGGAGGAGGTCTTCCAAGCTGTTGGGATCGGTTTTATGGCTCTAAGCTTATTATCCTGAAGTGAGGACCAGAGCCGATGCCAAGATGCAACAATGCACCTTCAAATAGCCCCTTGAATGTCATTTGATGGGACACAAACGGTAGCTGTCCAAGGTAGAAGAGTCGCAGCCCTGGCCGCAGCATCAGCAGCCTCGTTCCCCGGCACACCTACGTAGCCAGGTACCCGCAGGAAGCAAACGCGAAAGCTGTCTTCAGCTACCAACTGAAGGGAGCGTTTGAGTCGGAGTATAACAGGATGGACCGGATATGGCTCTTTAAGACTCTGAATGGCACTGAGGGAATCTGAGCAGACGACATAAGACGGGTGGTGGTGGCAGCGGCGAACATATAGGACTGCCTGATAGAGAGCAAAAAGCTCAGCTGTGAAATTTGAGCACTGGTCGATGAGCTTGTATTGAAATCTGTATCCTGATGACAAAGGCAGATCCGACACCATCAGTGTTCTTAGATCCATCTGTATAGATGAAAACATTTTCATCAAGCCTGTGAATGAATTTCAACAAACCTAGAGCCATACACCGAACCCGGGGTACTCTCCTACTGGTGTGAGCTGAGTTCGAGTTGGATGCGAACCAGAGCCTGAAGCCACGGTGGTGTTGGGCTCACCTCCATTCGAAGGGAGTCAGGGAGGGTGAAATCGAGTTACTGAAGCAGGCAACGAAAACGAACTTCGGGAGGCAACAGTGCAGATGAAGACACCCCATTTTGGCGATCAAGGGAGTCGTTGAAAAACGATGGGTAGGATGGGTGTTTGGGCACTGACAGTAGCCGGCATGCACACCAACAGAGTAATATATCACGCCAATAGTACAATGGTAATTCGGCAGCTTCTGCATAAAGGCTTTCAATAGAGCTCGTATAGAAGGCTCCAATTGCTAAGCGTAGCCCCTGATGGTGAATTGAGTTAAGACGGCGCAAGATGGATGCCCGTGCGGATGAGTAAACAATGCTTCCGTAATCCAGCTTCCATTGGACAATGGACCGATAAAGGTGAAGGACGGTTCTATCAGCTCCCCATGACATACCACTAAGAACACGGTGGGCATTAAGGGAACGTGTACAATGGCCAGCCAGAGAAGACACGTATAGAGACCAACAAAGTTTCCTATCAAACATTAGTCCTAAGAATTTCGTTGTCTCCACGAATGGGAGAGCGACGGGCCCTAGATGCACAGATGGCAGAAGGAACTCATTGTATCACCAGAAGTTGATGCACACTGTTTTCTCATTGAAGAAGCGGAAGTCATTTGAGATGCTCCATGAGTAAAGATGGTCAAGACAATGCTGGAAACAGCGTTCCAATAGACACATTCTTTGAGCGCTGCAGTAAATTGTGAAATCGTCCACAAAGAGGGAACCAGAAACGTCGTGTGGGAGGCAGTCCATAATTGGGTTAATTGCTATGGCAAAGAGTACTACACTCAAAGCGGAGCCCTGTGGCACCCCGTTCTCCTGAAAAAAAAAAGGGTCCGACAAAACAGAGCCCCCTCATACCCGAAAATGTCGGTTCATTAAAAAGGCATGGATAAGGAGGGGGATATGGCCGCGAAAGCCCCAGGTATGCATGGTGCAAAGAATTCCCGCCCACCAACAGGTGTCGTAGGCCTTCTACAAATCAAAGAATACAGCCACTTTCTGGCTCTTTTCCAAAAATTTATTCATAATTATAGTCGATAACGTGACAAGGTGGTCAATTGTAGAGCAGTGCCGACGAAAACCACATTGGACATTGGTAAGGAGGTGTCAGGATTCAAGCAGCCAAACCAAACAGGTATTAACCATGCATTCCATCACCTTACAGACACAGATGGTAAGAGAAATGTAGTGATAACTGGAAGGAAGATGTTTGTCCTTCCTTGGTTTGGGGATGGGGACAACAATGGCTTCATTCCAACTTGTGGGGAACTGACCCTCAGTCCATATGCAATTATAGGTGCGGAGAAGGAAACATTTACCTGCAGGAGAAAGGTTCTTCAACATCTCAATATGAATGGCACTGGGCCCCGGAGCAGAGGAGTGGGACATGGCAAGAGCACAGTCTAGTTCCTGCATAGTGGAGGTGTCATTGTAACTTTCTGTGCCTCCTCTGCCTGTTTGCGGGGGAGGAAGGCAGGGTGGTAATGAGCAGAGCTCGAAATCTCCGAAAAAGAGTGGCCTCAGGCATTGGATACGTCAATGGGTTCCACAAGGACTGTGTCCGCTACTGTCAGGCCTGAAATTGGGGAGTGGACCTTAGTGCCAGATAACCGGCGCAGGCTGCCCCAGACAACTGAGGAGGGAATGAATTTGTTAATAGAACTAGTGAAGGCAGTCCATCCCTGCATACTGCAGTCCACCAGGGGACTGGGATGCGGCATGGAGAAGAGGAAGTACGAGATATGGAATGTTCAGCAGCAGTGAGAATAACCTCTGTGAGGTACTGGACCTGACTGCAGCTGGGGAAATGCTGGTCGTGGAAAACCGCTATGGAAGAATACAAACCCTAGACGGCTTTAGAGATGTTCCAGGTGGTGGAACATGGAGATGGGGTATGATGCAGTAGGTGGATTACACAAGGGAAATGGTTGCTCAAGTACGTATCAGAAAGGGCATACCACTCAAACTGATGCACTAGCTGAGGAGTGCATATCGCGAGGTCCAAGTGGGAATAGGTGTGCATTGTGTCTAAAGGGAATGTTGGTGAACCAGTGTTTAGGCTGACAAGATTGAGGTTGTTAAAAAGGTCTGCTAGAAGGGAGCCTCTTTGGCAAGATGCTGGAGAACCCCATAGGGGATGGTGGGCATTGAAGTCGCTAAGCAAAACAAACGGTGGGGGAAGCTGGGCAACAAGTTACAGCACATATGCCCTAGTAAAGGCAGACGATGACGGGGTATAGATATTGCAGAGAGAGAAGGAAAGGGTAGGGAGAGTAATGAGGATGGCGACTGCCTGTATGTGAGTGTGCAGAGAGATGGTATGGGAATAGATGTTGTGCCGAATGAGCAATATAACCCCTCCATGGGCTGGAATACCATCCACAGGTGGTAGGTCATAACACACAGAGGTATATTGACGGAAGGCTAAACAATCCTGTGGGCATAACTTGGTTTCTTGGAGGCTGACTATGAGCGGACAGTGCAATCGAAGGGGTAATTTTAATTCCTCACGATTGGAGCGAATGCCTTGAATATTCCACTGAAGAAGTGCCATGATAAGAATAAGGGGGAGAAAAGAGAAGAACGAGGCAAAAGTGAGTCACTTGATGGCCGCTGAGCGCCTGACTTCAAGAAGGCACTGCTATCGCAATCCATTGGTGGAAAATCTTGTTCCATCAGTGCGACTGGAATTTCTGCCACTTTCCTGAGTTGATCGGTAGGGGCAGCATCCTCTGCCAGTAAAAAGCCGGTTGTCCGGCGAACAGTAGTGCGACCTGGCGAAACAGAGGATGACCAGGGCCAGCTACTGTTGGGTGGCGTGACGGATGAGTCACGCCTCGGCGGGGAAGGAGAGGAACTCTTTTTTTTTTGTTAGCTCTTTTGGAAGAGTGACAGTGAGAAGAATAGGCAGTTGACAGTTGAGAAGCCTGAGTACGTAGAAAATCTTCACGGATTCCTTTTTCGAAGTCCGGGCATCTTGTTTAGGTGCCCATGGTCTATGAGAGGTTGACGAAGACTGAACTTTTTAGAAGGAGCAGGAGGGAGGGGGGACGTGGAATGGGCAATCTTCGGGCTGGCCGATCACACAACTGTGTCAGCGAAAGTTCTTTCTGTCCATATACGATTATAGGTGCTAAGAAGGAAACACTTGCTCGCAGGAGAAAGGTTCTTAATCATCTCAATATGGATGGAATTGGGCCCAGGAGCAGAAGATCGGGACAGGGCAAGAGCACGGTCCAGCTCCTGCATGGTAAAGGAGACATTATAACTTTCACGATTAAAAGAGTGGAAAGAAGGCGGCCGTGCCTCCTCTGCCTGTTTGTGAGGGAGGAAGGCAGGGTGGTAATGGGCAGAGCTCGAAACCTCCGCAAATGAGTGACCCATAGAGCTGGAAACATCAGCGGGGTCCACTAGGACTGCGTTCTCGATGGTCAAGCCAGAAATCAGGGAGCGGACCTTGACGCCGGATAAACGATGTAGGCCATCCCAGACAGCCGAGTAGGGTGTAAATGGGTTAAAAGAACTGGTAAAAGCAGTCCAGTAAGCTTTTTTGCTGTCTTTTATACCACGACGACATCGCACTCACAGTCGTTTATAATTGATACTATTCTCCAACGTTGGGTGGTGGCAGAAGGTGCGTAAAGCACGGTTCCAGGCTCTAAGTGCCTCGCGGCAGGCTGCAGTCCACCAAGGGACCATGACGTGGCGTGGAGAAGAGGATGTACGAGGTATGGAATGTTCGGCAGCAGTGAGAATAACCTCTGTGAGGTATTCGACCTGACTGTCACAGCTGGAAAAATTCTGATAATGAAAAACAGCCATGGATGAATAAAGCCCATAGTCGGCTTTGGAGATATTCCAACTGGTGGAACGAGGAGATGGGGTATGATGCAGAAGATGGATTGCACAAGGGAAATGGTCACTCGAGTAAGTGTCAGAAAGTGCATACCACTCACACCTACATGCAAGCCGAGGAGAGCATATCACGAGGTCTAAGTGGGAATAAGTATGTGTTGTGTCGGAAAGGAAGGTCAGTGCACCAGTGTTGAGGCAGACAAGATTGAGGTGGTGGAAAAGTCCACTAAAAGGGAGCCTCTCGGACAAGGTAGGTGAGTATGCAATGAAATGGCAAGGTAATAGACGTCATCCTGAATGAGCATCAGAACCCCTCCATGGGCTGGAGTACCTTCCTCAGGTAGCAGCTTGAAACACACAGAGGTGTAGTGAGGGAATTCTGAATGATCACATGGATGTAACTTAGTTTCTTGGAGACAAACTAGAAGCGAGCAGTGCAATCCAAGGAGCAGTTTTAATTCCTCCAGATTGGAACGAATGCCATGAATATTCCATTGAAGGAGCGCCATGATAAAAAATGAGAGAAGAAAAGAAGATAAAAAGGAGCAACAAGCGAGGTCACCTCAACGGCGGCTAACTGCAAATTAGCACTGCTATCGCTATCCAGAGGCAGAGAATCGTGTTCCATGGGTTCAACTGATGCATCTGCCACCTTCCCGAGTTGATCAGGAGGGGCAGCTTGCACCACCGGTAAAGGGCCGGGTGCCCGACTGACAGAGCGTCCCAGTGAAACTGAAGACAGCCGAGGCCAGCAATTGTTGGATGGCGTGACTGAAGAGTCACTCCGTGGTGGGGAAGGGGGGACTGTTCTTTTTGTGAATCTTCTTAGAGGCATGACGAGTAGAAGAAGCGGTTGATGGTTAAGAAGATGGAGTTTTGAGGAAATTGTCACGAACGGGTTCTTTTTTAGAACTCCAGGCAGCGGATTTAGGTTCCCGGGATGTGTGGAAACTGGTCGACAAATGCACTGTAGAACGGGCAGAAGGGATCGGAGAGCAATTTTCGGACTAGCCAATCTGACAACAGTGTCACAGAAGGTGCAATCGCACGTCTGAATGCCTACCTCCTTAGTTGGTGAAGGGGAGGTGAGGACCTGGGTGTAAGTGCCTGATGGGAGTAAATCGGGCTTCCTACTCACTAATAACTTCTGAGTGGCATAGGTTGAAACCTTTTCCTTGACGCGAATCTCCTGGATGACCCGCTCTTCTTTATATACGGGGCAGTCCCGTGAAGAAGCAGCATGGTCACCCATGCGCAAATTGGACCTCAACATGTCACAGTTTGAGCAACAGGCAAACAACAATTTTTGCCATAAATTATGCAAAATCATCCCAAAAAATTTGAAATAATGCAGCAGGTGTACGGTGAGGACGCACTGAGTTACATGGTTGTGTTTAGGTGACACCAATGATTAGTGCAAGGATGAGAGTGTTTGGAAGCTGATGTGTGTACTGGTCAGACATGAACAGTTCAAACAGAACACAAGATCCATAGTTGCAACATTGGTGCATGCTAACTGCTACCAATTGCTAGATATTTTCGCAGCAGCAGTATGGGTCAGCCATGGTACTTGCTACAGAATTCTGATGGAGGAGGTCAACATGTCTCATGTTACCCAGCATAGTGTAACACAAATCCTGTCAAGACCAACGTAAGGATTGCATGCTAATTTGTTGTGACCTCATCAGTTGTGCAGATGATCTGTCATTTCTCAACCTGATAACAATAAGCCACCTGGAATGGAGCAGTATGTGCCTATCCTCCAGGTATCAAGTCTCACAACTTATTGACACTACCACATAGAAACAGGACTGTTTATTGCAGAAAGACCACATTGCTACTGTAACAAGTAAACAAAGTTTTCTAACTTTTGTTGTCTGGAACATTATACTTCTAGGTACAAATGATTTATATGAATGTATTTCTCACATTTTAATATCCTTTGGAATTAGTTGAGTGATTCAAATTAAATTTTCATACTGCAAAAAGTGCAGGAGCCATCAGAATAATATACAATGCAGAAGATCATAAAGACATTTTCTACAGATACATAATATATATAAAAGTTATATCTACTATTTGCACACATTATCATTTGTATAGGAACATAAGACAGCATTATAATCATTAATGATTTCAGTTTTGAGCAGTTCATCAATGACTTCCTTGTCCATCTGTATTTTCTTCTCTCTTCGCCTCACCTTCTGCTGCAACACTTTTATTTTTCTCTTTGCCCTAATTAACTGCAAGTTTGTTTTCCTTAACTCTTCCATAAGTTTCCTTTCACGTGGTGACATATCTGCTATGTTGGGCTTATGACAACATGATGATGAACTGTTAGAGGACACTTGTGAAGTTTTGTTACTAGCACATTCATGAACAGGAACATTCACTGAGGTGAGCATTTTCTGATTGTAAGACGCATAGGAAGGGAGCAGAATTTTATCTTCCTTCAACTCTCCTGTCAGTTTCTCTTTGTGTGGTGACAGATCTTCAACACCAGTCTCATCACAGCCTGATGAACTATTAGATGACACTTTTAAAGTTTCATCACCAGCACCCTGACAAATAGGATGCTTTGTTGCAGTGTTTGTTTTCAGATGATAAGATGGATCCCAAGGGAACAGAGATGGAACAGCTCCTTCTCGAAGTCTTCTCGTCTGACCAGTTAAGTCCATGTCTTCTTCACGAAAGTGTTGGGAACAGACAGACGAAGCATTGGTGGGTGACCAGTTCTCCCTGCAAATTGCTTTTATCCAGGCATCTCTTATTTCTTTTCTTTTTGGAAACCTGAAAAATGAAGTAAGAAATTAAAATTCCTTCATCAAAGAAAGCAGTAACTGTGATTTTCAACAAATTCATAACTGGTTGCTGCACCAGGTAACAGCATACAATTTAATGAATTTTACTTAAAACTCCACACGAAACCATCTATCTGTACAGATATCTCCACAAAAGTCCATGCAGACAGGTTGCGTGAAATCACCAAAACTGTGGTGTTCACTTGAGCCATGTTCCAATCTACTGCCTATCATCTACATCTACATCTACATACATACTCCGCAATTCACCGTAAGGTGCGTGGCGGAGGATACATTGTACCACTACTAGGCATTTCCTTTCCTATTCCACTCCCAAATTGAATGAGGAAAGAAAGAATGCCTATATGCCTCCCTACGAGCCCTAATTTCTCTTATCTTGTCTTTGTGATCTTTACGCGAAATGTAAGTAGGCGGCAGCAAGATCGTACTACACTCAGCTTCAAATTCCGGCCCTCTAAATTTACTTAACAGAAATTCATGAAAAGAACGTCGTCTTTCTTCCAGCGACCCCCAATTGAGTTGCCGGAGCATTTCCGTGACACTCGCGCATTGGTCGAACCTACCGGTAACAAATCTAGCTGCTCGCCTCTGAACCGCCTCTATGTCTTCCTTCAAACCGATCTGCTGCGGGTCCCAAATACTTGAGCAATACTCAAGACGTGGTCGTACAAGCGTTTCATATGCGGTCTCCTTTACAGGTGAAGTACATCTTCCCAAAATTCTCCCAATAAACTGAAGTCAGCTGTCTGCCTTATTCACAACTGTCCTTACATGCTCATTCCATTTCATATCGCTCTGCAATGTTACGCCTAAATATTTGAACGACGCAACCTCATCAAGAAGCTCACTACTGATGCTGTATTCGAACATTATAGGATTGTTTTTTCTACTCATGCGCATCAGCTTACATTTTTCTACATTGAGAGCTAGCTGCCATTCTTCGCAACAACTAGAAATTTTGTCTAAGTCAACCTGTATGCTATTACAGTCAGTTACAGACGACACCCTCCCATACACCACAGCATCATCAGCAAACAGCCGCAAATTACAACTTACTCTGTCCATCAGATCATTTATATAGATAGAAAATAATAGCGGTCCTATCACACTCCCCTGGGGCACGCCTGACGATACACTCGTCTCTGATGAACACTCGCCGTCGAGAACAATGTACTGCGTTCTATTACTTAGGAAGTCTTCCAGCCAGTCACAAATCTGTGAACCTATTCCATAAGCTCGTATCTTCGTTAGCAGTCTGCAGTGTGGCACCGTGTCGAACGCCTTTTTGAAGTCGAGAAAAACACAATCCGCCTGTTGCCCTTCGTCCATGGCTCGCAAGATGTCATGTGAGAAAAGGGCAAGCTGAGTTTCACATGAACGATGTTTCCTAAACCCGTGCTGATTCATGGAAAGAAGCTTTTCCGTATCAAGGAAATTTACTATATTCGAACTGAGAATATGCTCCAAAATTCTACATGAAACCGATGTCAACGATATTGGCCTGTAATTGTATGGGTCAGTTCTCTTTCCTTTCTTATACACGGGAGTCACCTGCGCTTTTTTCCAATCACTAGGAACTTTGCGCTGAATTAAAGATTCGCTATAAATGCAAGCTAAGTAGGGGGCCAATGCCGCAGAATAGTCTTTGTAAAACCAAACTGGTATTCCATCCGGACCAGCAGACTTTTTCATATTTAGCTCTCTCAGCTGCTTCTCTACACCGGAAATACCTATTACTATGACCCCCATTTCGGAATTAGTATGTTGATCAAATGATGGCATATTTGTGCGGTCCTCCTGCATGAAAGATTTCTTAAAGGTTAAATTTAGAACTTCAGCTTTCCGTTTGCTTTCTTCTATTACTGCCCCGGAATGATCAACTAGTGACTGGACAGTGGGCTTTGACCCGCTTATCAATTTTACATAGGACCAGAATTTTTTCGGGTTCTCGGAAAGATCTTTTGCTAAGGTATGGCTGTGATAATTATTGTATGCTTCACGCATCGATCTTTTTATAGACGCACGAATCTCTACTAACTTTTGCCTGTCATCATTTGCGTGTTCTTTTTTTTAAACGAGAGTGCAACAGCCTTTGCTTTCTCAGCAGCTTTCTAACATTATTATTATACCACGGTGGATCTTTTCCATCCTTAATCGTCTTTACTGGCACATATTTCGCTAACCCTTCATTAACAATGCACTTAAATTTAGTCCACAATTCCTCTACATCCATAGTCCCAGAATTAAACGATGCCCATTCATTTTCTAAGTGCGATCGTAACATTTGCTTATCGTCTCTTCCCAACAAAAACACGCTCCTAGCCTTCTTGACTGGTTTATGAACTTTGGTCACCATCGACGCTATGATGATATCATGATCACTAATTCCTGTCTCTACACAGACATCGTTAATAAGGTCAGGCCTGTTTGTGGCTATAAGGTCTAGAATATTTCCATTGCGCGTGGGTTGCCGGTTTAACTGCTCAAGACAGTTTTCGGAGAATGTGTCCAAAAGTAGCTCGCAAGACTGCTTGTCTGTACCACCTGAAATGTAACTAGCGAGGTCCCAATCTATACTCTTAAAGTTGAAGTCACCTCCGACTAATATTACATGGCCCGGATACCTATGCACTACCTGGTGTAGACTTTCCTTGAATTATTCTAAAACTGCTACAGCAGCACTGGGGGGCCGGTAAAAGCACCCAACTATTAACTTTACTTCTTTTAGAACTGTTATGCGTGCCCAGATAACTTCACAGTTACTTTCAACCTCGATCTCAGTAGAAACAATATCTTTGTCCACAGCGATGAACATCCTCCTCCAGTTGTATCAGATCTATCTTTCCGATATACATTCCATGCTTCGATAAATATTTCTGAACTTGCCACATCATCATTTAGCCAGCTTTCGGTGCCTAAAACTATCTGAGCGCAATAAACTTCCATGCAGCGCTGCAAATTCGGTAACTTTGTTTCTAATACTCTGTAAGTTCGCGGCTAATATTTTTATGTTCGAATTTTTGTTCCGAACGTGGCCTGAATTCGCTGTTTGAATTCTGACAGGCGAGTGCTCATCAGAGTTAGCGCCTAGCCTAAAAAACCCCCATGTGCACTCCACAAGTACTCTGCTACCCGAGTAGCCGCTTCCTTAGAGTAGTGCACCCCTGATCTATCTAGGGGCACCCTACAATTCCCCACCCGATAATGCAGATTCAGAAATCTACAGCCATGACTGTCACAGAGTCGGCGAAGCCTCTGGTTCAGACCCTCCACTCGGCTCCAAACCAAAGGACCCCGATCAACCCTGGGAACAATGCTGCAAATCGACAGCTCTGCTTGCACCCCGCGTGCGAAGGCAGCAGCCTTCACCAATTCCGCCAACCGCTCGTAGGACCTGAGGATGTCCTCAGAACCCAAGCGACAAGCGTCATTGGTGCCGACGTGAGCCACGACTTGCAGTCGACTGCACCCCGCACCCTCGATAGCCGCCGGCAAGGCCGCCTCCACATCTCGGATGAGGCCCCCTGGCAAACACACCGAGTGCACGTTGGAATTCCTTCCAGATCTGGACGCTATCTGCCTAAGGGGCTCCATCACATGCCTGACATTGGAGCTCCCAATAACTAATAATCCCCTCACCCCGTGCACCTGCTCGGACCCTGCTGAAGAAGTGGCCACACCTTCACTCACAGGACGAGTTGGTATAGAAAAGAAAGTTCAATAATTATAAAGGTTCCCCACCTTATGCAGCTTGCAATTACATCTACATCTACAGCCACATCCTTACTTGGCAAAACAGTTATAATTTAATGTATATTTATGTATTTGTAATATAAATAATATTTTATGTGATGAGCTTATGTGCTTAGAGTTTTGTGTTTGTGTTGTTTTTTCATATCTGGAGTTGATGACATGGCACACTAAGACAATATCTTCACCATCGACACACGAGATGTAATTGCTGTCAACTATGAAATGTACATCTACATCCACAGCCCATTAGCCACCTCACAGTGAGTGGTGAAGGGTACTTTGTGTACAATTGTCACTTCCTCCTCCTATTCCAGTCGTGTATGGTCTGTGGAAGAAATGATTACTGCTATGCCTCTATGTGGGCACTAATCACTATAATTTTATCATTCCGCAAGAGATACAAGTGAGGAAGCAATATATTGATTGACTCTTCGAGAAACATATGCTCTCAAAACTTTGACAGAAGCCAGTACCTCAATACAGAGTGTTGTTCTTGTGGTGTCTACGTCTGGAGTTTCCTAATCATTTCTGGGAAGCTTTTATGCTTCTTAAATGAGACTGCAACAAAGCAAGCTGCTGTCTGTTGGGTCTCCTTTATGTCTTCAATTAACCCTACTGGTCCAGATCCCACACTAATGAGCAGCACTCTATCACTTGCTGAATGAGTGTTTTTTAACCTACTTCCTTTGTTGACATACTACACTTCCTGAGGATGGTTCCAATGAATCTTATTTGGGCACCTGCTGTACCCACAACTAATTTTATATGGTAATTCCATTTCAAATCGATCCTTGTGTCGAGTTGTTGTTTTCAAGAGGACTAAACTGCTAGGCCATCAGTCCCCTGTTCCTAGCTAAAAAAAAAAAAAGCACATCTAAATGCCAAACAAAATAATATCTGCCACTTGACAGACAGACGACAACTCACTAGGTTTACAGGGTGACCATGAACATTACATTGACAATGCAAAGGAGAATACACAAAAGGAATAGACCAAGTGTAAGAATTCTATGACTGGCTAATCACGACAATAATGTAGGATGAGCCAGGAAGGGAATGCAGTTCAAGGTGATCACTGTGAACTTAGGCATACCCAACTCTGCCATCTACCGAGGAACCACCAGTGTGTACCACTTCAGCACCATGGGACGAGTCGAGAATGGCAAGGAACTTGTGACGGAGAGATAGTTGTGAAAGTGATGCCTTTGAATCATGGGACAATTTCAGGTGAAGCTGCAAGTGGAAGATTGACCAAGGAGGGGTATGGGGTTGGCAGGAGAAAGTGGGAGGGAGAGGTAAGGACTCAAGTGATAAAAGAAGGGTACCAATCCGGACCGAGATTGGGAGGCCCGATATGGGTCGCTGAGATGGGAGAGTGGATGCAGCAGCTGGAAAAAGAAGCCTGTAGTTAGGATTGTGGGGTGAGGTATGAACACGAGCAACATAAGAAACAAGATGCTGTTGCTGACAGAATGACAGGGGAAGGATCCCAGCTTCAGTAAGGATGCTTGTCACCAGACTCATACTGAAAGCACCTGTCGCCAATCGGACACCACTGTGTGGGATTGGGTCAAGGATCCGCAACACAGAAAGCACTGCAGAATCATACAACTGGCTCCTGTAATCAAGGTAGGATTGAATGAGGGTCTTATACAGCTGCAGCAGGAGAATGGGACGGTCAACTCCCCAAACTGTGTATGAGGTAACGAAGGATGTTCAAATACCACCAGCATTTTAGTTTTAGCAAATAGTGAGCCTGGCATCAAGGAGTACATGCAAGAAGTGTTGAGTTGCCTAGACACAAAAGAGTTTGTTGTCTAAAAAGAGATCTGGTAGAACTATCCTAAAGTGACAAAAATGCACAACTTTTGATTCTGCAATACAGAAGTGGAGGCCATGAATGAAAGCTCAGGACTGTACCTTTCTGAGGCTTCCCTGCAGCTGCCATTCAGTAACACCGATGCCAGCGAAGCTGAAATACACACAAAGTTGTTGGAGAACAAGGAGCCCGTGACTGATGACCTGACTGCCACAGCAAGACCACTGATGGTGACCAGAAAAAGGGGAACACTAAGTCCAGAGCCCTGTGAGACACCATTCTCCTGGACATGGGATTAACTGAGTGAGTTACCAACCCTAACCCTACAGGAGTGAAAAGACAGGAAGTTCTGTATGAAAATCGGTAGTGAAATGCTGAAACCCCATTCAAACAGCATTGCATAAGACTACACAAAGTACAGTGAAATGGCACAAATGGCCCAACTCAGCTTGGTGGTGGAAATAACCACCACAATTCCCTTCCTCTAGAGGTGGTGGCAGTGCCCACGAGAGATCGTGTATGGCAACAGCAAGTCGCTAATGAAGGATAGATATACCGGCATACAGGAATGTCATGGATCTTGAAACTTCCTGGCAGATTAAAATTGTGCGCCGGAACTGGGACTCGAACCTGCGACCTTTGCCTTTCGCGGGCAAGCGCTATACCGACTGAGCTATCCCAACACGACTCACAATGCCGCCTCACAACTCTACTTCCACCAGTATCTCACCTCCTACTTTCCAAACTTCACAAAAGCTCTCCTGCGAACCTTGCAGGACTAGCACTACTGGAAGAAAGGTATGGTGGAGATATGGCTTAGCCATAGCTTAAGGGATGTTTCCAGAATGAAACTTTCACACTGCAGCAGAGTGTGAGCTGATATGAAACTTCCTAGCAGATTAAAATTGTATGCCAGAACCAGGACTCGAACCCGGGACCTTTGCCTTTCACGGTCAAGCACTCTACTAACTGAGCTATCCAGACGCGACTCACAATGCCAACTCACAACTCTACTTCTACCAGTACTTCCATGTCAGGTTCAAATCCCGGTTACAGCACACACTTTTAATCAGCCAGGAAAGTTTCAACCTTCAGGTAGTTCAGACCTCACTGGGAGCAGTAGGTCCAATGCAAAGTAACTACGCCATAGTATGGGGATGCTATGCTTACACAAACATCTAAACATAAGACATCATTGACTACAGTGCACAGTTGCTAGCAGTCGACTGTTTGTACTTTGGCCAAGAGTGTATTAAATATGTGAGTTGTATTCCATGGGCAAAAATAATCCAACAAATATTGCTTGCAACTTGCATAACAATATCAATGAACATATTCTTAACATTAAGGTATCTACAAGTTCCTTAAGAGCTCAAATTGTCCAACATATTGTCATCAGTGTTGTGTATAATAAATCAGAGGTGTTTTCCTGTGGAGGAATCAGTTGACCTGTTACCTTGAAATCAATCTAATTCCTATAAACAGCTAATCAAATGATATTGTGATGCAGATGTTGCAGCACACTATGAACACAAAACTGGTTATAGCGAACAGACACATCAATAAACCGGACAGTTCATAATTTTTAATTAAAAAAATAATAATAAATAAATAAATAAAATAAAAATAAATAAATAAAATTTTTGCTCTGGGGAAGGTTTTAACCAGGGACTTTCAAATTCATAGTTCACCAGCATAACCACAAGACCACATCACTTGCTGTAGGTCTCTCTCTCTCTCTCTCTCTCTCTCTCTCTCTCTCTCTCATTTTGTGTGTTCTACTTTACTTTCTTTTTTCATAGTTCCTTACAATTTCTTCCTGTTTTCATGTTTGATCAGTGATCAGTGTTTGATTGGCTATCCAATGCGCTATAGTACCTCAAAATCTGAGGGGGTGGGATGTGGAGTTTCCCTTGCTTCGCTGCTGTAGAGACTTCGAGTACACTGCTGCTAGAAGAGAGGGGAGACGTTCCTTTGCATACTCCAAGCAAAGTCTAATTGGTATTCCATTAGGTCCATTTCCTCCATTGAGTAATTTAAATAACTTATATAATTGCCGATGATGGGAAATGATCCTTTCTTCAGTGCAGAGGCTCTCCTAGGTCCTTACTCTTACGGGAATTAGTTTATGATAACCCTGAGTTTGAGTTCTAGTGGGCAGGGTAAAGTTGAGAATTTGTATCTAATGGGAGGCGTACTTGAGTAATTCCACCCATGTGTGATGATCACTGTGTCCCCAGTGGTGTGGAAGTCAGTGCAACTCCCTAGAAAGCACGAGACTTGGGTTCGAGTTCTGGCTGGGTACACAATTTCAATTTTACCCCTTAATGTCATATTCCGTGAATATGAATCTTTCATTTTGATGTTTGTGTGATGGTTTAGAGGGAGAACTACAGTGCAACCTACCTCTGTGAAAAAGCTTTGCGGAAAAAAAAAATTGTTTTTTTGTCTTTGTGTGTCATCCTCCATTTCAACACCATTATAGTGAGGGAGGGTCTTAATATCTGGTTTCACCATTTACCAATTTTACGTAGGATAAAAATTTCTTATAATTTTCTGCCACGTTAGTGCACAAAACATTGCTCTCGAAGTCATTGACCGCCTGTCACATAGCACCCCTTACAATAATTTTGACATTGTTTAATTTTTACTTGTGTGCATAGACATTGGATATGTTTATATTTGCGTTGAAGTGAACTTTGCTTTAGTAACCATTTCCTAACTAAATTGTTAAACCACAGTAGATCTTCCCCATCCCTCACAATTTTATTTGGCACATACTTATCTAATGCATCTTATACAGTGTTCTTGAAATTCGTCTATGTCAGCACTAGAGATGAAACTTGTGTTGAGTAGTCAAGTACTCTGATATTTATCCTTTTTCGATTTGCTAAAGAGGAAAATCTTCCTATCTTTCTTGAAATCTATTTTCAGTTATATCCATTGCTGCTTTAATGGCCTTATGACTGTCAATTCCCTGTTCTGCACCAAGTTGAAAAGTTCAGGTATATTTGTCATCAGCAGGTCTAAGAAATTATCTCTACAAGTTGGCTCACTAACTTCATGGGGATAAAGCAATTAGAACAGTATTGCTCAATTTTCTATCCTTTCACCCCATCTTAAACATATTAGTCTCCCAGTCTACATCCAATAAGTTAAAATCCCCATTTAAAATGGGAACATGTCTATCTACAGGAAATATGTTGCAAATTTCCCCTGAAGTGTTCCGCCACTACTCTTCTGAGCCAGAGGGTTTATAAAAACTTCCAATGAGCAAGTTATAGACACTTTTTCACACGAGATGCATTTCTCTTTACAAAGCATCTGATGCAGTTAGTGTTAATACCTCCGCTTTAGATCCCGTTGCTGTATTTATAATGTCGTTGGCAGAGCTATGTTGAATTGTGGTACAAGTTTTTGTTTACACTTGGCAAACTTTGCCTATTTTGCCTCATTTTTGTTTTGTTTTTTGCTATAACTTCACCTCACAAATCCGTAGTGGAACCCCGAGGTTGGCTTCTACCAGCTTTTCCATCCTTCTGTAAATAATTCATGTTAATATTTTGCAACCATGACTAATAAAACTGATGGTTCTGTAGTTTTCACACTTGACTGCCCCTGCTTGCTTTGGAATGGGGATTATAACATTTTTCTTAAAGTCTGAGGGTACTTCACCTGTCTCATACATCTTACACACCAGGTGAAACAATTTTGTCATGGCTGGTTCTCCCAGAGACTTCAGTAGCTCTGAGGGAATATAATCTACTCCAGGGGCCTTGTTTTGACTTAGGTCTTTCAGTGCTCTGTCAAATTCTTCTCTCAGTATAGTATCTCCTATTTCATCCTCATCTACTTCTTCTCTCCTTTCTACAATATCACTGCTAAGTTCATTTCCTTCATAGAGCCTCTCTATATACTCTTTCCACCTTTCAGCTTTCCCTTCTTTGCTGAGAACTGGTTTTCCATCAATGTCCTTGATATTCATAGAGCTGTTTTTCTTATCTCCAAATGTTTCTTTTATTTTCCTGTAGGCTGTATCTATTTTTCCCCTATTTCTACATTCTTCTACATCCTTGCATTTGCCTTCTAGCCACTCCTGCTTAGCCATTTTGCACTTCCTATCAATATCATTTCTTAGTCGTCTGCACTCCATTTTGCCTGTTTCATTTATTGCATTTTTATATTTTCTCCTTTCATTAATTAAATTTAGTATCTCCTGTAATATCCAAGGATTTTTTGTAGGTCTTGCCTTCCTACCTATTTTGTTATCTGCTCCCTTCACTATTTCATCTCTCAATGCTACCCATTCCTTCTCTACTGTTTTATTTTCCCTCGTTTCTGTCAATTGTTGCCTAAAGCTCCCTCTGAAATTCTTAAGAACTTCAGGTTCCTTCAATTTATCCAGGTCCCATCTCCTTATTTTCCTTCCTTTATGCAGTTTCTTCAGTTTCAGCCGACAGTTCATAACTGTCATATGACTTATAATACTAAAAGGAAGAAGGAAAAAAATACTTTTGCCATTTACAAGAACAACTATACAACTTTACTCATTGGAAGATCAAAATTTTATGCACTATGCACTACAGCCTACGTAGTAATGTCTGTTTGTGTACCATACAATTTTGAAATTTGTGTGGTAACTTTGAAGAACTTACTGGAGCACATGACATCCAACACCTTTGTAAAATTTACACATGTCACATGGGAGGAAAAGAAACTAATTAAGTGGTTGTGCATTCTAAAACCACAAAAGAGGAGGAAACTAATTAAGAAAACTGTTGCCACTGACAGTTTCATTGACGAACTTAACAAATGGACAGTGAAAGCAATAACACACCATCATTTGAATAAATTACAACAACACATTGGAGTAATGATCAGGTTTCAGTTTTTATAAGAGTGACATATTTTCAAAACAAGAGCACAAGTGTTGCAGTTGTAAATGATGATACAGGACATGACTCAGCACATGCTTTGCTAGCAATGCACAAAATTGTTGAACAAAAAACAGGGGCAAAAAAGATAATCATTATTTCCAATAGTGCTCCTAATCATTTTAAAAATTGTTACCAGCTGTTTCAACTGAGCAAGTTGTTTGTGGGAGCTGAGTATGTATACTGTGCTACTGTTCGTGGGAAGGGACCTAGTGATTTATTTAGTGGCCTGTTTAAGTGTCATGCTACAAAACAATCTTTCCAAACCAAATACAGCTGTGATCCAGAATATCAAGAATTTTATGACTGTTGTGTAATCTTACACATCCACAGCTCTCATCGTTTTGTCCAAATATGAAATTAAGAATTCTGTGGGCAGAAAAAAGAATGAACCAAACAAACTATTCCTGTGAAAGAAATTTGGAAGGCCCAGTTTTGGACTAAAAGTAATGGGCAAACTCATTTGCATATACTTTAAAAAGCAAGAGAAAATGAAGTTCCATTTGTTTGGCCAACAGCTCAGAAACAGGAGAATATTATGATTCACCACCTGAGAAGAAGGTTGTTTGTGGCAGGTGTGTATGATTGTGATTGGCAGTTTACAGAGATTATGGGACAATTTTACAATGCGATTCCACACATCTGCTTTGACCCATGACGTCTTCAACATGGAACAAAACTCTTATTTGAGTAATAGATGTTCCTGCTCTATTGCTGACAAGTTCTTGATGTACCTTTGTCCACTCAGTACAAATAATTCATCTTATGAAACGAACAGCTATTCACCACACAGCCTATACAAAACATGTCAATGCCACAGGTCAAAGGTGATGGGTGGTATTGTATGCTCCAATTGACCAGAGATTATAGACACCAGTTAAGAGTTAAATGAAATTGTAGTGAACTTTATGCTACTTCATGGACCAGCTACTGAATGTATGTTTCAGCTGAAGGACAGTAACAACAACATCACTGCTGACTTCCTGTTCACGGTGTTTTTAAAGATTGCAAGTACTCCAGTTTTTATTGTTCAAAGGGAGATACTGATGTAGTGGGACAGTTTTAGTTAATTTCAGTGCTCAGCAAAATGATCATGAATTGCATAAACTGGAACCTGTAAGTCTTTGAACGATTCACATTTTAGGGCCAGTTAAAATGTTTGAAAAATGTGTTTCTTACTGATCTATCAAAACTAAAATTTTGTTACATCAGTATAGAATTTGATTTTTATGAGCCTGAAATTACAAGCTAAATCAACCAAAAGTGAAGGCCCTAAACTCCACTGAATACCTAGGAATCACTATTAATTCAGACAAACTGGAAAGAATACATAGATAATGTCATGGTAAAGGCGAACCAGAGACTGAGTTTTATTGACAGAAGCCTTAAAAGATGGAATAGAACTACTAAAGAAACTGCATACACTGCACTTGTCTGCCCTTTTTTAGTGTATTGCTGCCCAGTGTGGGACCCTTATCAGGTGTGTTTGACAGAGGACATCGAAAGAATCCAAAGAAAGGTAGCTCGTTTTGTATTGTCACGATACAGGGGGGCCGGCGTCACAGAAATGATACAGGATCTGGGATGGGAATCATTACGACAATGGCATTTATCGCTGTGGCGTGGGCTACTTACGAAACTCCAATCACCAACATTCTCCTCCGAATGTGAAAATGTATTGTTGACTCACACTTACAAGAAATCAGAGCTCAAACTGAGAGATTCAGATGTTTTTTTCTCCCCATGCGCTATTCAAGAATGGAACGGGAGATAAATAGTATAAATGTGGTTCGATGAACCCTCCGCCAGGCACTTAAATGTGATTTGCAGAGTATCCCATGTAGATGCCGATGTCCTGGGAAGGCAGGTTCACAACGGGAGTCCCATCTCCAGTAGAAGCAAGAGAAGATGCTCTCTTATGTAACTGAAGAGCTGGAAGTAGTACAGGGTCAGGGCCAGGAGGAGCAGGAACAGGAATGGGGGCAGTACCCTGAAGGGATGCAGTGTTAACTGACAGGAGGCAGGGTATCAGGAAGTGGTTAGGGATGAGGTAGTTGGTGGAAGTAAAACAATTGAAGCAAATGTTCATGTTAACAATACCGGGTGGAGATGGTTCTACTTTTTTTGAGCCTCAGAGTAAGACAACCGGTCAAGAGTCTTAAACTCTTGAATTTTCATTTCCCGTTTGGACATTGGTCAATCCGGCAATCAAGGAGAATGTGGGCCACAGCAATGCTCACAGCTAGGTGGTGGGGTGCAAGGGTTCCCTATATGGACAGGGCAGCCACCATCACCATAAACAGAATTTGTGTTGCATGTGGAGGACATGAGGCCAAAACAGAGGCAACAGAATCAGCGCATGGGTGTTGGGATGTACAGCTTCGTGTCACATCTGTATTGTTGTTGTGAGGAGTTAGAGGGGACTAAACAGTTCGGTCATCAGTCCCCTGTTCCAAGTGAAGTGTTAACAATCTAGAGGGAAAAGAGCAGAGCTACAATGATCATATTGCCAACATGCAAAGGAAGGACACACAGAAAGAGGAAACTGTGTCGAAAACTGAACTAAAACTTGAAAGCAGGAGAACATGGCTGGCTGATCACAAAACTAATATAGGATGAGCCAGCCATCCTGCACACACTAAAATTGCTAGACAATCCACATGGAATTCAGAAAAGGACTTAAAAATGATGGAGAGGTGTGAACCTGTCACTGCAGGTGAGGGTACCAGCCTCTAAATATAATGGTAGAAACCAGCTGCATGTATAAACTCTAAAACACTGTCAGCCATAGAGGCATCGTCTCTAAGAAGTAAACATAGTGCAGCTGGCAGATTAAAAGACTGCCGCAGGGTGGCTAAAAGGGGGAAATCCAACAAAAGGTGGATCACTGTCAGAAGGGAGCCACAGCGGCACCCTGGTGGGTCCTCACCACAAAGAAGGTAGCCATGCATGAGCCAGGTATGGCCAATACGCAGGCAATAAAGGACAACGGACTCCCTGCGAGAGGCCTGCAGGAAGGACTTCCATGCCACCATAGAGGACTTTACCGCACAGAGCTTATTGGGCATGCTCAAAGTGGACCACTATGACTCCCAAGCAGCAAAGACCTTGTGGCGTAACCCCAATTTCCCTCTCCGGGACACCAAAATCAGTGGTAGCCTGCTTGGCAAGTCAATCGACCTGCTCATTACCTGGAATGCCAACATGGCCTAGGACCCACACAAAGGCAACTGAACTGAAGGCAGAAGTAGTGAGCATGAAAATGGCGCTATGGATTGATCGCACAACAGGATGGGTAGGGAAACACTGGTCAAGGGCATGTAAGCAACTCAGGGACAAACAACTTCCTGGGGTACTTCGCAACCAGTTCTGCAGTAAAAACACTACAACCAGGAGGCAAGGAGCATTGTTCAATGTGATCACTGTGTATAAAGGCATCTACCAAGGAGCCATCAGTGTAGACAATGTCGGCACCACTGAATGCATCAAGAGTGGCCAAGAACTGGCGATGTAGAGTTTGCGGCAAAACCAATGCCTTTGCATTGTGAGACAATTCCAGTTGGAGCTGCAGGCAGGGGTCAGACCATGGGGGAGTATGGGGTTGGTAAGAAAAAGCAGGAGGAAGAGGAAGGGTCTTAAGGGAGGAAAGGAAGGTAAGAAACCGGACCTTGATCGGAAGACCTGATCTGGGCCGGTGGCTTGGAATGGGAGGTGCAGCAACTGGAAAGAGTAGCCCACGATTTGGGTGGTGTGACAAGGCATGGACATGGGTCACATAAGAGAGAAGCAGTTGTCAGCGGACAAACTCCAAGGGAGGGATCCCAGCTTCAGCAAGCAGGCTTGTTGCAGGGCTTGTGCGCAAAGCCCACGCTGCGAGACGGACACCACCATGAAGAATGGGGGTCAAGAATCTGCAATGTGGAGGAAGCTAAACTGAGCTCCCGTAGTCGAGCCGGAACTGCACAAGCACCTTGTAAAGCTGCAGAAGGGTTGAACGGGTAACCCCCCCCCCAAACAGTGTGGCAGAGCATAGTGAGGTACCGCTGGCATTTATGCGTCAGCTGCCGGATGTGTAGCACCCAAGGAGCCAGCCATCAAAAAGCATGCCCAGAAAGTGGTACGTCTTTTCAACACGAAGCATGTCATCACCTAAGTACAGTTTGAAGTCCAGGTGTGCCGCCCGACAATGACAGGAGTGCATGACCCATGTTTTGGTTGCAAAGAACTGGAACCCATGGGCTAGAGTCCAGGACTGCACCTTTCGGATAGCTCCCTGCAGACACCTTTCAGCGACACCAATGCCGGCTGATCAAAAATACACACAGAAGTCGTCAGTAAACAAAGAAGACGAAACAGATGACCCCACCACCAAAGCAAGACCGTTAATAGATATTAAAAACAGGAGTACACTAAGGACAGAGCCCTATGGGTCACATCTGTACATCATTACCTTGACTTTCTCAGGTAGATTATCTCCTTCGAAAGCCACTCTTAGGGCCTCTCTGGACTTGGCAAACAAATCAAATGCCACACAATTCCAGGTTTAACCCAAGTTCATCTGATTGTAGCAAAAGATTCCTGTGAAAGATAATTTCTTGTGTCATGTTGAGGGATTGACGAGGTGTGATGCTCACTGGGATATCTCCCAATTGCTGGCAGGCTTGAAGTGCAGCCGAGTAGCCAGCAGAAGAGGACAGAGCTAGATTGCATCTTACTCAGTGCCTCAACTTCACAAAACTTGTCTTCTGTGTGTTCACAAAGAAGAGAGGTGTGGTAGTGGCAAATGTCTCCCCATCCATCCAGAGACAGACTTAGTATTTAGGAAATGGCTGTGCAACCAGTCTGTGGCCTGACTCTCTTCCCATGGTATAACTAGGAAGGGGAAGGCTGTGGAAGAAAAAATGGGAACCAAAGAAGAACTATTGCCCCACATATTGGCTGCAGTATGTATCAAACTGAGGGTCAATCGAAGTCCACAATATGACCCGCCAGATTTGAGAAAGGATACAGTACCATATATTACAATTTTGTGTTTAAAAAGTGATCTGTAGCATTTCTAATAGTTAGGTATAGGTTAATAAAGGTTTTTTTTTTTCTTTGCAAGTGAACACCGAAGGCTGAGACCTGTGATTGATTGTACATTCTGTTGTGGTGATGTGTAATTTATGAGGATAATCACGTAGATTATCTACAATACATAAGTATTATGATAATATCCCATATGTTTATATTCGTTAATAGTGTTTATTTTTCTAGTATCTAAGTAAGGTATCTTGTGAGACTCAGGTATGATGTCAATGGTCAAAGCCAATGGGCTGTATTGCGATCTTCAATTATACCCAAACAGATACACAAGGAGAATTTCCTGATACGCCATGTGCATAAAACTGACACAACCAGTTTTCCAAAAAAATAAATGTCATTTGACGGAACATGCTGAAAGGAGTCTTAATTTAATATTCAAGGTTTGCATAATTCCCATTCATGATGCCTTTTAAGTATGATATTGAAGAAACTAACTTCAATGGTAACACACCTAATATCAATTGATGGTATGTTTGTACCAACGAGCTTGAATTCTAGCTCGTTGGTTTGTACAGACATCCGGAGTGAAATATTTCTTAAAGTAAATAAATGTAACTCTTTTATTTATTTATTTATTTATTATTTTTATTTTACAGTACTTTCGTTCAGATTCTCGTAATTTTTCCTTTTTAAAATTGTGTAACAAGCTGCACTGTGATCTTTATTGCTGTATTCCCTACTGTTGATTTTCCACAAGTATGTATGATCTTCTACAGTTATATGGGTTTAATTTTACTTACGACGGCGCCAGCGTAAGCTAATGTTCGCTACTTAATATTCGTTTTACGAGGATAATTGGTAAAATATTACGACGCATCTCGCCGGGCTCCAGTGCTTATGTTGGCAACAGATGAACAATGAAGTCTAGAATTGCGTTAATATTTTTCAGGAGCTACAGAGTAAATGTTATTGCTGCTCGTTTCACTCGCAGCAAATTTAATACTGTACCTGCTCTATGGTCGACAGGTTCTTTTATGTACCATTGTCCATTCAGAAAAAAAATAATTTTCGTTTTAATTGCAGTTGTCACGAAAAAACATTTATTGGTCATCTGAGTTGCCATCATTACCATTGGTGCCGACATAACCAGTGCAGCCCGGCGAGAAGCGTCATACAATTTAACCGGATAATTAATTTACTGACCGGCCAAGGGTACATACAAGAACCTGGCAAGATTAGAGCAGGAATAGCATTAATTAATCATTTATTTATTACATTATCAACACAAACGGTTATTCTCTTTCCGAAAAGTAAAGGTATATAGTTACAGAAGAGTTTCGTTAATTAACGTGGGCCGTTTTGTCAAGTATCACTGTGTCGACCTACCGCAACTTGGTCTTTTGTGTTACTACGAAGTAAATAATCGGTCTGTTCCTATTCTGTGGTGGATATGTCCGTTTAGTAAATTAATTGATGGATGAGTTTACTTATGGCGGCAGCCGTGTAGTGTGCTGTTGTTGGTAACAAAACTTATATGATACTTCAAAATGTTATCATAGTAACGGAAATAGTCTTCGGTGTGAAATAAACTGTTCCTCCGTAAGTTTGACATGTTATTGTTATGTAAGCTTGCCCAGTGAGTAAATTATCATCGGAAAACACTTCATTGCCAACCTTAACACACTACGCCACCACTGCCATGAGTAAAATTTAAACCTACTATTTTTCTACTTACATATGTACGGACACATGTTCTTTTCCTTGAATCTTCCGTTTGCTGTAGCTAAAATTACAGCCTACCACTACACATGTGTTCACCATTTCACCAAATTCCTAATGGTTTCGTAGCATATCAATGTATTCAAATTTCTAGTAGTTGTTACGACTGTGGCTCACAAAACCCTTGGTAAGGTATAGTAACATGGCGGCGAGAACGAAGTGCGGATGCACGATCCCCTACACACCTTCCGAGCGCTAGCCAAACAACCAATGAACAGTCAGAACTGAAAGACCAATAGGAAGGCGCTGTTTAAACCCGCTTGGCGCGCTCGTCATATGCCATGCCGTCTGGAAGCGACACGGTGTTGAAAAAGAGCTGATTTTGAATTCTGGTTACCTGGGGCTGCCTCTAAGTCCGTTCAACATATTGACCTAAAGCACTGCTGCTTCTTTGAGAAGTTTATTTGAGAAAATTCTGTTTTTTGTTAAAATTATATTTATTTACAATATTTGTACTTGTGAGTGAACATTATGTTTTGTCATGATTGCGACGCCTAATGTGTTCCCCGCTGCTGTTTTCTACAGTAAAATGAGATAATGGCTGTAGGAACTCGAAATCTTCTGAATACTTAAACAACTGAAATATAATAAATAACGTATTTTAGGCTGCTACATTTAATATATAAACTTGTGCATAAATTGTTAATGTGATGAAATTGGCGATAAATAAATCAAATTACAGAAAGTCTGGTTATTTCATAGCAGATAAATGAACAGAGCTATATGAAAAAATTGTGTTCGTTGTAATGTGTAGTAGAATAGTCACAAACAGTGGTTTTTGTATATCAATTATTTTTGTGTATAGGCTTAATTGGAATGGTTGTTACCATGTATATTCACAGGTTATTGGTTAAGCACGGCAAAATGGTTCTGAATCAAACATACCGGTAATGACATTGTGGAATTTTATGACGTAAGGTGTTACTAAATTCATTTGTGCCCTGAGTTAGCTGTTTGTGTTTTATTGGTCTAAATAATATACACTGTGCATCAAATGTGCTCTATACATTGAACACGTTACGTTTGTTACACTAACATGCATAATTGTATACAAGTGTGATACTGTACCTACATTACATTAAAGCATTAATCCCATATTTGTAAACTTATTAATGCTATTTATTTTTCAAAAGATGTAATTACACAGCATATTAGTAAATTTTTGGTGTCTCTTGTCAGAAGTGTAGGCCCTAACTCAGGTAGTTGGTACTAAATCAAAATTTCTTTTTCAATTAGAAACTCTGTTCAGTGTGTAGATTGTATGGCACCTAAATTGAATGACTGTTTATTTTAATGCAACACTAACCATGCGATTCTTACTACATTTCTTGTGACAGGACTTGTTTATATATATTTTTAAGAGTTGTGGTTGAATATCATTTAATACTACATTTATAATTTTGTTAAATACTCGTTTATTCCCCATAAATATAATAAGAGAATTAGGAAGACCACAGTGATCCTCAGTTCTTCATGTACTTAGTCTAGCTATTGATTCATTGACCTATTTAATGGTTCTCCAAGTCTAGTTAATTTTCTCCTTTGATATACTGCAGTGTTCATGTCTACATATTATTCCATTTTTGTGCCTGAGAGGATTTAAATACTTAATTTTCTTACTGTAGTTCTTTGGTATGGTAAATTACCATGCTGTTTTACACTTATTTGGTCAATTAAAATTCATTTGCCAATTTTCTCCATTTATTTTTTTAACTAGAAATGTGTCCTTACTGCACTGAAAATATCATCTGGTTCGCTAATGTGCTGCTGTATCAGACTAGGCTTAAGAAGTGACCTACTTTCAATTTTCCATGTATTTAGCACAGATATATTTTTCTTCTTTCTGGCTACCTTATCTAAGGACTGAATGGCAGAGTCATTATATTTTGTATCATGTGACTACTTTCTTGCAATTCTTAGGTTCAGATTTTATCTTCCAGAATAACTGCAGCAGAATATTTTATTGTTCAGAGGTAGTCTTTAAGTCATATGTCCTGTTTGCAGCACACACTGAATTTTTTTTTCCCTTAAAGGGGATGACTAAGTTTCTAATGATGTCATATTAATAGCTAAGTCTTCATTGTGATTATGACTACACTATACAGGTAAAACTATAATTTCTAATAATAGAATTCATATGACAGTAGAGCAAGAGGAAAATATTCCACATTTTCATTGTTTCTTCATGAAAGCTGTTCGCCAATAGTATTTAGAGTGTGTTCTACACTACAATGTAACTGCTGTATAGCCATCAACACACAGAATTGTCCTTTTAGAGGATCGTCAATGTGCATTCAAAAGAGCACAATAGACTTAGCTAAATATCCAAAGTATTTTTTTACTATGACCATGTAGGAACTAAACATTTCATTCTCAGATATTAAAGCAGTTTTCAGTTATTGGAACATAATTTGTGACAGTAAGTTTAACAATAGGAACTGTATTGTATGTCATAAGTGTGTTGTAGCTGATAGTGATTACTCTGATGAGCAGTATAGTCATTTTGCTACTTTTTTCCTTTATTTTTTAAGACCATTTAATGAACTTCTAAGACATGCTTTTATTACTCTGAAAATCAATTGCATTTGTCACAGTAAACAGATCCAAGCAAAATTTCTGTGTTTTAATTTATAGACTACACAGCTTTAGTTTATTAGCTTCTTGTATATTGTATGCATTGGCAAAGATACATAATAATACAGTAAATATTAATAAAATGTTATGGTTCAAGTATATTTATGGCAGCATTGGCACAGTGTGCTAATATTGGCACTGAAATGTTGCCTATACGAATGATAATTAATTTACTAACTGGTCCAGAGTGCATACAAGAAACTGTCAACTAAAGAGCAGGAGCAGCATTAATTATTTATTTCATGATTGCACAAAATATTAATCCCCTCACTCTATGTTGGGTTTTCAAAGAGTAGTCAACACCTGTTGCCAACATCAGCTCACTCTGCTGCTGTTGCCATAAGTAAAATTTTACACAATGTTAAAAGAAAAAGAGGATGAAATAAGTTTATTTAAACTATGCGTTATGGGGCAATTTAACACTTTCATCTTTTTACAAAAACACCTGTAAATCTTACTAATAAACACATGAAGCAGAAGTAGGAATGAATTCTCAATGCTACTGTTCACTGTGCATTAAAGAAAATCGGTAGTCTGTGGTGAAAAGAACTGTCTAAACAGAAGATTCCAAATGGTATGAACTGCCAGAAACACCAATGGAAGTGAACAAAAGCAGACTGTCTGGTATAAACAGATGACACTGTGCCTTTAAACAGAAATGAGTTCTTCAATCTCATCAACTATTCCCTCAAGAACTACAATGAGAACAGAGCAAAATTAAGAAATTCAGCAGAGTTAAGTATGCAGTAGAATGGCTATAAATCTCTCTCTGAAGTGGCAGCACTAACAAACCACATCAACGAATTGCCATCTGACCAAGCATAACTACAAGAAATTCTATTGTGTAACACAGATTGATGCACTACTATATAGTTATTCACTCAAAAGGCCTTGCTTGGTGTGTAATATTTGACTCCATTTTGAGGCTAATCACCAAAACTGATGTTTAAAAATACTATTTAATATTGAACTGTATGTCATATGAATAGGGCTGGGCACAAGCCTGTTAATCAGTAATTAATTAAGTTAACTTACTGAGCAGTGGATTAAATTTCAAGTTAAAAAAAATTACTGGATTCTTTCACTTTAATTAATGTGTCATAAGTACGGTAATCCGTTCTTTTTGTGCCTACTTATCACAAAACTGACGTACGGGTCATGGATAAATGAGGCAATGTCTAGAAATAGATTTGACAAACTGTGAACAAACATGGTGCCGAGAGATGACACAAATCTTGATAAGACTTCAGAGTTTTCCCATTTATCATTGCCTTGAAACGAAAATGTAACAAAAGTAGATACTGATGAACATCTTTGTGTAGATGAAGTAATTATTCCCTTCAAACATGCAATCATGAAACATAACCTGCATAAAAGACTTTGTAATCCAAGTAGCAGTGGCCTTTTGCATGACTTTAAAATACACGTGGGAAAAATATTAGGAGTAACAGCAGCATGGGAATTAGTCATGAGATTGTCAGAGATTATACTTGACCATAAAAACCACAAACTTGCTTTTGGCAATTACTTTTCTTAACAGCTCTAAGGGAAAGGGGTAGGTGGGCATACTGCACAGTTAGGCTCGATAGAACGAAAGGTGTATTTTGAGGGAGTATGCTATTGTCAGAAAATACAATAAAGTTATGTCGGGTGTTGACCATTATATACACCTGTTAAACTTGCTTGGCTTCTTTTAACAAATGACACTATTAACAGCTGAAACAAAGACCAATGCCTTTGCTACCTTTTCAACCAGTTAATAATCAAAGCATTGCTTCAGAATGATATTGTATGGGCTCCAAAGAAATAGGCTCTACATCCACCACCATTAATGATTAGAATTTTATCAAATTGTACACTGGCCATTAGTATAATAATAACAAAGATACATGCAGTGTGTGAAGGCAAAACCCTGAGTAAGGTGCTCGAAGTGTGATGTGATGTCATGCCTTCATAGTGGTTTTCACTGTAATAGCAATGAATAAACAACTTCTATTTAACTATACACATTGAGTACCATGTGACACAAAGCTCACTTAATGCACATTAATTATCAGGAATATAAAAACTGCATGCCACCATTTCTAAATAACATGAATGACATGTGTACTGCTTTAATGCTGTTTTCCACATTTTAAAGTGAAATTTTTATTACTTCTTACTTACAGCATGTTCATCAATTAAATGAATCATGCTTCTCATTTTCCCAATTGGTCCATATGGACCCATTTTAAAAAAATCCTGTATCAGAGGTTTCACAAACTAATATTTTTAATGTTTTTGGAAACATTTGAAATCATAAAATATTTCTTCCCCAAATATCCTCATTAATTTGTGCTATAAAGGGTTAATATGACAGACAGAGGAGAAATACATTAGGACCATGAAATTAGATCATCATCCTCTTCAAGAACTGTACTGTCACATGGAAAAAATACAGATGTGCACAGGAAGATGTGTATTACATTTCATGAACATCTGTCTCTAATGAATACAGCCAAGTTTACCTAGAAACTCTTCAGTCATTGTGACAGCAGACAGATAAAAACAACTTGATTAACAAAAATAACAAAGGACATGCATGAATTGCATCTATGATCAGTCAACTTTCAAAAATCTACTATGACTTGAGAAACTTTATGACGAACCAGCCCATAACTACAAAAACACACACACTATTAAAGGGATAGAATAACACCATGTTACTGGGTGAACATTAAATACAAAAGTAAGTGCTGAAAGTGAAATTCATGGCCCTTTCCTGTCCCATTTGTTAGAAGAACAAAATAAACACCCAAAGATGGCAGGGCTCTGCCAGTGCTGGTCATGTCAGGTTAAAAATTTTAAATACAGTGACTAAAGCATTACAAATTATTACTAATTACAAAAGTACAAGTTGAGGAAAAAAACCTTCCTGATAACGCAAATGCACTTATAAATTCAGTAAAACACGTAACAGTAAATTAGCAAGAGTGTGCCGAGCACGCTGCTAGTACTGCAAATGAAAGGAAGGCTGCATAGACATAAAAAATTTGAATGGTTGATCTTTTAACAGTCGTGAAAGAAGTGGTGGTTGGGCTCTGATAACTAATTTGCAATTGCAGGCTTCACTTGTTTTATTTGAAAACTTCTGCCACATGTAGAGATACAAGTTTCGTTTTATTTTAACTGTAACCATAAGCGATGACGACAGAGACGCTCGGTCGCTTAAGTATAGACCTACCCCGAAATTTGATAGGGTATGCACAGAGTACCTCACAGAAAAGTGTAATAGGCCTACTAATTTTTCTGTACGACTGGCTTAACGCTCGCCGATTCACACGAGTACACTGGATAGTCTGCACCAGTTGTTTCACCTTGTATAAATTTTCATTGGTATAGTTTAAATGCTGTCGTGATGAAAGCCTGCAATACTACTTGCAACCCCCTATTGCACTCCGTAATAGCTGACGTTCCAAAAATACAACAAAATAAGTGTATTAAAAGTCCTACCCAGGATCCAAGTACCGGTTTTTGTGATTCTGGCTTCAAAATTAAGTAATAGCAACGTATTTTCAGAAAACTTTTGATCTCCTATTTCACCACCTTAATGGTTGAATTTCCAAGAATACCGAAACGCAGGGCCGGCGCAAGCCCAAGTGCCGCCCCGTGCAAGCTGTTAAAATGCCGCAAAAAGTCAGCAATCAAATGTTCAAATATTTGTAGCTTATGGGACTTAACTATGGGGTCATTAGTCCCTAGACTTACAAACTACTTATAAACTAGCTACAACAAAGGACGGCACAAATATCCATGCCCGAGGGGGGATTCGAACCCCCGACCTTAGTAGCCGCGCAGACCGTGACTGACGCGCCGCAGTCCCCTCAGCCACCGCGGCCGGCGGTCAGCAATCAATCGCAATTTTTGTTTTTAATTTTCAGATCTACCTAGGTTTCAGCCACTAAGTGGCCAGTTTCAAAGATTTAATATGTGCTTACATCTAAACCATCATGTTGACAGTTACGTTCAGCACAACGATATAGATGTAAACATAACTCAAAGCATGGAGAATGGCTACTCTGTGCCAGAAATCTATGAAGATACGGAAAATAAAAACAGTTGAAACGGCCAAAGAGTGGGGCGGACGACAATGGAGAGAGGAAGAATAAGGAGTTGGAGTAACATAATAATGCAATAACTGTCGTAATTTGCATGTGCCAGTTCTGTCGTGTCTGATTATGGAATAAGGTGTAACAAATTAGCCATCCCCGTATCACATCACTTTTCTGCGCTTTATTTTCATTCTAGCTACTGGGGTGACGCTAGGGTTGTCATATGTTCATCATCAAAAAAGAGGACAGTTCATATAAAAAAGAGGACACTTTTTTGACACAATGTCATTTACAACTTTATTAATGAACCACGTAAGACTACTACAAACTAAAACAGTAACCCTGTGCGGTTATTGTAAAACGAAATATTATGAACCTTGACAGTTTATTCATCATCACTACACTCAACTGTCTCATTCTTGTCTTATTCACTTTTGAACCAACTATATTTGCGGGACTACGAAATCTTTCTCCAGAGCATTTTGTTTTTCAACAAGTACTGATAAAAGTTCAGGCATTTCAAATGTTAGAACTTAAACTGTGCACATACAATAGCTGTTATATTTTCTATTTTAAATCTACACCTGTATTTTGTCCACTGTGTCTTCACGAGGGAAAACACACGTTCTGTGTTGGCATTATGAGTACCGGTAGGTAAAGAAAAAAATATTCTACAATTTTCAGCAGTTCAGAATAACTAACTCACACTAGATGACTGATTGAAATATGTACACCACACTTCAGCTGCTGGTATGTTCTGTTTCTTTTGATAATCTTTCAAAAATTTTAGAAAATTACAAAACTGATCAAAGCACAATGTATCATTAATGCTTACATTCGTTTGATCATTCTCTTGAAAGCTTTGTATTTCTCCAAGAGCACATCAGTTAACTCTGACTTTCTTTACGGCATTTTGTATTTAAGCTCTTAATTTATTTTGAAGCAAAAGGGTACCTACGATCTCGAACACACAATACAGCTTCAACTTAAACCACAAAGTATACACTGGTTGAATACAGGATAGACAAACGAGTTCGTTCATAGAGACGTTCGAATCGTTTGCAACTGTCAGACGCATGCGGAGAGCCAAATTGTGAACGTCAATTTCTCTCTGTGTATGCGCGTGATAGTTGGGAACAGTTTGGAACTGCAGAGCGAACGAGTCCGTTGTCACCAGTGACACAAAAATAAGTTTTCTTTCTCTGAACCCAAAAAAGGGGACATTTTGTAGAATTTTGTAAATTCCGGACGGACACATTTTCTTGCCTCAAAAAGAGGACATGTCCGGGAAAAAGAGGAAGTATGGTAACCCTAGGTGACGCGTGCTTATTTGCCAATTTTTTAAGTAACAGATCTTAAGAAAAACAAATTTTCCTATTCTGCATTCTTGTAGGAGAAAAATTCTAACTTATGAGTAACCCGCATGCGCAATACTAATTGTAGGTTATATGAAAAGTACTTATCTTGTTACATCCCAAGTTTTAAGAAATTCGAACGCACCAATTTTTCTGTTCTTGTGAAACGCAATGAAAGTGCTTCTGACCAATCTTGACTCTCTCGGCCAACTATCGAAACGATTTCTGTAGTTTTAGTTGTAGAGAACGCAACAATATCTAATGTCTGGAAAGGCGAAGTGGTGACGTAGCAGTGCCAGGAACTAGGTCACGTGACTAGGTACAGCGAGGCTACGGATAAACTAGCGCCCAAGAAGAAGAAGCAACAAGCTCACAATAAGTATGTGGCCGATGATATGGATAAATGTATTATCAGGCAGTAATTTTTATAGCATTACGAACAATAGAAAGAAATGCGAACATTGCGAAAACTGCACAACTTTTGTCAAACAGAAATGATCTTCAAAGCTAGCAAGGAAACCCTTAGAAGCAATGTTCTGTCTACGGATTTTCGTTTTACAAGATGTCAAAATTAACGTTTTGTTTCGCGCGGACGAAAAGGCATTGTTGCTAAAAGACCATATTTTCTCAGGTTTTCATTACAATCAAACCGACCAGTAGTTTACTTAGATGAAATAATGTTAGCAAAGTGATAGTGTGCGAGTAGTATTGTCACACAAAAGTGCTGGTCACAGTTTAATTGTGTTCATGCAGGAGGAGACAGGTGTTTCAGGGCTCAAAAACCAAAACGTCCGACTATCTCTCAGAAACGGATAGCAAACATTTTCAAAAATACGCCGAAACCCAACTTATGCCAGGCTTACTATCAATGGCCTTTTCCCTTGTAATTACTCACAGCGCATTTACCCATTCGGAATACTTCTAGCCATTGTAGGTGTTGAACATGTTTGACTGTAGTAATGTTCAACAATTTTTTTCCATAGCGCAGGAAGAATAAAACACCCCGAAACTGCCATTGAAGGGGTTAGCAAAATTGCTTCAGGCTTAACAATTAACCGCAGTATCGAACATTGCATTCGAATTTCCAAATTAGATTTCGTCTCCTGCAAAATTAGTTGTGAGTAAACTCACGGAGCGCAACAGGCTGGGAGCGCTCCACTCATACGGATAGTGACGTGTACGCCAGACTGCTCCCCCCTCTCTGTTCCTCCGGCGTAAACACGACGGTGCTGCCACAGTGGCGAGCAAGAAATTAGCCCTCATCCCTCCCCTTGTTCAACATCGAGTTGTAGTAGCGAGACTGAATGTCGAAATGCCCAAATGCACCAAAAATAAACGAAAAATATATCTATTCAATAAAGCAGATAAAAATTCGCTTCACGCTTTCCTGAGTGATAGTCTCCAGTCTTACAAAACTAAAAATGCGAGTGTAGATCAATTGTGGCTTACTTTCAAAGACATAATATCAGTATTAATCGAGAGATTTATACCAAATAAATTAATAAAAGAGGGGGCTGATCCCCCCGTGGTACACAAAACAGGTCAGATCACTGTTGCAGAAACAAAGAAAAACGCATGCAAAATTTTAAAAGACACAGAATCCACAAGACTGGCAATCTTTTACTGAAACTCGCAACCTAGCGCGGACTTCAATGCGAGAAGCCTATAGCAGTTACCACAACGAAATTCTATCTCGTAATCTTGCAGAAAATCCAAAGAAATTCTGGTCATATGTGAAGTACACTAGCGGCAAAACACAAACAATACCTTCACTACGCTATAGCAATGGTAATACTACTGATGACAGTACTGCTAAGGCAGAATTACTAAACACATCTTTCCGAAATGAACACTCCAGTATTCAATCCTAGAACAGCTGCCAGCATGCGAAACTTAGAAGTAGATGTTCCTGGAGTAGTAATACAACTTAAGTCACTAAACAAAAAGAAATCTTCCGGGCCAGATTGTATACCAACTAGATTCCTCTCAGAGTATGCTGCTGCAACAGCTCCGTACTTAGCTATAATTTACAGCCGATCACTCAGCGAAAGAACAGTACCCAAAGACTGGAAAGTTGCCCAAGATACTCCAATATTCAAGAAAGGCAATAGGAGTGAACCCCAAAATTACAGGCCTATCTCATTGACGCCGATTTGCAGTAGGATTTTGGAACATATACTTTGTTCCCATATTATGAACTACCTCGAAAAGAACGACCTATTAACCAGTAGTCAACACAGATTAAGAAAGTATCACTCTTGCGAAACACAGCTTGCCCTTTATTCACATGAAGTGTTAAGTGCCATCGACAAGGAATCTCAAATCGATTCCATATTTCTGGATTTCAGGAAGGCTTTTGACACTGTACCCCACAAGCGGCTTCTTATGAAATTGCGTGCTTATGGAATATCTCCCCAATTGTGCGGTTGAATTCACGATTTCCTATCAGAAAGAACACAGTTCGTTGTAATTGACGGTAAGTCATTGAGTGAAACAGAAGTGATATCTGGCGTTCTACAGGGAAGCATTATAGGTCCCCTACTCTTCCTCGTCTTTATAAACGATTTAGGAGACAATCTGAATAGCTCCCTTAGATTGTTCGCGGATGATGCTGTCGTTTATCGGTTAGTGAAGTCAACAGAGGATCAAAATCAACTGCAAAGCGATTTAGACAAAATTTCTGCATGGTGTGAAAATTGGCAATTGACACTAAATAAAGAAAAGTGTGAAGTAATACACATGACCACTAAAACCGCTAAACTTCAATTACGCGATAAATCAGTCAAACCTTAAGGTCGTAGCTTCTACCAAATACCTAGGAGTTACAATTACGAGCAACTTTGACTGGAGAGAACACATAGAAAATATTGTGGGGAAAGCGAACCAAAGGTTAAGTTTCATCGGCAGAACGCTTCGAAGATGCACCAGCTCCAACAAAGAGACTGGCTACATCATACTTGTGCGTCCTCTCCTGGAGTACTGTTGCCCCTTGTGGGACCCTCGCCAGGTGGGATTGACGGAAGACATTGAGAAGGTTCAGAGAAGGGCAGCTCGTTTTGTTCGGTCACGTTACGGGGGGGGGGGGGGGGGGGGGAGCGTCACGGAAATGTTGCGCGAATTCGGGTGGAAATCATTAAAAGAAAGACGTTATTCATTGCTGCGTGATCTGTTTGCGAAGTTTCAATCACCGACTTTTAGTTTTGAATGTGAAAATATTTTGCTAGCACCCACCTACTTAAGGAGACATGACCATCCCAATAAAATAAGAGAAATCAGATCGAAAACGAAACGATTTAGGTGTTCTTTCTTCCAGCGCGCTATTAGAGAATGGAACGGTAGAGAAAAGTTATGAAAGCGGTTAATGAACCCTCTGCCAGGCACTTGAATGTGATTTGCAGAGTATCTATGTAGATGAACAGAGGCGACCGGCAGGTAGTCGAGACGCCATTCCACAGTTCCCTTAGCCGCTCCCTCCGAAGTTTGGTTTCGAATCCCCACTTCGGAAGGAATGTTGAGTTTGTCCTAAATAAAAAAACGGGGGGTCGGCAGATTTGCCGCCCCCTGGAAAGTGCTGCCCCGTGCGGCCGCACGTTTCGCACGTGCCTTGCACCGGCCCTGCCGAAACGCACGTGTTTTAAATTCTAACCCAGTATCCAAATCTGTTATTTTGTAGTTCTAGCTTCAAAATTGCCTAAATGACTACGTATCCTCAAAAAACCTTTCATCCCTTATTTCACCCCCTTAGGGACTGAATATCAAAAAATTGCGTTTTAAACGACGCCTACGACATCCTCTGCAATTTACAAATTTCTATTATCAGTCGTTTGAGCTGGGAGATACTGAGACAGTCAATTAGTCAGTTAATCAGGACATTCCGTTTTAAGTATGGACATAATATACCATACCAAGTTAATTTTGGACCATTAACAGTTACTTTAATTAAATAGGGGTAATTAGGCCTATGAGTTTTAAACTCTAACATGATGAGCATACCCCATGATTTTAATTAGGTGGCGGCTATAGCTTTAACTGAACCGAGGATTTCGAAACAAGACAGTAATTATCGAGAGTCATAACAGTAGAAGAGAGGTTAGCACTAACGCTGCGACAGTTACAATAGCCTCAAATATCTGCTTTGTACTATATCAACTGTTACTATTTCGAAATAATTATGCTACTGACGCATAAACGTAACACTCAAGCAGTTTTATTAAGGTGACTGCGATGAACATAATGTCACTAAAAAAGAGTAATTTAATGTACAGATACACGAAAATGCAGCCATTATGTGTTTTATTACTTGTGTTTTATAGTGATTTGGTTAAGGCACATCATTATCAGAGGAAAAACAATTTTCACATATTCTCCTTCTGTGTTTAAATTCCGTTAAATATATGCAAAATTATGACATCATATACTCTGAACATAAACCACGGGAAAGAGCTGGTCTTTCGAGTAGTATGTTTTATAATACACTCAGACTTTAATGTCATGAAAAAATGAAACAAAAGACACGACAAACATGAAATGGAAATTAGAGTTCAACGTATTATTAACATGATTCTTACATTACTGGTACCAGTTACGGTAATATTTGTTTTAGCGGTTTCAAAATTGTTTATTCAGTAACATGTTTCGAGTCTGCGCCTCATTCTCTGGCTGTTGTGACGTTACAAAAATATTTTACTGTATGTGAATATTAGTAAAATATTCGTACTTGCCAAGCATTTTGTTTCGTTCATTATTTCGTTTCAAGGATCTGTAAGATACCAAAAGTATATGTGTGAACTATATTCTTCTATCAAATGAAGTACTCTCTTGTCTAACCACTTCATTTCAGAGAAAATCAGTTGCAATATACAAAAACAATAACAACAAATAATAATTTCCGCGGAAAAAAAAAAAAAAAAAAAAAAAAAAAAAAAAAAAAAAAAAAGAAGAAGAAGAAGAAGAAAGAGCGAGTGACCTCTGAAAGCGATGAAGCGGAGAGGACGAGAACTTCCTCTGCTGATTCGTCCTGAAAACTTTAGTAACATTGTGCTTGAAAGCGACAACCAGCGGATTATAAGCGAACATTTGCGAATGCTATTTGCTTACGATGGAACACGGCGCGCAATGCGTTTACAGTTCCTATTGGTCTTCCATTTCTTACTTTTCATTGGTTGCTTGGCTAGCGCTCGGAGGGTGTGGAGGGGATCGTGCATAAGCCCTTGTCAGAACCGCATCTCACCAAAGCTCAGCCTAGCGTTTCGTCCAGAGTCGAACATAAGAGGTTCGTTCCAGCAGCTGCCAGACGGCTAATTTCAAGCGCTAAGAAACAGATATTACTGCGCATGCGCAGCTACTGTGACGTAAAAAGCCTTGTTTGATACCTGCACTGCTGGAACGCATTTTGCACTTTTTCTGGCTGCAGGCGGAGGTGAGTTTATAGAAATAATTAAAATACTTTCCTTCCTAATAACGAAGAAGTGTAAACGAGAAATATCTGATCTCAAGTGGGATTGCAGTGACTTCGAAATAATAAAAAAAAAACACGCTACAAACATACACGTATCACGTGATGGCTCCCCTCCTCTCTAACTCAGACCTTTCTGCGCATGCGCAAATTGGCAGCTTGACCGCGCCCGAAATAATTTTCGTGGTAGCGTCTGGCTGCTTGCGGCAACTGCTGGAACACTAAACAGCCACACTCCAAGTAGCCAAAAGCAGGAGAAGGCGCTGCTGGAACACAATTTCAGCGTTGGGCATGCGCGTCAAGCAGTCTGGCAGCTGCAGGAACGAACCTAAAGAGTCGCGAAACTCCCAGTGATTTTCTGCAACTTCGCGATTGCAGCGCTGCCAAGCGGCCGGGTGGTAAAATCACACCGCGAAGCTATTGAGGAATGAAAGTGTATTTGGACTGAAGCAGCATTTATAAAATAACCTCGTGTTTACGAGCTTTTGTGGCGCTACAAATTGTAGCATAATTCGGAAATCTCTCATTTGCAAAGGATGCTCAGAAGTAACAGAATAGTCTTATGTTCAAATGTTTGAATAGTCTATGGGACTTAACTATGGGGTCATCAGTCCCTAAACTTACAAACTACTTACGAACTAGGACGGCACAAATATCCATGACCGAGGGGGGATTCGAACTCCCGACCGTAGTGGCCGTGCAGACCGTGACTGGAGCGCCTTAGTCCCCTCGGCCACCACGGCCGGCAATAGTGTTATGAATAACAGGTGTTCGTTTACTGTGGTTAATTATACTTGTAGGCATAGAAGAAAATCTTTAAAAATTCATTCACGTCCAAACTTCTGCAGTTAATGAGAATCGCAAATTCTTGGCCACTATTTCATAGTATTACTGCTGGATAAAAGTAATGTATGAATGACTGCACTAGGTTCGTACCTCAGCTTCACAAAAATGATATCTCTGTATACTAACATATTTCGTTGGTTACCTACTTGTTTGATAAAGTGAATACGTAGCTACAAATAAATATGCCCATGTATAAGCTGAAAATGTTAGCACGTCACATTCTTGAAGATATTCAGTTTGATACCTGCCAAGTAGCTAAAAAATTATGATAGGTACCATACACGAAAGGCACAGAAGCAAGGACGAGGTGAAAAGATGGTTTAAACGATGTACAATGTGAAAATAGTGTGTACTTTTCAAAACATTACAATGTCCGAAATTCGCTGAAACAAAACTCGTGCAACATGTCAGTACGCGTCGAGAATGCGAATATAATCATAATCAGTTCCTTTTATATACTTCAGCACATCAGGTTGCAGTTCATTTCTGCTTTCAAAAGGTTTCAAATGATATTAATATTGCGAACTTTATGAATTACACTGCACTGACAGTTTCTTAAATTATAGACTGCCATTAACAGAAGCAGTGATATTTCTTTATGCTGTTTTCGTAATTGTATTAGAAAATTCACAGCAAAGTGAATATGAAAGTAACAGAATTAAAAACGGCAACTTCTCAGTTCGCATCATGCCATTCCACTATTATTCCCTACTGGCCACTTGGAGCGCTAGTATCGCTTCAGCTGCAATTTTTTTTCTAGAGTGTTTCGCGACTGCCGGCTGCGGTGGCCGAGGGGACTGAGGTGCTCCAGTCACGGTCTGCACGGCCACTGCGGTCGGAGGTTCGAATCCCCCCTCGGGCATGAATATTTGTGCCGTCCTTAGTCTTAAGTAGTTCATAAGTAGTTTGTAACCTTAGGGACTGATGACCCCGTAGTTAAGTCCCATAAGTTCTACAAGCATTTGAACATTTTTGAGTTTCGCGACTGTCTTTGATAGGCTGTGGTTTCGTCCTACGAGCTAGCTCGTTGGTTTCGTCATCGTGACGTAGAGCTGACATAGCTCTGTCGACCATATATCGATTTCAGCGAATCTCGACTCTGATGTGCGCGTCAGTCACGTCATGTGTCTGTGTCCGTCACGTCAATTCGCTTATCTCAATACGTGATGTTGAAAATGAGGTTATGAGTGGCGATCTGTTATGTAGAAAGTCATAGTTTAATACTTCAATTGAGGGAACAACAAAGCTAAATGTTATTGACGACGAAAGAAAACTTTACAGAGAATGTTTTTGGCCAACTTACTGGGAACTGAAACAACGTTTCAAAACCTTGACATCTATTTTCAAGCGAAAAAATAAACATCAAATAATACTTGTAAGAGCATAAATAGCGCATGTTTACTTTATTCAGATTTCTAGTAGTTGTTATGGCTGTTGCTCACAAACCATTAGTATAGTAACATGGCGGCGAGAACAACGAGCGGGTAGCCTTCATCTCACCCAAGCTCAGCCCAGCGTTTCGTCATCAGGTTCGTTTAAGCAGTTGTCAGAAAGCTACTTTCAATCGCGAGCAAGTAGACATTACTGCGCATGCGCAGCTACGATGACGTATTTGGAGCTTCCACTGCTTGAACGCTTTTCTTCCCAATTCTGGTAGGATTCTCATGCGTAACGGTGGAATAAACTGAACTGCGACCTCGTTATTTTGGTATTCCTAAATAATGCCGAGCAATTATGCAGAACAACAATGGTTTATTTTTCGAATTTATTAGAGTGACTTAATGAAACCATGACAAGGGTTTTAAACTTTTCACGTAATACATCATTCGCACAAAGTAACGAAAATGTATACAGCGATAAAACAGTGCACGATTTAATATAGGCATTTATTTTATTCTCAATTACTGATCGCCTGTGTATTAACCTTCAAGTAACATTTACTTATACTCGTACGTGCAGCTTTAAGAGATCCTACATTATTTCATGAAACAAAAAACACATCCGAGGATAAGCCAAGAGTATCAATTTCGTAACCTTACTCGAACCACTATTCGCTGTAAGAGTATATCAACATGACCATTGACCAGACTAACGTATGTGTATCTGATATTAAGGTTTTCTTTGTGGTTTTCAAAATATCAATTTCCTTTTAAGTATACCCTCTTGTTTAGTTATTTATTATAGCAGAATATGAAATCAGTTAACAGTATATGCATTATAAAATAAAACGCGAGCTCCTTAAAACACAGCGAACAGTTTAAACTAGGCAACAGTCTGGAATATTGTTTCATTCAAATAAATTGACGCCTCTGTGGCAAAGGGCAGTTTATTGTAGTTGATGAAAAACGCCAAATTTTTCCGACAAAAATAACTTACATGTTCTTCAAATCGAATAATTCTTGATCTTGTATGAACACTAGATAATGAGTCGTGTGTCCAAATAACTACAATATTACACAGGGCCGGATCTAGGACATTTGCCAACGGGGGCTAGCTTAAATTTGCCGCCCCTTCTTTCACTCCCCTCCCCCGTAAGAATCGACTTTTTGACGCTAATTGGGTTACATAATTCTAAATAAATGTTTCAGTCTCACAACATGAACGTATTTTATTGACCGAATTAAGATCAAAGGAAAACAGAACAATTTTAATACATACAAAAATGTTACAAAATTACTCATCGTACAAAAATCAATTCAAAATTTCGCTTTTCGAGCTTTTTTTGCTGCAAAACTGTTTTTGATATCATCATAGTTTAGAGAATCAGCTCTTTGTGCTCTATGTATATTATACTCAGATTTGTTAAGCAGTCGTCCTCCTCAAGTGTATTTAATTAGTTTCAGCTTGCTGAAACTTCTTTCTCCAGACGAAACAGAAACTAGAATGGTAAGATATATTTTAACGCTGTAGTAAGGTTGGGATACACCTCTACGAATTTATTTTTATAAATTAAACTTAATGCTGATGATGCAGTTGAATCTTGCAAGGCTCTGTCTACTGCCAGCGCATGTTGTCTGATACTTTCAACTTCAAGTTCTTCCTCGCTAAGATCTTCTGCCAGTTCCGCTGCTTTGGCCTTCAAGTCCTCCACTTCAATTTCTCGAATTTGCACACCACACAGAAAACTAATTTTTGCACCAATTTTCTCAAGTGCGGTAAACCTGGTACTAAGCTCTGTCAATTATTCCTTATTGTTTCTGTGAATGTTGGATACTTCATCCTCACAAATCTCATCGGCCATTTCCTTCTTTCTTTGAATCCTTTTTCGGAGAATACCGTTGATACCTCATTATCTTCTGCTAGCACTTTGGCCTCAGAAATAGCTTCAGAGGTACAATAATCATATGAAATATGAATATTCATTTATCTAAAAAGGAAATCTATGCAAATTAATAAACGTTGTGCCTTTACTTGAGCAATAATGCAAACTTCTTCCTCATTCTGGCTAATATCTAGTAGATTATTAATGTTTGATTAGCTGAAGTACCTGTGAGAGGGCAACACTGAAGTCAGAACCCAAGAATTTTAGTTTTATTAAATGATTTCGGCATTTCATGCAGTCATTTTACTTTTAATAATTCTGTGTACAGTTAATTTTATTAAATTATACCAGAAAGATACATTGTGTATAATAAAAAAAAAAAATAAAAAAAAGAGAGAGAGGGTCGGTCAAAATTTGCCACCTTCTAAATTCTGCCGTCCAGGGCAACTGCCCCCTTTGCCCCCGCCCCCTCTAGATCCGGCCCTGATATTACAACAATAATAGACATTTCCGCTTGGTAGTTATTATATAAAATATACATTTTTCACTATATCATGTCAATTGCGTTTACTGAATGAACATCTTCAGTATAGATTAAGTCCAGGGAACTCATGTATACCGCACAATTTTTTAACAGCTAAAATATATAAAATGACCTGTCAGGTGTGAATTACACATTCAACTCAATGCTTGATCTCTGCTAATAACGAAATAAAATCAGAAAACTGAAATATTATCATATTATTTTATTAGTCTTCAGCGATTTTGTGAATACATTCACCTAACAGTTCTTAGTCACAGAAATCCGTTTTGTTTTCATATGACAAGACACTTTTAGAGGAAGACAAACAAATGAAACTATCATGAAACGTAAACACAGATCACGTGGAGCGCCCTCCCACTACAACTCAGACAGTTCTGCGCATGCGCGAATCTGGCTGATTGAGCGCACCAGAAATATTTTCCCGGGTGGAATCTGGTCGCTTGCGGTTACTGCTTAAACAGCAAGCAGCTGGTCAGCAAGTAGCCAGAAGTGGGCGAAGGCGCTGCTTGAACTCAAGTGTTCACAACCTGAAAGGAGGCAACTATCGTACTCCGGCAGTAAAATTATAGTAAATGCACCGGATTTAAACAAAATTATCGTACTTACCTGCAAAATGACCATAATACATACAGTGGCGTAGCTATGTCACCAAGGGCCCTGGGAAAAAATGACATAGGGGCCCTCTTTACACTGATACTGTACAGATGCAAAACTACTTCAGCATCAGCTCCTTACCGCCCACTGGAAGACGCAATAAGGCAAACCTTAATACAACCAACTAAATTATTATGTGTCACGCAGCAAATAAAATTTAATCGTACTTTCTAATATAAGTGTGAAAGATTGTTTGTTTGTTATGCTTTCACGCAAAAATTACTAGCTGATTTGGATGAAATTTTGCAGGGGGATAGAGATAGCGTTGGACCTGGGTAGGGTATACAGATGAAAATGCGCCATGGGATGTTTTTCGTCAGCGGTGACAGCAGGCGGACTTTTGTCAGTGCCGACAACTCATTTTCGTTAAACTACTGCGCTGTTAGCTTATTTCGTTGACAGCCCAGTCAAAGAAGGAAAATAGGGGAAATATTCGTCTAGGATGGTTTTATCAAAAGTAAGTTTCCGGATTTTGTTTGATGAAACTCTTTGGATTGAGCCGTGCCCCTACCAGGCTTCTTTAAGTTTAAGTTAGTGTGTGGCCATGTAAAAGTAATAAGTAAAATAACTAAGTCGATATCTTCGCTTATTACCGTGACAGTGGGGTAGATGGCAGCGTCTTGATGCACAATTCACTACTGAGACAAAGCAATTATTACATGAAAGTTCTGATCCGTGAATGTAATTAAACCTTTAAATGGTAGAATGCCGGCCGCGGTGGCCGAGGGGATTGAGGCGCTCCAGTCACGGCCTGCACGGCCACTACAGTCGGGGATTCGAATTCTCCCTCAGGCATGGATATTTGTGCCGTCCTTAGTATTAGTCAGTTCATAAGTAGTTTGTAAGTTTAGGGACTGATGACCCTGCAGTTAAGTCCCATAAGCTATACGAACATTTGAAATGGGAGAATAAACAAATAGTGTGCTGGTAGAAACTTACCTTAAAAGATTGCGTGAAGTGCTGAATTCTCACCACTACTTCAAAACACAGTGAAGTTGTTTGTTTTTCACATAGAAGAACTGAGTAGAATGCGGCGGAGGGTATAGTGTTAGTATGAACGTAAACTGAAGAGTTTTTGGTATGGGAAGGCGCCGTTCCCCGAAAAAGGCACAGAATACCGATTCTATTTCCCACTTTCCATTGCAAGGTAGTGTGTAGAAAATTCTGTCCGGTATTCTTATCAGTGTTAACGCATTTGTGGAAAATAAACATGCCTGTTTGATGATGCAACACATTTTGTAGAAAATGCGCACTCCCCAGGTCTATCTGCGCAGTACGTCATCTGTCATTTATGAGGTGCACTGTGGAAGGGTCGGTATAACTTTGTAAAACACCTTGAAATTCCCTTTTGCGACTTAATGGGGTAGGCAGAGTGGGGGCTCGCTTTCTCGCTATTCATTTTGCAGGCGCACAACGAACGGCAATGTCTGACCATTCCGGCGGTCTGCCCTTTCCCGCACCTTCTGCCCTCCAACCCCCCCCCCCCCCTTCCTGCTGTCACCTGTTACATCCCCACAACAAACATATGCCCAATACTGTTCTACTGTACTTAAATATGCTGTATACATTTAATATTTTGTCTTAGTACATTCTGTTTAACAATAACTATATTCACATATTGGCTGCCAAAAGTATACCTGGGTTACCGAACCCCTGGGACCACTTACTTTTTTTCCATATTCTGCTTTAGTTTGCTTGAAGTAAGCTATGTAAGTACAAATAAGTTGAAAATATTGCAGTTTAGTACCTTAATTGATGTTTTATGTGACTCACCTGGCGCCAGAGTAAAGTGTCAGGTGTAGAGTTGGCTACGGTTTCATGGTTTCGAAACCAGGTTTCGATACACACAACAGTTTCAGTGTTTCAAAACCGGCATGTTTCACGGTTTCGAAACCATGCGGTTTCATTCCGTTCTGTTTCGGATCACATTCGCGGTCGATTGTCGATACACTGAAACCGTTTCTTCCTGTCGGTTTCACGGTTTCGTGTTGGTTTCACGGTTTCGTGCCGGTTTCACGGTTTCGTATCGGTTTCACAAAACCGGTGTTTCAAACCACTAATGCAGAACGGCGGAACAGGCTAATGGTATCGAAATGTAGTGTTTCATTTTACTGAAGAGAGTGTCAAATAGCAGTTGACACTCGTGAGTCTGCAGCTTATGATTACTGAAATCAAGATTCGTTTGCAAGAGACTGCTGTATTCTGAAATGACATAATGTCTGCTTTATAAATGTAAAAGAGCAATAAAACAACGTTCACTATTTGCATTGAAATAACCACTTAAATTCTAGGTTTATCTACCATATTAAAAACACGAGTGAAACTACATTTTTTTAAAATAAGTTACAACATGAAGCCTGAAATGACATTTTTTATACGAACAAGGATACATCGCATATTTAATCTCGTGTTAAAGAGTTAGTTTCTTACGAGCGAAAACGAAGTTACCTTCTGTCGTTGCAATTTTTCGACTGTCATGTTACAGGAATTGCGGCGGTGGTGTAACGGTCAAGACGTAGAAGTGGTGAACTTGTCTCTTATTTTATTATTTTTGTAATTCAGATGTTTGTATAGATTATGGGACTCAACTCCGGGGTCATCAGTCCCTAAGCTTACAAACTACTTATGAACTACCTTATACTAAAGACGGCACAAATATCCGTGCCCGAGGGGGGATTCGAACCCTCGACCGTAGTGGCCGTGCAGACCGTGACTGGAGCGCCTCAGTCCCCTCGGCCACCGCGGCCAGCTGTAATTCCGTAGCATTATTTGTAATTATTTAGTGTGCCCTTTATTCCCTATAATTTATTTAGTATGTATATAAAGTAGCATTTTATGATCCATCACTGTAGTATGCGTACCGTATTGCAGTTGTGAGTTCCTAACGGTTACCTACCATATCGGCGGCCTCGTATGATTATGTTGGCAACATCAACAACACGGGAGAAAATCTTTATCAACATGTTCCGTATAGATCAAGAAGTAAATATATACTTTAATTGTTGACAGGTTCTTGTATGTACCCTTGTCCACATAGTGAAAAATATTGCCCTCCTAGAACGAAGATTTCAGGATAAAACATACATTGCTTCACGGTTTCGAAACCACAGATGGTACGGTTTCACTGGTTTCGAAACCGTCAGATGTTTCAATTTTCCCACCTCTAGTCAGGTGTGTCATTTGCTATGTCGCTAATAATTTTGGGTTGGTACTCCTGTAAGTCTTCCATTCCACAACATTATTTGCGTACAGTTCCTTTATTGTTTTTCTGCATTGTTACTACAGTCTTTATTTAGTGTTGTTTGCTCCGTAACACAGTGATATTGTAGCAGGAGAAAGTGTCTCGTAGAAGTTATGTAGATGAACAAAGGCATGTACAGAAGCTTTTAGATGAAGTTATGGACATAAGTGAAGAAGATAAAGATACTACTGAAATAGAAAAATAAGAGGAATGTGTTGATGCTGAGTACTGTTCATGGAGAGGAAGAAGCTGAAGTTCAGACCAAGAGGGGCACAAAGAAAAAACCAGCAATGATAACTGACTATAATCAGTCATTTATAGATCTCTCTCACCAAATGAACTCCTATTTTGTCTAAGGCAAGGTGTGAAATGGTACAGGAAGCTTGCAGTTGAACTGTTGACAGGGTCAGCACTGGTAAATGCTCTTGTGATTTATCGATACAACAACAAGATCATCTCAATCACAGAATTCAGAGAGGAAGTGACTTTACTCCATACAGAAGATGCCGATGCCCCTGATAAATCTCTCACCGTAGCCACCGAGCTGCGTGCAGATTGTGCTCTTGTGAACATGGGAGCAGCAAGTCATAGGTGTACGGATGCTACGAAAAAATGAAGAATGAATTTGGACGAGAGCAAACTGTCAAGAAATGCAAACAAACTACAAGGAAATGTAAGAAATTGTGACTCATATTTTTGCGAAGAATGTTTCTTCATAAAGCACAGTGCATGCAGATGTTAGAGATACAAAGTGGAGTTACCCAATTTTTTCACTCTGTTTCACTGTTGTTGCACTTAGAGTTGGAGAATTTAATTAAAACTGTATGTGATATACAATCTACTGTGTAAGTAATATGTAACACTAAATAATATATTATAAAGAAAACGAAACTCCAATATGACCGGGCCATGTGAGTTAAATATAATTGACTCTTGAAAACTGGAGACCACGAACATGATTCGTTACTGGGGCCATAACGTACTGTAACACCAAGTCACAGCACGCGACTGTGAGTTACAACTGCACCACAGAGCTTTAAATAGAAAAATGTTCGTGAGTTGTATTTACTTCACGTGGCCCGAAGAGAAGACTTCCTGTGACTTATATTTAACTCACGTGGCAGTCAATGTGATAAAACATTGTTTTCTAAAAGTTGGGAATTTTTCTATTTCTTGTAACACGTATACTATTAGTCCTTGAAAAAAATCCATAATTATTTTTCGGGCCTCACTGTGTATCGCGAACTTAATGAGTGGCGTTTTTCAAGTCGTGGGGATTTCGTTTGTGTTTCCTCAAGCACCGAAGTCAGAGTGAAAAAATACCAACTGGAGTAATACAATGCTTCAAACTGTTAGATTGCAGATGTTGGCAAAGATATGATTTCTGATCGGTAATTATCGGTAAGCGTTTACGTGACTGCAGTACATTATAGTAATAATATGGGTACACAATAAAAACGTAGTCAATTTTATTTTAACAATTATTTTACAATATTTTCCTGGTTTTACTTTTTGCAAAATCATCAGTAAGGTCTGTTAAACCTAGACTTGATGCAGCCTTGTTTTCGATTGCTATAAGTGCCAAAATGTCCGACTCGAGCTTGAACCATACTGTACCTCAGATACGTTTTGATAATTTTTAATTTGCTGAACGACCTTTCGGCTGCTGCAGAAGAATAAAACTAAATACTTCCGTAACCTCACATTCTAATAATGCATATTTTGTTTTAATTTCCTTACATAAGTGACGAACTGTCCATGTTGGGGTCAATTTCGGCAGGAGAAATTAAAAGTCGAAATTCCTTCATCCAACTAAAATATTATATACAGTATAACGTATTTGGGATACGGAATACCGTTTTATTCGGATATTCGAACCGTACACTTCTATTTGCCAATAAGAAGTACTGTACAGTAAATGTATTTAAACTTTATTTGGAGGAGCGCGATCCTTCACATTGCACGCCGCAACACTTGGAAGACGCGGCTGTTGCTGTGAACAGCTTTAACGCTGCCGCTACTTCTGCCGACTGAAGTGTGCCGATTGTTGGACACATTGGCTGGCAGCTTCGCCTGACAGCAGCGCCACATATAGGCGTCGTGAAGGCCCAATTAGAAGCATTGTTCCTCCAGCCGGTGGCCCAGTGCGGCTACTGTGGGAAACTTGGTTTGAGGGGAAGGGAATATGATGGACGATAGGGAGGGGAGCGAGGGGTAAAAAAAAAAAAAAAAAAAAAAAAAAAAAAAAAAAAAAAAAAAAAAAAAATATATATATATATATATAAAAATCGACGCTCCACTGAAACTTTTTTCGATCGTCGCTCACGAAGGCCGAGGGGCCCCTGGAGCTCGGGGCCCCGGGGCACTGCACCGCCTAGCCCTATGATATCTACGCCAGTGAATACATAATATTTACTAGCAAATCTGATTTTGTATACCTTATACCGTAGTGTAGTCTGTCTCTAGCAAAATATATTACTTTTTCCGAATGAAGACCTGTTTTTAAAAATTGTTTTATGCATGACGTATAAAACCGTTCCAGGAAAAGTTGTGCGACTGCTCCTGGTTAAATTCCGTTTGATATCGGCTTCATCGGAAAGACTGCGTTTACTTCTCCTTCTTCCGATTGCTGCCAATGCCACCGATCTAACAATTGGGACACAATAGTTCCGTAACGGAGCTAGTGTCGTTGCTAGTAAGTACTTATGCATTTGGACTGTGCTGGCACGAGCTTACGAACATGTGTTTTCGATGTCATATGGTTTCTAATCACAGTCAGTTCTGCTTTTATTATTACATTGCATAAATAACACTTAGCTCTGTACTGATCTTCGGGCACTTTTCTAAGCTATTGTTTGTAATTTTCGTCTTTCAACCGATGTTTTTTGCTGATTTTTCTTGAGGGTGATTCATTTCCCTCACTGTCACTATCTTCGTTTGAAGGATTCATGTTTCTTTCTACAAAGAAAAAATCATAGAGTGTAACGATAAATCTATTTATAATACGCAGCCGAAGAACTAACGTATTTGAGAGATATACTTACTTCTCATGCCAAAAGCAATCACTCGTCCAGTTAAAATTTCGTGTGTCAGAATGCCGTGTTGTATTAAGGGAATGCGTGAAACTTCAGCACCACTAAGCACGCTTCAAGCACTGTAAGCATTGTAACGCGAATATATAAAGAGCGAACTTCAACAATCAAATTATTTATCCCGACAACATTGTCGCTCACCCATCGGTAGACGCTCACAGTCACTGAGATTATTAAATCGACGAGCTGAATTAAGTAGCCGTTCATAGCTACTGAGAAGATTAAAGCGACAAGTTTAATTACGAAAGTAATTTACCATAGGGCTGCGAGAAAAAATCTTTGAAGAGACAATGTATTGTTACATTTTAATACGTTCGAAATTATCGTACATCTGCGTACGATAGTAACATTCTTTCGTACATCGTACGCAGGTACGAAATTATCGTACATGTACGAAAATTATCGTACGGTTGTCAACACTGCTTTGTGCTTTGCGCATGCGCAAAGAGCTCGCTGGCAGCTGCTTCAACGAACCTATCGTGACGTAGTGCTGACATATAGAAGCTCTGTCGACCGTATACAGCCTCTGCTGAGCGCCTCAGTAGGCGTTTGGAGCTGATGCATTCCTCCTGGAAAAAGGGTTATATTTCCGCTGAAGAACCTTGGCGCAGCAATCCTTTCGACGTGATTGGCGCTACCTCGATCACAACATATTCGTAAGCAAACAGACGACGATTTGTGACGTGGACGAATATGACTTGTTGCAACTAGTTTCACTCGCAGTTCTTCTATAAGTTACTTCTTTAACAACTAACTCGGAAATCGCGAAATATTTTCAAATAAACAGCCAACAATATTTATGAAGGGAATATTAGGCATTTGTGTGTGAACAGTTATATTTTAATTTGCGGGTTTAGGGTTTTGTTACTGTAAATGGTAATGTTACTTGATATGAATGAAATCAAAACGTGTTCATGCCAGTGTGTTCAGAATCAAATAAATTGTACTTATCCATTATCTGATTTCCGTACACTGCCACAGTACATTTTTTATTTTGCTCAGTTATTGAACATGACAACCGATTTTATGAAACCAATTGAATGTTGACATAAAAGTTTTCTGGGTATGGTACCGCGTCATTATGTATGGCTATTACTTAAATAATCCAACGTTTCGGCCAACGTTACAGTGGCCTTCATCTGGAATAGCCATACATAATGACGCGGTACCATACCCAGAAAACTTTTATGTCATCTGACTCTGGCCGCGGAAGCCTACGTAATTATATCAATTGAATGTTGATTCGATGTCCACAATTTGAAATTATTTTAGTGACACGTGAAATTACTTATACAATTCACATCATAATTGTGAATTTAAAAAAATTGATGACAGTGTAATAACCTTCAAAAAAAGTAATCTGATTGTGGTCCCCCACAATGTACCAGTTAATAATAATAATAATTTCGTGTGGCTCATTGGCCTGGTGCAAGTCTTTCAATTGGACGCCGCTTCGGCGACTTGCGTGTCCGTCTGATTTAAATTAGTTGTCACTTGACGTTGGCGGGCCAACGCTGCAGCGTTGTCACAAGTACTAGCTGGCTGCACGCGGCGATAGAAAATCGCTTTAAAGCCTCTATCTTCTACAAGAATCGAGTAAAAAATTTCAAATTCACACACGATGTACGTATCTGTAAAGTCTCATACTGTGTCAAAAAATCTATTCTTGATTTTAATTAGTGCAAGAGCTACGTTAATTTGTTTGAAACTATTTAAATTTTTCTATTTCGCTAACAGCTTCAAACTTATCACTTCATATCTTAAAAACTATTGGTCTCAAAACAATGATTTTTTTCCATTCATTGCTAAAATAACACGCTTGGCAACGAATCTTTAAAAGTTTTCGAAGTGCATTGGGTTCCCGGTATATAAATTTCTGAAAACTACGTTTTTACGCATCTATATCAATATTGAACTCGTAACAAGTATGATGTTTAAAATCTCTATTTCCTACAAAATTTACGTAAAAATTTTGAAATTTACATACAGTATCAATCTCAATGATATATCTAAGCACAAAAAAATATTTTCTTTATTTTACTTAGCGTCGGTTTTACATGGGCTATTGAAGTACGAAATTTTCGCGTCCGGAAAATTTTCCTTCTTTTCATTGCAGATCTCGAAAACTATTACACACATTGAATAACATCTTAGTGTCTACAAAAATAAATTTTAATTAAAATGCAGTGTTACTTACCATACGGAGGTGACGGAAGCTGGCTGAACAGTAATTTTTAGTCTCACAACAAGAATAAGATGTTAAACTAAATAAATTCACAAACACATTATTTGCTGGCACTACGTACACTATGCACTAATCACACAACGGGAAAACACCGCTTAATTCAGAGTCACTGGAGCTGTCTGTGTCGCTGCTTGTATTGATGGATATTATTAAGTATTCTACGCATTGTTGTAAGACACCTTCCTTCTTCCAGGCTTCCTAAATCACTCCTTTTACATGATGCAATACCTTTCGCCAGTCTTCTGGTGTCACAGTTTAAACTGCCTCTTTCAACAGGCGTTCCACATCAGTTAATGTAAATGTTCTATTTTCTACAGCAATATGCTGTTTAACCTGTGCCCAAATCAGCTCTATTGCGTTAAAGTGGCAATGGTAGGGAGGCAGTCTGAGCAATTTATGCCCGTGTTTTTTGGCTACTTCATCCACAATGTAAATGGGATTCTTTGGCTTGTGTTGTGATACAAGTTCTAATAATTCCGCCCTTGTCAAATTGCTGTGGAACTGTATCTTACGTTTCAGTAGCCAGCAAACAACGTCGTTTTTCTTCATTGCCTTTGTGGATGCCTTGTCATGGATAACTGAATGGTACGGAGCGTTATCCATAATAATTATAGATCTCTTCGTTAAGTTTTGAAGCACAGAGTCTTCAGACCATTTCACGAAAGTATCGTGGTTCATCTCTTCGTGGTAGTCGGAGGTCTTCTTTGAACTGAATAAAAGCAGACAATTCGGGATGAAACCTTCCCGAATTGTCTGCTTTTATTCAGTTCAAAGAAGACCTCCGACTACCACGAAAAGATGAACCACATTGCAGAACGGCCCACAAGCAAGGCTGACTCGCAAACTGACGCCCGCCAGCTAGAAGACCAAGCAACTCAAACCGATGAAAAAGACCACCAGCCGCCCCACGCAGACGGATACTGTGATCGAGAAGAAAAAGAAGACAAATGATCGTTGGATGATAACAGAAGACACCCCGTCGCTGGAGAAGCGTAGCGTAAATACGCAAACTCCAAATTAGAAAGTAAAAAAGAAGACACCACTGGAGAAAGAATTCGAGCTAGTCGACTGGTTCTTCGCCTACAACCGAGGAAAGATGGAAGCGGCAAGGGCGAGAGGAGAAACAACCTACGTAAGGGAATGGCCAGCGTCCGTCCGGGAAGTGGTACCCACCGCAGACGAAGAAGGATTTCTTCGAACTTGTAGAACACAGCCTATGTGAGAGTAAAAGAAGAATGGAAGCGGAATGGGAAGCACTCAACCGGCGCATGACCGACAACAGGAGAAGACACACTGGCAAGTCTCATCGATAAGCAGATGAAACTGAGAAGACACTACCCGCTCCCACCACACCCTCGCTGATGATCAAAGCAGCAGCGGCAAAGAAGAACAAGATGGCTTCCATACTGAAGCCGTTGAGAAGATAACCTCAAAGGTGGACAACCACCAGCAGCTCTGGCCCAGGTTTCCGTGGTTTCCTGTTGGCTGTAAGGTGAATACCAGAGCTGTTCCCATGCCCACGGAGTATTCCCGATTGGGACAAACCTCCCCCCCCCCTTCACAAGAAAACATACACATAAATGACTCATGCACCCAGCAAAAGAAATAAATTAATAAAGAAACAAGCCATCCCACATATGGGGGAACCCTCACAAGCCTGAAAAGAGCACAAGCTTGCTCTCAAACAGCCCGCATCACCCCCTCAGGGCGAAGAATGAAAAGTGCAAAAATAAATAAATAAATAAAAAATAAGTTGAAACCTTTTGAATTTCCGGCTTGCGCTACAGTTATTATTCTCTTTCCTCTGCCTATCGGGGCTGCCATACTACCGTTGATAGTATCGTCCATCCAACCTTTTTTTAAAGTATGTCCTGTATTCACCCATGTCTCATCAAGCCAAACTGTAGTAATACATTAATGATTTTTTTAAATAACTTGTGCGATGCTTGTCGCTGACTTCTACCCTCTCTCTGCCAGCGTATCGATAAACATATGACATTTGTCACGTTCAATTTTTTTTGCAACAAGCTGAAGGGAGAGAGCAGAACTGTTCGTCACTTTCTTCTCCTTCATGTGCTAGGGCGTGTCCCAGGATTTGGTGTAATTAATGTAAGTGTGAGCTTAGTTTTTTTATTAATTTCAATAAACCCCCACAGTTAATTTGAAATATCTTACTTACTTACAATCCCTTCTCCATTCTCACTAATTTTAAAGTTATTTATTTTCAGCAAATCCAGTAGTTCATAAAGTGATGCTCGGGTATTGTTGCGATTTGTTTCGCGATTGTACTAGAACATTCTCTGTGTAACTTTTATTTATTTCGTGTCTATGTATGGTTTATTGCATTTTAATGCCTGCAGAAAAATCTTTGCGATGTTTATGAAGTCCGATAATTTTGCAGTTTTTGGCGACTATCATGATTAATTTTCAACACGGTCATAAAACAATAGTAAACGAAATGCACAATCCCAGCATCAATTTATCGAAGTAATATTACAGTCATCTCAGCTAGAATCACTACAGAATATGACCGAAATGTTTGTACCAGCTCTCAATAAGGTAAAATTTAGATTCCGCCGACTTCTTCTGTAATGTTGCTTTCTGGTGTTGCATTTGCTACCGAAATTACGACCGCTACCTTTTAATGGCGGAATCCAATAAATTTGTTTAAATTGTCCCTTCCTTGTCAAAATTGCTTAGTAATCTCATTTAAAAATATTTCACCACATGGTAAAATTTCATTTGCGGTCCCCAACCTTAACTTTAATACGCAACACCCATTTTCATGCGCAAGCAGCATTACAAAACGATATCGTCAAAATTAGTCCCTACTAATTCTCTAAGAAAGCGGCATCGCCAAGCTGCAATATCTTGCCGTTCCATTAACAACTTTCTTCCAGAAATATATTTATAGCGAAAACCTAACATTTTCACGATTCGTAACAAGGACGATTTACTGCCTTCAAACAGGTCCGCTGCTACGAGAGTAGCATGTAGTTTTTTGAGTGTCGGATACTCCTCCCTCGAATAAAATGCGTATATCTGCCGTCGAATCGCATCTTCCTGAAAAGAGTCGAGTTTTGTCACTGTCTTCTCTAGCCGCCTCTTCTTCCCAGGTGTCTCCAACTTAGATGATTCACCTGCGTCTTCTTTTGCGAATTTCTCCTTGCAGACCCTTAACACTGATCGTCCGCTGATTTGCAGAGCAGCTGCTGTTCGCTCCACCACTTTATCCAAAGGAGCAAGAGGCCCCCTGCATCCCTCTCTCTCTCTCAAAATACTCCCTTAGGGAACACACATATTCACGCGCCTGACTTCGTATAACGACGCCATGTCCGCCACTTTTTGGAAGTTTCCAAGATGAGTGCAGCCTCGGTCTTCCTCTCTTTCGACTACTTTCGTTGCACATGGTAAAGCACGCGAAGCTAAATTCACACAAATCTGTCACTCGCACGTCTACGACGGCTCGCTGAGGTCTGGCTGCCACATGCCTTGGGCAGCGCGCAGCGGAATGGAACTGGCAACACAGTGGGACCTACCGGGCCGGCCACCCATTGGTTTATGGCTGGCGGGAGCCGTGCAGCCCGCTGCCTGTCAAGGACAACTAGTTAAAATCAGACTATAGCCCACCCCAGTTATCCAACCGGGGAAACCTACAGCTTAACGTGGAATCCGAACCACGTGTCGTTTCTGCCGATTCCTCATACCGTTGAGAGGTGAAGGATGGGTTTAAAGTGCGGACTGAAAAAAGCCGAGGTCCGACCGGGTTGCGAACCCACGACCCTTCGGTTTCCAGTCGAGCACTTTACCCCAAGACCACCGGGCCCGACACCAGTTCATTAATACACATATATCGATGTATCGATTTTAGCGGCTCTTGCCTCTGCTGTGCGCCTCAGTAGGCGTTTGGAGCTGATGCATTCCTCCTGGAAAAAGGGTTATATTTCCGCCGAAGAACCTTGGCGCAGCAGTCCTTTCACCCTGATTGACTGTACCCGACTGTCAGTTTTACTGTGTTACATAGATAACTATTAAGGCTAGTCTATGACGACACTAGGTTGCGACCCTCGTTTCATGAAATGAATTGCGCGCAAATGGTTTCCTGTGTGTCTGTAGACACGACACCGATACTATACACTTCAGTTTCGTTGTTTTGTGAGTACCTTCTCGCCGTGGAATGGAAGTTTTGGTAGCTGTAAGAGTTGTGGTGCAGCTATTGCTTCTCTGTGTGAAGTCACTGCATAAGACTAAACATAAAAAGAATAAAGAATGTGTTTGGATTTGATTGGATTAAAAAGACATCAGCTCGGTTGCTTAGCGACCTTGCTGAAAGAAATTGTAATTGAAGACCCTAGAAGCTATTTTGATCAGCTTAGAGTATCACCAGAGCAGTTTACATTCCTTTTAAACAGAGTTAGTAATGCTTTAAAGAAACAAGATACTGTTATGCGTGAAGCATTGTTACCAGAACTGAAATTACATTACGTTTCTTGTCAAGTAGATATTCGTCTCAACAGTAACTGTACCGTTTTCCCAAATTCACAATTGCCATAGTTCGTTTGTATAGGTATTTCTAATTGAATGTTTTTTAGTCTGAAATTCACTAATCGTCCACCCACCAATATTTAATTCACAAATAATTGCTTCAAGAGCACTAAAACGCCGCTGCTTATTCTTGAAATTTTCATCTTTAAAGTCGCACAAACACCTATACATCGCATATGTGTTCAAAAACCGAATTATTTCTTCCGTTCCTCCCTTTATGTTGTGTTTTGTTCTGTATTGGTTATAACCTAACCTAAAAACACGTGCCAACAGTTTCGCCAAAGTTGGAAGGTGCCGAAACTGTTTAGTTTCGCCAACGAGTTGCGCGAACGCCTGCCGCGCATGCCCACTGGCCAGTAGTGTAGTTTCATGAAACGTAGTGTCGTCGTGTAAACTAGCCTTTACTTACAAGAACATAAATGTCGATGGTACTTATGTCAATCATATTAAAGCAGTTTTCTTAGGTTCCTGGCTAATTACATACTTGTAAATCGGAACATGTATAAGCAGCGATATATTTGTGAAATCGCCACATATTCCAAATAGGCAGCAAGTACATCTATGTGAGAAGGAAGATAATAAATATCATTGGTACTCGCTTCAGTCACAGCAATTCAGTGTCGTAGCGTGGGGGGTTCCGGGGGGGGGGGGGGGAGTGGGGGACATGGCCCTGGGAGGCAGGGGCAGCAGGGAATGGCCGAGCTGGGATATCAAGTATTCTCTCTCTAAAGGAAACTTAATAAAAGACACAGGAAATTACAACGTGTGTGTATTATGTTGCATTCAGACAATTTTAAACTCCCCTAATATTTTTAATTATGGTATGAAAGATACTTACTACCTATAAATAGGCCGTGGCTCAAAATAATCTGTAAAAAGGTATAGATTTTCAGGGAGTCTTCACCGAGGTCACAGCAGTTATTTACTCAGTTTGGTTGAAAAAACAAGTAAGAGGTTTCCAGAATTTTATGTCGCAAATACAGATAGGAAAAAATGTACACAACGATTTGATGTCAATTTTAAATGTAACATATTTTGTAAGATAGCCTAGTTCGGAATAAAAGCATTCCAAAACAAATAAATTTCTTTCCATATTTTGCACGTATAAGTCAACATACGGAAATTAGTGCAACCACTCCTAAACATAGCAGTCCATATCAGAATTTGGTGACACAGAGAGTGGCGGCTGGTGATAATGTGCTAATGTGCTGCAGCACACTGTAAATATATTACTAAAATTATGCCATTTTTCTTCCAATGCAAGTGAGAAATCGCTGTAAAATTACACCCTTTCTCTTGGAATACGAACCAGATATCACAATAAAATTATGCCAATTCCCTTCCAATGCGTATTAGAATGCTAGTAATAAGGATGAAAACGCATTTTGGAGCGCTCTCGCCGTGATAGCTGGAAACCAGTTGCGTGTGCTGAAGTGGGATTCAGCCGTGCTGGTACGTGCGCAGAGAGGCGGCGCAATCGTCTGTTCGCTAGTGCGCATGCGCAGACGTGACGTCAGGCATGACGGCTCATGAATGCTGAGACAAACTGCAGCACCAGATCAATATTTCTCTTCGCGCTGCGTGTAATGGCTGCGGAAGAATGGTATATGACGAATATTGCGGCATACAGTCACATAGCGCGCTGGCTCTCGCGTCTTGTGCGTTGTCTCTCAAACCTACCTGTGTGAGGCTCGTATTCAAATACCTCTGAGTCTAAATTTTTAATTTCTGTAAATAAAATTAATATTTTTGAACGTTATATTTACTACCTGCCGTGAATACATGCAGTTGGCAGCGCTGTTATAGATTCCTCTGAAGGTCTTACTGTCAATACAGTATTGATTGATATTTAATTAAAGGCAATCATACAAAGGTTGACTTTTTATTTTAGTATATTTTGTTTCCTGTTTATTTTTATAATATCGTAGCACACTGGTCAAATTTTGTACGAGCCGCCACTGGACACAGAGATGTTCGGAATAATAGTTGCTTTCTAAATCTCTCGTGTGAGTGATGTGGACACAGGAGAGTGACCAATTGCAGGCATGAAGCAATACCGGTGAAGTGTCTGGGCGGCCGTAACAAATTGTACCTGTAAAGCAAAAGCAGATTTGTAATGTTAATACACACTAATAAACCAAATATTCTTCAGTTTTATGGCAAAAGCGCAAATTGATTTGATTTCGTTGCTTTCTATTTGACTCGATACCTAGGACATTAGAAATGAACGAATCTGGAATGTAGTGACTGTCGTATGTATGGTCATTGTGGTACACATGTATTTTGGTCGGTCCTGGAAACGTGCTCGGATAGCCGAAAGTTACAAGGCGACCGATCACGAAAAGCGGGAAATCCTGGTCCGAGTCGCAGCTAGGCACAAATTTTCGTAGGTCTCTACTGGGTAGTACATCTATATCTAATACAGGAGCTGTAAATTCGATATTGCGAGTGTCGATTTAAATTATTTCAACCCTTGTAATTCGTCAACATCAAGAATCGTAGTGAAGTTGCGAAGCTCCTTCCATGTTTTCGCCATATCCGTGAGACCATCTGTTGTGCTCGTCCCTGCGATCCAGGTGAATTGACATGCACACTACTTCGTTACGTAATCTTTGCTGCATCACTACAGTAAAGGAACTGTTAATTCGGTTTTCATTGGTGTCTCTATTAATACTTGAAGGTTCGTCATAATTCTGTAGAAAAGGATATTTCGTCACTACTTCGCCTCTTTGCTCTATGTACAGACAAATCTGTTTCTCTCGGTGAAAAGCCTTCAAAACCATCAGCTCTACAAACACATGAATACCCTCGAAAGATCTACTATCAACTCGGAAAAAATGAACCATGTGGCCAACGGGTATATTGTGGAACTTAATTTAGTTTAATTGAAAATGGGCTAAAAGATCTGAAACTGGTAAGCCTACAAAATGCAGTGTGTCTGTCCATACGCAGACACATGTAGGCCTAATGGGTACTGAAGTCCTACTGACAAGAAATTTTTATCCCCCCAATACAAGTGAAAGTATTTACCCAACTTGATTCAGAAACCCATAACTTATTGCTGTAAACGCATAAATTTTATGTTACTAAGTGTTTACTTCTTAGTGCAAGACTTCTTTGGAGTTGAAACTATCTTAAATTTATGAAGCTCGTGTTTGCTGTTACAGACACCTCAGACATATAAGTCGTATAAATAATCTTCAAATAGGATTTGTTCAGCATAACACAAAAAATAGAAGAATCAAAAATTATTTTGATAAAATAATTCTTTCTCGAGATCTCCACAGAAGAATTTTCCCATCCACCAATACCCATCGGCCATGCTGTTGAAGAGCCCGTAAGAAAAAGTCTAGTTGAAGAGGTCAAGACTGCTCTGAGGAAAATGAAACCTGTGAAAGCCACCGGTCCAGATAATCTTCCAGTAGAGTTATGATGTTTCCTGTTATTGGACGGCAGTCGAATGGTTAACGGAACTCTTCAACAAGATCATTGATCATGGAAAAACACCAACTGATTGGCAACAAAGTACCATCGTACGCAGGGCCGGCGCAAGTTCAAGTGCCGCCCCGTGCGAGCTGCTAAAATTTGTGGAATTTTATTTAAAAAATCCGTAGGAAATGTCAGCAATCAATCGCAATTTTTGTTTTTACTTTTCGGATCTACCCACTCTCAAAGGTTTTAATATGCTTACATTTAAATCGTCATGTTGACAGTTACGTTCAGAATGATGGCATAGATGTGAACATAACTCAAAGCAATGAGAATAGCCACACTGTGCCCGAAATCTATGTAGATCTGGAAAATAAAAACAAAAATTGCGACTGATTGGTGACATTCTCTACAGATTTGTACAAAATAGTCACTGTGCACCAGCTCAAAAATGGAATCAAACCGGATTGAGGAATTCAACCTAATTTTAATAAGCCTTGTAAATTTACAAAAATGTTCAGATGTGTGTGAATCTTATATTACTGTAGGATGTATAGTTCAGGCGCTGAAATTATAAGAAGTGAGCCGCGTGAAATTCAATTTCAGGCCGAATTTCACTACAGATACAGGTGAAACTGTCGAAGGGTGGGGCGGGAAACAATGGAGAGAGGAAGAATAAAGAGATGGAGTAACATAATAATGCAATAAATACACACCCGGGCATCAACGGGTGCTAATGCTAGCTGCGCGGGAATAGCTGAGCGGTCTTGGAGCGCCACGGTACGAATTGCGCGGCCTCCCGCGTCAGAGGTTCGAATTCTCCCTCGGGCACGGATGTGTGTGTCGTCTTTAGTATAAGTTAGTTCATAAGTAGTTCGTAAGTTTAGGGACTGATGACCCCGCTGTTAAGTCCCATAAGCTTTACAAACATTTGAACAGTTGGCCCGCTTTAGGTTACGGTAGTAACACTAAAAGTGGGCCTTTGCGATCGTCTTTTGACAGCTCGAAATTTAAATGACAATAACGGCTTAACTGTTCATCTGACACGAAAATTGAATAACGAAATTTGTAGAGGAGAAAATTCATTACAACTTTGCTCTCTTACGTTTTTTTCATATCTCGTAGAGTTTCAGATATATTTGCAAAAATAACGGCGATTTTGGGATGTATGTCTGTCTGTCCGTAACGTGTTCCCTGTTTTTAAGACGAACCGATCAGTACCAAATTTTACAGACATGATTGTAGGCCGCCAGAGACCAGAACCCCCCTTTTTCAAATTTTTCGGACAAAAAATACGGTAGTAATAAAAAAAAGCCGTTTGTAATATAATTGTAATTGCAAACGAAACGTTCATCTGACACGAAAATTGAATAACCTAATTTGTAGAGGAGAAAATTCTATAGCACTTTGTTCCCTTATGTTTTTTTCATATCTCGTATCGTTTGAGACATATTTGCAAAAAGAACGGAGATTTGACACCCTCCATTGACTTAACGAAATCAGCCATTCGGGGATGTCACGTGACATTCCTCGCCTAGAACTCTCGCTGGCATACGCCATCTTGCGTTGCGTGTTTGATGATCTTATTGTAACTTACACGTTGTCATGTCAAAGCGATGGCGCACTGCAGAATTAATAAAAACACATCGTTCTTCGTACGATAAATGATAATCTAGTGTCTACAAATACCATATTAGCGTCAGTTAACAACGGCCATGAATAGTATGAGATTAAAGTGCTCATCTTTTGACGGATGGCCGTAGCCAGTGAGACAGGGTGGTGTAATCGGTAAGGTGCTATGCTCCCATGCAGGAGACCCGACTTCGAGTTTAATTGTTGTTCATACAGGCGGAGACAGGTGTTTCATGGCTCAAAAACCAGAACGTCCGACAATCAGTCAGAAACAGATAGCAAAAATTTTCAAAAATACATCGTAACCCAACTTGTGCCAGGCTTACTCCAATGTCTTTATCCCTCGTAATTACTCGCAGCGTATTTACCCATTCGAAATACTTCTAGTCATTGTAGGTGTTGGATATGTTTGACTGTACTAATGTTCAACTAGGGGAGACCGGGGCACATTTTCCATAGGGGCAAGTTTTCCAACTAGCTTTAGTTTCGAAACATTCCTCTAGATGGTACCACCGGCGATACTGTAGGAAGCAGCAACAAAGCACGCTTCATTTATGAAAGTTTCAGTGTTGCACCAGCAGTCACATTGTCGGCAGGGCTGTTTTTGTCATGTTTGCAAAGGGGAGTAAACTTTCACGTTTTTATTGAAACTTAAAATAAACATACTAGCGTTAAACTTGTTAATCATGGACGTAGTGTTATAGTTCCGAATGTGGCGGCGAGGCAAATTTTCCCAGAGCATACGGGGCACATATTCCTGCACGTGTCTCGTTGGAAAACGTGTCTCGGCCTAGAACATCTCGTATTATCCCTTTAAATATGTATTTATTGTGTAATAAATTGTGCCAAATAGCCTCCTTTCAAATGGTTCATTGTAAAATGTGCTTTACAGTCTTAAAATGGCCTGAAATTATACAGAGAAGACCGATAGAGACTCGTACACTCCTGAAGTAATAAATGCTGCTCTATTAGCAATTAGAGGCTGGTGCAGTGTCAGAAAAGCATCCATGCATGGACTTGATTATTCCACATAGGACTCAGAACAATTACTGGTTGAAATTCCCCACTTTACAAACAGACCAACTCCTGAATGCCCTATCAGTCCTGGACTGGATTCAAACTTGCCAGAAAAAACGACTGATCATAGCATCCATTCGAACCCATCGAATTCATCAACTCCTACTACACCAACGCAGACTAGCATTTCCGAAGACGCTGTTCTAAGTTCTACAAATACCTTTCCTTGTCAAGAAGGTGTTCCTGCTACTTCCACACAATCTTGGCCAACACCAGAAAAAATGAGGCCTTTCGAAAAGGCGGCACCTGGGAAGCAAACACAAAATGGAAGGAAAAAAAGAAGTCAGCTATATTGACTGATACTCCAGTTAGAAACCTGATGAAAGTCTATAAAATTTATCTAATAAAAGTAAACTTCAAAAGGAAGGAAATAACAAAAACGAGAAAAAAATCCCAGCCAGAAAACTTTTTGTTCAAACCTAAAAGGCAATAAAACAACTCTCACCAATATATTGAAGGTCTAAATTACACAGATGATGAATAATATGAAGATTGTTTACGCATTTCTTGCTTTGAGTCTTACTCCAAGTCTAAAGCAAATGAAAAATGGGTAGAGTGAACGAAATGCAAGATATGGGCACATGAAGACTGTAAAAAAGGGAATGTGGCATTTTTTGTTTGTTTACATTGTGATTCAAACAATGGGTTAAAGTATTATTAAAACAATGTCTGTATTTGTAAAATATTTAAGTGAGATATTTTGTAAAACATTTAAGTAGAATTTGTTTTTATTTAATATGGTTACTTTTGCTATCCATTTTATCTTATTTATTTTTATTTTTTTGTTTTTGTAATATGTTGAAAATTCATATATAAAAATACATGTTCAGTGAAATCACGATAATTATCTCTGGTTTACCATTTAAAGTATAGTTGGAAAATTTGCTCCTGTACATTTTAAGTAAGCTAGAAAACTTGCCCCATATACGGGGCAAATTTTCCAACGCAACATGGTCAGACAAAATCATTTTCTTCCAAGAAGGATATTTGCTGTTTTCAAAAATATTTCTAAAAGACTGTAGATAAAAGTGTAGGAATTACAATTATCCTCTGTTTACCTCAAAACTGATAAAAATCAAAAGAACAAAAATAAAAATGTATAAAAGGTGGAAAACATGCCCCAGTCTCCCCTATTTTTTTCCCCATAAGGCGGGAAGAGTAAAAACACTCGGAAACTGCCACTGAAGCGCTTAGCAAAATTGCTTCAGGGTTAACATGTAACCACACTATCGAACATTGCATTCGAATTTCCAAATTAGATTTCGTTTTCAGCAAAATTAGTTGTGAGTAAACGTACGATGCGTAGCAGGCTGATAAGAATACTGGTGTGTACGCCAGGCTGCTTCCCCTTCTCTGTTCCTCCATCGTAAACACGACGGTGCTGCCACAGTGGCGAGGAAGAAATTAGTCCTCCTGCCTCCCCTTGTTCAAAAGGGGCGGCCGGCCGGCAGGTAGTCAAGAAGCCATGCCACAGTTACAGAAACCGCTCCCTCCGAGGTTTCGTTTCGAACCCTTTCTTGGGCATAAATGTTGAGTTTGTTTTTTTTTTAAAAAAAAAAAAGAGTCTTCAGATTTGCCGCCCCCTCGGTAAGTGCTGCCCTGTGCGGCAGCATGTTTCGCACGTGACTTGCGACGGCCCTGATTGTACCTATCTTTAAGAAGAAGGGAAATTCCATTGAGTGCACAAACTACCATCCGATTTGACTTCTCTGCCATGCCATGAAAATCTTTGAGTGTGTTGTGGACCAAAGGATCTGTGAGATCGCACAGATTTCCAGAAACCAAGCTTTATTTGTGAAGAACTGCAGCACATTTAATGTGATTCATGCCAAAAGACTCTTAATAAAGAAACATCGTGAGAAAGCATTCCTGGACCTCAAAAAGGTCTTTTATCGGATGCCACACAGTCTCATCTGGTTAGGACTGCAACAGCATGACATGTCAGAGCAACTTGTTAAGTGGGTACAGTTGCTTTAAGCACTGCCAAGACTTTAGGACTATCCGAGGATTTCCCCATTAGAGTCGGTGTCCACCAAGGTTCTACTCTATCGGCGCTTCTGTTCATTCTCATAATAGACACCACGACATTTGACCTGCAGTGGCCATTACCATGGACCCTACTTCTTTATGCGGATGATGTGATGATGGCATTTAATGTGCACAGCCATTATCATGGACCCTACTTTATGCAGATGATGTGATGCTGGCAGCAGAAAGGGAGCTTGATTTGCAGGGACAAATCCAAAAATGGAGTGATCGGTTGAAGATACATGGCTTGCGTCTTAACCTGAACAAAACAGAGTATATGACATCAGACAGGCATGAAATAGGAACCATCACAATTAATAGTGAACATCTGACTCGTCTGAATAAGTTTACGTACCTTGGTTCCACGATCACTGTTGACGGCTGATTCACTGAGGAGGTCAGATCAATAACTCAGGCAGCCTGGATTAAGTGGCGAACAACAGGTGGAGTCACTTGTGACCACAAGATGAAAGAAAGCTTAAAATAAAAAATCTACCACACTGTCATCCGACCAGCCACCTTGTACGGCTGCGAATGGTGGCCGACTACAGTTGAGACCAAATGCAGCCTAAGTTTAATGAAAACGAATATGCTAAGGTGCACAGCATGTATCACTAGGTTAGACCACGTTTCCAACGACAGCATCAGGAAACAGTTCAGTGTTACACATATCCGAGACAAGATGCTCGAGAGCTGTCTTCGATGGTTAGGGCATGTTCTATGGGCCTGTGATGATCCTATTGCAAAGACAGGTTACACACTTGAAGTTGTCAGCAGAAGACCCAAAGGACGACCTAAGCAGTGCTGGGTTGATACATTGCATAAAGATCTGAAGAGCGCGAACATTCATCCAAATGCAGCCCCAGACAGAGTGAAATGGAGACATGGACCCATGTAGCGAACACTGAAGGAAAAGAAGAAGAAACACAGAAATAATATTGGTACTTATGGCCAAAGTCTCAATTTTTGTTGTTGTTAGGGTACCAACATACGATATAAAGGGGGGGGGGGCGCCAAAATGAGAGCCAACACCATGTGGCAGAAATCCACGCTATGCCACTGCAGCAATATAAAGTGTCCTGTTAGGTTCCTGCACATTTTCACTCTCATATATCGTACCAAATACGAAAAAATACTAGCGAGTGCTGCAAAACAGACTTGCAATAATTTAATATTCTTGTTCTCTATTCTATTACATAGGGTCTATATAAAAAACTAAAAAAAAAAAAAAAAGCTTTAACAGGATTCAAACCTGAATCGATTCTTCTCCCTACTTTCACAGCCTAATGCTCTAACCACAAGACCACACTATTTTTTAAAATTATTATTATACAAAGCTTTTATATACAATATATAAAAACAAATTATCTACTATTGCACCTGAAATCTGTTTTATACTTTCAATATGTTGTTTATCTTCTGTTGCTTTGTTGTAGCTTCACAAAATCACCGTTGCACAACTTGTGATACCTTCTTACAATTAACTTACTTACATTCTTATTTCAGGGTATGAAAGAGGAAATTTTGAAATTGTTGTTTACATTTGAGTAGCTTCTGTAATTTGTTGTGTTCTTCTGTAATATACATAAAAAATTCTTCTAATGTTGTATTTTTTTCCTAATGATGTAGTTTATAAATTTTCCAAATAGCCAAGAATATCTGTTGTGTTTCATACTGGGGTATAGATTCCAGTCTGGATATAGTATATCCTCTACCGGTACTGCATTTTTCGACGTCCTGTTGATAACTGGTAACTTTTTTTGGGCCCACTTCCAGGTGGTATTTCGGTCTCTGCAAACAAAGGTATGTATTATTGTGTCTACCAATTGGCAGGGGTCACAATATGGACCAGTCTTCATTTTAATTTTATACAGTTTTTCTCCTGTTGAAAGTTTTTCATTAACAATGTCATACCACACAGATTGCTCGTCTGTCGTAAGGATCTGATTATTTATGTTTTTCCAGATATTTTTCCACTTTTTGTTTGAATATTTTAGCTCTATAGGGTTTCATTGGTGTCCCCTAGTCAGTGAAATGTACAGCTTCAAAGTGGTATATCTGCGAGCAGATTGCTGTAAATAACTTAATTCTGTATAATATTTACAGACTTAGTCTAGTTTAGCATTAATGTGTCCTACATTTACTGGCACCCTCTATCTTTTGGTGCCAAGGTAGTAAAAAGGTATTTGGTAATACCAAGTTTGACATTCTGTACCATTTTTGTGGTTTGTTTAATAAACAATGCATTGCACTGTGATTAGACATCCATGACTCCCAAGCCTACATCAGTGCTAGGAAAAGTCATTGTTTGGAGGGAGACTTTGAAAATATTGCCTCTACATATGTACCAGGATATGGCAGTTAAAATTTTGTGTGCTGAATCAGATGAAATTGGTAGCACAGCTCCCATGTGATATGTCTTGCTGATAATATAAGTGTTGATAAACAGCATTCTTTGCAGACAATTTAATGATCGGTTTGTGTGTTCTTTGAGTGTGGCTCTTACAATATTCAGCTTATGCTCCCAATTTACCTTCCTAATTTCATATAGGCCTAGATTCGGTATTAAGAACATTCCTAAACAGTTTACCTTGTCTGTTCTTTACAACCAAGTTGTTTTCATATGACTGCTGTTGGGTCAAATGGCCAAAATCTTCGACTTATGCTCGTTTAGCTTTGCTCCCCACCCCCACGAACCACAGACATTGCCGAGGTAGGGTGGCTTGCATGCCTCAATGATGCAGATAGCCGTACCGTAGATGCAACCACAGTGGAGGGGTATCTGTGGAGAGGCCAGACAAACGTGTGGTTCCTGAAGAGGGGCAGCAGCCTTTTCAGTAGTTACAGGGGCAACAGTCTGGATGATTGACTGAGCTGGCCTTGTAACATCAGCTAATGTGGCTTTGCCATGCAGTTACTGCGAACGGCTGAAAGCAAGGGGAAACTACAGCCGTTACTTTTCCCGAGGACATGCAGCTCTACTGTATGAACATATGATGATGGCATCCTCTCGGGTAAAATATTCCGGAGGTAAAATAGTTCCCCATTCAGATCTCCGGGCGGGGACTACTCAGGAGGATGTTGTCATCAGGAAAGACAATACTGGCATTCTACGGATCAGAGCGTGGAATGTTAGATCCCTTAATAGGGTAGGAAAATTAGAAAATTTAAAAAGGGAAATGGATAGGTTGAAGTTAGATATAGTGGGGATAAGTGAAGTTCGGTGGCAGGATGAACAGGATTTCTGGTCAGGTGAGTACAGGATAATAAATACAAAATCAGTTGGGGGTATCACAGGAGTAGGACTGATAATGAATAAGAAAATAGGAATGCGGGTAAACTACTATGAGCAGCACAGTGATCGCATTATCATTGTCAAGATAGATACGAAGCCAACACCGACAACAGTAGTACAGGTTCATATGCCAACTAGCTCTGCCGATGATGAGGAGATCGAAGAACTATATGAGGAGCAAAAGGAAATTATTCAGAAAGTTAAGGGAGCGGAAAACCTAATTGTGATGGGAGACTGGAATTCGGTAGTAGGAAAAGGAAGAGAAGGAAAAATAGTAGGTGAATATGGACTGGGCAGAAGGAATGAAAGAGGAAGTCGTCTGGTAGAATTTTGCACGGAACATGATTTAATCGTAACAAACACTTGGTTTAAGAATCACAAAAGAAGGTTGTATACATGGAAGAGACCAGGGGACACCGGAAGGTATCAGATAGATTTTATAATGGTAAAACATAGATTTCGGAACCAGGTGATAAACTGTAAAACATACCCAGGGGCAGATATAGACTCTGACTATAACTTGTTAGTCATGAACTGTAGGCTGAAATTGAAAAAACTGCAGAAAGGTAGGAAAACAAGGAGATGGGACTTAGATAAATTGAAGGAACGTGAAGTTCTGGAGAAATTCAGAGGGAGATTTAGGCATCAATTGACAGAAACAGGGGGAAATAAAACAGTAGAAGAGGAATGGGTAGCATTGAGAGATGAAATAGTGAAGGCAGAAGAGGACAAAATAGGTAGAAAGGCAAGACTTACAAAAAATCCTTTGATATCACAGGAAATACTAAATTTAATTGATGAAAGGAGAAAATATAAAAATGCAGTAAATGAAACAGGCAAAAGGGAGTACAGACGACTAAGAAATGAGATTGACAGGAAGTACAAAATGGCTAAGCAGGAGTGGCCAGAAACCAAATGCAAATCTGTAGAAGAATGTATAAATAGGGGAAAATAGATACAGCCTACAGGAAAATAAAAGAAACATTTGGAGATAAGAAAAACAGCTCTATGAATATAAAGGACTCTGATGGAAAACCAGTTCTCAGAAGGGAAAGCTGAAAGGTGGAAAGAGTACATAGAGCAGCTCTACAAAGGAAATGAACTTAGAGATGATGATGTAGGAAGGGAAGAGGAAGTAGATCAAGATGACATAGGAGATACTATACTGAGAGATGAATTTGACAGAGCCCTGAAAGACCTAGGTCGGAACAAGGCCCCAGGAGTAGATGACATACCCTCAGAGCTACTAAAGTCTCTGGGAGAGCCAGCCATGACAAGACTATTTGAACTGGTGTGTAGGAAGTATGAGACAGGCGAAATACCCTCAGACTTTAAGAAAAATGTAATAATCCCCATCCCAAAGAAATCAGGCGCAGACAGGTGTGAAAATTACAGAACCATCAGTTTGATAAGTCATGGCTGCAAAATTTTAACACGAATTATCTACAGGAGAATGGAAAATCTGGTAGAAGCTGACCTCGGGGAAGATCAGTTTGGATTCAGGAGGAACATAGGAACCCGGGAGGCAATACTCACTTTCCGTCTTATCTTAGAAGATAGATTAAGGAAAGGCAAACCTACATTTTTAGCTTTTGTAGATTTAGAAAAAGCTTTTGACAATGTTGACTGGAATACACTCTTTCAAATTCTGAAGTCAGCAGGGGTAAAATACAGGGAAAGGAGAGTTATTTACAACTTGTACAAACACCAGACCGCAGTTATTAGACTCGAAGGGCATGAAAGGGAAGCATCAGTTGGGAAGGAAGTAAGACAGGGTTGTAGCCTTTCTCCAATGCTATTCAATTTATACATCGAGCAGGCGGTGAAGGACAGCAAGGAAAAATTTGGAATAGGGATTAAAGTTCAGGGGGAAGAAATAAAAACATTGCGTTTTGCTGAAGACATTGTAATTCTGTCCGAGACAGCAAAGGACTTGGAAGCGCAGTTGAGTGGAATGGACATTGTGTTGAAGAGAGCGTATAAAATGAACATTAACAAGAGCAAAACAAAAATAATGGAATGCGGTCTTAGAAAATCAGGCGATGCTGAAGGAATTAGATTAGGTAATGAAACAATGAAGGTGGTAGATGAGTTTTGTTACTTGGGTAGTAAAATAACATGCGATAGTCGCAGTACAGAGGATATAAAATGCAGAATGGCAATGGGAAGAAAAGCATTTTTGAAAAAGAGAAATTTGCTAACATCGAATATTAATTTAAGTGTAAGGAAGTCTTTTCTGAAGCCATTTGTGTGGAGTGTTGCCTTGTACGGGAGTGAAACATGGACGATAAGCAGTGCGGACAGGAAGAGGATAGAGGCTTTTGAAATGTGGTGCTACAGAAGAATGCTGAAGATTAGGTGGGTAGATCGCATAACTAATGAAGAGGTACTTAACAGAATTGGTGAGAAAAGGAATTTTTGGCACACCCTGACTAAAAGAAGGGATCGCTTGGTAGGACACATTCTTAGACACATAGGAATCGTAAATTTAGCATTTGAGGGAAGTGTGTGGGGTAAAAATCGCAGAGGGAGACCAAGAGACGCGTATAGTAAGCAGATTCAAGTGGATGTGGGTTGCCGTTCTTATGAGGAGATGAAAAGGCTTGCTCAGAATAGAGTAGGGTGGAGAGCTGCATCAAACCAGTCTCCGGACTGAAGACCATAACAACAACAGCTTTGCTCCACTCGCACTGAAAAAAGCCATAATAATTTTTCAAACAGTTTCAATCTCCTGTTTCATGTTGACAAGAATACTTATGCCATCTGCATATGCAATGCAGACCGTTTTGGTGTTGAAAAGTTTTAATCCTTTCAAACAGAGGTGCAAATATAAAAGTAATGGTTCCACAGTGATACTATTCAACGTCATGGATAAAGGACATCCTTGTCTGACTGACTGATTGATTGGCAATTGGTTCGTTAACTGCCCATTAAACTTTATTTTGTTCCAAATATGGAATTTTGTATCAGGTGACAGAAAAGTGCATTAAACCCTATTTTACTCAACACTTTTAGCAGAAAACAGTGGTTAATTCTATCAAATGCTTTGTTAAAATCTAGGAACATCACAGCAGTTTGACAATTACATAACCATGTTAAATATAAAATATCTTTATATTCAGACAGAATGTTTACCATTGATCTGCCTATACCTGCTGCTGTTTGGTCTGGCCCAAGTATCTTCCCAAGAAGTGGTTTTATAGAATGAAACTCTCATTCTATTATTTATGAGACGAGTAAAAAGTTTGAAGTCGGAACTTAGTAGAGTAATTGGTCTGAAGTCCTCTATTTTAATACTCTGTGCCTTTTTTGGGATAAACACGACCATGCCTTCAGTGAATTATAGTGGAAAGCTGTTATCTACCAACAATTCGTTGTACATTAATGTTAGTTCACTCCCAATAACATTCCAAAATCGTATATAAAACTCTACTGGTAGGCCATCTATTCTGGCAGCTTTGTTTCATGGAGATTCCGTGATTGTTGTTTGTATTTCTTCTTCCAAGATGGTTTCTATAAGCTTTTCATTTTTGTTGAGGTTAACTATTGGTTGTATAGTAGACAAAAAATGTTCTTGTACAGTCAAGTCTGTCACAGATTCAGAATAAAGATCCGAATAGTACTGTACAATATGTTGCTTACTGGCATTTTGATTGTCATAGTTGTTTCCTTGCTCATCCTGGAGGTGGTTGATTATCTTCTATTTGCCTCATTTTGCTTCCCTTATCATATGGTATATTGAAGCGTTTTCTTGATATCAGTTATGGGACATGCTCACACTTTTTTCCCTTGCAAAGACTGCCTTATCAAAGTAGTAATTTTTGCTTTCGTACGTTTTCTTCTAAACACATTAGCTGTTAGGTTTGTTGGTGCATTGTACAAGTCATGTAGACTTAGGAAGTAATATCCCAGTGTCCTTCTCCACCATTAGTTCTTTGCTCATGAAAATTGATTAATGCATCTTCTTATTTGCGGCTTTACGACTTGAAGCCAGCAGAAAATATTCTTTGGGTGTCTCGTTTGAGTTCGAAGGCATCTCGCCCATGTCTCCATAATTTCTTGTCATCCAGAAGCCACAAATTTAGTTGCCAGACCCCTCTTCCCAGAAAACATTGTTGTTTTATGTAGTTAGCTGTTATGTGATAGGCACAATGATCTGAAAAACTTACTGGCCCTATCTCACAGTCAACCAAATTTTGCATAAATGTTTTAGAGACACAAATTCTGTCTAATCTACTTTTAGAGGTACTACTAACGTATGAATAGCCTATAGAGTGTGGGCGGAGATAATTCCATGTATCTATTAAATCTAATCCAGTTGTTTAAGCACTCAGCGCCTCACAGAAATTAAAATCTTCTGGACGCAAGACACAATTAAAGTCTCCTCCCAGAATAATATTACATTGAATGTCTGTTAACAGGTGCATTGTAAGGGAGTCAAACATGGACGAAAAGAGTTCAGACAAAAAGATTATAGAAGCTTTTGAAATGTAGTTCTATAGATGAATGATGAAGATTATATGGTTAGATCATGTGACCAATTTGGAGATAGTTAACAGAACTGGGGAGAAAACAAGTTTCTGGCATATCCTGACTAATAAAAGGGATAGGTTAGTGGGACACATTCTAAGTCATCAAGGGATGTCAACTTAGCATTAGGAGGTAGGCTGGCCGCAGTGGCCGATATGCGGCATACCAGTTAAGGTCTGAATGGCTGCTGGTCGGGGGTTCAAATCCCCCCTTGGGCATGGATATTTTTGCCATCTTTAGTATAAGCTAGTTCATAAGTAGTTTGTAAGTGTAGGGAATGATGACCCCGTAGTTAAGTCTCATAAGCTCTACAAACATTTGATCATTAGGAGGTAGTGCGTGGAGTAAAAATCATAGAGACAGACCAAAGGATGAATACAGTAAGCAGATTCAAAAGGATATAGGCTGTCTTACGTATTCTCAAATGAAGAGGCTTGCACAGGACAGCATAGTGTGGAGAGCTGCATCAAACCAGTCTGCACACTGAACACCACCATCACAACAACAACAACAATGAATAATAATAATAATGATTGTAACAAGCAGCATTGTTTGATCTAGTATGGGTGCACTGTGGCACTGAGTTAGTTCATGTTGGAGTTCTCAGTTCCCAGTAGTTCAAGTTCATGTTAAGCTGGAGTTCATTGTATCGTCAAATTGCTGATGTGTTGATTGATATGCCTGGAACATTCTGAATTTGTCACATAGGTGGATGAAGTGTTATAAAGAACAAAATAAATGTAAAAACTGCATATATATAGTGGCTTATTTGAGAAACATCAAATTTTGCAATATTTCCCAGAGATTACACTGCAAGCTAGCAGATCACCCTAAGGCAGAAAGAAAATGACAAGATGAGTATAGAATAAGTTAGATGTGATATGCGTTTATGTTCAGATATGTTTTAATTCTCATATAACACTATAGTTAAGCCAAAATATGATGATTTCTGGTGCTTGCGCCAATTGGCTTTGAGCGCTGGCTGCACCCGCAGACCATTGGACTAGGTCAAATGTGAACTTGGCCCTTCGCATGTGTGCGTCCAGCTGCACTGTGCACTTCTGCCAGTTCTGTCATCATAACAGTGACTGTTAGCTATACTCACCGGCAGTTAACTAAGTATTTGGCAACATGGTTTCATCCCATTTCTCTGACCGGGGCAGTCTCCCAGCCCAGTAGACGGAATCATGGATCATCGTATTTCCGCCCTACTATATGATGTGCCTTCTTGTTGTTTTACAGTATGGTTAATTTACAGTTGTTTGCCTATTTAGTTTGATAGAAATTTGTTGTGAGTGTTATTGCTCCAAGCAAGCAACTTTGAAACAATTAGCGTTGAACCTAGGCTGATTGGCTATCTAAGTGGATGATAATGGAAAATTGAAATAATAAAAGAAGTTTTCTTTGGAGAAAGTACTGTAGCAAACTGTTAGGTGATTATTTCAGGATGGTGTTGTCCATTGTAAATGGACTTGAAGATATTTATTTCTATTACCTTAGGAAGGTTAAGATAAATGTAGTAACTAATTTGAAAAAAGAGTGATTGCACATTGTGAAATACATTGTTATTAGATTCTAAGATTAGTTTTAGAGTGGCTTGTTGTGCCTGCCCCATCTGCTAATTCATCTGTGGGGTGAATTTTGCACTGTCTGCCTCCGTTACTGGAAATACGAATACCTGTGGGTGGGTACGGCTGACAAGTGTACGTTACCTGGGGGCTGATCCTGTCTCTATGAGGGACATAATTGAAATTTGTATTTGTAATTTGCTAAATGTGCAAACTGTTCTTGTTGGCCATTTGATTATAGAGAGTATCTAATAATCTTATCAGTCTGCATTTTGATGTACTGTAATACTTTAACTCCTTTGATCTAATGCAACTAATGAACTGATGACTGAGATAAATTCATCTAAAGTACCAATTTCTACATCAGTAGTGGTAGCAGTGGTTAAAGTATTTTGTTAGTAGTATGTATTTCAATACAAGTTTAAAGTTCTTTTGGTGTGCTGGTTTCTTCTCTTTAATACTGGATGGAACAGTTCTTCAAAGAAAAAGGATATTACTACTACTCTGAATATAAATGCAAACCATGAGTTTATTTAATGCGCAGCTCCTTAAGCATTTCACGAGTCAGTTGTTAAGTAGCTGTCTGCTTTGGTATATTTCTATTCTGTTCTACACTTTATTAGATGTGATTTGTTTAAGAATTTTACTGAATAAGTTGCTGTAGTATTGAATTGATATTTCTAATAACTGTTTAAAGGTTCAAAGATTTGCTTTTTTTTATCAAATAAATAAACTGGTGTACAACTGTGACTGCTGTTTATTTGTGTTTGGCCTAGCCCTACCACTCATCTGCACTTTAAGCTGTCATAGGGTTTATCAACAACTGCAGAGGTGATTGAGGTGTGTGATTGCAGAAATTTAGCATTGAGTCTGGGAGTTACGAGATATGAACCTGGAAATCCAAGACACATCTCAGACCAGATTTGAATAGCTGTGCAAAGACAGCACAGATTTTTAGTTCTTGGAAGGAAACTGAGTCCAAGATGACCTGAAATTCATCAGTGATGGAGAAGCCACATGATGATACGGGATTCAAACTGAAAATGTTACCAGCTGAGTGACTTTCAACAACAACAACAACAACAAAAATGATAAAAGCCATGTGACCTTGTTGAGATTGATCAAAAACACAGTAGGTCCTGTATCCACCTTGAATTGGGCTACCTGGTTCATCATTATGAAGGTGATAAGAAACTTAGTAGCCACAATACCACTCTAGGGAACAAAAGCTTGAAGTTCAAAAATAGAAGGGTTGAGGATTGAAAATCCGCTCAGACCTCAGATTTTTTCAGTCTGCATTTTAATCCATTCATCACCTCCCAACGATGTGAGGAGTCACCAGAAATGAAACATGGTTCGGATTCCAGGTTCAGCATCCCCTTTCCCCGGTCAGATAACTGGGGTAGACTAGGGTCACACAAGTAGCTGAACTGGCATTTATTTGAAAGACTTGCACCAGGCCAATGAGCCACATAAAATTATTATTATTATGAAGATATGTGAGGATTTGGAGTCGACTTTTGTAACAGATGGCCCAAAGATGTCCACCTTTCTTAAAATGAGCACAGTGCACTCAACATTCTGGATAGTCTGCACATAGATGCACCATGAAATAGTCAGGATATGATGAGAGACCAACTTGCTTATGCAACTAGGGGGTGACTAGCTGTTCAGAGGCCAATGACATTATAAATCAGTGAATCATGATGCTGCTTTTGGGAAAAGGACAGCAGTTGTATTGCTGCTACTCGCAACAGGCAGTTAGCTTCTTTTGCTGCCGGTGTAATCTTGAAAGAGTGTGTGATATCAATATGTCATCCAAAGAAGGCTTTTCCACTATATCTCATATAAAAGAATTTGCACATGAAGTTCTACAAGCTGGGTATGCACAAATGAAACTGTATCACTGACTCAAACTAATGACCTCCATAGCTGACCCTGTTGTTTATGGTATTTGATAGAACTTCTACATCTACATACAAAATCTGCAATCCACCCAAAGATGTGTGGCAGAGGGTACCTAGAACTACTACTAGTTACTCACTTTCCTGTCCCACTCCCATACAGAATGAGGGACTAATGAATGCTTGTTTGCAGCTGTACGAAACCTAATCTCTCTGATCTTATCTTTGTGGTCTTTCTCACGAAATGTAATTTAGTGGTAGTAGAATCATTCTGTAATCCACTTCAAACTCTGGCTCTTCAAATTTCTTCAACTGTGTTTTTTGAAAAGAACATTGCCTTTTATTTGAGTTCTCCAAGCATCTCAGTAGTGCTCACATACTGATCAAACCTACCAGTAACAAACATAGCGGCCTGTCTCTTAACTTCTACAATGTCTTCCCTTAAACTGATCTGGTGGGGATCCCAAACACTTAAGTGATACTCAAGATGAGGTCACACAAGTGTTTTATATGGGTCTCCTTTTACAGACAAATCATATCTTCCCAAAATTCTCCCAATAAACCAAAGTTGACCATCTGCCTTCCCCAAGACTGTCCTTATATGTTTGTTCCGTTTCATATTGCCCTGCAACTGCAACCTTATGCCTAGATATTTAATTGATGCAACTCTGTCAAGCAGCAGACAACTAATGATGCATTCAAATGTTATAGAATTATTTCTCCTACTCATTGGCACCACCTTAAAGGACTTCCCCAGTTTAATATATACTTTCAGAGTTGCTGGGTTTTCTTTTTTTCCCCCAAGACTTGTAGATGTTGGTAAATGGATGATTATTGATGAGAAGTAATAACGGGTCATAAGAATTTTGTTTTTCATATCTTATGTCTCATAAACAAAGTTTGTGTATATTTCAATTTTGTCATTTATGCAGGTGTTGTTAGGCAGTAGGACAGATTCCACTGTATCACTCATGTATTTTTTTTATGTTTCACAATTTTTGAGTATGTGGTAAGGCAGGAATATAATAGCACAGCAAAAATAAGACCACAGCATACAAATATTTAAAAAACCACTGGCTGTCTCTTTGTGACTGATTATCTTCAATTTCCAACAATTTATTTGAAGAATAATTATACTTTTTGCCATCATTATTGCATGATTTTTTGCCTATCTATGGAGGAACTAAAATAAATATGATAAACTCTGAAGGCTGGATTTTTTCCACTTGAGTGAAACAAAATGTGCCAGTAAAATTTTTAAGAGTCTATAATGCCCCGTCTCTCTGGGTTTGAAATTTTTTTAAGTTTTGAATGTGAATCAAATGGTCTGTGATTCAAGAAAATTATCACACATTCTCACTTTTATTCATAAAGTGCACAGCAGTTTGCAGTATTAAAACAGTCTAACATATACAGTTGCGACTTTCACTGCTGTAAAAGTTGTTGCCAACTGACAGTTCCAACACTAAAATTGTAATGAAGAAATCTTAACAATCCTGCATTGAAAAACAATGTCTCTCTGCTAAAGCTCAGGTCTTCTCATGCTTCTGTGCCATTTTTTTTATTTTTAATAGAAAATAAAATTATTAAGTTAAAGCCTGTATAAGATAACTGTAAATAAACTGTGGTGTAATGTAGTGTTTTGTACCTTGTCAGGGATCTTAGGAAACCTAAGGTGATGAGAGATGAATGGAGACTATACATAAGCTTTGGGAATTGGGATCCTCCAAACTGAAGAACTTAAATAACAACAATTTTGTCCGCTTCTTACATTTTCCATAATTATGTGTTAGTTTCTTGGACAAGGATTTAGAAGCCTGAGCAAAGCATCTGCAAGGATAGGTAAAAATAGGAGATAATCGTGGTTGTAGAAAAAGAGTGCAGACAGTGAGAAAGAAAGAAAGAGGCAGTAGCAATGTAAGATAAAAAGAATGGGACATAGACTATTGCATAAGAAGGTAGTCCAAATGGAGAGAAAGGGATGGAGGCAGTTGCAGTGGAAGAGACAGACAGAAGAAAGTGCTAATGGGACGAAAACAAGACAGTGGGAGAGCGACCTATTTAGACAGTGTGGATAGCGATGCATTTGTGGGCTGTGAGCTCTACTCAACCTGGGAGAAGGGTGACAGTAAAACAGCAGTTTAATCAACAATAACATTTATTGAAATATTCTTACAACCAGAATGCCAGTGGGGAGTGTGCACGTATTGTCATATAATGCCCCGGCGGTTCGCTGACGAAGCTGCTGACTCTGCTCTGCCCTGCTGGAGGCGAGTGCTGAAGCCTCAGCTTGCTGACTGCAGCTTATGAAACCTAGCTGAATGACGTCGCCCAGCTGTGCGCCACGCCGCGCCTGGCCTCACCGATCTTGTGGCTGGCCGACGATCGTAGAATGGAGGTGTGGCCCGGGTGTTGAACCCTGGTTGCCTTTTCACCTGCAGCTGTTGTTCCGCCCTTAGACAGGTCATGAGAGTGCTCCTAGTACGGCTGCGTCCTTGCGTACGTACTGCGCTCTCGGGTCAATGCTGTGCTACTTGCTACCACCTTGTTGTGCCCGGTGCTGGTTCGAAGCCTGGCAGCACCCTGTTGACATCAAGGTCCTGCTGCTCACCGTCCTCATAGACTCTAAGCTCTACTTCCCACCAGGGAAGCTGTGTAGACCGCAGTGACTCAACCGTCACATTGCAGAACTCGCAACCTGCGCCAACTCAACTGCAGATTAACAATAGCAGTGACGAGTGACGCAGTCTGGGTAGCAGATATCTGCCCAGCCTTGGCTGACATTCTCTCTCTAGCCATGGCTGACTCCCTGACTCCGACTGTCTGCCTAGCCTGCCTTTTCCTCCAATATTTATATGCTGGAGTTGACCCCGTTGGTTTGAGTTTCATCTACGTAGGCTAGCTGACTTGCTACACATGATAGAGTCTTATTTTTTTAACACATAGACCGCGGCTGCTTCTTCCCTTAAGCAACACTGCTGCTCGGAGTCGTTGCGTAGCATGTGCAGCTGCCAATACACTTGCCACACTTGAAGTTTTCTTTGAGCTACTTAATTTTGCTGAGCGGCCGACCCACTCTGCTTCGCCACACTGCCGGCTTACGCCATTGTAACACTTTCCTGTTCGACCGCAGAAGTCCACTCACCACTTGTTCGATTTATTACATTACATTAAATTACTAAACTTTTCCTTGTCCCATACACTCCTCCACAGAAGGCAGTCAAAATGGAGAGAAAGGGATGGAGGCAGTTGCAGTGGAAGACACAGACAGGAGAAAGTGTTAATGGGATGAAAACAAGACAGTGGGAGCACGACCTATCTAGACAGTGTGTAGAGTAACAAAACCAGCTCCCTTTCATTAGACAATCCCAAGTGAAATATTCAGTTCCCAATGCAGTAGATAAATTAAATCACTTTATTTTCTAATGTTGCTAAGTTGGAGTTTTGGCAAGTGCTGTTTTGTATTTGTCTCATTAAGAAAATAATATAATGAGGACAGTTACAACTCACCGCAAAGACGTGGCGACGAGATGCGACAGGCACATACAAAAGACACACACATACAACACATTCAGCTATCGGCCATGGCCTTCTTCAGAAATAGAGCACTCACGCAATCACACAGGCACACAACACAGTCATACAACCATCACCTCCGACTGCCACACTTCGAATCACGCTCTGCAGCGAATCGGGGACGGGAGGGGAGGGGGGGGAGGGGGAGGGGATAGAAAGGTTACGTCACGGTGGTGGGGATGGGTTAGATGGGAATAACGAGATGCAGCTTAGGAATGGAGTGGGGAGGCGGGTGAGGGGAGAAAATAAAATAAAATAAAGTAAAATAAAATAAAATAATATAATATATATATACGGGGACGGGAGGGGAGGGGAGGGGGAGGGGATAGAAAGGTTACGTCACGGTGGTGGGGATGGGTTAGATGGGAATAACGAGATGCAGCTTAGGAATGGAGTGGGGAGGCGGGTGAGGGGAGAAAATAAAATAAAATAAAGTAAAATAAAATAAAAATTCATGCACACTGCAAGTGCACAAGACCACATACACACACATACGCACGCACGCACGCACACGCGCACACACACACACACACACACACACACACACACACACATACATACATATACACACACATGATCACACATTCACACACCACTCAAATCAGGCGAGGTTTGGGATACAGAGGTAGGAACTGTAAGGTATGGAAAAATATATATATAGGGAAATTATCGTAGGTTGAGGCCTGGTTGATTTCGGGATCGGAGAATGTATTGTAGGGATAACTCCCATCTGTGCAGTTCAGAAAAGCTGGTGGTGGATGGGAGGATCCAGATGGCCCGGGTTGTGAAGCAGCCATTGAAATCAAGCATGTGCTCCGCTGCATGCTGTGCCACAGGGTGGTCCACCTTGTTTTTGGCCACAGTTTGGCGGTGGCCATTCATCCTAATGGACAGCTGGTTGGTGGTCATGCCAATATAGAAAGCTGTACAGTGCTTGCAGCACAGTTGGTAAATTACGTGGCTGCTTTCACAAGTGGCCCGGCCTCTGATGGGGTAGGATAAGCCTGTGACAGGACTGGAATAGGAAGTGCTGGGTGGGTGGATTGGACAGGTCTTGCAGCGGGGTCTTCCACAAGGATATGATCCCTGTGGCAGTGAGCTGGGTTTCGGGGTGGCATAAGGATGAACAAGGATGTTGTGAAGGTTGGGAGGGTGACGGAACACCACTTTAGGAGGGGTGGGAAGGATCTTGGGCAGGATGTCTCTCATTTCAGGGCATGAGGATAGAAAATCAAAACCTTGGCGAAGGATGGAATTTAGTTGTTCGAGACCAGGGTAGTACTGGGTGACAAGGGGAGCGCTCTTTTGTGGATGGTTACTAGTGTTAGGAAGAGGATTTGGGGTGTGTGAGGATATGGCACGGGAGATTTGTTTGCGGACTAGGTCTGTGGGGTAGTTTCTGTTTGTGAAGGCCTTTGTGAGACCTTCAGCATATTCAGAAAGGGAATTCTTGTCACTGCAGATATGCCGTCCACGGGTGGCCAGGCTGTAAGGGAGGGATTTTTTGACGTGGAAGGGATGGCAACTGTCAAAATGTAGGTACTGTTGGTGGTTGGTAGGTTTAATATGGACGGAAGTGTGGATGGAGCCATCAGTGAGGTGGAGGTTGACATCCAGGAATGTGGCATGGTTGGTTGAGGAAGACCAGGTGAAGTGGATGGGAGAGAAGGAATTGAGGTTCTGAAGAAAGGAGGATAGGGTGTCCTGGCCGTGAGTCCAGATCATGAAAATTAAGAAAAAATATTTTGATCTAGTGTGACATGTATTTCCAATTTACTGGTAGTATACACTCTGAATTTATGTTAGCATCAATTATTTCAGTCAAGAGACAATTTAATTAACACTGAAAATGGAAACATTGTTTTAAAATATGTTTAAAGCTATTTTGTTATAAAAAAGTTAGTTGTTTTGTTAAGAATTATTATTATAAACAAATGTTGTAAAACATAAACTCCACTTTATAACTTGAAATGCTGTAAATTAAAATTTAGTGATTGTAAGTCTGATAAAATTAATTTTATCAATGAATTAGTCAAACTTCTGATTGTTGAAATATATATAAGCGACTAGGGGAGAAGGATTGGGAGGTCAGTTTTTGATGAGTTTTTGGAGGTAAAATCTGTAACATCTTGTGCAATAAAACTGATTATAAGGTAAAAGTTGTGTGTGGAGTTTAATTATGAGTGAGTTTAACCCTTTTCCACACTAATTTTATCACAGCAGTTACAGTTTGGATCAGGCCTGACTGAAATGGACCACTGCAGCAGCAAGCAGAACCAGTGAAATTTAAGTTAAGTACTTAAGTACCTTTACAAACAAGGAATATTTTTTTACAAGTGACAGTGAAAGCAAGATGTTGTGTATGAAATCTTCTTTATGATGAGAGACTAAGTAACAGGATTCTACATCTACATACATACTCCGCAATTCACCGCAAGGTGCATGGCGGTGGGTACACTGTACCACTACTAGGTAGGATTTAGGATGTGCTGTGTTGAAAGAGCATGGTTATGTTTTCATGGCAAAATTTTTGGTGAGAAAGATGAAATGACGACTTGAAACAGCTGGTTCCCCACTTTTCTGTGAGCATTGTTTAAACTGGAACATGTTTGCCTTTATTGTGCTCATACAAGAGCATTTTTCAGCTAGTGTAATTTATCTAGCATAACATGACATTTGCTTTGAAAGTAATACTTCTCAAATCACAACTGGCAAATTTTTCTAAATGAGGCCAGGTATGATGTCATACATGTTGAAAGCACTTTTTGTTCAAAAGTATTGCATAGTCCTCATTAAAGCCTTTGAATATTCTGATGTTGGCAGATGCTCATATGTGCACTGTGTTTGCTGTAAATTGCACATTTTCTTTGCAATGAAAGTTTCAGTTCTGTGTTATTCTCTTTTTTATATTTTATTGCTGCAGTATTATTGTGCTGTAGTGGGCTAAGGTAAAATTCTTACCAGTAAAATTTACAAAAATGTAGTGATTTCTACAGTATGTCTGCCTAGGTGTGTTTGCGTTTGTGTATATGTGTGGGTGTGTGTGTATTTGTTTATCCTCCTTTTTTCCCCCAAGGTAAGTCTTTCCTCTCCTGGGATTGGAATGACTCCTTACCCACTCCCTTAAAACCCTCATCATTTCCTTTTCCCTCTCATTTCCTTCTGCCTGAAGAAGCAACTAGGTTGCAAATGCTCGCGTTTATGTGTGTGTGTGTGTGTGTGTTATTTATGTTACTATCACTACCTGTGCTCCTTCGCCTGGTAAGTAAACTTCATCTACTTTATATATTTTTTTTCCTGCTAGGAATTTTTCCTCTATGATATAAAAGGATACTTAGACAAGTAATAAAAATAGCAAAGAAGTTAGAAAATGACAAACAAATTAAAAATTCCAGCAATAAGACCAAGGCAACTTGGAAAATTGTCAAAAAAGAAACAGCTGCAAAATCATTAGACTATAATAATATAGAACTTAATGAAAATCTCAGGATAATAACCAATCCCACATGTGTGGCTAGTAAATTTAGTACCTACTTTTCCAGTATAGCACAACACCTGATTACAAAACATTACAAAGCACAACCAGATAGCAACAGCCTGCCGACAGAGGCAAGACTTCACACCAGAACATTATTCATGTCCCCTACAACACCTGACAAAGTAGCCATGATCATAAAAAAGCTACCCAATAAGTATTCAGCAGGTAAGATGAGATACCAGATATTATTATAAAAGCAAGTGTAGAATTCATTGTAGGACCACTAACAGATATATACAATTCATCATTCACAACTGGCATAACCCCAAAAAATCTAAAAATTGCAAAAGTAACACCACTGTACAAAAAAGGAGACAAATGCGATGCTACAAACTATAGACCAATATCAGTGTTGTCAGGCTTCGGAAAAAATCCCTGAGAAACTATTTCTTAAAAGACTAACAGCTTTTCTCAAAACTGAAAAGGTTGTAAGTGACTGTCAACATGGTTTCAGAACTGGCAGGTCAATCATGACAGCCACTTTTGCATTCTTAAATGAAGTGTTAGCTGCAAATTGATGATAAGCAACATCTTTGGGGCATATTCCTTGATCTTAGTAAAGTTTTTGATGTTATTGATCATGATATTTTGCTTTAAAAACTAAATAATTATGGGATTCGAGGCGTACCAAACATGTAGATACATTCTTACCTCCACGATCGTCGACAGATCACCCAAATAAAATACAAATATGCAAACACTCATGAAGTTTCTAATTTTTATAGTAATGCACAAAAAACTGTTATGGAGTCCTCAGGGATCAGTCAGTCCTTGGTACCATTCTTTTCATTCTTTATGTCAATGATCTAGCAGAAAGAATAACCAATAGGACCACAGTACTTTTCACAGATGACACAAACATCCTAATTAGATCATGTGTTGAAGATAGCCTACAAAAAACAGCTACAGACTTAACAAAAACTTTAGAACAGTGGTTCAGAACAAACAAGTATGTAATAAATTCTGAAAAAACTGTGACAGTAAATTTCCATACAACACAGAAACTTCACCCTGCAACACCGTCTCTTGACATTAATGGGAAAGCCATCTCATCAGCGAGTGAGACAAAATGTTTAGGCATACATATTCAGGAAAATATGAAATGGGAAACACATTTGAATAACCTAAATAAAAAGTTAAGTACACTCACATATGCTGTAAGAATACTGACACAAAATACAACCCGTGCAACAGTGATCACAATGTACCACAGTAGTATACAGTCACTACTGACATACAGAATTATCTTCTGGGGAAATGCCACAAATAGCAACAAAACATTTAGGCTACAGAAAAGAATAATTAGAATCATAAACCATTTAAAATAAAGAGACTCCTGTTGACCAATATTTAAAAGACTCAGGATACTTCCCCTTCCTTGTAGTAAGCTTCACAAAAGGAAACCTGTTGAAAAAAGACCCTATTTTCAAGTACAACTGTTATTTTCATGATTACAACACTAGGCAGAAGCATAACCTACATGTCAGCACAGTACGAATGAGTATATGTAAAGGAGATGTATATAAAAAAAATGTTTGTAGAGTCTATGGGACTTAACTGCGGGGTCATCAGTCCCTAAACTTACAAACTACTTATGAACTAGCTAATCCTACGGACGGCACAAATATCCATGCCCGAGGGGGGATTTGAACCCCCCGACCATAGTGGCCATGCAGACCGTGACTGGAGCGCCTCAATCCCCTCGGCCACCGCGGCTGGCGAGATGTATATCATACTGGTGTTATGCTGTATAACCACATACCATCTAAATTGAAACAGATAACAGATGTACATAAGTTTAAAATTAAACTTAAAGAATACTTGCTTTACCACAGCTTCTATTTTGTTTCAGAGTTTTTAGAAGTCAATAATTCTTAATGTTACCATTCAAGAGCAATATGAGTTGGTAAACATTTATTAAATTGTTTATGTAAATATTTGAACTATGTATGCTAATCATAGAAGTTAAAATAATAATTAGGAGGCTACTTTTGTTTTCAAAAAATGATATCACTGTGTAATGTGTGTTACACCCTGTTTTAAAAACCATATTAGGTATGGTATAAATTTCGAAACAACTGACATTTATGGTATAAATTTCAAAACAACTGACATGTCCTATATCATATGTACAGATAATACACTAAATTGCGATGAACAGGATCAATAAAACACTTAAACTGAAACTGTATTACAAGCCAAATCATAGGAATGTATTAATAAAGAATGTCTCTCATTGTACAGGAATCACAAAATATTGTGTGTGCCATAAAGGGAAAAAGTAGAATGTATTTGTCATATTGACATTTGGGTTAATCCATGAAGCAATAATGGATATTATAACTGTTAAGCTGACTGTTTGTCATAAGAGGCAAATCTAGGTTCAAGTCCCAGACTAGCATGAAACTTTCACATGTCAGCAACAAACTTTGTAGCTGATGTACATTTGTATTTGGAAATGGGAGGACATATCTTGTATTCTTGACATACACTGCACATCATATTATGAGTCAAAGCAAAAGCCTGTGAGAATGAATAAATGTCTCCCCAATGCAGGAATCACAAGGTACTGTGCAAGAGCTATATGGTATGTATGTGGCACATTTGAGTTGGCCTGGGAAGCATACATCGATAACTTGATGGTTAAGGCAATCAACCACAATAAGCAGGAAATGCGGGTTATACACAGGCATATATAAGGGGGCAGGGGATGGGGATAGGGAGGAGAGAGGAATGGGGCCTGGGTCCAATGAATACACAGAAAAATAACTATATTTTTATGGTTTAATGTCAACCATAAAAAGCTCGATCTTGGTAAAGTAAATGGGGCTTTAGCGCAAATTATCTTCTGAATATGAGCAGCAAAATTGATACAACATATCACAAGGTGACTACTTAAAATTACTTAACTAATGTCCAGTAAAGACCTAGTTCAGCACAAATTTTTCATCTGTCACCAACAATTTATTCAGGTGAAGTACAAATGTCACAAAACTGAATACATTTCATGTTATCTTCTCCTTTTCCTTTTAACTTGTTTACAATTTTTGAATGAAAGTAATTATAATGTTAAATTATTCTTATCATTTCTGTGCAGGATTTCCATCAGTAATCAAATAATTATAATGTTACTTTATTATTATCAATAGTAATAATATTGTAATTGTTATTCCAACAATTATTTGCTTTCAACAGCTACAGTAATATCATTGTTATTTGATGTCTTTAGCTTCTGCGTCTGCACAATTCATTTAATTTGTCGCTTCCATCTTCACTTAGAATATAGTGTCACATCTGAAGTTATGTTGTTCTGCTGCTTTTGTCTGTCATTATTTATGTCTCTTTTGAATTAATTGCATTGAAGGAAAATGCCACCTGAAAGAAATTGTAAATATAAATTTAATGATTCAAAATTCCTAGCAGGAAAAATATATACAAAAAATATATGAAGATTACTTACCAGGCGAAGGAGCACAGGTAGTGATAGTAGCACAAATAAATTAATAAATTCACACACACACACACACACACACACACACACACACACAAACACTAGCTTTCGCAGCCTAGCTGCTTCTTCAGGCAGAAGGGAAGGAAAGGGAAAAGGAAATGATGAGGGTTTTAAGGGAGTGGGTAAGGAGCCATTCCAATCCTGGGACAGGAAAGACTTACCTTGGGGGGAAAAAAGGAGGGTAAACAAATACACACCCACCCACACATATACACAAATGCAAGCACACCTAGGCAGACATACTATAGACAGACATACTACAGAAAGCTTCTATATCAGGCAATTTTTTGCCTGATATTTTATCCTGTAAAATGCATTTTAAGCCATAAGCTGTTTTATTAAGTATCTACTAGTTTTGGTCATTGAACATCAACTAAAATGTGTAAAACAGTTCAGAAAAATACTTAGTATCAAATTGTATCAGGCTGATAACAGCGACAGTTCACTGCAATGTACAGACCAAAATATCCCATATGTAACATCATATAAAGAATGTAATGATTCCAATACCTAAGAAAGCAAATGCAGACAAATGTAAAAATTACAGAACTATCAGTCAAGTCTGCAAAATACTAACACAAATTATTACTCACCGCAAAGATGTGGCGATGAGCTGCAACAGGCACTTACAAAAGACACACACATACAACACTTTCAGCTATCAGGCCATGGCCTTCTTCAGAAAATAGAACACCCACACAATCACACAGACTTTCCATTATTATAAAACTCAAATTATTTATAGACAAATGGAGAAACTGATGATATCTGACCTTGGGGAAGATCAGTTTGGATTTAGGAGAAATGTAGGAACACATGAAGCAGTACTCATATTATGACTTATCTTAGATGATAGATTAAGGTAAAGGAAACTTACATATTTAGCATTTGTGGATCTGGAGAAAGCTTTTGACAGTGTAGACTGGAATACACTTTTTCAGATTCTGAAGGTAGCAGGGGTAAATTATAGGAAGCAAAGAGCTATATACAAAAACCAGACAACAATTATTAGAGTCGAAAGGCATGACAGGATCGCAGTGGTTGGGAAGGGAGTAAGACAGAGTTGTAGCCTTTCCCCCAATGTTGTTCAATCTGTACATTGAGCAAACTGTGAAGGAATGCAAGAAGAAATTTGGAGAGGGAATAAAATCATTGCGGTGTGCTGAGGGCATAGTAATTCTACCAGCAACAGCAAAGGACCCGGAAGAGCAAATAAACGGAATGGACATTGTCTTGAAAGAAAGGTATAAGATGGACATTAACAAATACACAAGGGTAATGGAATGTAGTGCCAGAAATTCAGGCGATGCTGAAGGAATTAGTTTAGGTAACGAGACAATAAAAGTAGTTTTGTTTTTGGGTAGCAAGAGAACTTCTGATGGCTGAAGTAAAGAAGAGATAAAATGCAGAATGGCTATGGGACAAAAATTATTTCTGAAGAAGCGAAATCTGTTGACATCCAATATTAGTTTAAATGTTAGGAGTCTTTTCTGAAAACATTTATTTGGAGTGTAGCACTGTATGGGAGTGAAACATGGATGATAATGAGTTCAGATAAAAAGATGATAGAACCTTTCGAAATGTGGTGCTACAGAAGAATGATGAAGATTAGAGGGTAGATCAAGTAACTAATGAGAAGGTGCTCAACAGAATTAAAGAGAAAATGAGTTTCTGGGATACCCTGACTAAGAGAAGGAATAGATTGGTGGGACGCATTTTGACACATCAAGTTAGCATTAGAAGGAAGTGTGTGGGGTAAATGATAGAGGGAGACCGTGGGATGAATACAGTAAGCAGATTCAATAGGATGTAGGTTGCTGTATGTATTCTGAGATGAAGAGTCTTGCACAGGGCAGAGTAGCGTGGAGCGCTGCATCAAACCTGTCTGCGGATTAAAGACTGTAATGTTTCTAATATGTTGTACACTCCTTAGAAATCCATTGCCAACATCACAGACACAAGCTTTCAGAAACCTTCAATAAAAGTTTATCACCAGATGTGTATTTCTGTAATATTCCTACACTCCTGAGAGTGGGGGGAGGAGAGAGAGAGAGAGAGAGAGAGAGAGAGAGAGAGAGAGAGAGAGAGAGAGAGAGAGAGAGAGAGAGAGAGAGAGGAGGAGATAGAGAGAATGAAACAGAAGGTGTACAGAGGAGAAAATTAAAGGAGCCATGGACTAACTCAATATTAAAATTAGCAGATACACAATTTTTTTTAGTAAATCATGTTCCCACCCCTACCCCCTCTTACAGATAATCAGCTTTTACTTCTGAACCAGAATTGTCTGTTTCAACTTCCAGGATATTGAAAACATAGTTCTCATTTAAATTTGCCATGTCGAGGATATGCAGAGTGCGAACACTCGGCAGACAGCAATATAGATATTAGACAAAAGCAGTGTTGGGCTCAACAGAGAGTGGGAAATACAAGCCCTTTTGTTCTGCACAAATACTTAAAACTCAACTCACTATGTGCGAGCACAATTCAGAGATCATTCCTTCTTCATTTTACGTGGTTACCAACAGAGGGCAGGTTGTGAATGGGAGCTACAAATTTTTTAGCACTGCATGAGTCAGCCTCGGGCACCAACCAGCTGAGTAACTACCACTGAACAAGTCTGGCTTGGGTGCCATTCACAATGTGTTAAGAGAGTTTGTAAGGATCTTGGGTAGGATGTCTCTCATCAGACCATGATAATAAAGCCCTGACAAAAGACGTGATTCAGTTTTTTCAGCCTGGACTGGTACTGAGTGACAAAGGAGGCACTCCTTTGCGGTTGATTATTGGGGGTGCAGGGAGGATTGGTGGTGGTGTGGGGATAAGCACAGGAAATCTGTTTGTGCACTAGGTTAGGGGGAGGTGGAGGGGGAGGGGGGGAGGGGGAGTGTAATACCGATCTGTGACATCTTTTTGAGACCCACAGCATATTGGGTAAGGGACTTCTAACCAATTATTTGCTAGGATATAGTTGGTAGGGGTTATGAAGAATGAGATATTGGGCATGGAGTCTGGATGACGTTGATAGAGGTAGTTTTCAGGTAGTGGGCATGAGGAGTAAAAATAAAGATGTACCTAACATCTCAGAAGGACAAAGTTACTTGATCAATTAGGTTTTCTACCAGTTACATACTTGCAATTTTCATCATAATATTAATACTGAAATGTGAAAATAGATGCAATAATTTTAATTTTAATTATATTTATGAGGATAGCTTGATACTCACCACAGAAACATCCAATGAGCTACAAAAGGCACAAATAATAGAACGCAACTCAAAAAGCTCACACTCACACAAGCATGACCACCATCTCTAGCTGCTATTGACAGTCTGCTGAGGCGAGAGCAACCAGTGGTGGTTGCGAGGAAGTGGCAAAGAGAGGGAAGTAGGAGGGGAGTGAGAAATGCATGGCAGGGGTGGGAGAATACGCCAGTGCTGTCTAACAGACAGGGTGCATGAAAGGGAAAGGAATTGAATGGGTTGCAGGAAGGGAAAAATACGTACAGATAGATTGTGGGCAGACACAGAGAAGGGAGGGTGGTCAGGGCAGGAACTAGTAAAAACTGGAGGATTGCTGGAGCATAGAATTCATTGTAGGGAAAGTTCCCACCTGAGAAACTCAAAAAGCTTGCCTTGGCTGTGGTGAGTCCCACAGACTGGCTGCAGCAGTCAGAGATAGCAGTCGTGTCTGTGTGAAAGTGTGTGTGTCTACGTGTTTCTCCAACCGACAAAGGCCGTAATGTCCGATAACTTTTTAAATTGTATTCTATTATTGCGCCTTTCCGCAGCTAATCAAATGTCTCTGTGATAAGTAGCAACCTATTCCACTCAAAAATATTGTTGAATCCTTCCTGGAATTTCCATTGTTTAATTCTAATTATACAAGGATGTTAATACAACTTTTATAATTTAAAATGTACTTTGTCATAGTAGTGCATGAAATAAAAACTGTGGGCGTACAAAACTATTAAGAATATGAAAAGGGAGTATATGCTTTCATATGTATATATCTGATGTTGCCTTCTCTCTGACATATTTAAATCTCTAATAAAAATACCGTGTAAACCTCAAAACTGAGGTGCTACAAACTCCTCACCTCTGTACCAATCAAGTAGTAAGTTAAACATGACCCATGACAGTAATATTTTGTAAAATCTAGGAATGTTCATATTGAAATGAGTAATTTATAGAAACACACACATATTAGACAACTAAAATGCCTGCTAAGTCAATGATATGGAAATCAAAACATTGTAGCAATGGTGGAAATAGTTTTGTTTACTGACTTCATTATTTCAGTTACTTTTCTGTAAGATAACATTTTAGTCACTTTCCAGCATTACCAGAAAATTTAAAATTCCTAATTTTATAATTTTCTACAGCAAAAGGAGGGATGGGCAAGATAGAGAAGGGTGGAGGAAACTGAAGACAGAAAGAAGGCAAGACAAGGCATATGGGATATAGAGGATGGATGAGTAGGAGCATGGGGAGGGGGTGGATGGAGAGGAAGATAGAGGGGAAGTAGAGAGGTACAGATAGGGGAGCTGGGGAGTAGAATGCTTTTATAAGATAAGACATTTTCCTCCCAATTTTCCTCACATTCTACAGGTATTGATTTACTGATACATTTTTTCAATGCACATATGTTTGTAAGAATATGTTCATTTACATTCTCATTTATTTTGTGGCATCCCATGAGTAGATATCGCACATGGGAGCCAGAAGTAACCTCTTTGATTGAGGTCATTGATCTGGTGACCCAGACATCTTTCATCAACTGCATCACACATGAAGAACTTTATTTTCTGTCTCTTTCCTGTGGAAGTGCATTTCACAATACTACTGTAATGACTAAAAAATGACTTTCAACAGTGGACACCTTACACTGGATACCCTGTGATCCCTCACAGTTTTTGGCTCAGGACGAACCTCTCATTAAATTTGATGACGATTTAGTGAACAGTTCTGAGTGTTCACCACTTCAACCACGGCATGCAGTGTTTTCCAACAATGGCTACGACTTCAGCACCCTGTGCTCCCACCCCCATGTTGTCTCATTCCAAAAAGAAACCACGGTATGGTCAAGGATACGAGTGTTTCACACAGTGTTTTAATGCAAGTGATCCATTCCCTGCAAATTTGATGCCATATCAGTCTGCTTGTGCCTATGACAAATAATTTCATGTGCATGTTGTACCAGACACACTGATGCCACTCGTCGTATCTTCACAGTTGTTCGTGTTCCCATTTTCCAAACCTCACACAATGCTCTGTCAGCTGCACCCCCCCCCCCCCCCCATGTCATGTTTGCTCGTGTGCTTTCCGCAGTTCAGTGTGTTTCCACCAGCCAGCTGCAACTCGTAGTATGCATTATTCTTTTCAATCAGTCTTGTTACAGAATTAAAAATACTCATGAATCATAGCTAGGTAAATGTTAGGAACAGTTTCCTATTAATATGTTTCAAGAAAAAACTAATATTCATTGTTGCTTATCATATTTAAGTATATTTTCAGTTATTATAAACAGTTATGAAGGTTTAAATGTTACTAAAAGGTGATGTCATATTTAAGCTTGTTTTATAGAATATGAAATGTTATTAAGATTGTGATAGCTATTTATAAATTTAATATTTTAATGTTTTATCAACTCCAACAATGCAGGGTGCTGTTGAGAATTGTATATAAAGGCAGCCCACAGAGGTCATGAAAGTGCAGTTTTTAATCAGATTTCGATGCATTTCATTATTAAAAGTGATTACTATGCAAATCAAGTTTGTTTAAAATGTTTGATTAAACTATTGATTCTAACTTACCTGGTGTTGGTCTAGGTAATTACATGCTGATAGTGTACACCTTAACTGAGTTTAGATGTTTGTATATAATGTAATCCAGATGTTACTGTAGTATTGCAAATTCAGATGTTGGGTTACCATAAGTTACACTAAACCCTGAGATAACAAGCTAACATTTATACACACCATACAGAATTTTGAGGAGGAGCTAGGCTTGGGTCCCGTCAAAGCCCATGTGAATCATGTCATGATTATTTTAAACAACTAAATATAATGACTGTACCTAGCCTGTTTATATACAAATGCCTTGTGTTTGTTAAAGAGAATCTAGGTAAATTTGACCTAAGGAGGGCAATACATGACCATAACACAAGACATAGATATACAATTGAGGTGCCACATGCTGTCAAAGACACATAATAGTTACGAATATCTTGGAATCATTTAATTCAACAAATTACCTGAAAATGGCTACACTGTGCCATTAAATAAATTTCAAACTAGTCTTTTGAGATGGTTGCAAAATAAAGGAATATACCTACTCTACTCAAGAGTTCATTGAGTGTGTTTCAAATGACCCATATTTCTTATGAAAATGAACTGTACCATTTACTTAATAGCAAACATTTTATATGACACATTGTTTTAGCATTCTATTATTGTTTCAAGTAATTAATATAATGCATCTGTTAATCTGTTTAATATTGTTGTCATTTACTAGCTATGATGTTTGTTTAATTTGTAATAGATCTATTGAAATTTTTTTGCTGTTATTGCCTATTAATTAAATGCACATTTTATCTATCTTGCATTACCTACTGGTATTCAATAACATTTGACCCAAGTTAGAATTGTTATTATTATTGTTACTATTACTATGTTAACTCGACAATAAAAATTGCATGTAAAGATGCTCAAATGTGAAATAAACCATTTGTATTTCTATTACAAGTCACACACTACAGTAAAATAGCTGTGGAATGATTTGCATTTAATTGTACATACATGCATGCAGAGCTAATGTCCAGCACTCACTCATGATCTAGTGTCTATCCTCTATCTTGAGTTCTCAGTAACTTAGGTATACAATTATATTTTCTGTTAAAGATTAATTTCCTTGACAACCATTAAAAGTTTAGAAGAACAAAATTGTGAGGAAACCATGTGTAATAAATTACCTGCAAATCTTAATGTTTTGGTTCTGGAATTCCTTTGTTTGTTTTTGCATTTTTTCTGTACCACTGTGAGCATCAGAAACAGGTGCTACTGTTGTTCTATCTTTCATAGCAGAGGGACCAATTTTTCTTTTCTTAAAAGTTTTTTTCCTGGAATCTGGAGCTACCTTTCCAGTTTCATCATTCTGCTGCGAACATGACAAAAAAAAAAGTTTTCCGACATTACCCAGAAACTGCTGTCTAATCTGTGAAATTAAATTTAGATGTTTATTTTTCATCCCCTTATAACTACAAAGCAGTATATACACAAAACATCAATTTCTCACCCATTTTAGACACATTTTGTTTGCCTATATGTTATATGCAGAGCCACTCTATGAATATTTCAGTATCTGCATAGTTGTAACAACATGACCAAATAAAACTGTCAGCACAGCTTACTGTATAGACTGACAATGGCTTAAAAACTGGAGAACTGAACTTCATAATAAGAAATGAAAACTCACTATGGGAGTCCATCTATAGGGAAGCAGAAAGTCTGATGCAAAGTGGAGACAAGCACTAGGATACAGTGGTATGAGTACACAATGTACAGCACACCGAACAAGCAAATTTCACACTGGTTCAGCTCAATGTTAGAACTGCACTGCCCGGATTACTAATGCCTGTAGGTAAACAAGTCCATCAATGGGTCTGTCAGTTCCATTTGTTTTCTATGACTCCAATACCAGTTGTCAGCACTATTCTGCTGTGATATCCATCCCAATTCATCTGCTTCCATCATGATATTCACTGGCAGGGATATTAATCGCTCCCCCTCCCACCAAAGAAGGCCATGTATTGTTGAATATGACCAGTCTTGGGTCATGAACTCTAGCACAAAACCAAAAAGATTGCTGAAGTCCTGTGCAGTGAACTGATCATAGAAGCAGGCAACACTAATGCCAGTGACTCCTCTGGGTGGGAGGGAGAAACATTTTGTCTGCTATCAGAGGCAAGACCAAGGAGGGGAGAGGAGACATGGTGGAAGAGGAAGAGGAAGAGGAAGAGGAAGAGGAGGAGGAGGAGGAGAAAGTGGGTCATAATCTATGTGCTCCACAGTGATAGGTGTAGGAGTTAGTCTTTTAGGGACCCGAGGCTGCAGGAAAAAGAAGGCTGCAAACTGGAAGCACACCACTGCAAGTGGGTACCACTCCAGAATAATGCTATGAACAACCTTGCTATTTGGCTGCCTGAGCAGTTATGACCCAATATCAGGAAAGTCCAACTGATTTGCATGATGGAATACTGCTCCCAAGTTACATACACCAAAATAACTGCTGCCCTTTGTGGTCCATCATCATACCACCAGCTAATCCTACTGCTATCCAAAATGTAGTGCACACATCATGTACATTAATAACTTGAGCCTGTATGTAGATGCACATAAAATAGTAATATTTGCTGACAATAAAACTGTACTCCTAAAAGGGGACAACACAGAGGCAGTTCATAAAGGAGTGAATGTGACCACTGAACAACTCAGCAACTAGGCTACAATCAACAAGCTAGCAATTAACACTAAAAAGACAGTTGCCATGAACTTTCATACCACTCAAAATGCTAACCCCTTTCCACCACTTGTAAAAATAAACAACCAACAAATAGATACCAATACAGATTTCAAATTCTTGGGTTTATGGGTAGATGACAATATAAAATGGGACAGACATATCGAAAAGGTCAATGCCAAAATAAGCACTGGACAAGGCAGTTGGCATCCCTGTGTTTGTACCCATTCTTGAATACCACTGTGACATCATACTCTTGGAGTCTTAGTCCCCATCTTGCTATTTGACCTGATGGATCCTTCAAACTAGTCAGCCAACCTAAAGAATGGTGGTCCGTCATGGTGGTGAATGCCAAATAAATACAACCGGAACTTGTTGACAGTCCAGATAACTGTGAGACATTCTTTCTCAGTTGTAGAGTAGTTTATCTCGGACTTTGAGAGCACTCTTGATGCATTGGCTAATACCTTTTCAGCACCTTCCTGAATTTGCACCAATCCCATACCCGCTAACATTAGTGTGAAGTTAGGGTTCTGAATTCTTGTTGTATAAGGTTAGAACTGGTGTGGAAGTTAGAGCCTCCTTAAGTGCCCAGAAATCTCTTTCTTTTGCCTCTTTGCAGTAAAACATGGTGATTCCCTGCAGAAGTTCTTGCAATGGACGTGCCTTGTTACAAAATCCTTTTATGAAACATTGGTAGTATGAGCACAGCCTGAGAAAACTTCCCACATCATGAATGTGCTGAGGAATTGGAAATTCTGTGACTGCCCTTACAGAATCTGGATCAGGACTGACACCATCTCAGTTGACTAGGAGCCCTAGTATTTTTATCTCTTTGGTGACAAAGAGGCACTTCTTTGGATTGAGGCAGAGTCCTGCAGTTTGAACACACTTCTACATAGTTGACAGGTGACTCAGATGTTCTTCAAATGTTTTCAAGAAAACGATAATGTCATATAAATAGTAAAGACACATTGTCCACTTAAGGTGTTGAAGCAAGTTGTCCATCATGCGTTTGAATGTGACCGGAGCATTACATAATCCAAATGGCATTTTTTTTTAATTCATAGAGGCCATGAGGTGTAATAAAAGCTGTCGTTTCCCTGTAAGCTTTGTCAACCTTGATTTGCCAGTCCAATTTGTTTGCATGTCCATAGTTGTGAAGCAGTCTAAGGTGTCGTCAATGTACAGCAATGGGTAGACATCTTTGTGATTTTGTTCATCCGCCGATAGTCAACACAGAATTGCCACGTGCCATCCTTCTTGTTTACAAGGAGCACTGGAGATGACCAAGGACTCTCCGAAGGTTGAATATGTCATCATGCAACATCTTCTCCACTTCCTCCCAAATTATCCATCTTTCAGCTGGTTACATTATATACGAATGCTGGGTAATTGGTGGTTGATCCCCTGTACTGATTCGTCTGAATTTTCTCCTGCTGGGATATGAATGCACCTGAAAATTGGCGTTAGTATAGCTAACACTCACTGGCATTGTTCCTTGGTCAGTCTGGGCCCTATTGGCAGTTCCATGGTTATTTACTCCAGTGTGTTGTCTGTACTAACAGCAGAGCATGGGTCTTCATGAGCTCACCATCCTGGACTGGTTCAGTTGTCCCGATACACATTCCTTTGGGGATAAGTTGTGCCTGCTTGTGACAATTAGTGATCCAAATCTCTCCTTGACCACTGGTAATGCTTATGATAGCCACTGGTATGTAAATTTCTTTTGTGAGCCTAATAAACTTTTTACTATTGACAAGCACATCACAGTTTAACCAGTCATCTCTGTTTGTGACTGGAACTCTTCTCATTGTCAACAGCAAGATCGTCACATTGTCAACAGCAAATAACTTCCCAGAAAATTTTGTATTATGTGTAACCGTTGGAACGACTTCCTCAATTTGCAGCTCATATCTTCCACAGTCAATGATAGCTTGGGCTGTCTGAAGGAAGTTCCATCTGAGGCCGACATTATGACTACATTCTGTTAAAACAACAAATTCAAATGGCTGGGTCCTGTTGTTGATCGTTATTCTTGTGACACAAGTTCCTGCTGGCTGAACATACTTCCCATTTGTGACCTTCAGCACATTTGCCCCCATATCACAGAACATTGTCTTCTTTTGTGTGCAGTGGTAATTATCTGACAATACATAGAAAGAAGCTCCTGAATCAACCAGTGCCTGGACAGGTTGGCCATCGATTATGACATTGATGAGATTTCCCGACATCCTAGTGACTGTCATCCATGGAGGATTTTCATTTGTGGTGGACTCACTGCCTCGCTTAGTTTTCCTGGGTATGGCAGCTAGGGGAGCAGCTGGTACCTCTGTACGGTGACAGTGAATGGCAGGAGCAAGTCGTCCAGGATAGGCCGATGGGATTATTCCCAGAGGTCGACTGAATCATCAGCAGGTGATTGCCTGGGACAGAACTGCTCTGTAGGCTGATGTCTTACTGCAAAATAATCATTGAATACTCGCCTTCTCTCTCTTCAGTAGTGTATGATATGTCCAGGGTGCCGACAGTGGAAACACACTGGTGTGTTGTCTTCTGTTCTCCAGATGTCTGTTCTTCTGTTGGGTGTCATAGTTGCCAGGGGAGTTGGTTGTGGCCGCATCGGCGGGTTCCTAGGCTGTCGTTTGGCAGCTGCAGCATAAGTCATTGTAGGGCGAGGCCATTCTGCATGTTGGGTGTGATTGGCAGGGCGTACTTGAGGTAATGTTTGGAATAGCTCTTCCTCAGCGGCGTCGGCTTCTTCATGACTTACAGGACTTACAACCATGGCCATAATCTGATGCTCGCTTGGTCCAACAGTCCCAGCTGCTATAAACTGCAAAGTCATGTTGGTCTTCCACAACGGCCATAAGGACTACATTGGGGAGTCCATCATACTTCTTTCGTCCAACCCTCTTCTGTTGCATCTCTTCAATCTGCTGGCACCACTTGATGAACTTTTCCATTGTAGAGACATCTTTTATAAGAAGAGCATTGTACATGTCTTCTGCAATGCCCTTCATCAGGTGTGTGATGTTCTAAGTCATACCCAGGTTAACTATCTATGTATGTATGACTGTGTCGGCTCACTATGACGATGGGCCCAGTTCTTCAGTTGTTTTTCCGCCAAGCGGATTTGTCACTGGCAGTCTCCAAACATTATCTAAAGTTCAGTCTGAACGTTTCCCAGTCATTCAGCTTCTCTTCATTGTTTTCAAACCAATGCTGGGCCATTACAACCAGGTAGAAATAAACATTGGCCAAGCACATTGTATGCTCCCACCTGTTATACTTGGTGAATCAGTCGAATCCTTCTAGCCATTTGTTGGGGACCTGTCCAGCGTCTCCAGAGAACGTCTTGGGTGTCTGATGTGCAGCTGGTTTCGTGTCCATGGGTCTTCTGATGATATGAACTTTTGGAAGGATGTACTGGGTATATCCCTTGTATTCTGGTTCTAGTCTGTCTAAGCGACGGCTTTTGTGTTGCCTAATCTGAGCCACGGTGATACAGCTGTTGCACAGGATAGCTGGCACCTCCACTAAACAATGTCACATTGAAATGGAAGCATGCTTGACTTCAAAGGCAGGGTTGTCAACTGAATACTGCACTTATACTGAAAGCAAGTTTATTGCGAACTGAAACATACACGCAGCACTGACTGCTTCTCGGGCAGAGCACTCTGCTATTTATACACAGACAGGATGTACCAGAAATTAGAAGAATAGTTAACATAAGAAACTTGTAGAAATTACAAATGGACATTTTAAGCAAATGATTAAAAGTTACATTACAAACTAGACATTAAATGAAGCAGATGAAATTTACAAATAATATTAAAACATCTTAACTTGTGAGAAACAGGTTTCCTACCATTGATAAAAATTACAAAGAAATAAGATGATTTGCCTTTATGGTGCCTGTAAGAAGTAGATATTATAAAGAGTGGAATTTTTGTGCCTAGTAAGTTACAAAATTATAAAATACTTGTAAAATGTAAATTATGGGTGACTAATTCCAAACTGAATATTCAAAGAACCAGTAGTAAAAAAAAACAGTCTAAAACACAACGTGAATGGGTGAGTGCGGTTAACCAAAATGTATGACATTTCAATAGTGAGTTGGAATTGAAAGACAGTGACTGCAATGGAACCAGCCATGTGGCCCTCCTAAAACTAGAATGGAGGTGGTGTAATGCTAACATATTAAATGAAGATTTTGTTAAAAAAGAAAAAAAAAAGTGTTGCAGCTAAAATTTTGAAGAACAATATTCTGTACTTCAATTCTGAATAAAACAGTCTCATTTAACAAAATAAATGTGAGTTTTTTGATTACTGATGGAAATTATCCACTGAGACGTTAAAATATTCTTGAAAAGAGATTGGCTGGCTAGTGCTTACATTAGTTTTGTACTGTTATCAGTCGCACAAAAACAAAAAAAAAATGAAAATGAATAATAGGACACTACCTTTTGGAAATATTTTCTTTTGCCAGTTATGAGAGGAGGGAAGAAGAAGGGAACAGAAGGTAAAGATCATCACACATCTCAACACAGCAGAGTACAAGGGACACTCATATATAGGGCAAGAGAGATCTCCAATTCAGATAGTTTATCAGCAGATGTTAACCATCTTCATTCTGTGTTTGCCCAGAATGGCTACCCTGAGAAAGAAATTCACACTGCATTTTGATCAGCTCGCTTCAAACCTCAAGAGTGATCTTAAGAAGTAGAGAACCCCACAAGGATAGTTTCTCTACCCCAAATAAGTGATGTATCCCTTAATATTGGCACACACTTTAAGAAACATTGCAAAAAGTGTGTCTTCTACCCTCTAATGGGAGTGCAGACAATTCTGGGTTCTCAGGCTCAGGAGACCAGGAATATAAAAAATCCTTTGCAAGTGTTGAAAAGCTTATATTGGTGAGACGTGTTGTACTGTGAAAGACAGATGTAATGAACAAAAATGTCACACAAGATTGGGTCAACCAGAAAAATTGGCTGTAGCTGACAGTCTTGACTGAGGACACTGTATGAAACATCAAGAGACCAAGATCCTTTCTTCTACTTCCACCTACTGGGACACCATAATAAAAGGGGTTGTTGAAATATTTATTACCAAGGACCTAATTAATAGAGACACGGAGTTCCAACTTAGTAAAGCATAGAAACCCAACTTTGGTGGTTCTGAGGCATCATTGGCCACAGACAAACAATAGTCACAAACCTACAAAGATGGGTAATCGAAGCCAAGAAGTGTAAAACATCCATTTACTTCTGCTTTGACACATGCATATGGGTACTGCCATGGCACATACACACAGGGTCTACTGTCAGTGGCTGTTCTTGCCAACACCACCTAGAGACAAGGCCTCACAACAGCCTATATCATGTCACACCAATCAGATTGTTACCACCAGCTAACTGGCTGGCCACTACGAGGCAGTAGGCTGTGTCCACAGCCAGCCAATCAGCTGGCAGTCATGGCCTGGTCAGTGTGACTAGACACAGGCTGATGTGAGGCCCTGTATCTAGGTGGTGTTGCTCTTGCTCAAGCTCTGTCTTCCCAGACCACCAGCAACTCATTTACTGCTCCCTTGTTAGAGGGTCTCAATATTTATTCTGTTGACAATGACATCACAGTAGTGTCAGTACATGTGCCTTGGGGACAAGGCTGCATCTATATTGGTGAGCAGAACAGCGTTTCAGCAGAACAGCGTTTCAGTAGTACATGAAGATGGCAAGCAGTGGTCTTGCTGAAATATTGCGTGGTTCTTACAATATGAGCCGATGTAACTTTCCTGAAATATTCAAGTATACATTACACCATGAAAGCCTAAAACAGCACTTACTCATATCAGTTTGTCAACAGTCTAATGTTTGCTCCAGAGGCATGCAGCGGGCCTGTGCTGCTCGCCCAGGCTCGTAGCCAAGCCTCCCGGGCGGGCCTGGCCATGCGCTGCCCGGCCTGCCGGCACAAGCCCCACCGGATGGCGGCGGGTAGTGCGGGTACTCGACTACCCACTGAGCCCCGGTCCACCCGGCCGCCCGTAGTGCTCTGCTGCTAGCTGGGGCAAGTGCCCGCCAGCTGCTTCAGTCTTAGCGGAAAAACCACGTTCCGATTTTCACACTGTAAAAACTGTTGACGTTACAAATGACCATCCCACATTGGTTTCTTAACTTAGCTTTTTCTTACAAGCTTTACTTTCCTTGGAAGAAATAACATGTCTGATTTTCATTCCGCATGAGTTTTTAGTTTCATAATGCTTTTCACTCGATTCTGAAGAAACTATGGGGTTAAAAAATCTGATTTTTGGACATCTGATAGTAAAGCAACATAGCTTTCTAAGAAACCATTCAACTTTTTATTTACAAATCATCTATTGAAAAAGTTAGATAGCAGGCAGCTTACTGACCATGCATTTTAGAACACACATTAACGCGAGTGTAATAGAGCTGTCTCAAATCATGAGTAATTGCCAGTTAATGAGCAGCATCAGTGCTGCGATAGCAATTATATGCATTCAGCACGTGTTCAAACAGCATTTCTGTGGACATTTCGCTAAATTGCTTGATGTTTATATATATACATGTGGCGTCTGTTCGGAAAGAACAGACGTCACATTGCTTGATGTTTCCTTGCTGCTAAGAAAAAATAAGTAAATAAATATAAATAAGAATAAACATTCAGTTGCAACAAGGTCATTAGAAACAATTGACTGGTAGAATGTTGGAAGGTACAGCTTACGCTTAACCACTCCAAGGGAAGTAAACTAATTAATGTTCCTCGATACAGGCATGTGGACCATTGTTGTTGTTTTCTTTTATTTTACGTTTCCCTCTTTTCCCTTTAGCTGGGGGTAGCTGAAACCCCAAGGGAGTCACCACTATTTGAGAGGTGACATTCAAGGTCGTGGTTATCAGTTTTGTATCGCTGGACAGTCTTTCTTGTATCTTGAAAACACTTGGGATTTTTCCTCACTGACTGAAATGTCAGTGTACTATCAGTTGCGAGGGGGAAAAAATAGATGTGCACTGTAATGCATCTGGTAAAAGCAGAACGTCCAATTTTGTGGTGCAGAAGCAAAACAGTAGCCGAATCGGCTCATGCTGGAAATATTAAGCATGTTGAATGTTGTTGGCTTCGCGTTAGCCGGCTCCATCAAATTTGTAGATAGTTTTATACTTTGCTCAGTATTTACTTCCACAGTGTTTCACTTTCACTTCATATTAAACTAAGTGATGGCTCTAACATAAAGAACAAGATTATTCCTTAAGCCTCTTCAGTTCCTTGTTGCTAGTAAATCTACGTATTTCATGTATGTGACACAAAATTATATGCCCTACGATGATGTGATATTTAGTTTTGTTAAAGGTTGTCCAACTAATTATCTAGCTAAAATTCTGCCAAGGTAAACAGAAAATCTTTAAAAAGCCAGTAGTTTGTGAACATGGTATTCGTCTGCTGTTCTCTTTACGTTCCTAGAAATTGTTGAAGGATGAGGACAAACGTCTTTGGCACTTGCAGCGGGGTACTGAGCTCCTATATCCATCAGAGTCTGTGCGAGGTCTCGAAATCCTAATCCCGCAACTGTGCTGAAGGGCCGCAAATTTATTGTACACATTCTTACACATTTCTCCAGCACAAAAGATTTTGCTGACCCTAGAATATTGCTACAGCTGTTCAAATCAGTATTCAGATGAGCTTTGCAACTATTCAGGTGCCGTAACAGCATAATGGTACTGCCATCACGGAACAACAATAATTTATGGCAGCCATTACACTCTGCAGGTTTATTTTCATTACCTACAATTAACATAAAAAGCACCCATTCAATGCTGTCTCCACATATCTTTAAATGCTTGTAGATTCTCTCCGTGAGTTTCCTGGAAATGTCTTCTTTTTTTTTTCCTTCCTCGGATCGTTTACTCCTTGCACGTTGGTACGATCTGTCCTGTTCACTGTTTATTTATGATCGATAACTTATAATTGCAATGTAGGTAACATAAAAGGTGCGTGAAGCCTATGCTGTGATTATTACAATGTATTGCTCAGAACTGTCTGCATTCCTCCGCTCGCAGCACCGTCTGTAGCGCTGTTGCACAGGCCCGATGGGTACCCGCTCGCCCGGCGAGTGTCGGGGCTTGACGGTGCATCGCAGCTCGCTCGCTGTGTACAGCAGTGTAATGGGGCTCGACTACCCGCGGTGTGGGCAGCAGAGCGTAGTGGCCGGATGCAGGCGAGCTCGGGCGGGTAATTTTGGCGCGCTGCATACCTTTAATATAAATCAGAATTAGCATGGCATGCTTCCACATGGTATTCTAATATCTTCTCTGTCATTCTATGAACCCTTGCCATTGTTCTATTAGCTTGAGGATGTAGATGTCTAGTTCCCAACTTCTTCACATGAAACTGACATAATCTGTAGAACAGATCTAACATAAATTTGATAGCCTGATCTGCCACTAACACTCAGGTACCCTGAGCTTCAGAACTGGTATCAAAATGTTTGTAAGTGCTAGTGCCACTGCTGCTGCCTGTTGGCATGGCATCATGAACAATTCTACATATCCCCATAAATGTATGTATTTGTCCTCTGCAAGCTCCCCCCCCCCCTTTCTTTTTTGAAAGGACCCAAAATACCAATACCAGGCAATTGAAATGATGTTACTACTTCTGGCAACCTCTGACTCAAATCCACTCTCTCTTCACACCTTATACAATTTGGCACATATTGGTCACATTCACTTTCTATTCCTCCGACAGTACCTCTATGAACTTTCATTTTACTACATCTACCTGCTAACACATGAGCATGCTTCTTCTGTAACACTTTCTCCACCATTCACAGATTCAACTTAGTTCACCCATCATATGCACAAAACTGTAACTAATTATGAAATTATTTATATTCATCATCCACTTTCTATACTGTCTACCATTCATCAAGTTCATTTTCCTCTATTTGCAATACCACTAATTACCTACTCAATCTCTGTGTTTATGTGTTTCTTTCCAGGTTCCTGTATGATGTCAAAATCTAATTTGCTCAACTGCACTGCCCAACTCATCACTCTAATAGAGGGAACCTTCAGCCCCAGTAACCATTTCAACTTTCCTGTTATCACTCAAAATTATTTCCATAGAGATAACACCGGAAGTAGATGATTCCACAGATAAGGTTTAATATTTCCTTTTCTGTTGCAGAGTAATTCCTCACTAATTCCTCATCTTTGTTGCATTGAGCACTGATCTTCCATGCCATCAACCTTCTGACACAGCACACAACTAAGTGTGTACTGTTCAGAACCTCTTGCGACCTTGGCAACGGGAGATTCTGGAATATCCATTATACTCAACCAACATAAGTTCCTTTGATTACAATCTCTTTGCCAAAATGAAAGACCGCTGTAAGTGATCCAGTACAACACCAGAGGTGAAGTTGTAATTGCCACAGGACGGCCAATAATGAGACATCAACAGGAATATATGCACAGATGGTACACTGCTGTCTAGACATTTGGCAAAAATTCATAAATAATGGGGGCAATTATTTTGAAGGTGGTAACTATATGCTCCTCTGCCAATAAAGAATTACAGAGAAAAATAATAGTTCTCAATACCTTTTTCCAACCATTATAAATTTTGAACAATTTACACATATTGCTGAGCACAATCTGTTTAAAAATTAAGTTATTGCCAAGATTGCTTATTCAAACTTTTACTTGGTTTGGCCAGTTTTGGCAAATCTTGCCACCATAATCAGAAAAAAATCACAAAGAAGAGTCCCAACAAATGCACCTGCAGCAGCTGTTAAAAAATCTTCATGTGTAAACACATTCTACAATACTGCTAACATACCAGTTGAAACATGATTGTCCAACTGCTATACATTACTTCTGTCTGTAGGGCATGTTGCAGGTTGTCAGTTAGATAAAAATTTGTTTATCAGATGATAAATTGTACACTTTATTGCCCCCACAACATCTACCACTACAGACGTGTGTCATCCCAGCACGTTATTGTCAGGCCTCATCTTATACAGCTGTGTGAGCTCGCGATGTGTTCATGCACAGACAATTATCTAACTGATAGCTAGGTGGGGCACACGGGTCATGATATTTCATATAAATTTCATCTCAGCTATAGTACCTATTGTGTAGGCAGGGGGATTGCTGATCTCACAGTACACCATCAAAATTGCTGAAGAAATTGTTATCTACTGTCTCCAGTTGATCATTGAACACATTTTTCCATTGGTGTTTTAAATGTTTACATATCTGCATATTTCCTAAAATATTTAATTTCTTTCCTTTGGGAGCCTTATGCAAGATTTTCATGCTCTGAGGAATGTCTTGGATTTTGTGCTTTCTCATCCTGATGTGTTCTCCAAAGGTAGTTTTACTTTGGTTGTCAGTATGCTCACAAAACCTAACAAAAAATGGACTACCTGTCTGCCCAACTTAAATGCCTTCACAATCGCATCACAGGTTAAACATACATTTCAAATTTATAGGAAACCTTCCCCTACATACAGGATAATTAATGCCAATTTGTTGCATCCAATTAGATATAAAAGATCATATTTTTATTTGATGCTGCGTAGGCTTGTAAATCTCCCACTGGAGTAGACAACTATTGACATTGAAATTGCAGTACTGAGATATATTGCTGGTAAGAATGGCTAGCATGCTAGATTAATTGACTAAATGCCAGAAAGGTAAAGAGTAGTAGGCAGAACAAAAATAACGTTAAAACCAATAATACCATGAAATATATCTCAATAAAATATAACAGTCACATCTCAGACAAAATAGAGAGAAATTTACATAAAACTGATATTAAAGTGAAATTTAGTAAAACTAATAGGCTACAACCAAAACTGCACCACAAAGTTGGGACAAAGGAAGATAATTACAAGAAATCAGGGGTGTACAAACTACACTGTGGGGATTGTGAAGGATTTTATGTTTGGCAGATGGGTAAGTCATTTTTGCTAGGTTTCATGAGTATGCTGGCAACCATTATTAAAACTACCTTTGGAGAACACATACGGATGAGAAAGAACAAAATCCAAGACATTTGTCAGAGCAAAAAGATCTTGCATAAAGCTCCAAAAGGAAAGAAATTAAATATTTTAGAATTTGCCACTGTGCAGGCATGCAGCCCATAGTGGCTAGCCTTTTCTCAAAATTTCTTTTTAAACATTGTGACGTAAGCTTTACAGCTGAGTAGTATATTTTATTACGTGACTTGTTTTATTTTATAATTTTTGACGAAGGCAATCTTAGTAATTGCTGAAACCAAGTTAAACAATTTTTAATTTGCGACTGAGCGCTGATTTTTATTCCTTGATTAAATATTTTAGAAAGTTTGCAGATATATAAACATTTAAAACAGCAAAGTAAAAAGGTGCTCAACGATCAACTGGAGACAGTAGATAATTCTTCAATATTTTTGATGGTGTTCTGTAAGATCAGCAATCACCCCAGCGACACAATAGGTATTATGCAAATTATACAGGGTGTTTCACGTCCGCGGATCACGCAGTATGGCTCCCGGCCGCCACCACCGCACCCGCCGCCCACGGCAGCGCCCATTCTCAGACTCTATTGTGCTGCAGGTGCATACACTGAGTTAAAGTCTAAAAAACATTGCCATCTACCCATGCCCGAGGGGGATTCGAACCCCCGATCGTAGTGGCCGTGCAGACTGGGACTGGAGTGCCTCAGTCTCCTCTGCCACCGCGGCCGGCTAACCTATGCTTACCTTTATTTACAATAGATGTTCAAAATGTTGTCCCTCTATGGAAAGAGTGGCCTGACATCTCTTCAACACACTTGCGAACACTCGATGAATTTCGGCTTCCGAAATCTGGGAAATGGTAGTTGAATCCTGTCCTCCATCTCTTCGAGTGTATGGGGATTGCTTGCATACACCTTGTCTTTTAATATTCCCCAAAGATAAAAGTCACAGGGAGGAGGAGGCCAGTCAACTATCCTATGAAAAACACTTCGTATTGCTGCCATAGAAGCATTGGCAATGTGTGGTCTTGCATTATCCTGCATGAAATAATGGTACAGATTTTTGTCGGGTGAAAGTTCTTGAAAAAATGGATGCAGGATATTGTTCACATACCTGTCAGAATTTATTGTTACATAAAGAAAGATTGGCCCAATTATTCACCTTGCACAAATTGCACACCACACTCCAGTTTTCACATCATGAAGAGGTTGTTGATGAAACTCATGTGGATTTTCTGAACTCCAATGTCAATTGTTCTGTGAATTTACGTAGCCTGATAAATGCAGCCATGCTTCATCAGAAAAATAAAGTAATCCCTATACACTCAAAGAGTTGGAAGACAGGATTTGACTTGTCATTTCGCAGATTTCGGCAGCCGAAATTCGTCGAGTGTTCACAAATGTGTTCAAGAGATGTCAGGCTGTTCTTTCCATAGGGGGACATCATTTTGAACATATACTACAGCACTATAGAGTCTGAGAATCGGGCACTGCCATGGTCGGTAGATGCAGTGGTGGTGGCTGGGAGCCATACTACGCGATCCATGGATGCCTGGCTGGCGTATTCTGTGAGACACCCTGTGGTTGAGACATAATCGTAATTTATGTGAAATATCACAACCCATGTATGCCACCTAGCGATTAGTCTGTGTGTGAGCATATTGTGAGCTCACACAGGTTATGGGATGAAGCCTGACAACATGCCAGGAAGACACATGTCTATAGTGACAGATGTTGTGGAGGCAATAAAGTGTACATTTATCATCTGATATACAAATTTTTTATCTAACAAATAAACCCACAACATGCCCTACAGATAGAAGTAATGTATAAGAGTTGGGCAATCACATTTCAACAGGTATGTAAGCAGAATTGTAGAATGTATTTGCTCATTAAGATTTTTAACAGTTGCTGACATCAGCGATGCAAGTGCATTTATTGATCCTCTTCTCTGTGATGTTCTAGGTATGATGATGGTGGGAGGATCCACCAAAACCAAGTAAAAGTTTGAATAGGCAATCTTGGCAATAACACAAGTATACATTATAAATATATCTCAGTGAGTGAGTATGTGTCATATTATAGAAGTACTTACGAGATCATACTATATGTAGTAAACTGCTGTAATTTGGAGAAAAAAAAATTCCACAGTATCATAATCTGCAACAATACCATCACTGATACATAATAATCAAAATCATATAGTGTTTAGAAACAAAATATGAAGGTGATAAAAGAAATTTCCAACTACCCACATCATATTGATTGCTTAGAAATGAAATGTGAATGCCAGTCATAAACAGAACAGCAGTTCCAACTGACCCTTAAAGAGTTGGCCATGATCCAGAATAATTGTTCTGTAAAACCAAAGAGCTGTAATGGTTTTTGTGGACAGATAGTCAGCAGTGTTTGGTCATTGTATATAATGCCTGCCTACACCGTAGCTCTTGGACCATATCGATGACATTCATGAACATACTGTGGTACTTAATTTGTTCCCCTCTATCTCCACATAAGTGGTGTCCAGTGGTGTCAGTTGTAAATTGCCGTAGCTGTATTGGGAAAGTTCCAGAGCTTCAAGTGTTGATAGAAAGTACTGAGGCACAAATCGTTATAAGTTCTGAAAGCTGGCTGACGCCTGAGATAAATTCAGCCGAAATTTTTTCACAGGGCCAAATGGTCTTCAGAAAGGATAGAAGAAATAAAAAAGGGGGTGGTGTGTTTATTGCTGTTACAAACGGTTTATCCTGCAGCAAAATTGAGGCAGATACTTCCTGTGAGTTGGTCTAGGTAGAGGTTATACCTGACAACCGTAATAAATTAATAATTGGATCTTTTTATCGGCCCCCTGACTCAGACGATGTGGTTGCAGAAATGTTCAAAGAAAGCTTGAATCATATTTCAAATAGGTATCTGAAGCATACTGTTATAATCGGTGGTGACTTTAATTTACACTCGATATGTTGGCATAATTACGTATTCAAAACCGGTGGCAAATATAAAACATCGTCTGAACTAGTTCTGAATGCTTTTTCTGAAAACTACTTCGAACAGTTAGTTCATGAACCCACTATAATAGTAAGTGGTTGCGAAAATACTCTTGATCTCCTAGCAATAAATAATCTGGAGATAGTAAAGAGCATCAAAACAAATACAGGAATTAGCGAACATCGAGTTGTAGAAGTGAGACTGAATGTCTAAATTCCCAAATGCACCAAAAATAAACGAAAAATATATCTATTCAATAAAGCAGATAAAAATTTGCTTCATGCTTTCCTGAGTGATAGTCAGCAGTCTTTCAAAACTAAAAATGTGAGTGTAGATCAGTTGTGGCTTACTTTCAAAGACATAATATCAGTAGCAATTGAGAGATTTATACCAAATAAATTAATAAAAGAGGGGGCTGACCCCCCATGGTACACAAAACAGGTCAGATCACTGTTGCAGAAACAAAGAAAAACGCATGCAAAATTTAAAAAGACACAGAATCCACAAGACTGGCAATCTTTTAATGAAACTCGCAACCTAGCATGAACTTCAATGCGAGAAGCCTACAGTAGTTACCACAATGAAATCCTGTCTCGTAATCTTGCAGAAAATCCAAATAAATTCTGGTCATATGTGAAGTACACCAGCGGCAAAACACAAACAATACCTTCACTACGCGATAGCAATGGTAATACTACCGACGACAGTACTGCTAAGGCAGAATTACTAAACACAGCTTTCCGAAATTCATTCACCAAAGAAGACGAAGTGAAAACTCCAGTATTCAATCCAAGAAAAGCTGCCAGCATGCAAAACTTAGAAGTAGATGTTCCTGGAGTAGTAAAACAATTTAAATCACTAAACAAAAACAAATCTTGCGGGCCAGATTGTATACCAACTAGATTCCTCTCAGAGTATGTTGATGCAATAGCTCCGTACTTAGCTATAATTTACAATCACTCAGTGAAAGATCTGTACCCAAAGACTGGAAAGTTGACCAAGTTACTCCAATATTCAAGAAAGGCAATAGGAATGATCCCCAAAATTACAGGCCAATCTCATTGACGTCGATTTGCAGTAGGATTTTGGAACATATATTTTGTTCGAATATTATGAACTACCTCGAAGAGAACAACCTATTAACCAATAGTCAACATGGACTCAGAAAGTATCGCTCTTGCAAAACACAGCTTGCCCTTTATTCACATGATGTGTAAGGGTGCCATTGACAAGGGATCTCAAATCGATTCCATATTTCTGGATTTCAGGAAGGCTTTTGACACTGTACCCCACAAGCAGCTTCTTATGAAATTGCGTGCTTATGGAATATCTCCACAATTGTGCGGTTGGATTGACGATTTCCTATCAGAAAGAACACAGTTCGTTGTAATTGACGGTAAGTCATCGAGTAAAACAGAAGTGATATCTGGCGTTCCACAGGGAAGCGTTATAGGTCCATTACTCTTCCTCGTGTTTATAAACGATTTAGGAGACAATCTGAATAGCTCCCTTAGACTGTTCGCGGATGATGCTGTCGTTTATCGGTTAGTGAAGTCAATTGAGGATCAAAAGCAACTGCAAAGCAATTTAGACAAAATTTCTACTTGGTGCGAAAATTGGCAATTGACACTAAATAAAGAAAAGTGTGTAGTAATACACATGAACACTAAAAGAAATTCGCTGAACTTCAATTACGTGATAAATCAGTCAAAGCTTAAGGTCGTAAATTCTGCCAAATACCTAGGAGTTACAATTATGAACAACTTTGACTGGAGAGAACACATAGAAAACCAAAGGTTACGTTTCATTGGCAGAGCACTTCGAAGATGCACCAGCTCCACCAAAGAGACTGCCTACATTACACTTGTGCATCCTCTCCTAAAGTAGTGTTGCCCCTTGTGGGATCCTCACCAGGTGGGACTGACGGAAGATATTGAGAAGGTTCAGAGAAGGGCAGCTTGTTTTGTTTTATCATGTTACGGGGGGGGGGGGGGGGGGGAAGCGTCACGGAAATGTTGCACAATTTGGGGTGGAAATCATTAAAAAAAAGATGTTATTCATTGTGGCGTGATCTGTTTGCGAAGTTTCAATCACCGACTTTTACTTCTGAATGTGAAAATATTTTGCTAGCACCCACCTACTTAGGGAGACATGACCATCCCAATAAAATAAGAGAAATAAGATTGAAAACGGAATGATTTAGGTGTTCTTTCTTCCCGCGCACTATTAGAGAAAGGAACGGTAGAGAAAAGTTATGAAAGTTGTTAATGAACCCTCTGCCAGGAACTTAAATGTGATTTGCATAGTATCTATGTAGATGTAGATGTAGAATTACTTGTCACGATGAAGGGTGATTTGTTGAAGAAAACATCTTTCTATATCAATGAATTCTTTCTCAACAATAAAATGGCTGAAGTGGGATGCATTTAACAGGCTTGTGGGTATTCAAACCAACCTGATGTAATTGCTGCAAAGCGGTCATGAGAGACACATGAACCAGTAATGGCAGCAAGGTCTGTAATAATCTGCTTAGGTCTGAGACATCTGTTCATTTTTACCACCACAGCTTTATATAGACCAGCTGAAAAATGCTCCTGCTGGAACACAGAAAAGGCGAATATGTTCTCTGACACAAAAGTCTTGAACCAGCTATCTCAATCCTCATTCTGACTTCCTCACAAAAAATTTTGACAGGTGAACATATTCGCGCACTTTTAGCGCATAACTTTGTAAATACTTTTGCCCAGTTAAGCCGTCATAGTCAGTAATGTCGTCTCACTGTCAGTGTCTATATATGTCTTTGTCCGTTTGTTTGCTGTCTATCCCACTGCCGCTTTCTGTCTGTGTCAAACTTTCAATGTCTTCATCCCTTTCCCTCACGATTCCTCACCGCTGTCTGTTTCTACCACTTTCATCATCTCTCTACCCCACTGACATTGTCCCATTCATTTCCTGTCCTGTTGCCAGTATCCTTTCTTTCTCACTTAGAGTTGGCTTTCATTGTCTTCAATGACGATTGTCACATTTACACTATGTCCAAGGGGATGGTTTGCTTGGGGTTTGACCTGTAGACTGGAAAACTTTAGCACACAGGTACTGGGGACGGGAAAAATTGGACAAATTGTTTTGTGCTATAGTATTGGAGAGCTGCACACTCATTCTTTATGTATGGTCTCCATTCGTCTCAGTTTCCCACTGTTTTCTCTTTTGCTCCAGTTGCTAATATCTGCATCTTTCTTAGTTTGTTGTTGCCACTGTTCCCGACTTCTCACATCTTGTTTTGCTTCCCATCGTTGTTTTCATGCATATGCCTTTCTCCTGGACTGACTCTTTCTCTGTTCCATTATATATGGCTCTCTCTGCCTGTTGCATGGTCTCTTTCCTATTCACATTCAGCCGAAAAAAGCACGAATCTGTTCGAATGCCAAAATTTTTGATGAGGAAGCCGGAATGAGGATTGAGGCAGCTGGTTCCACACTTTTGTATCAGAGAACATATTTGCCTTTTCTGTGCTCTGGTAGGGGCATTTTTCAGCTGGTTTCCGCCTTTTTCCTGTTGCATCAGAGTGTAATGCTTTTATAACATGAGATAAATGGTGAGTAAAATTTGGTTAATATTTAATATACCTTTATACATTTGTACAAACGTCAGAGCAATTTGACTACGTAGTAGCTTACTGTCTAAAAAGAGCTTCACATTCAGATGATTGTTAAACAAGCTTAACTATTTCAAAGAACATTGTTAAACACTATCAATATCGTTCCATAAAAAGCATGTAAATATTTTCGAGTCCAGCTGAGAATTTAGTTTTATATGATGTTGCTATTTCACAATAATTCAAGTCGTTTACATTGATCCAACCATTACGATGATGAATTATGCTCTCCAGTGGCCTGAAGGATTTATGATGATAAATAAACTTTTATAAATGTTATCGGTGAATAAACGGTGACTAGAAAAACAGGTTCGTGACGTCCAAACCAAGAACCCTAACTGTACGTTCACTATGTTAGTTAAAACCATAATTATACATCAGACCGGATATTACATGCATATTTGTCATGAATATGTGCAGTAACTTGGAATCTGCAGATCTCGGTAATGGATAGTATTATCGGAAAAACTTTCAAAGCTATCCAGAATCATAATATTAGAATGCATCATAAAAATTTTGATGATTTGCCATGAATAGCAGTATAGATTTGCCAATGCATGCTGTTGAATCTTTTGATACCAAAAGTTATGACTTTTTTAGCATATTGTGATAACAAATACACATTTCCAAAAATACACATAACACTTCAGTCATTTCCTATTCCTCAAGATACGTTACCTCACAATCAGAAATAGCATTTTCAAACCTATTACTGTCGCATGCTATCATTCACGGACCGAAATCTCAAGAACCACATAAGATATCATTCTGCTCTAAATTTTAAATAAAATTTCGATATGTTATCTACATTTCATATGCAGCTATGTGTAACCTAAAATCAACCATACGAGAAGTCTACGCAATGTGTTTTTACCTCTGCAAACTCTTTAAAATATGTTGCAATATTTCACTAAATGGGATGATGTATATTAACTGTAAAGGAAACGAAAACAAAAATAACCCCTTCATTGACCAAATATTTCAATCTTTAAGATGTACAAAAATCAAATTTTTTTTTGCTGAGTACCATTTTTCAAATTGCATGGTAAGTTTCAGAGCTGTCCGAATGCTGTCTTTCAGTACAATACGTACTTTTTCTAGCAAAATATTGCGGTTTTTCGGCAGTATCTTGCTAATGGACTAAGATTTATGAAAACTGAAAAATGTCATTTATAGATAAATGTCTACAATATGTATTGTAAATATTTGAACAATTTTCTATGGTTAGTTATTTAGATGTTTGCAATTCATGGTGCTAAATGGCTAACAATCGGGTTTTGTGATTTTGAGCAAAGCTATGATAAGTTTCATCCTCTGGAGCTCGGTAACAGATAATGATATCAGAAAATTTAAAAATGACCTCAAGAATATCATCATAAGAACATATGGTAAAAATTTCGAAGATTTGCAATGAATAGAAAGTATCGAAGTGACCATTCCCACAATTCATTTTTGTTGGTACCCAAAAATCATAGTTTTTGAGATTTTCTCAGGAACTGTCCATGAATGAATGATAATTCTGTAAGCCATTTAAAGCCCACCATAGACTTCACATCATGTACAAAAGCCAACAGATTTGCTCAATTTGGGTGGGGTCCAGGAAGTGTGTAACTTTGAAAATTTTGACGATGTACCATATGATAGCTATAGTATATCCATTCTTCTAATATGTACACAAATGATCACTAGGCCAAGATCTATCCAGAACTCTTTGCCCCTTCATTCTGAGATGAATAGAACCTGAGATATGGGCCCCTAAAGAATCGCAAATTCGCATGCGCCATTTACGAACATATTAATACCCCGCTTACCTTGCATGGTATGATAATATTGCAATGTAATGGCATGTATAAGAGCACTGGCTTACTTTCACACAGCAACCACCTTCAGTGCCTATTTTTCTTAATGATGTCACAGTAGTGACACTGACTGGCTTTGAGTCATCTAACTGCTCATACACAATCACAAGCACTCAAACAATGTCTTGGAGACATGTTGTACCACATGAAATGTGACACTAATCATATAAAAATAACTACCTTTGTCAAATACTATACTGAATGAACTGTCAAAGGCATACTGTTGTAGTGTTACGGCATACGACACTCCGAATAACATGTGCCGCGACCTATGTGCGCGCGCCTCGAGCCACAAGACAGTGGCAGTGGTGGCAGCCGGCACACCACCTAGTGACTGCCAGCACCCAGACACAGGAGGCAGCTTGTGAACTTCCTATCGGTACTCACCAATAAGAATTGGGTAATACATAACTAAGGGTAGAAAACGTTTACGGCTCGTTGTCTCTATTCATATGGATGAGTTATGTATGTCAGCTTCTATGCCCTCAACAGCTAACCAAACTGTCTAATTAAGATCAATAATTAATCTGCAGTTTAGCCAGTCTATCAATCTGCAGATGATGATGAGAAAAATATATTTAAACAAACATAAATTAAAGCTTGGAATAACCAACAAAATGGATTCTAAGATAATGGAGTTTATTACTCTTTTTGGACATGAAAAAGCGGAGGTGGTCCTACTTTATACATTGGTAAATGACTGAATATTTCTCCAACTATTGTTCATGAGAGGCACAATAAGTATCACATGCACTCAAGAGTACAAGTTCCAAATTATCACTTGTAAATTAATGAAGTCCATCATCATTGCAGTTTCAAATTAATCTGCAGTTAATTACAGTATTTGTTATAAAACACAGTTTTTCATCACATTAGTACACAATATCTGAATTATCACAGTTCCACAGACCTACTACCAGCCATAGTTTATCAACAATTCAACCAGAGACTAAGATCTGCAGTCACAGTCACAGTCCTGTAAAAGTCCATAACATGGCTTCAGACTGCCCAGTGTCACAACCTTTCACCACCGCATCCAAGTTACGAGACCCTTCCCAAGCATTCGAAAGCATGCTCTACTTGTATCCTTCCACACATCCTAACGCCTCATCTTTAAAATACAATTTCCCTTCCAAAATATTATACATTTGAATATTAAAGAATTAAATGCTTTGACCACCTCCCTACAAATGTTGTTTACATTTAACAAACAAATATATATTTAACAAAATTAAAATCAGTTGAGACTGAAGCTCTTTGCTCAGGTAGTCATTAAGCATGGCGTCTCACTGTTCAAATATACTGTCGTCATAAAAATATATTTACACAATTAATATTTAATTTATCATGGCTTTTTATGCAAAATATATTCAGTTCTTGTCCACAAATACATATAATTGTTTATGTATAAATTATCTGCTGCATATCTACTATTTTTAGTTGGCCAAGAAATATTTAAGTGGCAGTCTACAACATAAAATGAATGTTACTAAGGATAATATTAAATATAATAAAATACATATATAAATTTAATGTGCTTTGCTGGGTTCATGTTTTGTGTTTCTGTGGTGAAATCTATGTTCTGACACAAGAATGTAACTACCTCAACAAAAAAGCAGAACAAGAGAGTAAAACAACGTTTATTGAAAGAATACAGAAATAAGGTGGTGCGTCTTTTAAGATAGGCAGAGTGGTGCAATGCTGCTCATTTGCTTCTTAAACTGTTACTGATAAACACTACATATCAATAATTGTAAATATAAGTCTTATAATATTATGCTTATAGTACTGAAATTTATCGGTTTTTTATCTGTAAGGTGTATTGAAAATGTAATTACGGCATTTGATTCTTCTGAATCCATTCATATAATTATATTTGCCGTATGATCATTCCATGATTATATATGAATTTTTAGAATAATCTGTGTGGCTATATTGTATTTCAGTTGCAATCTGGATTAGCCACCCTCACTCATCCAAGGCCGCTGTTTCCTGTTTCCGAGCAGATAAATTTCCCTAACTACCTGCATTCTCCTCACTAGGTCCAAACTGTTAGCCAGCCGGCTGGGGAACCCAACAGCCTGACAAAACCTGCCTTTCATATGGAAACAATCAACTTCCCCCTGTATTTGTAATCACAAGCGCTCTGGTTGGGCAGTTGCTGTTTATCACTTAAGTGTGTGGTCAGCAGCATCTGGTTGTAGTGTGACTGTTAAACCATTGGTTACAAGGTGCATCAAATTCGTGCATGTCTCTTGCTGGCTATGTGGGCTACAGTTTCCTGGCCTTGACTGCCGACAGGGACTTTCAACTCCTTCCTTGTGTGGAATTTTGGGCTGATTCCCTTCAAAACCTGATCACAATCATGACATCTCTCACAGAATGTTGCTACTCCACTCCATAGGGTTGTAATGCATTGGTTTCACCAACTGGTGTGTCGGCTCCTCAATTATATGTTGAACTGTCTCTTTCATAGACCGGGTGACATGCTCCAGGATTGTCTTTTTGGCATTGTTTTGTGGAAGACATGCTTTCTACATCTATACTGATTTGGGGACAAGCTTTTGTTTCAAGGTAATTTATTAATTACAAACTGACAATATTTTAAAGAATTGTGTGTCAAACCAATGTTAAGGACATTGTTCTGTAAATTTATGGCTCAGTTGTTTTACTTTTCTGATATATGAAAAGACACATGGACCTTTATTCAATTTTTTGAAATTTTGCACTGTGCAAGGTATTCAAGATAAATGCAAGACCAACAAGAATCCAATGTGATACAGTACATTCTAAGGAAGGAAAATAAAAAAAATAAAAACTGGAACTCCATCTGAACTTGGTCAACTCCTTCAGTTGATTCCTTACACCAGGAATGCCTGTCACTATTCCCTTCATACAAAAATCTGTGCAATAGTTAAACACTTCTTCTTTACAAATAATGTTTGATAAATAACAATAACACTTATACATTTCTTTTGATGTCTGCTATTTTCACAAAATCAAATCAAGTCAAATATTTGTAAAGCTTATGGAACTTAACTGCAGAGCCATCAGTCCCTAAACTTACAAACTACTTATGAACTACTTTATATTAAAGACAGCACAAACATCCATGCCTGATGGGGAACGGCCTTGCAGATCAGAACATAGCGCCACTATTGCTACACCAGTCTGGACAACTAGTGACAGGATAGAAGCGTTCAAGTCAATAAGTGATTTTCATGTAGAACCAATTTTTTCCTGGTTTATGACATTACCAACATTTTGAACAAATACAGGAAATTAAATCAGTAAAAGAGAAGATTATGACATTAAAGGCATTCCATAGGAAGTCTCATAACTTGACGCCGTGAATGCTACATATCTGAATGTCAACATCCGATATCCTCATAACCTTTCCTAGTAACCTCCTATCATCACACTCAATACTCACTACCTAATACTTTTGTTCAGTTAGGACCCACAATTAGTTATCCTCTAAAGCTCAAACTTATACACATCTCTACAAAACTGCCAGGCATACTTGAATGATGACGTTATGCTTATCACTACAGTTTGTCCTCTTTTATCCTGTGGTCTGACAGATGCACCCTTCAGTTTTGACTGACCCCTGTCTCATACCTGCTGAAGGATCTATTGCTTCATAAAACTTTTTAAAGTGTTTCTTTTATAAGGAATTTTCAAAAGAAAAGGTATGAAACCTTTTAACATCACTTTCAGATAACATAGCGAGACATTTTAGAATTACAAACGTAATGGTGTGATCCTCAAATAATTCAAATCTGTCATCTCAGCAGGCAAGATGATGCTCACTGATCTTATCCAATATCTGAGGTCTGCTACTCAAAGAATTCCTCAAGCACAGAAAAACCATTAAGAGTGATATATACAGAAGTCCATCAAGGGTGACATGGCTGAACTGCTCACAGAGGGAGTTATCTACTGATCTGCATCATCATATGTGTGTGCTAAGTTAAAATGGGAATGAGTTTAGATCACTAAACATCTCTCTTCAACGTAGATGTTGAGCTGAAGGACACTGTGGATGTCTCATTCCACAGCAATTCTTAAACTCATGGAACCATGGGACAGTTATTCTCAGGCCTCTGTTGATTACTTTTGACATAATACTTCAATTATACCCTTAGTTTCACCTTTCATAGAGGGTGGAGCCAATAAAAATGGCCCATATGATTGGTTACATTTTTAAAACCTTTTGTGACAGCATTAACAGAGGAGGAAGAGACCTACAATTAATTATTACTAACAGGACAAAAGTCATACAGTCAGCATATTTACACAATCTTCACAACTGACAGATTTGCTAGCAGAGTGACTTTTAGGTTACCACCCAGGTCACCTGATCTATTAGTGTGCAATTACTTTGTGAAGGGAGGTCCCAAGATTAAGTATATCACAACAACCTTCGTAGTCTTCAAGAACCGCAGCAGAACATTTGGGATGAAATGGCAATTCCAGCAGTCCAACTTTGATCTGCCTTCAACAACTTACTGATCAGGGCCCAAAACTAACATTTAACATTTGCTACAATCAAGTTAGTGTCATATTTCCTTTCCTCTGCTAGGTTTATTTGTACCCTGGAACTCTCTGTTCTCTGGACTCCTTTGATTTGCCCCACCCTGCAGTAGTATGTGTCTATTGGCAATATTACACTTTTCATTGGCCAGCAAATCTGTCACATAATTTATAACATTAGATGCACCAAATAATAAATATGAGTGTCAAGGGTTATATATTTGTCACTGCTAGCATTTTTAAAGGATTTAAAAATGCAAATCTGAGTATGATCTGTGTATGTGAAAAATATCAAAATTTGAATTCCATGTCCAATTGTTAAAACCGTTTCCAAAAGAGATAAACACACAAACCATATTAAATGCCGCTGTGCATAGAAATCAAAACTGTGCCAAGCATAGTATTGTGATGTATAAACCTTGCTTTTGGTTTACAATGGTTTTAATGTTATTGGTAAATGCATAAAGGAGTAAGATAAGCATTTGTATATTTCACAAGTGGCTACAACTGCAAAACAACTGCAGAAAAATTTCAGCTGAATTCAGATATAACAAACCATTAAATATAAGGAAATTGCATGGGGTCCAATTTTATAACTGTATCATATGGATCAAAAGTGCCAGGATATAAGTGAAAATAATTAGCTTTATTGAAGTAAATTACAGGAAAAAGGTGAACACCTAAGACATGAAATACAATACTAGGACACTATTATAACTGAACACACAAAACTGCTGCAATTGAGTTTTTCTTATAGATATCAGCAGTATCACATCTTGGAACAACAAATATTAAAGGCTAGTAAATGAACATGCTGCACAATAGCAGTGTGCAATGAAGAACTTATCTGCTTATTATTATGTATATAGGTTCCAAGTAATTCCAGCTATTTGTGTAATACATTTAAGACAGATCTGAGTGTACTCTTCAACTAACGTGAGCAAGCTCAAGACTAACACTCAAAGCACCTGATGAACAGAACTATGTCACATGCCACATTTTGTCTGATGTTGAAAGTGAAATCAATTCAACACTCAAGATTTTCAGTGTTGACTCATCAATGCTTAATGTCAGATTCTGCCGCTAGCCACAGGTGAGATAGGCAACATCCAGTAGACACTCATACATACAAGAGTCAGAAACATCTACTTAATCTAGTTTACTTTTGAATTCCACTCACTCTTCAGTTTATCCTGAACAATGGGCTCTGCTTACTAGATCATAGTTTCTGGCTGAATTTCTCTACAGACTAGTTGTTAGCTGTAATGGTCTAGCATTTGACATTCAAGTATTGCCACATATTTTGATTTGGCAATGATAACTATTTTACATGACAAGTCAACATCAATTTGAAATTTCTAAAATGATAACAGCAAAATCAGCTGAAAGAGTGACTGCAGCTTCAGGAATTCTGATGGCTACAACAGCAGAATACCAAAATTGGTGAATGATGAAAGATACTTTCCTCTGGAGCAGAAGGTCATGGCCGATAGCTGAAGTGTTGTATGTGCATGTCTTTTTTACGTACCTGTCATGGCTCATTGTCATGTCTTTATGCTGAGTTATAAACTGTCCTCATTACTATACTGTTAATTCAAACAAAATTTCTTTATTCCTCAGGTGAAGCAAGAAGCCAGTCAGTGCTCATATATCTTATCAGGGAACCGTTCCAGGCTCTATGTTCTCCTGCCTAAATTTCAACTTCAAGATCCTACAGTCCTCACCTTTTCCCAGATTTGTTATATCCTCAACACCTACTTTCAATGACAGTTCCATGTCCTGACTACCCACATAGAATTCTACCAAAACTGCAAGAAACCTGACAATACAATAATGGAAAGTCCAGGTTCGAATTAATAATATAGTGAGGACAATTTACAACTCGCTGCAAAGACGTGGCGACGAGCTGCGACAGGCACATACAAAAGACACACACATACAACATTTTCAGATATCGGCCATGGGCTTCTTCAGAAAAAAGAACACTCACGCAATCACACAGGCACACAACACAGTCATACAACCATCACCTCCAACTGCCGCACTTCGAATCACGCTACGCAGCGAATTGGGGACAGGAGGGGAGAGGAGAGGGGATAGGAAGGTTACGTCATGGTGATGGGGATGGGTTAGATGGGAATAATATTATCCCCTCCCCTCCCGTCCCGATTCGCTGGGGAGCGTGATTCGAAGTGCGGCAGTTGGCGGTGATGGTTGTATGACTGTGTTGTGTGCCTGTGTGATTGCGTGAGTGTTCTATTTTCTGAAGAAGGCCATGGCCGATAGCTGAATGTGTTGTATGTGTGTGTCTTTTGTATGGGCCTGTTGCAGCTCGTTGCCAAGTCTTTGTGGTGAGTTGTAAACTGTCCTCACTATATTATTAAAACCTGACAATACAATTGACAGTGGGCGGTGGAGCTCCAGGGCCTCAGTTAGCGTTGCAGGTTGACAATCCTAGTATCCAAGGAGTCCTATACCAGAAACATGGTCTAGGATCACCTCATTCAAGCTGCCCCTGACGTTGTCTTCCGCATTGATGCAGTGAAGCTGGAGAATCCCACATTGAAACAAGTGTTGGACCTTGCCTTTAAAACTGAGATCTACACAGCAGCAGACCGGTGGTTCAAATCTTGGGCTGCGAAGTGGCGGTCCTTCGGGAGACCAACCCAAGAGACAGCACCACCCCTCCCTGCTCCAACTGTCACAGCAGTTTATAGCTCCCACCACTGTTGGCCTCCTCGCAGGGAAAGCTGCACCACCCAGCTGCCCGGCAACCTAACCATCAAGCCACCCGTGATCAACAACCAAGGCCCTCCACAGTCTTCATGCCAACAAAACACACTGTTGCGACTTACATCCTGTCATGGCTGCTTCTCCAAACATAACAGGGACTCCTGCCTGGTTCGATCAGTGTGCTGCACATGCTGCTTCTGGCAAGGTCATCTGGCATCTGTCTGTAGATACTCTTCAACCTGGTTGGCACCTGAGTGGGAGGCTTTAGGCATGCCGCAGATGGACATCAATCACATTCTGTCCACTCCCTCACTACACCTGATGACAGACATCACAGTCAACAGCCATCCCCTACAGATGCAGGTGGATATGGGTATGGCTGTCTCATTAATCAACTTCTTTTCCTATGGGAATATCAGCGCCCCACCTCTGTCAACCGTACCCAAATGCCTACTCACTTACAATAAACAAGAAATAGTTTTGCTAGGACAATTCACAACTGCTGTTTGCTACAAATCAGTATATTGGAACATAATATTTTTAGTGTTTGACATTGCCTCTACCACAGACATATCCCTTTTAGGCTCTGCACGCGCAATTGTGTGGTGCATGTTTTGCTCACTTTATTCCTTTGTGATTCATGCTAGGAAGCTTGGGCCTGCATCACACTATTGTTAGTGGACTGAGGTAACTTGTGCAATGTGTTTTAGTTCTGTGTTTCTACACCGGGTGACACCAACAGTCAGCAAAGTCGGCAAACTTCCAGTACACTTTCAATGACAGCAAGAAAGACTTGTTGACAAGGAGTTGATAGCCTTGTTTCGACATGGGAAGCTATCATATCTGACACCCAGTTGATTTTATATGATCCTGTGATGTTATTATGTCATTTCTTAAAGGCATGTTACCATAAGATGGTGTAGATTACAGAAATTTGTAGTGAAGGCCCAAACACAACTGTGTGGGTACAACATTTTTGAAAATAAATTTCTCTTTTTTGTAGGAATTACTTTATGTTTTTTGTACCTTAAATGTCCCTCTCTATATTAAAATCACATCACTTACAATCTTGGGTTTGAAAGGGCTATTTGGTGTTGATGCCTTACGACCATTTCGTTTTTTTCAGTGATGTGAATTGTCTCTGCGCAGTTATCCTTTCTGGCAATGGATGCTCTTTGTCAAGAATTCCAAGACCTCTTCTCTCCAGGGGTGAGATGTGAAAAGGACTTCATGGCTTCCCTCCAGCTGACACCTTACTCCAGGCCTTGCTACTGTCATGTCTGTCAAGTCCTGGTAATATTGCAGCAATCACTGCAGGAAGAATTAGAATGTCTACAAGAAGTGAAGGACTATCCCCTTCACTGTCCCAATGACCTTTTCTGTAAGCTTGCTGGTGACCAATTCGTTTCCAGAGTTGACTGTAGGGAAGCCTACCTTCAGAATCTGTTGGGCCTGCATCACACTATTGTTAGTGGACTGAGGTAACTTGTGCAATGTGTTTTAGTTCTGTGTTTCTACACCGGGTGACACCAACAGTCAGCAAAGTCGGCAAACTTCCAGTACACTTTCAATGACAGCAAGAAAGACTTGTTGACAAGGAGTTGCCCCTTCCCACCAACTGGCTGTTATTAACACCCCTCTTGGCCTTTTCCAATTATGACGACTGGTGTTTGGCATTACAAGTACATCTGCTATTTTTCAGAGATATCTGGTACAGCTGCTCCACATTGTACTGTGGTGAATTAATTACATAAATGATATAGCTGTCACTGGTTACTCCCATTCTCCGCATCCTCCTCATCAGAGCATCTATGGAACATCTGCCTCCTCTTCCAGTGCCTGCTGGATGTGGTTCTAAAATATAACTCAATTCTCTATTCCCTACCTTGGCCATATTATTTCTCAAGATAGCATATCTCCTTCATTTTCATATGTTGAGGCTATCACCAACTTGCCTTTTGTGGCAGATCTGCTTCAGCTCAAATCCTTTCTCAGGAAGATTTCCTATTACAGGAAGTTCAGCCCACTCAGCTGCCTAGATTGCCTACCCACTGTATCAGTTATGCAAAAAGCACACCTTGTTCCACTGGTCGGTGGCCTATGAGTCAGCATTCCAGACTCTTAAACAGCAATTTCTCTCTGTTCAATGCTTGATGCTGTACACACCATTATTTCCCTCCTGTTGGCCATGGATGTATCCAAGTAGGGCATACATACTGTTATTTCTTATCAACTACTGGATGGCTTAGAGCAAACAAAATCACTCAATTACACTAAGTTGAAGTACTCATAGATCGAAAAAGAGGCAATTGCTATTGTGTTTGTCTGCACCAAATGTATACAATTTTTCTATGGCTTCTACAAACAGTCTTTCCCCCTCCATCTCGGCTACCTGTGATGATGTCCTAATGGTTACAATTCTGGGCCCTGTTCCTTTCCCAAATCTGTTACAGTATGCATTTTCACTCCAATTCCAGTCATGCGAATGTTGATACCCTCTCCCAGTTACCACTAGAGGGCACACTTCCTTTGATACCTCATACCACATCATCTTCCAAGTAGAGAAAGACATTTGAGAGGCTCTCCAAGCTCTTCCTCTTACATCTGACAAAGTGACTGACACCACCTCTGCTGACCCCCTATCCAATATCCTGCGTGGTTGTTCCAAAATACCATGTCCCAGGCATATCTCTGCTTCTATCATTCCATCCTCCATCAACTCTTGGTAGTGGATGGAGTCATCTTCCAAGTAGAAACAGCTTCCAAACCCTAAGTGGTGATCCCTAACTATCTCCAATCTACCTGCAGATTATGCATCATGGACACTAAGGTATTGTACACACAAATGCCCTTCCCGGCCGTCTGTGTCACCAATGGAATACAACAAACTTTCACCCGAGTTTAACAGCCTCAATCCAATGGTGGAGCAAATACCTTTAAAACTCAAATGACATAGTATTCTGTGGACCACTCAGTCGATGAAGCCTTAGCCCTCTTTTTAAGCTTGTACTACTCCACTCGCATCAGTGACTGAAGTCCCACAGAACTATTATTGCATGGACAACAGCCCAGCTTATTGCTTCGCCTGCTCCTTTTTTACCCACGTCAGCCACCCATTTCCAGCACCTCCAGATTCACTGCTAACACCTTAGCTTGGCTTGGTTTATGGTAGATGGCCTTCAGACACGATACAGCATGTCTGTGGCCATGAACTGTTCGATGTCTGCCTTGATTTCCTTGTTTCCCAGCATTGCAACCAGCTAGGTCTTTGATATTGCACTGCCATTGCACCCCATCCCCCTACAGTACCAGTCGTATCACCCAGTGCAGGACAACAGTTGCTCCCCTCTAATAGCTTCAGGAAACCTGTTACAGCTTATCCACCTCCTGTGACAGATGCCACTCCAGAATTGATGCCACCACCTGCTGCCGGCCCTCACCTCGCTCCATTATCTGCTCTACCTTGGGGTCAGGACGAGAATGAAGCAATGCCACTGGCTCTACAGCTGCTGCCATCACACCCTTCGCCCCGCTGGTGCTCTTTGCAATTCGTGTAGCTGGCCACACCGCTACTCGCTGGATGCTGGCCTTCACCACCTCCTGCGCAAGGTCTCAGCAGTGGACTCAGAAGATGTCTCCTCTCTTGCTGCACAAGCAGTCAGCTCCCCCCGGTGGGATGATGTGTTCTGCTGGCCTAACATGGCCCTTGAAATGCCGACAATCCAACCTATACTGAAGAGTTCCAGGCAATCAACATGGCTGAAGAGCTGGAGGAAAACAAAAACATCAGCTTGTTATTTTAGACATAGCTTGTTAACTGCAGCAACTGTAGGTTTACAAATATTTGACAAAGTTCAGCCCAACCAGTTGCAAAATTTGATAAAATACCTTGATCTAGATTTTGGCAGCAACTAAGGGTGCCTTCATCAGAAGAATAAAAGATTAAAACCTAGAAATAAACCATTGAGTTAAATTAGTATACATAATGTTAGAAAAAAAGTGTTTTACATATGTTGTGTTATGCAAAATCATAGGTATAAATATGTACTTACATAAGATGTACAATTACGAGTAGTGTGCTCAAGTCCAAACTTATAAAATTATGAAATATGCTAGCAAGTGAAAAATAAAATTCAAAAATTCAAAAAATCTGATCATGTATTTCATAACAGAGTGCTTAACAAGACTGATATTAATTTTACTACAGATGAAATGTCACTGCTTGAGAAAGGCTTTAAATATAATTTTATGCCTGATGTTACCAAGAAAGACACTATAGAAAATTTAATTGTAGACTTAAAAACTGGTTTAGATTATGTTAAAAATCAAACTGTCACTAATGAAAGAAAACTTGTGTCAAGTATTAATCGTAAATTAAAAGAACAGGAAGCAATCATCACAAAATCTGATAAAGGTAGCTCTTCAGTAATCAGTAGCAAACAAGAATATACAGTAAAACTTCTGAATAACGGACACCAATAGGGAAAATAAGACTGTCTGCTGTTAAGAAAAGGATAATATACAAAACAGTAAAGTACTGTTTATCCGAAATGATCCGATAATGAAAATCTCGGATAAAAACCAAAGTCCCCCATTTTCACGCATGAAACACATCGAATTGTGTCAATGCAGCTAAGTATGATCGTAAAGCGTGTGAATGCCACGCCGCTTCTTGAACTGATCCAGCTAGTCATAATTTCCAAGGAATTATTACTCCTTCCATCAATGAGCTCATAAAAAGCCATCACTTTTAGACAAAGTAGAGGACCTTAATTAGCACGCTTTTGGCTCTTATTTGTTCATGCCAGAAAAACAATACCTCTTCTAATTGAGGATGTGGACATTTTCTTGTTCTTTTTCGAGATTTCATTGCTCTGCTTGACGCTTGAATGGAGCAAAATGTTTAAATTTCTAATCCATTAGTTTTGTCAATCAGTAATTGCATTCATACCAATGAGCAAATCTGTAGCAACTTTCACAGGTGGCTCACAAGCATCAATTTCCTGCTAAGTGAGAAGCTTTTGTTACAACGAGATCACATTCGCGCCCGTAGTCAGCGTTTTTTTAAAAATTTTTTACTGGCACTCGAATGATTCTGTTTTGATTTTTGGCTAGTTTTATGTCTGGGCATTTTAAGCATGTAGCGCGATCACAAAACTTGAAATCAAAAACACGCAGATGAATGACAAGAAAACACTCAAGACTCATAAGACACAGCTTTTGACTTTTGAAACCAGGCTGTGGCAGCCATTGAATGAAAACATTCGATACACCTATCGCATCTGCCCTGTCCTGCCCGAGCCCATGCTGCAACACAACAGTGTATTAACTATTGAACACTTGGCTTCGTCTAATGTACCGACAACAGGCGGAAAGTGTTGGGCGCCGCACTCTCATTGTTTCTGTGCTGGATAGACCAATACTGTATGTACTGTACTTCCAAGAAGTTCCAATAGAAGGCAATGCCATGAAACCACGCAATACGAACAAGAAACATGCTAAATCTTCAACCAACACACGTTCAAATTGACAACACTCAGACTTTTGACACGCAAGAGTGCACCGAGTCTTTCATGCTGTCCGTTATTTGGAAGTTTTGATTGTTGTTGGGGGACATATTACGGTGTCTATGTCCGTTATTGAGAATGTCCGCTATTTGGAATAATTTTAGCATAAGGGCTAATGTTGTTTTGCAGGGGAATTTTAAAATGTGCGCTATTGAGAGATGTCCGCTATTGGGAGGTGTCTGTTGAGGGAAGTTTTACTGTATAACTAAAACTTTACAATTTTGTGAAGAAAATAATATTTCTGAACTGCATGAAGACCCTACACCCACTTTACAAAAGGAAATTAGAGCCACATCAATGATGCTAACTTTTTACTCAAACCTTATCACAAAAAGCAACTAATTAATATGAACCCAAAACCACAAAAATTACGTTCTCAGTTTAAAGTCCAAAAAATAAATCACGCAATCCGTCCAATTTCTAACAGTATTAACAGTGCTTATCATGACTTAGCAAAATTTCTGTATTGTATTGTATTGTTTGTATTGTATTGTATATTGATTGGTCCTGTAAAATCATACATTGTACAGCAGTACATAATGATATAGGACAAGGCATAGAATGTATATAGTAGATTCTAAAATACAATAAAATTATTTAAGCCATACATAAAAAGCACATAAATGGCACTTTAGAAAATACACACATTTCTAAATTTAAACACTCACTAAAGTACACATACACTTATACATTTAAACCCATAAATTTTTGCTTTTATAATTTGGATCACATTTGTTGTATCTAATTATATATAATTACATTTTTTATCTTATATACATACTTACACTTTTTCATTTCCCAAATTATTTTTCAGAAAAAAATTCATCCACACTATAATAGCACTTTTCAGACAGAAAGTTACTTAAGGCAGTTTTGAAATTATCCAAGCATGTTATTGCTTTAATGTTCTTCGGTAATTTATTATAAAGTTTTGTCCCTGCCTGCAGACCTTTTTGCTTTAGTGTCGTATGAGAAAACTGTACATGTATATCATGATGCTTCCTTGTGTTGTATGTGTGAATACTGTGATTTGTTGGTATGAGCTTGTTTTCAGAATCTAAAATTTTTTATAAGAACACTACTACTTCAAGTATGTAGAGCCTCGGTAGTGGAAGAATACGCAGTTTTTTTAAATAAATGTTTACATGATAAACGTGGTGCTGCACCTACCACGGCTCTTATTATTCTTTTCTGGGCAATGAAACAACTATTGCTAGGTGGTGAATTTCCCCAGCAGATTAAACCATACCTTAACTGTTCTATTTGAGCATAATACACAATTTTGAGCACTTACATTGATAAATTAAAGAATTCATACATTTTTCAAAGTAATTATTCTGTTGCAAATAGCAAAAGCCCCACTCAAAAAATCCAAAATTTACAATGCAACCAACACACTAAGCTACTGTCCTTCGACATTAAAAACTTATATACCAACGTCCCTGTAGCAGAAGCTCTCACTACCGTAGAAGGCAATTTGCGTCTTCAAATATGATATGTCTGAAGAATAAATCACTGTTTTCATGAACTTAATTAAAATTGTCACAAAAGATAATTATTTTGAATTTAACGGGCAAGTTTATCAACAACCTGATGGCCTTGCTATGGGCAACCCATTAGCCGGTATTCTAGCTGACGTCTTTATCAATTCACTGGAAGATAAATATTTCAAAAATATTTCTGCAACAGACTTAAGCATCCTTTCTTATTCCATATACGTGGACGATATTCTGATTATCTATAATGGCTCTATGGCAGGTATAGACCGTTTATTTGAAATCTTTAACAAGCTTCATGATAGAATTTCTTTAACCTGTGAAGTGCAAAATGAACACAGACAACTAAATTACCTGGATTTGACTTTATCTATAACTGATAAAAAAATTTCCTTTAATTTTTTTCCGTAAAGAAACATGTACTGATAATGCATATGAATCCACTCTAGTAGATAATATCTTTCATTCAAAAATCAACAAAAGAGTTACCACTCTTGGTTCTTCTTTCTCCAATCCAAAAGACAAGAAGTATTTTTCTGTCCCTTTTTTTGTTAAAATATTTATCATTTATTCATTCACATAATTTAATGTTGCCCACTGCTGCCACTTTGTACTAATGCCTATTGCATATAAACTCTAAGAAAGGGTGCCATATGCAGTGCAGCAACCACCTGTACACGCCTTTCCTCAGTTTGATGGTGTTCAGTTGGCTGTTGAGCAGCACTGTAAGCCTAACATAGGCGAGCTGCATTTATTTTATTTTTGACTTGCTAGCATGTTGCATAATTTTATAAGTTTGGACTTGAGCACACTGCTCGTAATTGTACATCTTATGTAAGTACATATATACACCCCTATGATTTTGCATAACACAACATATGTAAAACACTTTTTTCTAATGTAATGTATACTAATTTAACTCAATGGTTTAATTTTTTATTCTTCTGATGAATGCCCCCTTAGGTGGTGCTGAAATCTAGATCAAGATGTTTTATCAAATTTTGCAACTGGTTGGGCTGATGTTGTTGTTGTTGTTGTTGTTAGGTTGTGTAAGGGGGACAAAACTACAGTGGTCATCAGTCCCCCATTCCACCTCTAGGCGACAAAAGTAAAACCATACACGTGAAAGATATCACGCACAGAGTTTAAAATTGCGATGTGGGAGAGGAGTCCCACCGAGTCCATAAAACATAATCAAGAATAACAAGACAAAACGAAGAGACGGTCACACAAAGACAACTTACAACAAATAAACCGATGGCCGTGGTTGACCGACCATAAGACTAAAAAAAAAAGGAAAAGTCAACCACTCGGTAACACACAGAAATCTCCTGTTAGAGCGAATGATAAAAACCCTCTGCTCGTATAAAACGTAAAACTGTATCTGCCATTGCAGCATCGTCACCTAAAACATCTGATAAAACGGCAGGCAGGTTAAAATTCCGCCGCAAAGCAGCTAAACCGGGGCAGACCAACAATATGTGGACGATTGTCAGACGGGAGCTGCACCAACATTGGGCTGGGTCCTCACCCCGAAGGAGATGTCCATGGGTGAGCCATGTATGCCCAATGCGGAGGCGACACAAGACCACTGAGTCCCGTCGTGAACCGCGCATGGAGGAGCGCCATGCAACCGTCGTTTGCTTGACCACCCGGAGCTTGTTGGGCGTGCGCAGGCTACGCCACTCAGTATCCCAAAGCTGACGTACTCGCTGGCGCAACAACGAACGGAGATCAAAAGCCGGGAGGCCGATCTCTAGACAGGACAGACCGACTGCCTGCTTGGCAAGCCTGTCAACACGTTCATTGCCCGGGATACCAACATGACCCGGAGACCAGATGAACATCACTGATCGCCCAGACAGTTCAACGGAACGAAGCGTCTCCTGTATGGCCAACACCAGGGGAGACCGCGGGTAACACTGCTCCAGAGCTCGGACGCTGCTCAGGGAGTCGCTGCAAATGACAAAAGACTCGCCTGAGCAAGACCGGATATGCATGAGAGCTCTGTGAATGGCCACCAGCTCTGCAATGTAAACACTGCAGCCATTCGGCAGAGAGTGCTGTTCCACATGGTCACCATGAGTATATGCAAATCCCACACAGCCATCAACCATGGAACCATCTGTGTAGATCAGGTCATATCCACGGAATTCCGCTACAATAGCCGAGAACTGACGGCGGAGCGCCTCTAGTGGAACTGAGTCTTTGGGCCCCTGGGCCAAGTCCAGCCAAGTAGACGGCCTTGGCAAACACCACGGAGGTGTACGGGCACGGACCCGATAGGAAGATGGAAGGGGAGAAGACTCAAGCTCCTGCAGGAGGGACTGAACCCGATAGGCAATCGTATGACCTGATCTGGGGCGTCGCTGATGGGGACGGACTACCACATCAGGAAAGAGGAGACGATGGTTCGGGTGGCCTGGGGAGCAATACACATGGGCTGCGTAAGCCGCAAGTAGGTGTTGGCGGCAGATCCCCAAGGGTGGAACCCCAGCCTCCACTAGTAAGCTGTTCACTGGGCTGGTGCGGAAGGCACCCATCGCGATGCGAACCCCACAGTTGTGAATGGGGTCCAGGAGATGCAGTGCCGAAGGTGCCGCAGACCCATAGGCAATGCACCCAAAATCAAGACGGGACTGCACCAGCGCCGTGTAAAGCCACAACAGTGTCGAGCGATCAGCACCCCAGGTCGAATGACCCAGGTGGTGGAGAAGGTTGAGATGGCGCCAGCACTTCTGTTTCAGCTGACGAATGTGGGGGAGCCATGTCAGCCGGACGTCAAAGACCAGTCCTAAAAAACGGTGAGTTTCCACTACCGTAAGTGGTTCGTCATTCAGATAAAGTTCAGGGTGTGGGTGGACGGTCCGACGCCGGCAGAAGTGCATCACTCTGGTCTTGGAGGCAGAAAACTGAAAGCCATGGGTAAGCGCCCAGTTCTGCGCCTTCCGAATAGCACCTTGCAACCTGCGCTCGGCAACTTGGGTGCTGGAGGAACTAAAAGAGAGACAAAAATCGTCAGCATAAAGAGAGGGGGACACCGACGATCCAACCGCTGCGGCTAAACCGTTGATGGCGATTAAAAATAATGGGACGCTTATAACGGAACCCTGAGGAACCCCATTTTCCTGGACATGAGAGGAGCTCAGAGAAGCACCAATTTGAAAACGAAAGGTACAGACGGCTAAAAAATTCTGAATAAAAATCGGTAGGGAGCCCCGGAGGCCCCAGTCATATAAAGTGTTGAGGATGTGTCGTCGCCAGGTTGTATCATATGCTTTGTGCATATCGAAGAAGACGGCAACGAGGTGTTGGCGCCGGGAAAAGGCTGTGCGAATTGCAGACTCGAGGTACACCAGATTATCGGTGGTAGATCGACCCTGGCGAAAACCGCCCTGGCACTGAGCCAATAATCCCCGAGTCTCAAGAATCCAACACAACCGCCGACTGACCATCTGCTCCAACAGTTTGCATGGCACGTTAGTCATGTTAATGGGCCGATAGCTATCCAAGGAAAGAGGATGTTTGTCGGGCTTAAGTACTGGGATGATGATACTCTCCCGCCACTGTGACGGGAAAACACCATCACACCAAATGCGGTTATAGACCGCAAGTAGATTACACCGACTATCTGCTGAGAGATGTTGCAGCATGTTGCTATGGATGCTATCAGGCCCAGGCGCCGTGTTAGGACGTTGTTGAAGAGCACTGAGGAGCTCCCACTCTGTAAAAGGAGTGTTGTAAGATTCAGAGCGGCTGGTACGAAAGGAGAGAGACTGGCGTTCTACCCTCTCCTTTACTGCACGGAAGGCCGGTGGATAATTTGCAGAGGCAAAGGCATGAGCATAATGCTCGGCAAACATCTCTGCAAGAGTGGCCAGGTCCGTACATAGGACTCCATTTGTGGAGATCCCAGGGATTCCCGATGTAGTCTGTATTCCCTGTAGCCGCCTGATCTTACTCCAGACCTGCGAGGCTGAGGTACCTGTCCCAATAGTGGAAACGTACCTCTCCCAGCACTCCCGTTTCCGTCTTCTTATAAGCTGGCGAGCAAGAGCGCGAAGCCGTTTAAAATTGATTAGGTGCTCCTGAGAGGGGTGCCGTTTGTATCGCTGTAAGGCCCGCCTGCGGTCTTTAAAGGCCTCAGCGATCTCCGGCGACCACCACGGCACTGTCTTACGCCGTGGGCACCCTGATGTACGCGGAATGGTCGCGTTTGCAGCAGAAATAATGGAATGTGTGGCGCTCTCGACCACCACATCGATTTCCTCGAGTGGGGGAGGGCCAACGATGGCAGCAGAAGCATAGTCTTCCCAGTTAGCCCTGTGCTGAACCCACCTAGGTGGGCGCACTGCGTACTCGCGTTGTGGGAGTGACAAAAAGACAGGGAAATGGTCACTGCCACACAAGTCGTCATGGGCTCTCCAGTGAACAGATGGTGGAAGGCCGTGGCTGCAGATCGACAGATCAATGGCCGAAAATGTGCCATGTGCCACACTAAAGTGTGTGGGGGCACCTGTATTTAAGAGGCAGAGGTCGAGTTGAGTTAGGAAATCCTCGACAACCCTGCCGTGACCTGAGATCGTAGAACCACCCCACAAGGGACTGTGGGCATTGAAGTCGCCCAACAGTAAGAAAGGTGGGGGTAGTTGAGCAACGAGTGCAGCCAAGACGTTCACAGATATGTCACCATCTCGCGGCAAGTTGATACTGCAGATGGTCAACTCCTGTGTGGTCCTCACCCTGACAGCCACTGCTTCTAATGGTGTTCGAAGGGGCACGGGTTCACTATACACAGAGGTGAGGACATAAACACACACTCCACCTGAGACCCGGTTATATGAGCTACGGTTGCAGTAAAATCCCCTGTAGCCACGAAGGGCAGGGGTCCGCATTGCTGGAAACCAAGTTTCCTGAAGAGCAATGCAGAGAGCAGGTGTCGTGCTCAGAAGCTGCCGTAGCTCAGCCAGGTGGGGAAAGAAACCGCTGCAGTTCCACTGGAGAATGACATTGTTCGAGTGCTGGGAAGACATGAATGAGATAAATGAGCGGATCATACCTCAGCATCACTTGCATCCACCGATGGAGGTTTATCAGTTTCAGTCACCGGTTTGTCATGGGCGTCCCCGAGAGCGAGGTCCTCGGGTGACGCAAGAATCTCCACCTCATCCTCAGAAGTAGAGGCGGAGGCAGAGAGGAGTGGTGGCACTGAAGCCACCGTGGATTCTTGTGATTGGCCTTTCTTTGGCCTTTGTTTTCCCCTCCGTTCCCTCGGGGGCTTCGCCGGTGGGAGGTGCTCCTCGGACTCAGCCACAGGGACTGAGGAGGAGCGCGAAGCCCTACGACCAGCAGTCTGCGATCGCGCTCGCTGCTGGTTAGTGTCGCTACCGACACTGGCGGAAGGGAGCGTCCCAAGGGACCCCTTCCGTGTGAGGGAAGCCGGAGAAGGTTGTTCTTTCTCCGGCGGAGAGGTGGTAGCTGATCCCGAGGCTTTCGCCTTGGGAGCTTTGGAAGGATGGCCCCCAACCTCCGTGCGGGCAGGCTTAGGATGGCGGCCCTGGGGGCCCACAGGAACAGAGGAAGTAGAAACTACTGTCGCCGCCAAGGAGAGTGGCGACGACGTCACTGCAGCGAACGTTTTTGTCATTGTTACCGGGTGCAAACGATCAAACTTTTTCTTGGCCTCATTATAGGATATACGGTCCAGGGTTTTATACTCCATAATTTTCCGCTCCCGTTGAAGTGCGGGACATTGCGACGAGCAGGGAGGATGGTTCTGACCACAGTTGACGCAGATGGGAGGCGGAGTACATGAGGCGCCCGGATGTGCTGGACGCCCGCAGTCCCTACATGTAGCACTGGACATACAACGGGAAGACATGTGGCTGAACTTCCAGCATTGGAAGCACCGCACAGGGGGAGGAATATAAGGCCGCACATCAACACGGTAAACCATCACCTTGACCTTTTCGGGCAATGTATCACCCTCAAAGGCCAAGATGAAGGCACCAGTTGCGACCCTATTATCATTTGGTTGGTGGTTGGTGGTTTTTTTTTTTTTTTTTTTTTTTTTAAGGGGGACAAAACTGCAATGGTCATCAGTCCCCCATTCCATCTCTAGGCGTCAAAAGTAAATCCAAACACGTAAAAGATAATACGCCTAGAGTTTAAAATAGCGAAGTGGGAGAGAAGTCCCACTAGTCCATAAAACATCATCAAGAATAACAAGACTAACGAAAAGATGGTTACACAAAGACAACTTACAAAAAGAAACCGATAGCCGTGGTTGACCGACCATAAGAATAAAAAAGGAAAAGTCAACCGCTCGGTTTCACAAAGAAATCTCCAGTTAGAGAGAACGATAAAATCCCCCTGCTCGAATAAAACGTAAAACGGTATCTGCCATTGTGGCATCGTCACCTAAAACTTCCGATAAAACAGCAGGGAGGTTAAAATGTCTCCACAAGGCGGCTAAAAGGGGGCAGTCCAACAATATGTGGACAACTGTCAAATTGGAGCCACACCGACATTGGGCTGGGTCCTCACCCCGAAGGAGATGTCCATGGGTGAGCCACGTATGCCCAATGCGGAGGCGACATAAAACCACTGAGTCCCGTCGTGAACCGCGCATGGAGGAGCGCCATGCAACCGTCGTTTCCTTGACCACCCGGAGCTTGTTGGGCGTGTGCAGGCTACGCCACTCAGTATCCCAAAGCTGACGTACTCGCTGGCTCAATAATGAATGGAGATCAGAAGCCGGGAGACCGATCTCTAGACAGGACATACCTACAGCCTGCTTGGCAAACCTGTCAACACGTTCATTGCCCGGGATACCAACATGACCCGGAGACCAGATGAACACCACCGATCGCCCGGACCGTGTAATGGCATAAAGTGTCTCCTGAATGGCCAACACTAGGGTAGACCGCGGGTAACACTGCTCCAGAGCTCGGAGGCTGCTCAGGGAGTCACTGCAAACAACAAAAGACTCGCCTGAGCAAGACCAGATATGCACGAGAGCTCTGTGAATGGCCACCAGCTCTGCAGTGTAAACACTGCAGCCATTCGGCAGAGAGTGCTGTTCCACATGGTCACCTTGTGTATAGGCAAATCCGACACGGTCATCCACCATTGAGCCATCGGTGTAGATCAGGTCATAACCACGGAACTCCGCTATGACAGCCGAGAACTGACGGCGGAGCACCTCCAGTGGTACTGAGTCTTTGGGCCCATGGGCCAAGTCCAGCCGAATAGACGGCCTTGTCAAACAGCATGGAAGTGTATGCACCTGGACCCGATATGGACACGGAAGGGGCAAAGACTCAAGTTCCAGGAGGAGGGACCGAACTCTATAGGCTATCGTATGACCTGACCTGGGGCGTCGCTGATGGTGAGGGACGACCACATTAGAAAAGAGAAAACAACGGTTTGGGTGGCCTGGGGAGCAATACACGTTTGCTGCATAAGCTGCGAGCAAGTGTTGGCGGCGGATCCCCAAAGGTGGGATCCCAGCCTCCACTAGTAAACTGTTCACCGGGCTGGTGCGGAAAGCGCCCGTCACAATGCGGACCCCACAGTTGTGAATGGGGTCCAGGAGATGCAGTGCTGAAGGTGCCGCAGACCCATAGGCAATGCACCCAAAATCGAGATGGGACTGCACCAGCGCCGTGTAAAGCCGCAACAGTGTCGAGCGATCAGCACCCCAGGTCGTATGACCCAGGTGGCGGAGAAGGTTGAGATGGCACCAGCACTTCCTTTTCAGCTGACGAATGTGGGGGAGCCATGTCAGCCGGGCGTCAAAGACCAGTCCTAAAAAATGGTGAGTTTCCACTACCGTAAGTGGTTCGTCATTCAGATAAAGTTCAGCGTGCGGGTGGACGGTCCGACGCCGGCAGAAGTGCATCACTCTGGTCTTGGAGGCAGAAAACTGAAAGCCATGGGTAAGTGCCCAGTTCTGCGCCTTCCGAATAGCACCTTGCAACTTGCACTCGGCAACTTGGGTGCTGGAGGAACTAAAAGAGAGACAAAAGTCGTCAGCATAAAGAGAGGGGGACACCGATGATCCAACCGCTGCAGCTAAACCGTTGATGGCGATTAAAAATAATGGGACGCTTAAAACGGAACCCTGAGGAACCCCATTTTCCTGGACATGAGAGGAGCTCAGAGAAGCACCAATTTGAACACGAAAGGTACGGACGGCTAAAAAATTCTGAACAAAAATCGGTAGGGAGCCCCGGAGGCCCCAGTCATATAAAGTGTTGAGGATGTGGCGTCGCCAGGTTGTATCATATGCTTTGTGCATATCGAAGAAGACAGCAACGAGGTGTTGGCGCCGGGAAAAGGCTGTGCGGATTGCAGACTCAAGGTACACCAGATTATCGGTGGTAGATCGACCCTGGCGAAAACCGCCCTGGCATGGAGCCAATAATCCCCGAGTCTCAAGAATCCAACACAACCGCCGACTGACCATCCGCTCCAACAGTTTGCAGGGAACGTTAGTCAGGTTAATGGGCCGATAGCTATCCAAGTTCAGAGGATGTTTGTCGGGTTTAAGTACGGGGATGATGATACTCTCCCGCCACTGTGACGGGAAAACACCATCACACCAAATGCGGTTACAGACCGCAAGTAGGGCCCTCCGACTATCTGCTGAGAGATGTTTCAGCATCTGGCTATGGATGCTATCAGGCCCTGGCGCCGTGTCTGGACATTGTCGAAGAGCACTGAGGAGCTCCCACTCAGTGAAAGGACTGTTGTAGGATTCAGAGCGGTGGGTACGAAAGGAGAGGTGCTGGCGTTCTACCCGCTCCTTCAATGTACGGAAGGCCGGTGGATAGTTTGCAGAGGCAAAGGCGCGAGCATAATGCTCGGCAAACATCTCTGCAAGAGTGGCCGGGTCCGTACATAGGACTCCATTTGTGGAGATCCCAGGGATTCCCGATGTAGTCTGTATTCCCTGTAGCCGCCTGATCTTACTCCAGACCTGCGAGGCTGAGGTATCTGTCCCAATAGTGGAAACGTACTTCTCCCAGCACTCACGTTTCCGTCTTCTTATAAGCTGGCGAGCATGAGCGCGAAGCCGTTTAAAATTGATTAGGTGCTCCTGAGAGGGGTGCCGTTTGTATCGCTGTAAGGCCCGCCTGCGGTCTTTAATAGCCTCAGCGATCTCCGGCGACCACCACGGCACTGTCTTACGCCGTGGGCACCCTGTGGAGCATGGAATTGCAGCTTTTGCAGCAGAAACAATGGTGTGAGTGACGCCCTCGACCACCACATCGATGGAATCGAGTGGGGGAGGTTGAACAATAGCAGTGGACGTATAATCTTCCCAGTTAGCCCTGCCTAAAGCCCACCTAGGGGGGCGTTCTGGGGACTGACGTTGTGGGAGTGCCAGAAAAAGCGGAAAATGGTCACTGCCACACAGGTCGTCATGGGCTCTCCAGTGGACAGATGGTGGAAGGCTGTGGCTGCAGATCGATAAATCAATGGCCGAGAACGTGCCATGCGTCACACTAAAGTGTGTGGGGGCACCAGTATTTAAGAGGCAGAGGTCGAGTTGAGAAAGTAAAGACTCGACTAGTCTGCCCCGCCCAGAAAGTGTCGTACCACCCCACAATGGGTTATGGGCGTTGAAGTCGCCCAATAAGAAGAAAGGCAAGGGTAGTTCCGATATTAGTGCAGCCAAAACAGTCAAAGAAATATCACCATCTGGAGGGAGATAAAGGCTGCAGATGGTAAACTCTTGTGTTGTCCTTACCCTGACAGCCACAGCTTCTAGTGTTGTACGAAGGGGCACAGGTTCACTATGAACAGAAGTAAGGACATACACACACACACCACCTGAGACCCGGTTATATGAGCTACGGTTACGGTAATATCCCCTGTAGCCACGAAGGGCTGGGGTCCGCATTGCTGGAAACCACGTTTCCTGTAAAGCAATGCAGAAGGCAGGTGTTATGCTTAAAAGGTGTCGTAGCTCAGCCAGGTGGGGGAAGAAACCGCCACAGTTCCACTGGAGGATGATGCTGTCTGATAACTGGGAAGACATGAAGATTACAAATCAGCGTCACTTAAATAGCTGACTGCCGTTGTTCAGGCTCAGCATCCATTATTTCTGGTATGTCCCCGACGGCGAGGTCGTCTGGGGACGCTAGAATCTCCACCTCGTCCCCAGAGGTCGAGGTGGAGTGGTGAGGTGGCTCGGGAGCCACCGTAGTATCCTTCACGTCGTCGTTAACATTTTTCCTCCGATCCTTCTTGCCCCTCGGGGGCTTCGCCGGCAGGGCTGGCTTCTCAGACTCAGCCTCAGGGACTGAGGAGGAGCATGAGGCCCCGGGTACAGCAGCCTTCGGTTTTGCCTGCTGCTGGCGTGTGTCGGAAGCGACACGGGAGGAACCCTCGGAAGGGAGTGTCCTAAGGGACCCCTTCCGAACGAGGGGTGCCGGAGAAGGTTGTTGTTTCTCCGGCAGAAGGGTGGAGGCTGCTCCTGAGGCAGTTACCTGGGGAGCAGAAGAAGGAAGGGGGCCCCCAACTACCTTGGGGGCAGATGTAGGTTTGCGGCCCTGGGGGCCCACAGGAAAAGAATGAGCAGACAAGATGGGTGTCGCCACAGATGATGAAGATGATGATGCAATTGCCGCAAAAGACGTTGTCATGGCCACTGGGTGTAAGCGCTCAAATTTCTTTTTCACCTCAGTATAGGTCAACCGGTCCAAGGTCTTATATTCGATGATTTTCCTTTCTTTCCGGAGCATAGGGCATTGTGATGAGCAGGGAGGATGCTCCTGGCCACAGTTCACGCAGATGGGCGGCGGAGTACATGGGGCGTCTGGGTGGGCTGGACGTCCACAATCCTGGCAAGTGGCGCTGGAAGGGCAACGGGACGACATATGCCCAAACTTCCAGCACTGGAAGCATCTCATAGGAGGAGGGATGTAGGGTTTTACATTAACCCGGTAGCACATCACCTTAACCTTCTCTGGCAGTGTATCGCCTTCAAAGGCCACGATGAAGGCACCGGTGGCAACCCTATTATCTTTCGACCCACGATGGATGCGCCGGACGAAGTGAACACCTCGCCGCTCGAGGTTGGCGCGCAGCTCCTCATCAGATTGTAAGAGGAGATCCCGGTGAAAAATAATACCCTGGACCAGATTGAGGGACCTATGTGGCGCAATGTTGACCGCGATATCTCCCAGCTTATCGCAGGCAAGCAATGCCCGCGACTGGGCAGGGGATGCGGTGTGAATCAACACAGAGCCATTGCGCATCTTGGAGAGGGACTTCACATCTCCAAACTTCTCTTCCAGATGGTCTACGAAGAACTGAGGCTTTATGGTCATAAATGATTCCCCATCAACCCTTGTACAGACTAAATATCGAGGCGAATATGGCTCATTGATGGTAGCAGCCCTGCGTTCCTCCCAGGGCGTGGCCAAGGAAGGGAACGACTTGGGGTTATAGGAAGAGGCATAAAACTTACCACGCTTTGAGACGGTGGTTATACGTCCACCAACGTTTTCTTTTGCTCGTTTCATGTTGTTCCCACGAGCAGCTAGGGATCTAAAGGTCCACCCAGGCAGAGCCCCGCTTGCCTGGGTAAGCCTTATACAACTGAGGTGCGGCAGGTTCCCCAGAGGTTGCTCGCTAACGACTGTTCAACCTCAACAGCCATGCATCTCCTCGGCACGTAGCACACCTTGAGATTGAGGTTTTTTTTATAGAGGTTTGTACCATCCTCGCGACCCGGGCGATGAAGCCAAGATCCCCGGGCTCTGAGACGTACAACGTTCCACCGTCGCGCCGAACGATGGTCGTTGAGGCACGCACAGAGCTTACGGTATAGCGGACTGTTGGCGCGACACAGCCCACAGCTCAGGACCCCGGGTTCGCCAAGCCCGTACTCAGCAAATTAATGCTGAGCCCCTGAGGGGTATTATCCTTTGGGCCCCTATGGATGCGCTGGACAAAATGAACGCCTCGTCGTTCAAGGTTCGTCCGTAGCTCGTCGTCTGTCTGGAGCAACAAATCCCGGTGGAAAATTACTCCCTGAACCATATTCAGCGACTTGTGGGGAGTGATGGTCACCGCAACATCACCCAGCTTGTCACAAGCGAGTAGCGCCCGTGACTGGGCCGGGGATGCTGTGTGAATGAGTACAGAACCGTTGCGCATTTTAGAAATTGAGTCCACTTCCCCAAACCTGTCCTCCAGGTGGTCAACAAAGAACTGAGGCTTCACTGCCGTAAAAGATTCCCCATCAGTCCTTGTACACACTAAATATCGAGGTGAATATTGCTCATTTCCGGTAGCAGCCCTGCGTTCCTCCCAGGGCGTGGCCAAGGAAGGAAACGACTTGGGGTCATAAGAAGAGGCATGAAACTTCCCACGCTTAGAGACGGTGGTTGTACGTCCACCAACGTGTTCTTTTGCTCGTTTCATTTCGTTCCCACGAGCAGCTAGGGATCTAAAGGTCCACCCAGACAGAGCCTCGCTTGCCTGGGTAAGCCTTATACAACTGAGGTGCGGCAGGTTCCTCAGAGATTGCTCGCTAGCGGCTGTTCAACCTCAACAGCCATGCATCTCCTCGGCACGTAGCACACCTTGAGATTGAGTTTTTTTTTATAGAGGTTTGTACCATCCTCGCGACCCGGGCGATTAAGCCAAGATCCCCGGGCTCTGAGACGTACAACGTTCCACCGTCGTGCCGAACGATGGTCGTTGAAGCACGCACAGAGCTTACGGTGTAGCGGGCTGTTGGTGCAACACAGCCCACAGCTCAGGACCCCGGGTTCGCCAAGCCCGTACTCAGCAAATTAATGCCGAGCCCCTGAGGGGGGGGGGGGGGGTTGGGCTGAACTTTGTCAAATATACATCAGCTTGCTTACACAGTACTATTTCTTCCAGATGGCTCTGCTGCACAGCACACAGGCATATTCCTACACCAGGCTGCCATTACTAAAGACCATGCTGGCACACTCCAGGCATCACTGTTCTGATTGTGAATGCTATAGCCACAGGATAACTCTAGCCTTCTGATGACAAATGGCAGAAGGGAGACTACACAAGTGGGGGACTTAGTTTCTGTGTGGTTAGATCCAGACTTGTTGTTCAGTCAAGTTGTGATGGTAAACCTGTGTGGAATTTGTCAAAATACAGTACTTACAGAAGTGTTGAACTGTAAAATAAATGTTGAGTGAAGATTGATGACTGTTCCCTTCAATTCGTATACTGGTGTAGAACTTCCTGGGGTTAAAATGCAATTACAGTGCCAACATATTCTTATGACAAAACAGTTGATGGGAAGTAAAAATGAACAACCATGAGTCAGGTGCAGACAGTTAGCAAAAATGATGTTTCACTTCTTCCCTTTCTTAAATGCAGATTGCTATTATTTTGGTTTTATTAAGATGACATATGGTGTAACTTATGATGTCATTTATCATGTATTCCATTTACTAAAATACTTCACTATTTTGTACAAATATGTCACAATTTTCGAAGATGTTGTTAGGCTTGAACCCAATAGAACAGCTTTATTTTCTTGTCAAAAATATTTCACTATTTTCTTTGAATGTGTCATGATTATTGAGTTTGTTGTCAGGAACAATGGGCTGCAATTTCCATCTGCTGAATTCAAATCAAGTCTGACAAAGAAAACATGTATTAAACACTTCATTACTGCTACTTTTTTCATTCAGCTTTAAACTCTGAACTGTACAGTAACCAAGAACCTTATAATTTTCATAGCCACATACAAGTCAGTACCAGTGAATAGATGTAGCCGATTTAAAATCCTACATAGATCTTTGAAAGTCATCTGCATCTAACACCTCATGCAGTATCACAAGGGCAGTATCTGTACAATTCTGAGGCTGAAGTGTGCAAACACAATAACAGGTAATTGGGGACAGCATATGGTCTCTATGATGGCTCACAGTGCACACCATATAATAACATGAATTAATTGAGGCCAAAGCATTCAGAAGATATCTTACCACATTCCCTGTAGCCATAACAAAGGCATTTCATAAAATACAGACCATCATTATCACCATATCCATGCCTGAGATGGGCACTTCTTCCCTTGAATCTGTGTACCATGAACACAGCCCATGCCATGGTCACAGCCAAACCTGATAACTTAGGAACAAAGATATGGACATCACTGAAAATGGAGCCAGCCCTTCCATGTCATCATCTACTGGCACCATCCATCCAATTGCTGCAATGACAGCTTCAAATCAGTGGTCAACAGCACCACAATTGGGGGCAATGCCATCGATGGGAGTGCCACAGAACCCTCGAACAGGAACTTCCACAGCTCGCCCCCCTCACTGCAGGTCAAAGTTCCATGCAAGATATTATTGTCCTTATAGGGTTGTTAAATGGCAGAAGGATGCCAATAAATGATGAGAAGATTGTACAAATAAATTCAACATTTTAGATGGCACCACTTATGGTTAACTCCCACAACCTCTGTCTCTAAAGACCATTTTGTCAACAGGGCATTAAAACCTAATCTTCCATTTCCTTTTTGCAGCAACTACCTCTGGAAGGTACAGTGGACAACAACTGGAAAATCAATAATAAGGCAGCAAGAACTGCCTAACTGCAGTGCTGCAATCTTTATTTAGTCTGACTTCCATTGTGTATTCTGCTTATGAGGGCACAATTTCAGTTTAGGTTACTCTATGACTAGTTGTGAAGCTCTTGTGTTTCATCTTTTGATATGGATGTGAACATTTCAGATGTATTGGTAGGTATACACTCCTCCAGAGCCTGGCATTGTACCTATACTAATCAGTTATCAAAATACTGTGTGCAATAACATAATCAACAACTTGGCTAAAAACTTGACAAGACACCAGCAGTCAAATATGTTGAGAAAAGAATCATAAATACACTCCTAAATGCTTTAGAAGATACTAGTGTGACAATATAGCTGACACACTTAAGCATTGTTAATTGAAACAGTTCAACACACACACATACAAAATGGCTTCACCTTTTTACTGTATTCTACTTCATAGTAACAATTAACTAAATTCATGTGTCCTCAGACTCTTTCATGAAGGCATGCAAACTTGAGCTTTCAGAATCTGTCTCTACCAGCATCATCACCATTATCAGGAGTTAAAATCTCAGACCTCCTGGGGTGACACAATGTTCTGCTTATATAGAAGCAATAGCATGGTCTGGAACCAGAGATGGTTGAAGAAACACATTTGCAGAAGGCTCATAGCAGCTCAGTCCTGACATGGGACCAAGTGGCACAAGAACCTGGTACCACATTTGCCCCCATCTCTCCATTTTTGCTTTTGTTCGAATGTCCATAGAAACCTGACCTGAACACCCTTATTAAGTTTTTGTCGTCACTGGTATATGTCAAAATTATTGCTGCTTATTCTAAATTCGGCTGCTTCTTTTATGATGAAATCTGTATAGAATGAAGACTGAGCCAGAACTCTGTGGTTTTTTTCCCCCAAATTGTATTTTATACCCTGTTTCTGAGTAATGTTCAGACATGGCTGTCTTCTGAAGTTTCCTTTGTTTGCGTAGTGTTTTGTGCACATTGCTCGGCAATTGTGTGAAATGGTTTTTCCTATGTAAATACTACCACATACACACCAGAAACTATTATTCATGGTGGGGCAACAGGTTCCAATGGACTTTTCTGTATTTTACTCTGCCTAAAGCAGTCACAGAACTGGGCTCAGTTGGACGTGTGCTGGAAGCCACTGGTCAGAACTGCTCACCCACACCTTGTTCATGTGCCTGCCTGCCCATGGTAAATTCAGTTCATGAGTGTATGCACTGCTTACCCTCGCACACATGGATAGTTTCGACCTCCCAACCAATCAGGCAGTGAGGAGTAGACACGTGAGGGCCGAGGCCTGTAGAGAGGGCAAGCAAGGGATGCATGACAGAGTTGATTGCTCTCTTTGTGGCCGGTCTCTGATTGAAGCAGACATTCCTGCCTCCTCTGCCGATAGTAATTATTTCTGCAACCTTTTGGTCCCAATTATTGTATTACCGTTCATAACCCCGATTTTGCATGACCTCAATTTAGTGTAAACCCCCGTTTAACGGAAGAATTTTCAAGTCACGAAAATTATTCCATAAGTGCAATGCAATTTTATATTCAATTTAACGTAATTCGAATTATGGCAAAACCTGAATTTAGGGTAGAGAAATGCTGAAATTCTCAAGTATTTATTTCTATTTGTTATGGTTATGCGACAATAAAAACCTATGAAAAGACATCATAAGCTTGTGAAGAACGATTTAAGGCCTATAATTGAGGTTTTCCTCCTCCATTATAAATAGCAGTTTCATAATGACATATACTGTACACATATCCTGTGGGTGGAAAACGTGTCTATGTGCTCATAAACAAAAAGGCGATGTCTGTAACACACATAGTACAAAATCGTTGAAATGCTATGTGTCTAGCATGTGTCAAGTTTAGCTCAACAGTATGATCATACTGTACTTACATGATATGTTGGCAGTGCTCATTGGCTGTCACTTGTTTGTTAATGTGCATGAAGTGAGACACCCGTGTTCCGACGAAAAATATTATGACATTCAATTTTTACCATACCATAATTTCCATTGCATATTATCTATGTTTTAAATGATTAGCCTCTTCCAATTAAGGCATGGGGCTCAGTAGGTGATGCGTGAATGTAAATGGTTCAATTTGTATGGTGAAAAGTAAAGAAGCATACTTTACAAAAATTACAAATCATCATTGTTTGAAATGATTAGTGTCTTTAAATTAAGTAATGTGGTTCATTAGTTGGATTGGTGATCATAAATGGATCACATGGTACTGTAAAAAGTAATGACACATTCATAATAAAACAAATGCCCACGCACAAACACCATTCAATGTCATCACTGTGGAGTATATATTCAGTCAACTTCATCTATTTAATGGCATATCCTGCAATAATTACTCGCAACAGTACCTCATGAACACAACACACCAGACTGTAGCTTTTTATCTGGCGCATTGCAATACTCTTCTTATTGCTGATAAAGATGTTTTCTCCCATCACCAGATCTCCGATACTCTGGACAAATCCCGGTAGTTCCACGACACGTGTTTAACTGTGTGTTTAACCACCTAGCAACAGAACAGAGACTATGATTTAATCAGACAGTTTATTCGCTGCCGATTAACAGAACCCATTCTATAATTAAACTTTCATGAAAATGTATTAGTGCGGCATATATTTGAGATTTATTTTTTTATTATAAAAAGTGTTGAAAGTTTAGGTGCACCTTATATTCGTATAATACATATTCTACATCTACATCTATATGGGATACTCTGCAAATCACATTTAAGTGCCTGGTAGTGGATTCATTGAACCACAATTATACTATTTCTCTCCCATTCCATTCTCGAATAGCGTGTGGGAAGAAATAACACCCGAATCTCTCTGTTTGAGCTCTGATTACTCGTATTTTATTCTGATGATCATTTCTACCTATGTAAGTGGGAGTCAACAATATATTTTCGCATGCGGAATGTTGGTGATTGGAGTTTTGCAAGTAGCCCACACTGCAGCGATAAGCACTGTTGTTGTAATGATTCCCATTCCAGATCCTGTATCATTTCTGTAATGCTGTCTCTCCTGTATCGTGACAATACGAAACAAGCTGCCCTTCTTTGGACTCTTTCGATATCCTCCATTAAACCCACCTGATAAGGATCCCACACTGGGCTCAATACTCCAAAAATGGTTGGACAAGCGTAGTATATGCACTTTCTTTTGTAGTTCTGTTGCATGTTTTAATGGCTCAGCCAATAAAGCGCAGTCTCTGGTTCATCTTTCCCATGATCACACATCAATACAGGTAAACAGTTCTGAAAAAGGTTTGCTTTCTATCAAAACCTCAATTTAAAAGTAACCTCCCATTTAAGGTTAAAAAATTCCGGTCCCTAGAAAAACGTTACTACTGTGGCTATTTTGGAATAATTAGGTTATGTATTTGTCACTATGGAAATGAACTGCTGACTATTTATTTTACTTAGCAACCACCTTGGATACACACAGTCAGAACCATTCCCTCAGTCATCCTCTGAAAGTGGTGTCTAAAGTGCATGATCTCCACTGTTTGAACCATAAAACCAGTTATCCTTATGAAGGCTGGCCATTTTTATTAATTAGCACAGAGATTCGATCATAGGCATTAGCCTATGTAACTTTGGTCACATTCTGCCCTTCCCAGCTGCTTTGGGTCACGTTCTGCAGTCATGGCTGCTACGGGACTGTCACACAACGGCCACCACCACCACCACTTAATATATCTGCTGCATCTTGAAACTGGGTGTTGTCAACATGCCACTGCCACATGCCATATGTGCTGACACTGCCATCTGTATACCAGGCATTGATATTGCACTGCCACTGCCAACATGTCACACCACCGCTACATTGTCTCCACACCACTCAATGTAAGTCGTGCTGTTAACTTCTTTTGCTACTATCGCTGCATCATGTCATGGAACATCATTGCGCATAGGACATAGGTTGCTGTAACCTTTTTCATTGTTCAAGTATTTTATGGACACTATTGTCCCATAAATTGTAACCATGCCAGACACACGTTCAAAACAAACAGATAAATCAGATGATTATTGAGGGATAATGTAGACCCTGTCACTGCTCTGAAAGAGCAGGTTTGTAAACCATTACTACAAAAACAAATAGTTGGAAGCACTGATGAAAGAATTTATGAAATCACGAGCTTCTAGTTCAGATGCTGCAAGCTCCATGTGAGACACTGCAGGCAGTACAAATTCTAATATGTCTTCACTAGTAAACAGTTTTCCCACTGTCCATTTCATTTCAAATTTCTTGGGAAAGCACAGTGAGAATTTACCACCACCACATTTTTTTTATTTTTATTTATTTATTTTTTACAGAGAGTCAGAGATATGGGACGCACTTGCTTGTGGCCAGATAGTTTCCTACTAAATGTAGCCAGGCTTAAACTGTCAGGGGTGCCCGTACATTTGTAGAATCTTTGATATTTTGGAGATGCTGAAACCTTTGCAACCTTGGCTCATGGTTTGCTGGAAAGATATTCGGATAAGCGCAGTTATTACAGAGATCAATTATCAACCTAGCTGCAAAGGGCAAATGATGCTTTTTAAGAATTTGCAGACGGGATACAAGACGTGTCTTGTACTTATACTTTAGAGGCTGATGCAACCTGCAATAAAATTTGAATTGAAGAGGTGGAGGTGAGAGCTATCAATGTATTCATAGTATTAATCCCGAAATTGGCAGTGAGGTCAAAGTTGCTTCTCCCACCTCCTCCATGAAGCTGTACAAATAGCATTGTTGCATGAAGATACTGGGCACTTACTTTTGGCTTCGCCACAAAAGAACGAACCACATGTATTTTTGAATGACACACATTGTGGAAAATTTTATCACACAGCTGGACGTGTCTAATTGTCACAAACGTCAAAGACAAGATAATAAGTCATGGGGTTTTCCACAAAGGTAAAAAGATAAAGCAGTCAACAATCTGAAGATTGGTTTGATTACCACTAGGCATGGTCCTGGTGGTATGCATTGCCTTCCTCCAACCTTTGAACTGACTTACCCAGCCAGTAGGGGGACCTACAGTTTAACGTGGGTTGTGAACCATGGTGCTTCTCAGTATTTTTCACATGAGCATTGCTGCCAGAGGTGAAAGAAGTGAAAAGGGACAGATAAAAATCCTAGGACCTGGCAGGGATTGAATCCACGACCTTTGGATTTGTAGTCTGGCACTCTACCACTGTGCACACTTTCCACAAAATACAAGTGCAAATACAAATAATACACAGTTGGGCGACAGCAAGGGCAAGGGGGGGGGGGGGGGGGGGAGGCCCACCTGCTGTCCGACCTTGCCCCAATAAAATTAATCCATTCCTTTCAGAATGAGGGTGTTAATTAGGTGGCAAATATAGTTTTAGAAGGGTGGCTCAGGGGAAGAACAGTTAAAATTTTAATTGATACAGGAGCTCAAATTAGGGTTATGTTTGTGTCTCATCATGATGAATGCAAGCTTAAACCACCCCATTTCAATATCAGTGTATTAGGAGAAGAGATAATTATTCCTGTAGGAACTTGTTTTGTCAATTTACAGCTAGATGAACAACAGTATGGGTTTGAAAAGGCAGTAATTAGGAAATGTAGATGAGATGATGTCATCCTTGGAAACGATTTCCTCCATCAGTACCAGGCTGTAATTGATTACAGAACCTGCACTGTCTGGCTCAATTAAACCAGTCATTGTTTCAGTGGTACTTGTGCCTCACAGTCATGAGGTACTTTTGGAAGATGTCAGCTTCCACAAGAACCAATTGAACTGTGGACTTGGGTGCTCAGAATGTACTCCTGTTACGATTAGTGTTGGAATAGGTTGCATTCTCTGGATAGTCTTCAAAGCTAGAATTCAGCCACAATCAGCATTTCTGGTGTATCAACGCAGCCCAAACAACGTTCTTGACCATCTACAAGTGTACATTAAAAGAAGTGTGATTGCAGCAGAAAGCAAAGGGAAGAAGTTTTGTATTCCAGTCTGTGTCAAAAATGTTGGTCAGAGAATATTAGAGATTCCACATGGAATGTTTCTACCAAGTGATCAGGAAGTGATTTGGGAAACATTTAACTATGAGAGCAATGTTGTAAAAGTGAGAGGGAAAAATAAAATACCAGTGAAGGATGCTTATGCAACATCTGTGTTGTGAATGCAGATGCATGAGAAGTTACCACATTTAACTGAGGCAGATCAAAAAATTTTTATAGCCTATTACAGAGGAATATGCATGGTTATTAGAGGAACAGCAGTATTTGTAAACAACTGGGGATGCTAGACCCATCTCCCAGAAACCAAACAGATTACCATATTGCCACGAGTCTTCGATGGAACGTGTAGTGCAGTGGTTAGCATCCCAGATCGCTGTGCTTGCGGTCCCCAGTTACAATTCCACCATGAGAAGAAAAAAATGTATTTGTTTGTATTTACTATTTCTAGAATGTTCTACATGTTTCTTATGTTTGATGAACTTGTAAGTTCCAGAAAATTCTTCCTATGTATAAATAGTGGAGCACTCCAAGCAGTGTACACTAGTGGTAGCAATAAACGTGTTTTAAGTGTAAAGCATTGTGCCCTATTAACGAACAGCCTTCCAATCCCAGACCACCTGCAGTTTGCAACGTGACACTTTCGGGTGGAGACACCGGGTATCCTGCAATACATCTGCATCATTGTGGTTCCAATTAGGCAGCATAAGACCCGTCACCTACATGGAAAAGTATCAGAATACAAAGGGTATATGTATTACCTCTCTCCAAAGGTCCGTGTCATCAGAAGACTCATGGATACAAAAACAGTTGTTAACCAGCTGCACATCAGACACCTATCGGTGTTATCTGGATACACTGGACAGGACCCAAACAAGTGGCTGAAATGATTTGACCAAGTCGCTAAGTATAATATGTGAGACTACATTATATGCTTGGCAAAGGTATATTTCTACCTGGAAGGGATGGCCCAGCAGTGGTTTGAAAACAATGAGGATAAGCTTGAGAGCTGGGAAAAATTCCAGACAGAACTTAAGAAGACGTTTGGTGACTACCAACAAGTCCATTTATCAGAAGAGCAATTGAAGAACAGGGCCCAACAACATGATGAGACAATGCAGACACATATACAAAGTGTTTTGGTCCTATGTCACATAATTAACCCAGATATGACTGAGGCTGATAAAATTTTACACTAGATCAAGGGCATTGCAGAAGACATGTATCAAGCTATTCTGTTAAAAGATGTTTCAACAACACAATAGTTTATCTAGTGGTGTCAGAAAAATGAAGAGATGCAACAGAGGAGAGTTGGATGACAGAAGTATGGGAGACTCCCAAATATAGTCCCTATGGCTATTGTGGAAGATGAACATGATTTTGCATCTCCCATATGACAGGCAGGACTGTTGGAACAAGCGAGCACCAGATTATGGCCACGGATATCAGTCCTGTACATCATAAGGGAGCTGATGCTGCTGAGGAAGAGGTATTTCAAACATCAGCGCCAGTCAGCCCTGCCAGTCACACTCGACATGAAAAATGGCCTCACCCTACTAATGACTTACACCACAGCACCAAATAGCAGCCTAGGAACCGAGCAACACATCCGAAACCAAATCCTCTGGTAACTATGATGCCTTGCAGGAGGACAGATAACTGGAGGACAGAAGACATGTCATATGATACTGTAGCGAGAGAAGACGTGTATTTGACAATTATTAAGCCACAAGATGCCAGCCATTGGAGCAGTCCTTTCAATGGCAGTCAACTGCAGATGAGTAATGTCGACCTATGGGGCAAAGCCTGATGCCATATCTGGGATGTGGTCGCTTTCCAACAAGCCACAGCAATTTGCCATCACCTTATAGAGATACCAGCCGCTCACCTAGCTGCCATGTTCAGGAAAACTAGGCGAGACAACCATCTAAGTAGGTGAGGCTACTGCAGATGAAAATCCTCCATGTACGACAGTTGCTAAGATGTTGGGAAATCTCACTGACGTCATCATCGACGGCCAACTGGTCCAGGCACTGTTCGATTCAGGAGCTTCCTTCTGTGTGTTATTGAATGATTACCAAAGCAAACCGAAGAAGATACAAGAGCAACAGTGCTGAAGGTTGCAAATGGAAAATACATCCAGCCAGCAGGAACATATGTCGCAAGCATAACCATCAACAACAGGATGCAGACATTTAACTTTGTCATTTTAACAGAATGTAGCCATAAAGCCATCCTTGGATGGGACTTCCTTCAGGCATCCAGGCTGTCATTGACTGTGGAATAGCTGAACTGCACATTGAGGAAGCCATTCCACTGAGTACATGTAACACAAACTCTCCTGGGAGGCTGTTAGCTGTAAAGAATGTTGAGATCCCGCTGTTAATAATGAGAAGAGTTCCAGTCAGCAGCCAAGATGACCAGCTGAACTGTGAAGTGCTTGTTGATCACAAAAAGCTAATCAGTATAACGAAGGAAATCTACACAGCAGCGAGTATCATAAGTCTTACAGGTAGTCAAGAAGAATTTTGGATAAACAATTTTCATGAGCAATCACAACTCATTCCTAAAGAAATGTGTATTGGGACACTGAACCAGTCCAGTATGGTGCACTCATGTCATCAGCAAAGTCCCATGCTCTTCTGTTACTGCCGACACTGCACTAGAGGGAACTACTATGGAATTGCATATAGGGTCTTGTCTGATCCAGGAACAATGTCAGCAAGTGTTAACCATACTGCACCATTTTTCAGGTGTATTCCAGGCCAGGCAGGAGAAGAGCGAGATGAAATGGCCTACAATAAAACACCGTATTAATACTGGGCATCATCCAAAAATCAGCCAGTGTTTGTACAGTGTGTCACCAGCTGAAATATGGACAATTCAGGAAGAAGTGGAGAAGATGTTGCATGTTGAATATTATTCAACCTTCAGAGAGGCCCTGGTCATTTCCGAGGGTTGTCATGAAAAAGAAGGATGGCACATGGTATTTCTGTGTTGGCTATCGGCAGCTGAAAAAAATCACAAAGAAAGATGTCTACCCATTGCCATACATTGATGACACCTTAGACTGCTTGAATGGAGCTATATATTCTCAACCATGGACATGCAGAGAGTTTACTGACAAATCGAGGTTAACAAAGCTGACAGGGAGAAGACTGCTTTTTATTACACCTGACGGCATATATGAATTCAAAGTCATGCTGTTTGGACTATGTAATGTCCCAGCAACATTCAAACACATGATGGACGACTTTCTTAGACATCTTAAATGGATGACATGTCTTTATTATCTAGATGACATTGGCGTTTTCTCAAGGACATTTGCAGAACATCTAAGCTGTCTGTCAACTATGTTGAAGTGTGTTCAGGCAGCAGGACTCCACCACTTCGTCGCCAAAGAAACAAAAATCCTGGAGCATCTAGTGAACATAGATGGTGTGCCTCCTGATCTAGATAAAGTAAGGGCAGTCATAGAATTTCCAACTCCTCAGCATGTCCGTGATCTGAGAAGTTTCCTTGGGCTATGCTCATACTATCATCATTTCATAGAAGGTTTTTGTAACGAGGCACATCCATTGCAAGAACTTCTACAGGGAGATGCCAAGTTTTAATGAGATGAGATGAAACAGCTTTCTGAGCACTTAAGAAGGCTCTAACTTCTGCACTAGTTTTGGTCTCATACGACAAGAATGCATAAACTGAACTTCACACAGATGCTAGGGGTTATGGGATTGGTACAAATCAGGAAGCTGCTGAAAAGGTGATAGCCTATACATCAAGAGTTCTCTCAAAGTCCGAGATAAACTACTCTAAAACCAAGAAGGAATGTCTCGCCATTATTTGGGCTATCAACAAGATCTGGCCTTATCTATTCGGTAAATCATTCACTGTCGTGACAGACCACCATTCTTTATGTTGGCTGACCAATTTGAAGGATCCATCAGGTTGACTAGCAAGATGGACACTAAGACTCCAAGTCAAGTGTCACAATGGTATTCAAAAATGGGCACAAACAGCAGGATGCCAACTGCCTTTCAAGGAATCCATTAGCTGAACACAAGAGCATCGATGAAATTTCAGCTGTCACTGAGTTAGGTGACATTACAGCTGAACAGAGGGAAGATCCAGCATTATTACAAAATATAGAGGCCTTGGAGAAAGAAGGACTGACCAAAGGAGTGTTTCAAATTATAAAATGGGACATTGTGTAACAGCAGCTACAATCCACTGGGATCCAAATGTCTACTGGTTGTTCCAGCTCATCTCTAGCCAGCTATTCTCAAGTATTCCATGATTCTCCAATATCCGGTCATCTGCGATTTGTGAAGACCCTAGAGAGAATCAGACTCAGGTATTACTGGCGAGGTTCCTACTGATCTGTCAAGCACTATGTGAGTCAGTGTAAAGTGTGCAAGTGACGGAAGCATGTGGCGCAATTACCTTCAGGTCACCTGGTACTACTCCCACCTGCAGCAGCTCCATTCCACCGGATTGGAATAAACCTTTAAGTTAGGTTACCGAAGTCAACATCCGGTAACCACTACGCTGTCACCAAACCAATGCTGACTGCAGAAGCGTCAGAGATCGCAAAGTTCCTAGTAGAAGACATTATCTTGAAGCATGGTGCACCACATGTGATATCTGATCAGGGAAAAGTATTCATGTCAAAACTAGTACCAGAGGTAATGGCATGTTGTGACATTGTCCACAGAATAACAATTGCCTACCATCCTCAGTCAAATAGTTGTACAGAACATTTTAACAAGATGTCAGCAGATGTGCTGTCGATGTACATCAATGTTGAGTAGAAGGATTGGGATACAATACTGCCAGTCGTGACATTTGCTTATAATACAGCAAGGTAAGACACCACAGGCTTCACGCTGTTTTTCCTGCTCCATGGTTGTGAAGCTGAGATGACACTGGATACATTGTTCCCATTCCAACTGGAAGACACTCAGGATGACTATGTGAAACAGCTCATCACCAGGGTCAAAGAAGCAAGACGGCTGGCTTGCATACGGACACTGGACACCCAGGAGAAGGACCACCCGCCAGCGGTATAAAGACAAGCAATGACCTGTTGTGTGCCGGCCGCAGTGGCCGAGGGGACTGAGGCACTCCAGTCATGGTCTGTATGGCCACTATGGTCGGGGGTTCGAATCCCCCCTCAGGCATGGATATTTGTGCCGTCCTTAGTCTTAGCTAGTTCTTTTATTTATTTATTTATTTATTTTTTTTTGGGGGGGGGGGGTTTCCGGGCGCACAACTTCTATGGTCATTAGCGCCCAGCCAAAAACATAGATTCGCTATGATCTAAAAAAAATGGTCACTGTCAGAACATCAACAAGAGGCTAAAAACGAAAGATAAAAGACAATTAAAAGGGTTAAATATCCTTGGATAAGTTGGCCAAGTTGATAAAACGCAAAACTCTAGCAGCTGCTCGTGTGTCATCAGCTAAAATTTCCTCCAGAGTAGACGGAAAATGAAGGGCTACACGGAGATGATTAAAAACTACACAAGACAGTAAAACATGTCGCACGGTCAGCAGTTCACCACAGGAGCACAGCAGTGCAGGGTCGGCGGACAGCAAGTGACGGTGGCTGAAACGGCAGTGACCGATCCGCAACCGGGCCAGGATGACCTCCTCCCGCCGAGAGGGGCGTGAGGAGGTCCTCCATGCGGTCGGGATCGGTTTTACAGTTCGCGATGTGGTCGGCGGACAGCAAGTGACGGTGGCTGAAACGGCAGTGACCGATCCGCAACCGGGCCAGGATGACCTCCTCCCGCCGAGAAGGGCATGAGGAGGTCCTCCAAGCGGTCGGGATCGGTTTTACAGTTCACAATGTATTGTTGAACATTGAAAACCACACACGGTGCCATTGCGACATGATACTCCAGCAGAGAGCCCGTTGAACATCATCTGATGGGACGCAAAAGGTAGCCACGCGAGGCAAAAGAGCTGCGGCCTTGGCCGCTATGTCGGCGGTCTCATTCCCGGGCACACCTACGTGGCCAGGGACCCACAGGAAAAAAACGTGACAGCTGTCATCTGCTAGCAACTGGAGGGAGCGTTGGATCCGATACACGAGAGGATGGTTCGAGAAAGGGTCCTTAAGACTCTGCAGAGCACTAAGGGAGTCCGAACATATGGCATAGAAAGGTTGGCGGTGGCGGCAGGTGTACAAAATGGCCTGGCGGAGGGCAAAAAGCTCAGCCATGAAGTTAGAGCACCGGTCAGGGAGCTTTTATTGGAAATGGTTGTCCTCGACGACGAAGGCAGATCCGACACCGGCAGTGCTTTTGGAACCATCAGTGTAAATAAATATGGTGTTATCGAACCGCGAACGGAGTTCGACAAGCCTCGAGCGGTATACCAAATCCGGAGTGCTCTCCTTGGGGAGCGAACTAAGTGCAAGGTGAGTGTGAACCTGGGCCTGATGCCACGGTGGCATTGGGCTTTCGCTCAACCGAAAGGTGGAAGGAAGGGTAAAATCGAGTCGCTGTAGTAGGCGGCGTACCGAACTCCAGGTGGAAATAAGGCAATCGCAGACAACTGATATTGGCGATCGAGTAAGTCGTCAAAAAATAATCGGTAAGATGGATGGTTGGGCATCGACCGCAAGCGGCATGCGTACCGACACAAGAGTATGTCACGTCGAGTGGTCAAGGGTAATACAGCAGCCTCGGCATACAGACTTTCAACAGGACTGATATAAAATGCACCGATTGCCAGACGTAATCCCCGATGGTGAATAGAGTTGAGACGGCGGAGAATCGATGGCCGTGCAGAAGAGTATACAAGGCTTCCGTAGTCGAGCTTCGACTGAACAATGGCCTGGTAAAGGTGAAGCAGGATGGTACGATCCGCTCCCCATGACGTGCCACTGAGGACACGAAGAACGTTAAGGGATCGGGCACAACAGGCGGCCAGGTAGGACACGTGTGTGGACCAGCAAAGTTTACGATCCAACATGAGTCCCAAGAATTTTGTAGTCTCCACGAAAGGGAGAGCAACAGGGCTGAGATGTAGAGAAGGTGGAAGAAATTCCTTGTATCTCCAGAAGTTTATACACACAGTTTTCTCAGTGGAGAATCGGAAGCCGTTTCCGATGCTCCAGGAATATATGCGGAGAATGCCCGCTCTCCAACAGGTATCATATGCCTTCTCCAAGTCGAAGAACACCGCTACTGTTTGACGCTTCTTGAGAAAGTTGTTCATAATGAAGGTCGACAACGTAATGAGGTGATCAGCAGCAGAGTGGTGTCGACGAAAACCGCATTGGATATTAGTCAGGAGGCGGCGAGATTCGAGGAGCCAGACCAACCGAGCATTAACCATGCGTTCCATCACCTTACAGACACAGCTCGTCAGAGAAATAGGACGATAGCTGGAAGGAAGATGTTTGTCCTTCACTAGTTTGGGGATGGGGACAACAATGGCTTCACGCCAACTTGTGGGAACATGACCTTCAGTCCATATGCGATTGTAGGTACTAAGAAGAAAGCACTTGCACGCAGGAGAGAGGTTCTTCAGCATCTCAATATGGATTGAATCGGGACCGGGAGCAGAAGATCGGGACAGGGCGAGAGCACGGTCTAGCTCCTGCATGGTGAAGGCGACGTTATAATCTTCACAATTAAAAGAGTGGAAAGAAGGCGGCCGTGCCTCCTCTACCTGTTTGCGAGGGAGAAGGGCAGGGTGGTAATGGGCAGAGCTCGAAACCTCCGCAAAGAAACGGCCCAATGCGTTGGAAACGTCAGAGGGGTCCACAAGGACTGCGTTCTCCACGGTCAGGCCAGGAATCGGGGAGTGGACCTTGATGCCGGATAAACGGCGTAGGCCACACCAAACCAATGTGGAGGGAGTAAAACAGTTAAAAGAACTAGTAAAAGCAGTCCAGCAAGCTTTCTTGCTGTCGTTTATGATACGACGACATTGCGCTCTCATACGTTTATAATTGATGCAATTCTCCAAAGTCGGGTGGCGGCGGAAGGTGCGTAAAGCATGGCGCCGGGCTCTAAGCGCATCGCGGCAGGCTGCAGTCCACCAAGGGACCTGCACACGACGTGGAGAAGAGGATGTAAGAGGTATGGAACGTTCAGCAGCGGTGAGAATAACCTCTGTGAGGTAGTCGACCTGACTGTCACAGTTGGGAAAATTCTGATCGTGAAAAACAGCCACGGAAGAATAAAGCCCCCAGTTGGCTTTGGAAATGTTCCAACTGGTGGGACGAGGAGATGGGGAATGATGCAGGAAGTGGATGATACAAGGGAAATGGTCACTTGAGTACGTGTCAGAAAGTGCATACCACTCAAACCGACCGGCAATCTGAGGAGTGCATATTGCGAGGTCTATATGGGAGTAAGTGTGTGTTGTGTCAGAAAGGAAGGTCGGTGCACCGGTGTTGAGGCAGACAAGATCGAGGTGTTGGAGAAGGTCCACCAAAAGGGAGCCTCTCGGACAAGGTGCCAGAGAGCCCCATAGGGGGTGGTGGACATTAAAGTCGCCTACCAACACGAAAGGTGAAGGGAGCTGGTCAACAAGGTGTAGCACATCTGCCCTAGTAAGGGCAGATGACGATGGCGAATAGATATTACAGAGGGAGAAGGTAAATGTGGATAAAGTGATGCGGACGGCAACTGCCTGTAGGTGAGTGTGCAAGGAAATGGGATGGAAATAGACATTGTCTCGAAGGAGCATCAGAACCCCTCCATGGGCTGGGACATCTTCCACGGGTGGCAGGTCGAACCGCACAGAGGTGTAGTGTGGAAAGTCTGCACGATCACGTGGACGCAACTTAGTTTCCTGGAGGCAGACTAGAAGCGGGCAGTGCAATCGAAGGAGTAGTTTTAACTCCTCCCGATTGGAACGAATGCCGCGAATATTCCATTGAAGGAGCGCCATGATAAAAATGAGAGAAGAAATAAGGATAAAAACCAACTAGCAAGTGGGGTCACCTCGACGGCCGCTGAGGACCGGATTTCGAGGGAGCACTGCTATCGCTGTCCAGGGGCAAAGGGTCGTGGTCCATAGGTTCGACCGATGCGCCTGCCACCTCCCTGAGTTGATCAGGAGGGGCAGTTTCCACCGCCGGTAGAGGGCCGGGTGCCCGGCAGACGGAGCGACCCGGTGAAACAGAAGACGGCCGAGGCCGGCAACTGTTGGACGGCGTGACGGATGGCTCACGTCTCGGCGGGGAAGGAGAGGAACTCTTTTTCTTGTCAGCTCTTCTGGAAGAGTGACGGCGGGAAGAGGCAGTTGACGGTTGGGAAGCCTGAGAACGCAGAAAATCCTCACGGACGGGTTCCTTTTTCAAGGTCCGGGCATCTTGTTTAGGTGCTCGCGGTTTACTAGAGGTTGACGAAGACTGTACCTTAGAAGCAGCAGGAGGAAGCGGGGACGTGAAACGGGCAATCTTCGGGCTGGCGGATCGCACAACTGTTTCAGCGAAAGTGAAGTCACAAGTCTGGGTACTGGAATCCTTGGTAGGTCGAGTTGAGGTGAGGACCTTACTGTATGTACCTGCTGGGAGGACAGTGGGCTTTCGACTCGCCAACAACTTTCGAGCGGCAGATGTCGATACCTTCTCCGTAACCCGAATTTGCTGGATTACCTTTTCATCCTTGTATACAGGGCAGTCGCGAGAGGAAGCCGCATGGTCACCGTTGCAGTTTAGGCAGTGAGGGGACGGAGGTGGGCAATCCCCCTCATGGGCGTCCCTACCACAAGTGACACACTTTGCTGCATTTGGGCAATGTTCACGGGTATGGTTGTACCTGTGGCACTGAAAACAGCGCATTGGGTTAGGTACATAGGGGTGGACGTAGATGACTTCATACCCTGCTTTGACCTTCGACGGGAGGTCAACTCTGTCGAACGTCAAAAACACAGTACGAGTCGGTGTCAGTTGGTTATCGACCTTTTTCATTACCCTATGGACGGCTGTCACACCCTGGTCGGACATATAGGATTGGATGTCTTCATCAGACAACCCGTCAAGGGATCTCGTGAAGACTACCCCCCGTGACGAGTTGAGTGTGCGATGTGCTTCCACCTTGACAGGAAACGTGTGTAACAGTGTAGTCCGGAGTAGTTTCTGAGCTTGGAAGGCACTTTCCACTTCCAGCAACAATGTGCCATTACGGTGACGTGAACAGGTTTTAACAGGGCCAGAAATTGCATCTACACCTTTCTGTATAACGAAAGGATTGACAGAATTGAAATCCTTTCTGTCGGTGCGAGAGACAACAAGAAATTTAGGTACATTAGGCAGAGTCTTTTTTTGCTGAGGCGAATCTAACTTACATTTCTGGGTCAATGTCACTAAAGAAGAGAAGGAAGTCATCGCGGAAGTGTCCCCCATGATTACCGGCGTCTCCGATGGCGCGCTCCTTCCTAGTGGGGGCCCTCTCCGAGGGCTTACCCGCCTTAGATGATTGTTCACACCTCAGGTCACACCTCCCGAGAACTGACGGGGGGACCAATCGGCACGGTCAGAAGGTACCAGCTCGGGTAATCACCCCTCCCTGGGCCTGGCCTTTACCAGGGGGTACGTACGTGCCCTACTCGTCTACCCGGGGCGGGGAATTACGCGTTACCCCGTCACCTGCTACGCATGATAATGCGTGGGTCGGCCTTCAGACATGCACAGGGAGGAAAGAAGAACAATAGAGGAAGTGAAGAGAAAGAAGTGTCTCAAACGCCGAGGTGGAGACTAATGAGGAGGAGGAAAAGAAGGCTAGGAGAGTACAAGGAGAGAAAGACAGAAACAAAGGGTAAGAAAGGAAGGAACGAAGGAAGAAAAACGACAACAAGAACCACCGTAGCTCACAAAATATGCCCGTCTCCAGGCGAAGGCATAAACCGGGAGGGAAAGTGAAGCAGCCTGGGGCAGAAGAAAGGCTGCTCCGGCTCGGGGCCCCGTGCACGCCACACACGTACCCACAAAAGAACTGTGGGCCCCCTGGGGGGTCTTAGCTAGTTCATAAGTAGTTTGTAAGCTTAGGGACTGATGACCCCATAGTCAAGTCCCATAAGTTCTACAAACATTTGAACATTTGACCTGTTGTGTACACCACAGGAGATCTAGTATGGATTTTTACCCCTGTACGGAAAGTTGAACAATTGGAAAAGTTACTGAAGCGATACTTCGGTCCGTATCGTGTCATACATTGACTGTCACATGTCACATATGAAGACGAGGATTATGAGCCACCCTCAAAATGACAAAAACGAAGAAACATTGTGCCCATCTTACATATGAAGCCTTACCTTGATCCCAAAGAACAGATAGACACAAATGGTCTCTTGTTCAAGGACTCTGAAGACCATTGTGATAACAATGAAGTCCCAACAGGAAGGCCTGGTGCCGGTCATCATCACTGTAAGAAAAGCATGCAGACAGAATGGAAGGATTCCCAGAAACTGCTATATAGAAGACCCATGACAAGATCTAGGACACTGCAGTTGGCTCCAAAGGGAACCTAATAGCGTGTCGCTGTTTCTTCAGGAAGGGGAACAATGCTGCGAGTCTTCCAACAGAATGCGTGGTGCAGTGGTTAGCATCGCAGATTGCTGTGCTTGGGGTCCCCAGTTCAAATCCCATCATGGGCAGATTTTTTTTTGTATTTACTATTTCTAGATGTTCTAAATGTTTCTTATGTTTGAGGTACTTGTAAGTTCCAGAAAATTCTTTCTATGTATAAATAGTGAAGCACTCCAAGCAGGAGGCAGTCTGTACTGAGTGTCCACTTGTGTTAGCAAAAAACGTGTTCTAAGTGTAAAGTGTTGTGCTCTATTTACGAGCAGCCTCTGAATTCTAGACCACCTGCCATTTGCAACAAGATAATATCATTTGCAATCAGTTGTTGAGGACATCATATAATAACAGCTGAATTCTGTAATAATCCAACCATCTGCTAGTGTCAGGTCTAGTCCCATTGTCTTAGTTAAAAAACTTATTAACTATGTGTTGATTTAAGAGCAATAAATAAAGTAAGAACACCTGATACTTACCCTCTATCCTGTATTGATGAAACTTTGGATCATTTGGGAAATGGCAAGCGTTTTACGCCTTTGGATACACGATCAGGATAGTATCATATTCCAATTGCTTGTAAAGACAGGGCAAAAACAGCATTTGTAGTTCCTTCTGGGTTATATGGATTTTTTGCACATGCCTTTTGGTTTTATAAATGTGCCTGGTACAATTCAGAGATTTGCAGATTTACTTTTGAGAGGACTGAAGCCTACCATGTGCTTAGTGTATCTAGACAATATTATTTTTCCAAGAACTATTGAGGAGCATGCTGAAAAAATGAGAAGTGTTTTTACCAAGGTCAAAAGGGGGTAAATCTAAGTTTAAAGACTGATAAATCTTCATTTGCTCAGTCCCAGATACAGTTCTTGGGGTTTAACATCCCATCGACAGCGTGGTCATTAGAGGCAGGTACAGTTCCTGGGGCACATTTCACAGGAGGTTAATCCATATCCAAGGTTAACAGAGGCAGTGACAGATTTTCCAGTACATGTAAATGTTAAAGAGTTGCAGTCTTTTTTGGGTATAAGTAATTATTATCATTGTTTTGTGAATGCTTATGCTATTATAGCCAAGACATTGACTAAGCTTTGAAGAAAGGTGCTGATTTTGAGTGGTCATATGAATGTAATGTAGCTCCACAGATGCATTAGATTATGCAGTTGAAACGATCTTAGTCAGGAATGTAATGAGAGGAAAAACCAATTGGGTATGCCTCTCAGGAAATGAATCAAACAGAAACTAATTAGTAATTAATGGAGATGGAGTCACTAGCACTTATAGGCACTGACCTTGCTGCTTTGCAATGGATGCTGAGTTTAAAAGACCCAGGTTTTCACTTAACACACTGGGCTTTAAAGTAGTCTGAATATGATTACAAAATTCGCCACGAACCTCAATGTTTGGATCAAAATGCTGATGCACTAAGTCACAAAGTTAGAGTGATTCAAATGGATGAGGTTTGCTGTGATAAGCTGAAAGAGTCACAGTAGAGATGTAGAGTGTAATCCGAATGCTCCCCGGCAGAATTTGTTTTAGAGGTTGACATATTGCAAGACCCCCTTAGAGAACACAACTGTAATCCCCATGGAATTACAGCAGCATCTAATTGAACAATGCCATGACAGATTACAGGCATGTCACTGTAGTCATCGAGCCACTAATGCTAGAATAGCTGCAAGATATTGGTGGAAGGATAGACAAAGAGCAGTATAGGGGCTTGGAGACACATACATAACTGTTTGCTTTGTGCTCAGACAACACCCCCATGACGGGTAAAATTTCCACTACACACTATCCCAGAAACCACTATTCCATTGCAAAAAGTTCCCCTCAACTTAATGGTACCATATTCCCAAAGCAGCCAAAACAATAAGTATATCACATCTATCATTGATCACTTTTCTAGTGCCTCTTGCTAATATGACAGCAGAAAGGGTGGCAAGTGCTTTTGTTAATCACTTGTTGATCCCGTTTGGAAGACCAGATGCTATCCTGACAGACCTAGGATCAAATTTCTTATTGGCCTTATTCGTGAAATTTGTTATGAATTACAAAGTAGAGAACTACCCCTTACCATCCTAAAGCTAATAGCCAGCTGGAACCTGTCCATAAAACAGTAGGGAAAATGATAGCACATTATATAAACTGCCTACACGCTGATTGGGATCGATATATTCCTTTTTTGGCTTCTACATACAACAGTCATATGTATGAATCTACTGGTTGTACCCCAAACCCCAAATGAAACTGTTTATGGAAGGCCCATGAGCTCCCCACTGGAAGTAGACAAACTACCACCTAGGGTAGATTTGATTGAAGTGGAAGATCTGGCATCTATTTGGAAGCAGGTTAAGGATAATAATGATACCACCACTAAAGAAAGAAAGAAAAAAAAAACACCAACTTCAAAGACACAATAAAAGGAGCTGTCATTATACAATATAAATCCAGCAACCTAGTTTTGTTGTGAAATCCAGCTATCAAGAAAGGCAGAACTTAACAGTTCATGCCGCAGTATTAGAGTCCATAACCTACCTTAGGTTTGACATCACCTGTCAATGCAGAGCTCCAATTGCCTGATTGTTTAGTAATTATCATTTTGAACAGTTAAAGCCATACCATGGGTCAGCTCCGCCAACGTCCCTTGTACTCCCCTGTCTCTCTCAGTCTAATGTGTTGCCAAAGGTGGAAAGGACAAAAAAGGATAAGTTAGCCCATGGTCATCCCAGATATGTCTTAAGTGCTGTGTTGATACACATATCGACGCCGCGCACCAGAGATGTGGCGCATCGTCTTTCCGGGCGTGGTGCTAGAGGCGCTGTACCGGACATGCGCAGATGCCGACCAATAGGAGTGGGCATCGGCGGACCTGGGTGAGGAGCAAGAGGAGGAACGTCAGTCTGGGTCGGGGAGCAATGAGACTTCAATCATCCCACTACAGATTCCTAATTAACCCCAGACACAGCAATGGCAACGAGGTCTGATTAACTTCACGGTTGTTTTGGCTGTTTTGCATCGTTTACATTGCCCACATTGCCTTGTTTTTTCGCCTACCTCTGGTGACAAGCATTTCTGATTGCTCTTGCCATGTGTCCTCAATATTTACTCTTGTTGGTGTGTGTTGTGGCATGTCATAATTGTCTTGTCACATATTGTTTTATTATTTCAATTTACCATGTCTACTCCTCCAAATGTAATCCCACCGCTTGTCGCTCTGAGCATGGATTTAACTCATTTTTGTCAGTTCCAGGCACAACAAATGTCACAGCTCACTGAAGCTGTACAGCAACTAGCGCAGTCACAACAGATGACTGCTCAAACACAACAGTCGTTGCCTTCGCGGCCACAACAGGATGTACAATCTGCTCCAGTACCACCATTTCAACCTTTTGTAGAAGAAAAGGAAATGTGGCATGAATGGTTGGTGCAGTTTATTTCGCATCTTACAGCATACAATGTACAAGGTACTGTGAAGCTTAACTTTTTTTCTCGCGTGTGCTGGTGTTGTAGTTTACCAAACGGCTTCCAAGTTATTCCCCACTACGTCCCCTGAGTCAGTTTCTTATGAGGCGTTAATCGAGGCTTTGTCTAAGTACTATGATGAACAAGTGCATGTGGCAGCGGCCCGTTTTAAATTTTTTAGGAGTAGGAAGCAAGAAGGTCAAACTTATCAGCAGTGGCTCACCGAGTTGCAAGGTTTAACTCTTGACTGTAAATTCAGGTGTTCATGTGGTGAATATTATAATGATTCTATGATTTGGAATGTGATTACACAAAATGTGCCTGACAATCGTATTCACGAACAGATTTTGTGGCACGCCGACCCTACATTGCAACAGATCATTGACTTTCAGGACGCGTGCGATATTGCTACGACTAGCTTTCATCCGGTAGGGGTGTGTACAGTGTCAACAGCACGTCAGGGCAAGCGTCAACAGAACGGCCCCGTGCTGACACAAGGCGCCTGGCTCGCTGGCCTGGGGGCCGCTGGGTGTAAACATAAGTGATCTACCTACCCCGCTCGCAGAAAAGTTAAGTCCTGTCCTTGCTGTTTCTCAAAACATACACGTGACAATTGTCCTTCTCATAGCGCAACTTGTTTTGCATGTAGAAATTTAGGCCATGTTCGTTCTGTCTGTCTCCAACAGAATAAAGGTTCCACAGAACTGGCACACACAGGGGATCATTCACATCACATTAATGTTGTGCACTCTCCATCAGCTACAAGTGATACGATTATTGAACTTGTGTCGCCACAGCCTGTGTCTTCGCAGGCTAGGTACCGTAATGTGAATAAATTGTTTGTGGATCTTGAAATTCTTGGCCAGACCGTAATGTTTCTATTAAATACTGGTGCTTTGGTTTCCTTGCTTAATCGGGACACATACAATTTGCTTGGTCAGCCGCCATTGCAGAACTCTTGCATGTTGCTTATGGCGTATAATGGTCAGGACATACCTGTGCTGGGTTCATATACTTGTGACGCTACATACCGGTCAGTTACGAAAACAGTGACATTTCAAGTTCTTCGTGCTTCAATAGTGCAAACATTTTTGGACTTGATCTTTTTGATTTATTCGGCCTCCGAATAGTGTATAAGGTTCTTGCTGTCATGTCGTATGACCATCCGGACACGGTAGCTAAACTGTGTGATGAATTCAGTGACTTGTTTCGTGATGGTATAGGCATGGCAAACAACTTTATAGCAAGTGTGACGTTGAAAGACGCGGCACGCCCCCGCTTCTGTAAAGCTCGTCCTGTGCCGTATGCCCTTTGGGATCAGGTGGCGGATCTCTTAAGACAGTGGCAGGCTAATGGTGTAATTGAACCGATCATGGTGAGTCAGTGGGCATCGCCCTTAGTGATCTTGAAGAACCCAAATGCTAAATTGCGTCTTTGTGCAGATTTCAAATCTACCGTGAATTCGCAGACTGTGATTGACTCTTACCCTTTACCACAACCAGAAGAACTGATGGAGCGCTTAGGTGCAGGTCGGTATTTTTCTAAAATTGATCTGTGTGATGCATACTTGCAGCTTCCTCTGGATGTGCAATCACAACAAGTTTTTGTGATCAGCACGCACTTGGGACTTTTCAAGTTTTTGCGCCTTCCTTTCGGTAGTGCATTGTCTCCCGCCATTTTCCAGTGGTACTTGGAACAGTTGACCGCTACTGTGCCTGCATGTTCTAATTATTTGGATGTTATTGTCGTGTCTGGGCGTACTCCCGAGGAACATGTCAACAATTTGCGAAGTTTATTCGAGCTGTTGTTGCAGGCAGGATTAACATGTAACAGGGAGAAATGTGTGTTTTTTCAGTCGGAACTAGAGTATTTAGGTCGTGTCATCAATGCACAAGGTATCCACCTGACACAATCTCATTTACAGGCAATTCACGACCTTCCACCGTCAACTACCATTAATGAACTTCGCTCTGTGCTTGGGAAACTCACTTATTACATTCTATTTATACCTAATGCATCCCAAATTGCAGAACCCTTACATCGTCTGCAATGTAAGGATGTTCCATTCGTGTGGTCAAAAGAATATGATGTTGCTTTTCGCAAACTTAAATATGCCTTGTTGAGTGACAACTGTCTGGTTCCTTTTGATGTTACAAAACTGGTGATATTAGCCGTTGATGCATCATCATATGGCCTTGGGGCGGTGCTTTCTCATCAGATGGGTTCTGTGGACAGACCTATTGCCTTTGCCTCTAAGCTTTTGACGAAAGCACAACAGAACTACTGACAGATTGAAAAAGAGGCACTTGCAATCATTTTTGGTGTTACCAGATTTCATCAGTACCTCTATGGGCGAAAATTCTATCTGGTCACAGATCACAAGCCATTACAGTCTTTGTTTCATCCCACTAAACCCATTCCACAATGTACAGCACAGAAACTGCAACTTTGGGCCTTTGTTCTCTCAAACTATCAGTATGAAATTGTTTATTGGCCCACAACTCACCGTGCTAACGCGGACACACTCTTGAGGCTTCCTGTTGGTCCTGACTCTGATTTTGATGCCTCAGAGGCAGCTTGTTGCCACATAGATACACAGGATTCCAATGCTTTGGACAAATTACCACTAGATTACAGACAGATTGCTCACGCTACAGCCACGGAGCTGGATTTACAGATCCTTTTACAATATATTCGCTCCGAGAGGCCACAATCCTTGAAACAGATTTCGAAGTCAGGTGTCCGCCAGTATTTTGCTCGACGTTTTGCTTTATCAACACACTGAGGCATCATCTTGCTTCACACTGACGGCGACATGTTCAGAGTGGTAATACCTCAGGTTCTTCGGGCGTGTGTTCTTAATTTGTTACATCAAGGACATTGGGGAGTCATCAGAATTAAACAGTTGGCCTGCTAGCATTGTACCTTTGTCGGACTGGACAAAGACATTGAACATATGACGTCACAATGTCGTGCCTACAATCAGTCCGCTCCTCCTGAAGATTTCACTGACCGGCCGAAATCCACTGGACCATGGCAATGCATTCATGTGGATTACGCCGGCCTGTTTTGGAAGACCATGTGGTTAATTGTTGTCGATGCTTTTAGTAAATTACCATTTGTGGTCCCCATGAACTCTACGATGACAAGTGCTACTGTGAAAATCCTCCAGTCTATATTTTGCATTGAGAGCCTTCCAGAACTTCTTGTCAGTGACAACGGACCTCAGTTTGTGTCGGCGGACTTTGAACAGTTTTGTGCGTCCAACAGGATTCGTCATTTAACGACCACTCCTTTCCACCCACAATCCAACGGATAAGCAGAGGGCTTCGTAAGCACCTTTAAGCAGCAGATGTCCAAGCTGCACAGCCACCACTCACAGGATCAGGCTCTGCTGCTGTTCCTGTCATCATACTGTTTGCAGCCCTGTGACGGTCCTTCGCTGGTGGAGTTACTTCACGGGCGGCGCCACCGCACCCTGTTGCAGCTGTTGCATCCGCCGCTGCACACGCTGGCCTCTCGGCAGTCTCCGGCAAAGTATGGCGTCAGTAACCCTGTTCTTTTCAGATGCTTTACGGGGGCCAAACGTTGGGAATGGGGGACCATCGAAAAGTGTTTGGGTAGTTCTATGTTCCTTATATGGGGTCCGAGTGGCGTGATTCGTCGTCATGCGAACCAGCTTCACCCTTGTTATGTGTCTGTTTCTGCGGCTGGTCGTCTGTTTTCAGCTCCCGTCTTCACTCGGGGCACGCCGCCTGCTGGCGCGGCAACCCACATCACTCCGGCGTCCTCCTGTCCAGAGCCGATGGAGTAGGCGCCTGCGAAAGCACTCCTGTCGCAGTCGTCTGCCAGGAGCCACGGTTCACAGCCAGCATCATCACCACCCTCCGCTGCGGCCGCCGTATCTGGGGCCACCGGCCTATCCCAGGAAGCGTCCGGTCCCACCTCGCTACCGCAGCCTGCGATTCTCATGGACACGGACTTGGAGCTGCCCCTTTCGCCTGGTCTTGGGGGTTTTCCACGGCAGTCGGACAACGAATGTTGGGAGGCAGACAGGGGGCCCTAGACCTGCCCAAGCATCAATCCCGGTCCCACCGGAGGCTTCCATGTCTGCACCTCCCCCCCTGCCGTCGTCCTCTTCCTCGGGGACACTATACGACGACGGTGAGGAGGTTTGGGGGAAGGAGTGCTGTGTCGATACACATATCGATGCCGCGCACCAGAGAAGTGGCGCGTCATCTTTCCGGGCATGGCGCTAGAGGCACTGTGCCGGACAAACGCGGACGCCGACCAATAGGAGTGGGCGTCGGCGGACCTGGGCGAGGAGCAAGAGGAGGAACATTAGTCTGGGCCGGGGAGCGATGAGACTTCAATCATCCCACTACCGATTCCTAACTAACCCCAGACACAGCATTAAGGAATGTGCATCCTTACGCATTAAGATCTACAGATTAGAAGTAGTGCAGATAATTTTTAGTTGAGTCAACTGTGTTCATATATATATTTTATGATGTGATGTTGAAGTGGGAGAAATTCAAGGGCAGGGAAATGTATATTTTACTATTATTCAAATACTATTACACTGAGGTACTGCCATGTTGCTGTTATGGACAGAGTATGTGTACAGTTCAGTTATGGGAATGGTAGAATGTAGAAACTATTTTCATTTCTGTTAATTGTTGCTTTGTTGTGGTTTTACTGATGCGAGCTAAATAGGACATGAGGCACTTTGCGATAGTATAATTCAAACAGTCATTTGGCTCATGAGACTATGCACTGCTTACCCTCGCATGCCTGGAATGTTTCAACCACCCAATCAATCAGGGAGCAAGAAGCAGGCATGTGAGGGCTGAGGGGTGTAAAGTGGGCCAGCCAGGGGTGCACGACTGAGCCATCACTCTCTTTGTGGTCAGCCTTCAACTGGAGCAGACATTCCCTCCTCCTAGTCTGGTAATCGCCATTTCTGCAACCTTTTGGTGGCCTCCCAGGCACTAAAGTCCCACTTACTGTATTCTCCTTCATCTATGTGGCTGTTTTGGAATAATTAGGTGACATATTTATCACACCACCTCGGGTACCCACAGTTCGATTCTTTCCTCTTTGTCCTCAATGGGTATAATTTATTTAAACAAAAGGTAAGTATGTAATAATCTTGTGCAATAGTTCTAACTTGTAGTAGTGTTGCTTTCATACAGATAAGTATCTTTATAGGCTTAGCATATTCCCTAACTAACTGTAATGCATTATTATTGTTTGTAGTTATTATTTACGAAAGTATCAAAATTGAAAATTACGTGAAAAAGGACAGCCAAAGTTATGTTTAAATCAACATACTATTTCTTAAACATGTTTTACTAATAGTGTTAATAGTATCTTAAACTGAACACGAAAATGTGATATTTTACATGTCCGGTAGTAAACTTTTATTTAAGTGTCCCATAGTTCGTATTTGTAATGTTGGCAATAGTTTTGTAGGGAGTGCGCAACATAGCAGAAATGTTACACTATGTCTACCCATCCTCAATCAAGTGGTGACAAGGTTGATACCAGCAGCAGATGGCAAACAAGTAATTTTTTTCTCTAGTCCCAAGACATCTGCCAATATTAGATATTGTTAGTGGAATAGAGCATTGTATAAGATATTTCTCACACAATGCAATTGAGAAAATAGGACTGACTAAATCCTAGTGAAATGTAAGACATTGAGATTAGATTAGATTAGTTGGTTCGTTCCATAGATCCGTGTTGAGTTGATCCTCGTGAATGTGGAATATGTCATTTTTTTTAAGTTGATAATATAATATTACTAATACAGGTACATACACTTTTATAATCTGATAATATAGTAATACTAATAACATGGATACAGACACATGCATAATTTGCTTTTGTTTAAGAATTCGTCAATGGAGTAGAAGGAGTTGGCCACTAGAAAGTATTTCAGGCTCCTCTTAAACTGATCTTTATTTGTAACTAATTTTTGTATGGTTGTTGGTAAATTATTAAAAAATGTGTGTTCCTGAGTAGTGGACCCCTTTTTGAACTAAAGTAAGTGCTTTTAAGTCCTAATGTAGATTCTTTTTGTTCCTAGTTTTGTAGATATGAACTGAGCTGTTTGTTGGGAAAAGGGATATATTATTTATGACAAATTTCAATAAGGAAGAAACATACGGAGAGGCAGTAGTTAATATATCCATTCTTTGAAGAGGTTTCTACAGGATGTTCGTGAATTTACACCACAAATAATACATATTACATGTTTTTGGACTCTGAAAACTTTTGCTTGACTTGAAAAGTTGCCCCAAAATATTATACCATATGACATTATGGAATGAAAGTAAGAAACATATGCAAGCTTTTTTTATATTGAAATCCAATATTGCCAGGAGGAGCAACACAGCTTAAGCTTATCATGCAAGAATTAGAACTACTATTCTAGAGTTGGAATTCTAGTGTTTGACGTGTGTATACAGGGAAAATGGTTACAGCAATAGGAAACTGCAAAAACCTTCAGATATTACTGACAAAAGATGCTTTACAAACTGGAAGAGACAAAGCTGGCTCCATTCTTCCATGCATGGATGTAATGACTAGCAAGGTAAGGCAAATGCTGAAGAGACACAGCTGAAACTAGTGGTCTACCTCCAAGATATATGTTATGCCCTGTTAAGGAAAACATAGGTGTCCCCTGAAAATGAGGTAGTACTTGCATAGGATAGACAACTGATTCGTACAATTGCAGAGCACTGTGCTGAAACTCAGAACATATCAAACAAGGGGTGAGCAATGCCTAGAAAACAGCTGTAAAATACAGTTAAAATATGAGAACTCTGGTTCCAATATTGTCATAATGATTTTGGTTATTAAGGAAGCCGATGAAATTAGAACAAACAGCAAGAATTTTAACAAAGACCTAGGTACACACTTAGTAAGGCATGGAGGCAGGCTTCAAACAAAAGCAAGATGGAGGTATGACACAATTAGATGGGAACAGCAACTTCACGCATGGTGCTGGTGCCTTGGTTCTGTGGTGGGAAAAAACTCATATGAGATGACCAACTTGCATTCGTTGAAGGCATTACTTTGACCATTTCTGAAATCTTTCAGGTGCTGCTATTGCCTTTATATGAGCAGAACATAGTGCCAAACTCAGCAGTCTGATTTTTAACTTCTGGTTATGATGGTGGCGAGAGCTCTTGCAAGCTCTATCATTTTATTACATTTGAAATGTCTTGTGAACTGAGAAGATTTTATTCAATTATAGTTACACACACTTAATTATTGTAAAATAATGCAACTGTTAAGTTTTACCCTACTTTTATGTATTTATTCTTTCCTATTTAATATCTTCTCAAAAGGTTTATTTGTGGATTTGTGGCAAGAGAAAATATCAAAGCACAGGAATGTGTTGATTCACCAGTTCTGCAAACCCATAGTTTCTGATGTGTCTGCTTCTTTCACATGCTCTCTCCTGTTTTAGTTCACACATTCTGTCCTGTCGTTCTTCCAGCGTCCTTATATGAGACACCAAAAGTTGAATTTCATTGCTAAGGGACAAAACATAACAATATTTTCATTTTACAAAATCAGATAATATCAGCAGAAATTTAAAAGTAATAACTGCATTACACATGTTGGTAAGAATTATGCTTTGGCAGTTACAGAATTATACATATTATTTGTGTTTCACTTGCTTCTAGAACATAAGCTATGCTTGCAATAAGAATAACTTCTTAAAAGACTCACTTCTTGTCTGCTATTAGTTGTAACATAATCTTCCTCTGTTTCTTTAATTTTCTGACAGATTTAATCAGTTTTTTCACATCACTGTCATAGAATATTTCCTCGGGGTCACTAGTAAAACAAATATGATCACAAACTCCAATATTTGAGCAGTCTGGATTCTCTGTGGCTGCTGGTGTGCTAATGTGCACTGACCTCTTCTCAATCATTTCAGTTACTGGTATTGTTTCACTTATATTTTCAGTGTCTATAACAAAAAATAATATGAAACACTCAGAGAACAAGGAAAAAATATTCATTTTATCTAACATTTTGATATGTAAATTAAATCATAAATATGAACTCAAAAAAAAACTTATGTGTGAGGAATGCATCATAACACATTACCCAAGCTTCTACTTTTTGTAAACAGTTATTAATGATGCTTAAGAATTATCAGGCAGTACTGGTGATTCTGTGATAGTGAATATTGCTGCAGTTACAAACACATTATAGATTTCTCTTCAAGGCAGCAGTGGCTGGTAGATTTTAAATTAGGAAAACATTTTAGTTCACCATTCCTTTTATGATATGGAAATTTATAAGCAATCTCATTTCAGCCATCACATTTATTCTCTAAGTATACAATCTATTTTGACATAATAATTGCAATAGCATCGCTCTGTTAACAAAATTTGATACACATAGTCCATCAGAGGCATAATGCTGATCAAAAATTGAAAATAGGTAAATTTAAATAATAATATCAGAGAACAGCAGAAGTGTGTAACACAGAATCAAAGGAAATTTACAGCCCTTCCAAATTCTGTGTAGTATATGCACTACATTCATTTATTAACTGCATATTACACATCAACATTAAAAAAAAGCACACACACAATTGATGATAGTTTACTTGTCAGAGCTTTAATATGAATGTTCAATTTTAAACCACTCTGTAGATATATTTCTAGGAACTTCACATCATCCACTAATTTTAAACTTCTGTTATTTATTTTCAATGTATGGTTATTTTGTCACTTTTGGTGAGATGAATTAATGTTCATGGCTATGCGCATGGCTTATACGTTTTGTAGAGTGCTCTTTCACATAATGCCTTCAATAATTCCACGAACTATGCTCACCACCAATATTCGGTGCCTCAGGAGAGTGTTGTTTTGGGGCGGCTCACCTTGGCCTGTTGCCGACACACCAGGTGTTCAACATGTGCTCCCACCGCAACAACAGGTCCCACGCCCCCACTCCGCGATGCCATGAACTTCACATACTCTCGCTATGCCACAGCCTGTCACTCCGTCAGCATACTCCTCTCTTCCTGCTCGCCAAGTGGATTTTCAGCTGCATCTGAAGATATCAACCTAGTCGATGCAGCAAGTAACTTATGCACGCTTGCGCACCTGCCCAAGCTGCCACCATTCAAACCCCAACAAGCTGTTATGTGGTTTAATGTGACGGAAGACATATTTGACCATTATGGGTTTGATAATGCGACCAAGTTCCTATGTGTTATGTCACATCTGTTCGAATTTGATGATTTGATCTGTGATTTTGTTGGCCAGCCTTCTCGCCCACACCGGTACAACCATGCTAAGGCGACTATTCTACGCCGCTTGGGTTGCACAAATGCTGACACTGTCAGAAAGATCCTACATGGAGAATTGATGGGCAAGAAAACACCTTTGCAGCTGTGGAGACGTTTATGATCAATCGCTCCTCCATCCTTGTTCCCCAATGATGCACTGCTGACCATCTGGATGGACAAATTACTGAGCCACATCAGTTTGACCTTGTTGCAGGCCCCTTCTGGGCCACTCGACCAAATACTGGAAACTAAAGACAAAGTTTACACAGCTTACCAGTCGTATGGTGGCATCAGAGGTCTCCTAACGTTCAACCCAGAGGCTCCTTCAAGAAGAAAACATCTGCTGGGCATGGCTGCGGCCGTGGCTGCAAGCAATATACTACCACATCTGCTGCGGGTCATAAGAATAATGTCAGCTTTGCTGCCTTGCCTGCTCCTCGCCCACTGCCTTCGCCAACGGGCTCCTTTGCTATTCCATTGAGCAGTGATCCACAACCTCTCCCCAAGAAAACTACTACTGGTTTACCCTTGTGTCATCGGTGGTGCTACTTTCACTATTGTCTCGGGGCTGAAGCAAGACACTGTACATCTCCTTGCCAGCACCCAAAAACATCTTGTAGGTAGGCTCTGGCACCGCCCCCTGCAATAAAAATAGGTGCCAGGACATTGTGACTTCACATTCTGTGTCATCAGGCAGTGAACATTCAGGCCTTATTTACCTACAGGACCTTTCTTCGCGCACTCGTTTTCTAGCTGACACTGGTGCCGACTTATCTTTGTTGCCGCCTCTGCTTGTCTTTGGGAAGATTCATCAACATGAAATAATTGTTCAAGCCCTTCATTCAACGGACCTGAAGTGTTTGGGATATTATAAACATACCTTGCAGTTATCCTCCAACTGTGCCTTAAAGTGGATATTTCTCTTTGCACCAGTCGACAAACCTATACTTGGCATTGACTTCATCAGGCATTTTCAATTATCTATTGACATTGTGCGTAACGCCATGTACAACCCTAAGAAACAATTGTACATTTCATGTGTTACGGCCAGTGTTGCTCAGGATACTACTTGTGCTCGTTTAGTGACCAAACAATTGGACAAGTGTAAATGTGCTCTTCTCGCCCAGTGCCTCGAGCTCTCTCTTCAACATATTGAACGTTTGGAGAATCTGCTCAACATAAAGAAGGTATATGCCGAGTTCGCTATAGCTCATCAACACCTTCCTACTGTTTGAGATGGCCTCCCCACCCACACTCACAAGGTTAGTATGTGTGTCTCCAGTGAACCAGGCCCGGCTCCAGACATTACTCATGTTTTGAACTGTGCTTCTTGCTCTCGCACTCCTCTGAACAGTGATTGTAAACATGAGAGTGTTCATATTTTGTGTTCACCTTCGGAACTTTTGCCTAAGCCCGTTGGTGTTTTTGACATTTCCACATCAGCTGTTATATCTCACCAGCCATTACCTTCAGCGGCACATATAGTTATGCCTAGTACTGAATGCAAGCGAACCAACCTGACTCAACTGAAGCGACTTGTCGGACTTAGCCAGACTATAATCAGCTGGACCAGACAGTTTACAGCTGTTATTGGTCCAATCTTTTTCTGTTCGACCCGTGAAGACAACCTTTCCGCGAGTTTCGGGTGAAGCCTGGTGTGACAGTTCTACAGGCACACTTTGCCACTTCATCCCTAAAGGGTTATGTCATTTTATGTTTGAGAAACTTCATGGTTTGGGTCACCCGGATGTTAAGGCATTGAAACGCCTTGTGTCTGAAAGTTTTGTGTGAATAGACATGCGCCGTGATTGCCAGTCACGGGCCTGCGCATGATTTCCTTGCCAGCAAAACAAAGTCTCTTGCCATACTTCCCCACCTCTGGGTAAATTTTCGCAACCATTGGGCCGATTCCAACATATCCACGTAGATTTGGTTGGTCCCCTCCCACAGACTGAAGGGTTCTGCTATCTGCTCACAGCTATCAACAGGACTACTTGCTGTGCAGAAGCTCTCCCCATACTGAAAATTACTTCAGACACCGTTTCACACACCTTTATGGACCCTTGGGTCTCCCACTTTGGCTCCCCTGTGTTCCTCACATCCGACCAGGGTCGGCAATTTGAATCGGCCATGTTTTCTGAATTATGCACCCTTTGCGGTATCACAAAAATACACACAACCGCTTATCACCCCCAAAGTAATGGGCTAGTTGAGTGCTGGAATCGCACCTTAAAAACTAATCTTCGATGTCATGGCCCCTTCTGGACTGAGGCATTACCTTGGGTGCTTCTTGGCCTATGCTCAGCTTATAAAGAAGATCTTAAGGGCTTGGTGGGGGAGTTTTTTTTATGGGGCCTATGTGGCATCGATCCTGTGATCGATAGCCACATTATGTTATCTTTGGTGGATATTCTTTGGGACTGAGCGGGACTTCTGGCAGTTGGTCTCTTGTATCTGAAGTGTTAACGTCATCTGTACCGATATAGAGTAATAAATGTATTAAGAGTGGATACTGCATTCATAACTGAACTGCACCTATCCCATTAAATTAAAGCAAATAAGAGCAACTTCTGGACTCAATAAGAAGTAGTTCTGCTGTTCCTTTGCTACAAAGGATTCATCCGACAAACCCCAAAACTCCACTCTTGTTTTTATTCATTATATCTGTAATTCTACAGTTGCAGCCATATTCAAAATGTTACAGTTTGTACCTGCCCAGCTAGCAAAGGCCGCTAGCAAGTACATAGACATTTATTGTAAAATCTTAAATCCATGTGTTACCACTTCTTCCAAGGAAGAGTTTTATATCTGTTGAAATCCAAGCAAAGAGATTTGATGAAACTTTTGATGTGCAACTGGCTGGATATATTTCTCCTATTATATACATAGTCCTGCTGTTACTAATAATAGATCAGATGACAATGGTGGCAAGAGAATATTATGGATTATGTACTTTTCATAGAGTTGACTGAGATACCTAATATCCGGTATGAACATGGGGAGAGTGAATTAGGTAACGCTTGTGAGCGCATTTTTGACTGACTGATGTATCATGCCAATACATACCAAGACTAGGATTGACAGGCCGTTCTTGACTTCAGCAAAGTTCGATTAAGGCAGAAAAATTTTAGTTTTGATTTTGGCGGAGATGCAGCTAGCAGCCATCTGAGGGCTACAGCTGTGACCAGACTGACTACTGCCAACAATTCTGTCAGGTGGGAATATTGTGTACATATATCTGAGATTCAGCTGGCTGTAAGGGGCAGTTGCTCCATGCAAGTACTGTAACAGTAGGTCTTTTCCTCCTCCTTTAATGCCACCACAAATTGTTTTAAAATTGTATCCACTTGTTTGGACCATTTTATTTTCTCCACCCTGAATATTTACATGATGGAGGAAAAGCCAACAAGGATCAGAAAGCTATGATACGTATGGAACTCAAAACAGTTTTCAACTGGCCACAGCGGCCAGAGAAGGTGGTCGTGTGTGTATGTATATATATGTGTGTGTGTGTGTGTGTGTGTGTGTGTGTGTGTGTCTAACTATTGAAGGCCTTATTGGCAGAAAGCTATCAAGTTTTTTATTCTATAATTTGTGCCTTTCTGTGGCTTATTGGATGTCTCTGTCGTGAGTAAGCAATCTATCCTCCTAAAAAAATATATACAGTTTTCCATAAAATAGTACATGGAAAATGGATACAATGGATCTTCAGACATACATTAGGGGTAAAAATTAAGGAGGAAAAGAGGAGTTCAAAAGGATCAGATATACTGTCAGGAACTCTTGGTGTAAGGAGTGTTGCGAGTTAGGTCGGCTGGCTGTTGTACTATAGGTCACCAATTCAAATTGAGCCTCCAGCATTTTTTGTCATTTCATATTTTATCATTT